>JADWPR010000016.1:0-600000 GCA_016109585.1 Phialophora expanda
CTCCTCCTCCTCCTCCTCCTCCTCCTCCTCCTCCTCCTCCTCCTCCTCCTCCTCCTCCTCCTCCTCCTCCTCCTCCTGCTCCTCGTTGTTGTCGTCGTCACTCGCGGCCTCGAAACCCAGCCGTCCTTTGCCAACATCCCACTCCCTCTCCTCGCCCCTTTTCTTCCACTTCACATCTCTGATATCCCTGACGTCAGCGCTGCCATCCTCGTCCAGCAGCGCGCGACTCGGGGGTTGGGCGGAGTTCTCCCAGCGCGAGATCTCGGCGTCGGTGAAGCCCGCCTCGCGCAGGCGGGTGGCTTGCTTCGCGCAGTAGGATTGTCGGTATCGCAGGGCGGAGAGGGCGGAGGTCCAATCGTCGGAGTTGGAGGCTTCGAAGTCGGAGTGCTGGTCTGTGTTGTCGGCGGAGGGGTTATATGTCGCTGTGAAGTGTGCGTCTATGTTAGAGGTCGGGCCGTGGCAGGTGGAAGTGGAGGTGAAGCCCCGGCCGCGCTTTCTTACGTCGGCGTGGGCGGAGTTGAAGGCAGGGGTTGGGTTGGAACCGACGAGGCTGGAAAGCGGGTCATCAGAGGAGGAAGATGTTGGGGAGGCGGAGGCGGGAGGCGTGTGATGGCGTCGACGGTCGTCCGGGCGAGGTTGTGGTTTTCTGACGGGAGAAGACGGTGAACGTGGCCTTGCATGAGAAGGACGACTCCGGTCCTTTTTATGCCGTGACGATTTGCCTTGATGGTTTCTTTCTCCGCTGCGTGACCTTGACCTCGACCTTGGGCGAGAGTGGCTTCTCCGCGAAGACCTGTAGGCTCTAGACATTCGGTGTGTGGTCTTCTTCTCCTCGTCTGAGGATGTATTTCGTTGGCGCCGTCGTGAAGCGCGGTTGTCTTCTCTTTCCTCTTCCCTCCGCTGCCGCCGCGGCCGATGTCGCTCGTGATCGTGGTCGTCGTAGTCGTGACCTCTCTCCCGTTCGCGCCTGGGACTTTGACCCCGGTTAGAGTGCGTGACTCCCTCGTGCCGATGACGCCTCGATTGCTCCCTGTCGTTGTCGCCTTCGTCACTCAACCTGCGTCTCTTCCTCTCCCTTCCCCCACTCAACTCATATGGCCTCTCGCGCTCTTTCTTCCTCTCTCCCTCCCGGATCTTCCTCAGGCGTGCGCGCGCCTCGGCTTCCTCCTTCTCCTTCAGCTTCGCATTGTGGGTATCCGCGTCCCGGACGAGGCTCTTAAGAAAGCGGGTATTTGGCTTCAGCGCGGCCGAGTGTGTGGGCCGCTTGGGAAGCAACGCCGAGAGGCCTTGCCGTGCGTAGCGGAGGGAGGATTGACGGGCGTCCGCGACCAGGAGGGCAGCGAGGTCGTCGTCGTCGAGTGCTTCAGTCGACGGCATGTCGCGACGATGACGACTATCTAAGCTGGTGTTAAGCCATCGCCTGACAAGACCCAGGGAGTGGGTCGGTAGGAGTTCACTATAGCTCCGAGAGTGATTTGACTTATTTCATCCGACTTGTAAGCATGTGACGGACGCATGGTGGGAGAATGGGGGGAGAGGGGGGTGTCGGTGGGCAGGATCATTCGCCGGCAATCTTGCCTCGTTTGAAGCCAAAAATCACAGCAACAACTTTCAGTCATCAGTTGGCGCTACGGCGATTGAGCAAGTTAAGGGCAATATTAGAGTAGGTACTCCTCCCAAGCTCCAGCGCGTTAGGCAGGGTTTTATCAAGCGCATCCACAGGACATGAAGTCAGTCAATCTCAGGATGAGTGTCCCCTAATAAAGCAGCTTCTCCTCTCTCGACATCGCCCTGCCTGGTTCTGCCCACTGGATGCCAGGATGCCACCCTTCCGGTCCGTCCTCCGCTTCATCCGCGCGCCTCCCCTCCCCAACAGCGGCAGCCTAGCTCGCGACCTCCTCGCCTCCGAACGCACTTTCCTCGCCTGGGCGCGCACCGGCCTCGGCTTCATCGCCCTCGGCGTCGCGCTGGAGAAGGTCGAGGCCCTCGCCGCCCTGTCGCCTACGTTGCTCCATCTCCAGGACAGCAGGACGAAGCTGGCGGCCGGGGTGCTGGTGGGGGCGGGCAGTCTGTGCGTCGGCCACGGCACGGTCAGGTACTTTAGTGTGCTCGAGTTGTTGAAGGAGGGGAAGTTCAGGCCCAACACGGGCGGGGTGACCTTGATGGCCGTGACCTGCATCGGGATTGCCGTGGTGGGGAGCATTCTGGTCGTTGAGAACGAGGCGGACAAGGCTCGGGAACAAGACAAGCAAGAGGGAACGAAGGTGAAGATATGATTTCTACGCCACCTTTCCTCGTTCGGTGGACTGTGATGTGAAATGCTGGATGGTGGTCAAGCTCTATCGTCTATGGCCTAGTCAACAGCCTCTGGCCTGCAGCGTGCATTTGCCGTGAGCGACTGAGCGGTGTCACAATGCTACACGGCAGATGTCTATGTGGTTCTAAGCTGCTGTTGCGCCATACTGCGTTGTCTTCGCGCTTTCAATGTCGACATACCCGTAAGCGCCGGTACCTGCGGACTTCATCTTCTCACCCCACGTCCCCATATCCTTCATGAAGGCTTCGACATTCTCTGGGACTGACATGTCGATTGGTTCCTGGTCTTTGCCCACCTGTCGGATCTGGGTGCCAGCAATGACGTTGGTGAGACCAAAGTTGTCGCGATCAACCTTCTGTTCGATGGCGCCCGAGATCTTGCCTTCCAACAGATCCTTGGTGAAGTGGAATTCCTGGCATACCGGCCGAGCAAGGCCCACGCCGTCTACGGTCTTGAGCGCATTGACCATGCCGTCGAGCGTCAGAAAGCCGCCGGTGATGTATGTCTTGGTTTTGCGCAGGTCGCCGACGATTTTGTCGGCAAAGTCGAGGAAGAAGGCTTCCCGCTTCTTCGTCGATTCCCTCTTGTGTGCGAACGCCAGCGATTGATAAGTGCCACCCGACAGCTCGACAAAGTCGAACTCGTTCTCTTCCAACAATGCGCAGAGCTCCTTAGCTTCGTCCGCAGTGAAGCCACCCTCTTGGAACTCAACCGAGTTGATCTTGATTCCGATAATGAAGCCGGACGAGGATGGGAGCCTTTGACGGATGGACCGTGCAATCTCCAGAATGAGTCTGGCGCGGTTGTGGAGCGAACCGCCGTACTGATCGGTTCGCTGGTTAGTTGTCTGCGAGAGGAACTGAGCCAACAGGTAACCGTGGGCTCCATGGAGCTGGATGCCATCATATCCAGCCCGGTGCAGGAACTCGGCAGCGTGGGTGAATCGGCCAACGATGTCCTGGATCTCCTCGTGGGAAGCGGCATGAGGTTTGGCGAATCGCATTCCCATCACCTCTTGCTCCAGTTGCACGTCACTAGCAGAGACCGGGTCTGGCTGGAGTCTCTCTTCGACCTGCCGGCCGGGGTGGGAGACTTGTCCGACGACCAGACTTCCGTGCGCTTTGGCCTGCTTCGCCAATTCTTGGAACGCTTCAAAGCGGTTTCCTTCGAAAGGCGACTGAGGCGGGATAATTGGATTGCCCGCTGGACGGCACTTTTGTCAGCGTGGCTCACCTCCGATCATCTCGACGACTTACGTGCTTCCAGACTCGTGTAGTCGATCATAATATTTCCCGTCAGAATCAGACCGAACTCACCCTCGCCCCATCTCTGGTATACGCGGATGAGCTGCTCCGATGGTACACCTCGCTGTTCCTTGTTCTCGGGGTCCCAGGACGATAGGCGCTCAGTCATGGCGGCCTTCAAAAAGCGATTGGGAGCGGTCCTGCCACTGAATTCGAACTTCAACGGCCGGGCCAAAGGACCCGCGTCCTTGATTTCGGAGGGCCAGCGTCCAGGCATTGCGATCGTTGCAAAGCTCCAGGGGGTCTCAATGCTCTATTGGTTCTGGAGTTGGTTATTAGCACTGTTCTGATGCCCGCGACTTTCGCGAATTCTGCGTGTTTGCGCAAGACAAATTGATTTATACCCCCGTCTCCGAGTAGATCCAGCGCTATTGAATATCACCCGATTGGATTTTTAATTTCCAAATTTTTTCGGGCCGCATCGCTCGATTTGCAACGTCATGACCTGAAGTCATAAACAATTGCCGAGCGACAGCGACCCTCTTTTCCGTCATCAGTTGCTCATGCTGCCACCAGCTTGTTGTGCCTGGCGATCGGCCCAACGCTGGCTGTGGAAGATTTGCGACTTCTCCAAATCAATTCAATTGTCCCGTCGGTCAATCAACGGTAGAAATCGCAGCCGAGGCCTTTCTTGAATTAATCATCAAATGGGCAGTCACAAGGAAACCACTTCCAGATATGCTTCCACACGACCTGACCCTGCTGACTTCCTTACCGGGCGATGAGCGCCGACAGCTATCACTGACTGTATTTTGGCGGATTGCATCTCTTGACAATCAAGGTACGGCTCGCAATCCCGGCCGCCACCAGGGTCGACGCCCACCAGCGCCTGCAGCACAGCCACACACCGAATCGCCCAGTTGCCTGAACGCGAACCCGGCACAACGAATCATATCATGTCCTGCAAAGGCTCCGATAGTCGCGAGGCAGTGCGTTGCCCGGTGAGGGAGCGGCATCGAACATGGGAGACAGGTGAGTCACGGAAGTTCAATGCTCGACACCCCACCATCCTTGAGCCTTGATCATGGTCTACGCATCACAAGTAGTCTTGTACGTTCCGAGCAAGCGCTTGCAAAACTTCCAGAAGCAACCATGGCCTGGGGCCAGCATTGAAAAGCCCTCCAGCCGAACATAAAGGCAATGTGAGTCTCAAGCCTGTCGTAGCTCGAGGCTGCGTTTCGGTCGACAAAACGTCCAAAACGCCTTGGACCTTGAGGAGGTACTTAATCGCCTCGAGGAATTCCTTAGCAGCCTTGCTTTTAGTGTGACTGGAATCCTTTCATGACGGAGAAACTCGCTTCTGTCCATCGAAGCATTTTACAAGTCCTTCAGATACCAGCTGCGGCTGCCACCGTTTCTGGAAGACTGCACATGAACAATGTCCGACGCTGTCTGATCATGACATATTCGACGACCTGCCATGGCGCCAACACCGTGGTCCTACCCGGAGTCTCTGGGCAGGCGCAGGATATACACCGATGCTAATTATGCTGCCAAAATCAGAGACCTGCAGCACAAAACAAACTGGGAAGATGAAGAGCTGAAACAGTTGCAAAGGCATTTGGAGCCCTTGAGTCTTCCGGAGAGAATGGAACACTTGGACATCCTTCATCAGCTTCCACGCAATTATATCGACTACCAGCCTACAAAAAGCCGAGCACGGAAGAGGACAAGAACGACGCACTCGAAAGAATTGAAGATTGCATCGAACACTGAGCCTTGGAGATTCGACGTCCGACTCTTCATGGGCAATTCTCACAGGGTGCCTCTAGCGGGCATGCATGATGAGATTCACAGGCTCCGTGCGGTCAACGACGGCATTAGCAGCCTGATGATTAAAGACGGCTGGTGTCGATCAACGGTTTCTCTGCTCAGACATGCATTGCACGTCCCGGGCCTTCATTTGGCGATGCTACTTTGCCCGCCAACCACTCAAAATCCCATGGAGAGGGATCATTCAACGTGCACACGCACGAAATGCCAGGCCCTACAGGTCAATCCATACACACATACTGCCAGGCATCTGTACCCGGACTGCCCCTGGAAATGCAGGTCGATCGGCGCCGATGAGGCCAGGATGGACCAAGCCATCTTGGACGAACCCGACGGGATACCACGAATTGTGCTTCCAGCCTTTGGTGTACTTCCAGCGAAGCTCCAGGTCACGCGCCAAGGGGATTTCATTGCGATAAGTCATGTCTGGTCACACTCTTTCTCGTACAGCCCGAGCGAGAATGCTATGCCTTCATGTCAGCTTGAGCGACTTCGCGGATTTCTGAACGAGCTACCACACGGAGCAGCGGCCCATCAAGTATGGATGGACGCTTTCTGCATCCCGGAACGTGCTTCCAAATCCAAGGCAATGTCTCGAATTGCGAAGACATTTAGGCAAGCAGAGAAGATAGTCGTCCTCGACGCTAAGTAAGTCGCCTCTCTGGTGTAGGCTACTTGTTAGAATTCGCAAGACTCGTCGTCACGATACTGGAATATACGCTAACAGACGTCTATAGGCTCTTACAGTCTTCCTGCAAAGTCAGTCCTTTCGTGCAAGCGATCAGGATCCTGTCTAGCGATTGGGTCCGGCGTCTATGGACTCTCGAGGAAGCCATTCTGGGCTGTGCAAACGGCCATATGGACAAGCTCTATTTCAGATTCTCCGACGGCTTCGTCACCCTGCATACGCTTTTGCAAGAGCTTCGCTCCACTCAATGCCCCTATTCCCACAGCGCCGTCCTGGGCCTGGAGCGCCATCTCACTTTCCGCTTGGTCCCCGATTGGCGGACGTGGTCACCGAAGCACAACAGCGTCGGAGCGCGGTTTGCCCAGCTCGCCAGAGCCTTGGAGTATCGAAATACGTCCAAAAGAGGTGATGAGCTCATGTGCATGGCATCTATTCTGGGCCTGCCCACCAGAGCCATCCTCGAGGCAGAGGCATACGAAGATCGCGCAATCGCATTCTACAAGACGCTGAAGACCGTTCCTGCGTCGATACTCTTTTGCAACGGCCACCGCATCTCCAAGAAACCATTCCGCTGGGCACTCGCCTCGTTCATCGCCGGTGAAGACCCGAGAAAATTGCAGACACTCAGCAAAACGACCAGCCATTTCGGTATCTGCGACTCCACTGGCCTTCACGTCCACCTATCGGGGATTTTCTTCGAGTTTGATCCCAACGAACCCATCCTTGACTTCAATCGCATATGGATCAGGCCGGACAGGTTGTCACTCGAGCCTGTGGGCTGGGGCTCCTCCCGCCAGGTTCCACCATGGCACAGCTGGTCCGAGCTCCAAAAGGCGCGGGCCGCCGGCGACAGGCTTGTCTTGGTGATCAACCCTTCGTGTGATCACGAAGGAGTCGTGCTCCGCTCGTCGAAAGCCATCAACCAGACCTTTCACGCCGACTTCCTCACCCAAGTGCACGTCAGGTACGCGGGGAAGAGGCAATCGGTGGACGAAACACCGATCTGGCGACAAGGGTCGTCATCCGAGGGTGAAGCCGATGACGGGAGCGACTTGCTCGGGACGACTAGATGGGGCGGAATCACCGGCCGGGGCCCTCCTGGTTCGCTCGAGGACGAGAGAAGGAGCATCAGTGCGAGAAGTCAAACAAGGACCAGTGAGCTGCAGAAGTGGGTCATCACCTGAGATGCGAATCGTGGGCGGTTCTCCAGGCGTCGCTTCTACCAGGCGTCCTTTCTGTCCTTCTATTTTCCCTTTTTCGGTGGGGCTGGCGTTCTGTTCTGTCCTGACTTCACTTTGTGACTTTTGTGCTTGGATCCGGTTCGACGCGGCGTTCACGTGTTTGGTGGTGTGTTTGAAACGGAAGATACCCCTGGGTACTGGGTAATGGATGCGTCAGATACGGAAGATACCCCTAGGTAAATAAATGCATGTCATGCATAGGACGGACAGTGGTTTCATTCGAATCGAATCGAGGAGGCGTTGGCTTCGGGTGCTGCGGTGCATTTCAGTCTCAGTATTAGTCTCAGTCTCAGCGTCAGTCACCGCAGGCGTGTCCTCCGGGACAAAGGCCGTATTGTTTACCATCCCCTTGATATATATGCTGGTGATAGATGTGAATCCTTTCCCTTTCTTCAGCTCGATAGCCAGCGCATGCCAATTCACCTCCCTATGCCAGGACAGGACGGCCGCGGTTCTTAAATGCTTGGGTACAATCGATCAGCTTGGTTAGGATTGGATTGGTGAACTGGTGGCTCTGGTGCACGACAGTGTATTCTTTGTCGGGTCGTTCAACAGGTGGGCAAACTGGATGGGGAGGCCCCATACAATCCAGACCAGACGACGCAGTGGCAATCGCACAGTAGGTCGACGTCACAGTGAAAATGCGTCGATGGGATACGTTGTGCAATTGTTTGAATGCCCTTGTATTGCATTGCGCTGCTCTGCACTTCCTATTCAGCTCGGTTATGCTAACGCACTGCTCAGCAATGTTCGATACGCATGGTGCGTTCCGTCCCCATTTCGCCTCAGAAAGCACCTCCTACCCGCCGCCACAACGTTGCTACAACTTATCATTTCTGCCAACACCCTCGTGGTGCTTGACCTTGCTGTCCCTCCCGAAGTGGCGCTCCACCTCGGGCAACGTGCGGCTTCCGTCCGAGAACTCCAGCTTGTCAATCCATACCTTCGCCTGCTCGAAGAAGGACATCTGGATCATGTTCTGCAGCGTGCTACGGATGATGATCATTTCCACGCCTTTCCACTTACTGCCCGAGGAGGCTGCCGAGGCGGCAGTCTTGGCAGCGGTCTCGAGCGCGGACGACAGCGTCGCTTTGGGCGCCGAGTTATTGCCGACGAGATTGTTCTGCGCGCGGGTTTTCATCGTGTCCAGAGGGTAGGTCATGACCCAGGCGCCGATGCCGCATACAGCTCCCGCCACGGCGATGGCTCCTGCGGAATTCGCCTTTTCTGCGCCATAGTACGAGTTCAGGGATTGCTTTGTGGTTTCGTAGATGCCGAAGTAAATGCCCGAGCCAATCGTGTCGCGAATCACGTGCAGACGGAAGCCGGTCCAGAGACCAAGGGGGCCTTGTCGAGCAACGATGCGCCTCATGGATTGCCAGGAACTGACGCGGCCGGAGTTCTTTGGACCGCCTGTAATGACCGTGGAATTGGTGTGGTCGGCTGGAGCTGAGGCCATGAGAACGGAGGTTTGCGTGGCGTTCTTGATGAGCTCGACAGGCGCTGTTAAAAAAGTCAGCGCTTATTTCTCCCTATTTTCGACATTCAAACATACTCAGAGTCACAGCGCAGACAGCACCCGAGACCATGCCGGCTCCAGTAAAGCAGGTCATGGTGTAGATGTCCGGATAGGTACCTGGCTTATTGACGTGTTGCAAGGGAGAGCGGCCGGTAGCGGCTTCGATCCACCCGTCAAATGTGTATTTGGCCTTGCGGTAGATGGAGAATCCGAGGGCGCGAGACATGGTAATGGAGATTAGCGGATTGAATGTTCCTAGTGCACGGTCAGTCATAGCGAACATGTGTGGGCTCGAGTCGTTTCCTACCTGCCCAGAAGCCACGGATGCCTTCAGTACGATAGGTGAATTTGGTGCAATCCCAGGCATTGACAAAATCACGCCTGAAGGAGTCAGTGCTTGCACTATGAAAGAGACTGTGTCCACTACTGACGATTGCATTCGGGTCTTGACATTTTCGAGAGGAGCCTAGAACTCGAGTCAGTGTTTCGGGCGGTTGAAGTTGGTGTCGGCCAACTCACTCCTGCAATGACAGCCAGGGCGCACGCAGGGCCTGACGAAAGAACTTGTCGGTATTTCTTGGTGTAGTAGATTCGAGTATCGGCAGAGGACCAGCCGGTATCCACCTTCGAATGGGAAGGCATTGTTATGGGTGGTTGTGATGATTTGGAAGGGAGTTTAGAAGTTGGATCATGATCCAAAGGTGAGGTGTCGCTGGAAGTTTTGCTGGCATGATTCATCGCCCCGGCGATGATGGTCGTTGACAGACCAAGAGTCGGGCAGAAAAATCGGCAGCGTTGCACACTTCCTTGTCAACGTGGACACTGGTAGAAACAATCAATTCCTCCAATGTCGCAGTCGTTCACACATATGCTCAATGGGCTGCGGAACCCGATGGAACGCAAGATAGATCTCTCAATCTAGTCGACTGAGAAGATCCCTCTGCGTTCCACACTCCATTACAGAGACCGGTATATGCAACCTCTTTCTCCCTCTCCCAAGAGTCCCGCAACGCAATGCCCGTCTGAGCACAAGACCACTTCCCGAAAACGGCACCGGAGCGTTCAGAGGCGAGAAGGGTGCTGTGGCAGACGAGCGGAGGTAGCTCTTTGTTGAGCTATCTGCTGGAGCTCAGTTTTTCCCTTCGTGAGGTAATTGAAGGCTATATGTAGCCTAGGATGCGTGAAAGTGTAATTTTGGAGGGGTCGCCCAAAAGTTTTGAGCTTGCTGCCAACGAGAATGAATCGGAGGCCGGGTTGTCAATGGCTAGCGGAGCTTGTCGTGGTGCTTCCCATGGGCGTCGAGAGCAAGATGACCTCCACGACAGAGAAAGGGGGACGACAGAGCAGTAAAGGAGGTTAGGGCCGACAGGAATCAGAATGAGGGCCAGACTCAGATATCCTACTCAGCAACAATGACAGCATGCATGTGCACTGGGCGAGAGAGGACATGGTAGACTGGCTGGATGGGTGCAGCGTGGAATGCGGTCGCCCCCAGGCTCATTGGCAGATGCGTCCATGGCGTGCCTTCGCACCCCCCGCTTTCAGCTGAGCCTTGATTGCAACTGGTCAGCGTTGTAGGAGTGACGTCGACCGCCTGGAGAAACAACGGCCTCCAATGGCCAGCGAGTGACTCTGCTCGTCCATGATTCGCATGCCTGTGGACGGTCTGTTCCACTGCCCTCTACCCCTCCAATGCAAGAAAGCAATAACTGTTTGTCAGACTAACCGGGAAGATCGTCTGGTATCCAATTGGCGGTGACTGACCGGTGCACAGAGCGCAGAGAAGGGTTAAGACATCCGTTGCAGTGTACGGCGAACCAAGAAGCATGGGGACGTTGGCTACGGACAATCACACCCCTTATTTAGCCCCCGGCGGCCGTGGAAGCCGACAGCCTGGACGGAGTGCCGCCTCCACTACCAGGACAGACCGAGGTCCATGATGAGCCGAAAAGCGAGGCATATCAATCGCTGGTGAGTACAGGTCCTGCTCCCGACTTTTCTGTTTACAAAACATAAACTGCAGTTGTGCCACCTTGGAGCTGTCTTTCTTTCTTTCCCAGACGCCTCGATATCGCTACTCGCCACCGTCTGCGTACCTCCATCCCTCCTAGCTGCACCCCCAGTTTACCCCAGATTCCCACTCCACCATGCCTCGCAAGCCAGCCCCGGCCTACGTCCTCGGCGTGGGCATGACCAAGTTCATCAAGCCCAGGGGCAAAGTCGACTACCATGAACTCGGTTTCGAGGCCGGCATCAAGGCCATGCTCGACGCACAGATCAACTACGACGACGTCGACCAGGGCGTTGCATGCTACTGCTATGGCGACTCCACCTGCGGCCAGCGCGTCTTCTATCAATTCGGCATGACCCAGATCCCCATATACAATGTGAACAACAACTGCTCGACGGGCTCGACGGGGCTGAACATGGCCAGACAAGCTATCGCCTATGGCGCCGCCGACTGCGTGTTGGTTGTTGGGTTTGAGAAGATGTCCCCCGGCAGTCTACAAGCGTACTTCAACGACCGCGAGAACCCTACTTCCACCACCAACGCCATGATGAAGGCGACTCGTGGAATCACAAACGCTCCCGGAGCGGCTCAGCTGTTCGGCAATGCCGGTCGTGAATACATGGAGAAATACGGCGCCGCGGCTGAGGATTTCGCCGAGATTGCACGGATAAACCACGAACACAGCAAGAGGAACCCATACTCGCAGTTCAAGGATGAATATACCCTGGAGCAGATCATGAAGTCGCCCATGATCCATGCCCCCCTGACGAAACTGCAATGCTGCCCCACCTCCGATGGCGGTGCCGCCGTGGTCGTGGTCTCGCAGGAATTCCTCGACAAGAGACCTCACCTCAAGTCCCAAGCCGTTCTGATCGCAGGCCAACAACTCGCCACCGACTCACCGGAACTGTTCAGCCGCTCGGCCATGGATCTAGTGGGCTACCAAATGTCCGTTTTTGCCGCCAAACGCGCGTTAGACGAGGCGGGCATCACCCCGAACGACGTCAGCGTCGTCGAGGTCCACGACTGCTTCAGCGCGAATGAGATGTGCGTCATCGATGCGATGGGTCTCTGTCCCAAGGGCAAAGCCCACGAGTTGGTGCGCAACGGCGACATCACATATGGTGGGAAATACGTGATCAACCCTTCGGGAGGCCTGATTTCCAAGGGTCACCCTCTCGGTATGCCCACTGACATTCTTCTCCCCTCCAAAGATCATCCAAGCTGACAGATTCTATCAGGAGCGACCGGTCTCGCTCAATGCGCCGAACTAACATGGCACCTCCGCGGCTGGGCCAACAATCGCCTGGTCAAAGACACGAAATACTGCCTCCAACACAACCTCGGTCTCGGTGGCGCCGTCGTAGTCACGGTGTACAAGCGCGCCGATGGCAAGGCCGCCACCCCCGTGTCCGACGAGCAGGTCGGCAAGATCACCGGCCTGGGCTACAACCCGGCCACAGAGGCCAAAGGCTTCACCACCGAGCAGGTTCGGAGGACCGTATCACAGAAACAGTTCTCGGACTGGGCTGTGCAGGATGTGGAGAGCAAAGTACAAGCTCGATTTTAAGCTAGTTTTCAGCAGCTGAATGTTGGTAAAATAAATAGCTGGATATAAGAGTAGTTTGGCCGTACAGAATGAAGAATGAAGGATGACGCAGCAACCAGATCCAAATCAAATCCCCCAGGCAGTAAACTGCACCCATTAGAAGACTCATCTCTGGGCCTCTACAACCCCCCCGTACGGACTTTGCCCACCGCCGCCTCGCCTCGTCTCGCCTTGGAGAAAAGGATCCTCAGCCTCGTTTCCTCACCCCCGCATGTTCGCACCGGCCTCGGCTCTCGAAACGGTCCCCCCCTTCAAGCCTAACACCTCTACCGAGTCCTCGTGCTGCGTCACCTCTCACTGGGCGGCCGCCCACCCGCCGAAGCAGGAACTCCGAGAGAAGGAGGAGGGGAGGGGGAAAGGGCGACAACATGACGCGCCCCTTTCACGGACTCCCTCACTCGCTCACGCGGTCGCCGGCTGGCTCACTCCACACGAGCCATGCATGCGCAATGGGGGAAACCCCGCTCCCCCGACCCGTTTGATGCAATAAGAAGAAGAATAAGAAGGAAACGAGTGTGGTTTGTTTTCCTTGTGGATGAAATTCCTGTTTCCGAGAGACACCCGCGTGCAAAGGCAACACACATACGCAAACAATCCTGAATACGCGACGTTGGACGTGAAAAAACAGTCAGTCCCCATCGTCAAACTCAAGGTCAAGGTCAAGCTCAGCATCGCTGCCAAACGGAAAACGGGTCAACGGGTCAACGGGTCCACCCCACCTGAGAGAGTGTCTTTGTGCCATAGTTATACATCGTCGGCAGGAACGGCCGGCTACTGTCAGAAGGTCTAGGAAAAAGGGACCAAAGAAATCCGAGCGAGAGAACTGTTGAAGCGCGGCCGTGAAGGAAAGACAAGAGTCGAAGACTGATCGCCGCCGAGATGCCTCCTGCAACTATGCGCGCTGTCGTGCTCAAGGGCAACTTTGAGGTGAGGGCTTTTGGATGCAGCGGCTGCCTGCTTGCCTACCTTGTCGTGGTCTTTGGTTAACCAGGCCCCCCCCTCACGGTCCTTCTTTTTCTTGTTCGACCTTTGAGCTTCCCGGGAAAAGGGGCTGAAGGGATCTGCGCTAAAAGCGTGCGTGAGGCTCATTGTTGGCATTTCACTTACTTGAACCTATACACAGGTCGCCGTTGAAGACAGACCCTACCCGAAACTTCAGAAGCCCACGGATGCTGTCTTGAGAGTCACATCCACGGCCCTCTGCGTAAGCTTCCCTCCCTTCATTCACCTCTTTCCCTCTCACTGTCTCTTGCTCTCATACTCTTGGGATCTATCCCTTCCTCCAACATTGGACTCACTGGCTGGCCATAGGGCTCCGATCTGCACTTCTACCGTGGCCACCTCAAGTGCCCACCAGGCTTCATCTGTGGACACGAGTTTGTCGGCGTGATCGAGGAGAAAGGCGAGGCGGTCACCAATTTTGAGATCGGCGACAAGGTCGTCGTGCCATTTTATACCGCCTGTCAGGAGTGTTATTACTGCGTCAGGGGACAGGCCAGTCGTTGCTCCAAGGGTGAACTGTTCGGAAACTCCGTGCCGGCAAACACGATCGATGGTGGACAAGCCGAGTATGTCAGGGTCCCGTTGGCGAATACCACGCTTGTGAAGACCCCGAGTGGTAAGTTGTCCTTCTGCTTGTTCGGTGCCGGGATTGGAGTTTCGCTGCGAAGACTCACAATCGTCGAACAGGGATTCCTGAGGAAATGCTTGTTCTTATGGCCGACATCTTCCCCACGGGCTACTTCGCTGCAAGCCGGTTCCTGAAGAACCTTCCACAGCGGGACCGGGACGAGTTCACCACCGTGGTCATCGGGTGTGGCCCTGTCGGCATATGTGCCATAACCTGTGCTCTGACGATGGTGAAGACCGTTTATGCGATCGATTCGGTCCCTGAACGTCTCGCCGAAGCGGAGAAGATTGGTGCCATTCCTATCAATCTGAATGACAACCCCGTCGAGAAGATCAAAGCCGCTTCCGACGGACGTGGCGCCGACGTTGTGCTCGAAGTTGTCGGGCATACCGATGCATTCATGTTGGCTTTCGATATGATTCGTCCGTGGGGCCAGATCTCTTCCATCGGCGTGCATACGGAACCGCTCCCACTCAATGGACTGTTGTGCTACGGCAAGAACGTCACCATGGCGTTTGGGAGGTGTCCTGTGCGGAGTATCTTCGAAGATGCCCTGCAAGTGCTGGTCAAGGAGCAGAAGAAAGTAGCCTTCTTGTGTGGGAAGACCATGTCCCTTGAGGATGCGCCGCAGGCGTATAAGGACTTTGAGGCCAGAAAAGTCCATAAGATTGTGTTCAAGACAGGCGGTGAAAAGACTGGTCAAGCTATTGCGGACAAGGTGTGAATACCGTCTCGCCAGATATTGTCCAGGGTCCTCGTCAGGGCCACTGTGTGCCTTGGCCATTTAGCTTAACATAGGGTTGCAGATTCAAAAGGACGATACTTGCGCTCTGACATTGCAATTCTGCAGGGATCGTTGATGCTCGAGTAGAGTACCCGCGGAGCGTTGGCAACTTGTCATCTGTAGACATTCGCGCGCCTTGGGCAGTCGAAGTTGCCATCTCCTGGTAGGACTGTTGGGTCGTTGAGCGAGCCTTAACTTTCGTCAGAGGAGGCGGCCTGCGGTGGCCACGTTCCCTCTGAAACGAGTATTACATTCCATATTATGTCTCGTGGCCTGAACCCTGCGACATGGCCAGGCTGACCAGATGGTATTTAGTCGCTTTCATCTTCTGGAGAAGTCCACCGTGGACTTGCGGTTCGGTCTTTCGCTAGCTTACTTCCCCGTTAGCTTTGAAGGACTCGAAGCTTGCCTTTTGAAACTGTACGAGGTCTTCTGACCAGAAGAATCGCTTCAGCATGTTCACCAGGTCTTGCGAGGTTTCCCAGTTCGAAGCGTATCTTTTGTAAAACTGGGTTTGGAGATGGCGCCCTTGCGGCATGAGCTCTCGAGATGCATCTCTCCATGCATCCAGGGTGACGGCCCATAGCCACTGATAGCACTGATTTTGTGCGTCATCACCGGGCTTGTGAGAGTCAGGGCCCAAGCGTAGTAAGTGTTCACATAATGCATCCTTTGGCCCTCGGAAGATCACCGGTGTTGCTCGCATCTCATTGAACGCCGTAGATGAGAACAAGATCAGACCTAATGTCAGCAGAGCCTCTAAAGTCGGTGGAGGTGTGCTGCCTTTTTCATTCGGAGTCCTTAGGGTGTGGAGACTCGAGACTGATAGATAGTCGTCGTATTGGCCAATCTTTTGATTATACGGGATGCTCCTGGAAGATTTGTAGGACATGGCAGTTGTCATCCTCGCGAGGATGTCTATGAGTTCAACGCAAATGAGACCTCTTGTGCAGAGCTCTCGAAACCCGAGTGGTAGACGGTCGACAAGCGCGCGAGTTGGCTCATCAAGTGGTAATGGAGGATAAATCGGCTTTTTCCGAGGTCGGTCGTCGACCCATAAGCTGACACCAGTGGACAGCTTCCACGCGGCGTCCCATCTGAAAGGATCAATTACCATTGCTGCGCGACTTGAAATTTCCTTCGGGGTACTCACTGGAGCAGGACAGTCTTGGTGCTGCCACCGTAGCCGAGACGCTCCAAACCACCACGTGCGGCGACCAGCTGCTTGAGACTATTCGTGTGGACCTTAAAGCCTTCCAGATCCCCAGTTAGGTACTGAGCGGGCCTGCCATCAGTGTCTGCATGCACCAACCGCGCGTAAAGGGTATGCTCACCGACGATGCCGCTAGAAACATAATGCTTATAAGAACAATGTCTCCATCCGCGCCACCCGGTCGACTTAATCTCTGTCTCAGGAGGCGCATACCCTTCCCCAGTTGCGCGAGGATATATTCTCGGTTCACAGCCGCATGTTTCACGGAGCTCATTGTTCCAGCAATAGAAGCGAGGCCGAGTGGACGGAAGCCATCGTCCATCAAGCACTCCAGGGGCATTCGGCCATAGGTGCTTCGCATGTCAAAGACAAAAAATGTCGCCACGACGCCTGGGTCGAGAATCTGCTTGTCTACACTCGATATCAGCGTGGGTTGACGACTGTGCGTTCCCTGCAGCCAACTTACAATAATCCACTATTTCTCCTTGTCTCGGATCGGCGGTCGTACCAGGAACACAATCGAATGGATCTACTCTGATCCCCATCGAGCCGTCCTTGCAGAAAACGGATGTTGCCCAATCAACTTCCCAATTCCTTTCGTCCCTGCGTTGCTTCATCTCGGTCGAATACGACCCTGCAATATTGTCAACAACATGGGCTCGGAATGGACCGTATCGAGCGCTTGACCACAAACTCACCCTCTGTCTTTTTCCTTCGTGCTCCTGATGATTCCAGAATAGCCTCCCTCGACTTAATGTTATCGCTGGATTTGGTGTGTTGGGCTGGGCGTGGTCTGGCACTGGGCGGCGGTTGATTCTCAAAGTCATTTAAAAGATCTGCGACTTTAAGAGGATCACGGTTCGATCGCTGCTGGTTCTTCCAGTTGACAGCCCGTGAAGGAAATTGTATGTTGACTTTGCGCGGGCGGCGATGCGATTGCTTGCCTACCACACCACACCATTCATTGATAGCATTTCTGTTTTGAGCGTCCATACCAGGTTTCTCGGTCGTCAATACTATCCAAGGCGCCGCCTTCTTCGACATCGTGATTGGCACGCTGCCACATACTCCCGAGGAATAGTGTACGCGAGAAACTAGATGTGAGACTCAATGTCCCTTGGTAAGGACCTAGATGTGTTTTGAATCGCCGCTGAGCGCCACAAAGCCCCTTGACCCGAGGCAGAGCTGCGGGTTTTGAAGCTCCAAGCCTGATGCGGGTAGTTCCCCATCAACAGCACTTGAACAATCTAGCTTCAATTGGTTCAGTGATCGTTTCAACGCTCTGCTGGCTAACAAAGTTCGGGCAAGAAACGGTGAGGAGATGGGACATAAGTAATCTATCGTGGTAGTAAAAATGGTGCGTACCGGTGGTGTAGTCGAGCGTGGTACGATGCTCATGCTGTTGCAAATGCTCGAATAGCTGTTCCTGATGGCGCGCCTAGCCACTGATCAGTGGTCCGTTGACCATCCTAAATTGCCGAATATCGAGAGTAACTGGTGCGTGCTGCTCAACGGGGTTTTGATAGTAAATGGGATCGGAACAAACTACAAGTACCTGCTCTACATCGAACATGGGGGAATAAGCCGGAGCTGTTCCGTCTGCGGTGGATTGACGGATCAGCGCTGCCAACATCATGTCGGTGAGGAGTCCTAAGTGCGTGTGTCGGGCTACTTCGCCAAAGGAAGAGCTACAATCCATGTCCGTATCTGACTGCTTGCTTGCACACAAGTGTCCTAGTAGCACACTGATCTCGACGCGTGCATCGACTAAGCAGCTGGAGGGCGTTGTGGGCGCAAAAATCCGGGGTCCGTAAACAGGATTTGCGGCGGGCCTGCTACCTACCACACCTGCTTCGGTACAGTCAGTACCTTGCATGAATTTGCATGAATGGCGGACTGGAGTTGCCTCGAGGAGAAGCAAAGTATTCGGGGTAGAACCCACAATGGGAGAGCTCAGCTGCGAGAGGAGAGCAACTTCTGATGCCATCGCACCGTACGAATACTTTCCTGAAAAACAATGCCTGCGCCAGAAACAAAGATGAATTGCTCTTCATCGGTGGTGAGTTCAGTTCCGACGTCTGACACGCACCTCTGGGCAGCACCAACGTCAAGACCCGTCGTGTCAGACGGAAAAATCCGATGTTGTGCGGGGTATCGAGTGTCACATCCGAGCCAAATTTTGTCGACTTTGTGATGTGACCAGACCGTGTGTCAAATCGGGACTTCCTCATCAATTTCTCATGTCAACACCTTGTCGACATAAACTACCTCGTCCGCAGGCCCTTCCGTCATATATCAGAGCCCTTGCTCCAGCGGTTTCGCGGATACAACCACGCCAGTTCCACAGCTGCCGCGTCAAGATGTCGTCCGATATGACTCACGTCTTTACGAAAAATGCCTGCCCTCGTAAGTTAGAAGCTGTTTTACAGACCTCAAACTTCTGTGACAACACACGGATCTGATTGTTGTCGCGCAGCTGCGGGTCCCTACAGTCAAGCAATCAAAGCTGCTGGTCAAGTCTGGGTCGCGGGGCAGATCCCTGCAGACACAAGTGGAAAGTTGGTTGAAGGCTCTATTGCAGACAAGACGAAGCAGTGCTGCGAGAACATCAAAGCCATATTGGAGGAGGCAGGAAGTGGAATGAGCAAAGTTGTCAGAGCTGGCGTGAGTCTTGCTGGTTGTGCCTTTCTTCTCTAGTTTGACACATGATCCCGCCCCTGAAGCGTTGCAACTGAGGAAGCTCGGTAAGCTAACCAGAGGACCCAGGTCTTCCTGTCCGACATGAAGCACTTTGCCGAGATGAACGGTGTTTACGAACAGTACTTTACTCATAAGCCGTCAAGAACGTGTGTCGCCGTGCGAGAACTGCCAAAGGGCGTGGACGTCGAAATCGAAGCAATCGCACTTCAGTGATTGGTGGACGCCGTCCAGCATTTCAAGAAGCTCGATAGGAGTACTCTAAGACGCCGTGGCATTCCATACTGGCACCAAATCTGAGGATTCATACCAACGACAGCCGTAGACTACAACTTACTCCTACCTTCTTCGCCCTCATTTTCTCCCAGCTCCACCACCACCTTTCCCCATGTATCTCGAGCACCCAGAGCGAGTAAGGCTGATGGAACTTGTTCCAGTCCTTTGTAGTGCTTATCCGTATACGTGATGCCCTTCAACTTGCCCGACTTGATCAGGTCAAAAATGCCTTTCCAAACTGCTGGTACTGTCTCCTTCTCTTTCGTGGCATACATGCCCCAGTGCAATCCAACAATGCTGATGTTTTTCAGGAGGACTCTGTTTAAGGCCACCTTTTCAATGGTGCCACCCGCGAAGCCGATAACAAGCAACCGACCATTCCATGCAATGCATTTCATTGATGGGTCAATCATCCCTTCAGACCTGTTAGCGTTGTCGCAGGATTTAATTGGGCAGAATCACTCACCAACGGGATCATAGACGACGTCTACACCTTGCTTGCCATTTCCCGTCCTATGCTGCTCGCATAATCCAATGACTCTTTGCGGCCAGTTCTTGTCCCGGTAGTCCACAACGTAGTCCGCCCCGTAGTCTAAACACACTTGTCGTTTTCGCTCTGAACCGGCTGTTGCAATGACGGTAGCTCCCAGAGCCTTTGCTATCTGGACAGCTGACAAACCAACGCCGCCCGCGCCTGCGTGGACAAGCACCCACTCGCCCGGCTGAGTGTTTGCTCGCGTGACCAAGGCACCGTAGGCAGTCGGAGTAGTCACATAGAGACCAGCAGCATCCGCGAAGCTCCAGCCCTGCGGGACAGGAAATAAAACCCCTTCATCTGCCAGTATATGGGAAGAATATGCCCCGTGCGTGGCGCCAAATACTTTGTCGCCCACTTTGAATTGATGGTTTGTCTGTGTGCTCACTGTGCCATCGAGGCTGCTGGCGACGGCACTCTTTGACCCGTCGCGGGTGGTGGGCGTTGCGACCACCACGCCAGCGAACTCCATTCCGGCGATCCATGGGAGAGGAGGCTGGTGCTGGTATTTGCCCTGAATCTGGAGGAGATCAAAGAAATTTGTGCCGCAGGCGCGGATCTTGATCAGATATTTCGTGGGATGGGGAGCTGGAGTGGGCAGGGTGGTGACGAAGAGGTCCTGGGGTCCGGAGACATATTTCGTTACTTGAATAGCTTTCATTCTGAACTGCTCCCTCGCTGTGGGTGACACACGAAGAATCGACAAGTTACTACATATCGAAGGAGAAGAGGAACGATCACAGCCAAAATTATCTATCCTTTTCTGGACCTGGGACTCGGTCCATTGGCCGGATGAGATGGGCAGATGAGCGGCCTCGGTGCTTGTGCCTCGGCTGAGTCCAAAACGAGAATGTCAGAATCACCCAAGCCTGATTTGACCCACGACATCTTATCAAGATTAGATGCGGAATCGGAGAATACACAGTAGAATCGCTTGGCTGCGCACCGGCTTCCGACACTCTCCTGTCATCCACCTTTGCCTGTTGCCTTGCCCAAGCCTACCAAGATTGTCGCTCTAGTCTCTCGTTCCCAACCAGATATTGCCATCTCTCTATTCCGATGACTGCATCCTCTCCTGAGGACGCTTTGTCGCTACTGATCGACTCGCTCGTCACTGGATTTGAGACACTTCTCTCCCATGTTCGCGAAAACCTTGAGAATGAAAAGCTGCTGAGAGACAGGCTGGAATTCGCAGCAAATGAGGTGAGCAACTGATATTCTTTGTCGTCCCTGTACCCATATCCTAGGATGAGAAATATTTGATTAGCTCTAGATCAAGAGCTGCAACTCTTGTGGCGATGAGCGACACATTGCATGTATTACCTGAATGGCATTCTGTTATATGGTTTTTTCCGCCAGTGCTTGTGGCCTGCGCCGAACGCTGATTGATTTCGTCCAGTACCAGAGACTTTTAGCTGCTGACAGCAGTCTTTCGGCATCCTCTGCTGCTCACAGCGACGTCGTGAAGCAAATCCGAGGTCTGCCCATCATCAGCACCAACGTCGAAGAACTTGCTCCCGTCCGTCAAGCGCAACAAGCGATTAAATTATACAAGATGTCTAGAATACAAAACCCCCAGCCTCATATAGCCCGATGCCCTGTTGCGCATGCGAGCAGGAATCCTGAGGATCTTGAGCGAGATTTTACCACGCCAGGTGTCCGAGGAACCCTGGGCTGCCCCTTTGCGAAGGCGGCAAACGGGCTAGCATCGTCTACACAAAATGACCCTATAGCAGCGGAGTTCCATCAGGACAAAGCCTCCACCCTATCCCCTCCAGTAGACCAACGCCCCGGAAAATGTCCCATTCGTTTCCTCGATCAACACTCTCCCGAGGAGGTCGCCAAATACTTCGAAAACCATAAACACGAGATTCCTCGAAGCCACGAAATATGCGTGCGAAGATACGGGGGCAATGAGAGCAGCGCACGCCAGCTGGACGCCAAATATGGCAATCTCGTAAACATGATACAAGGTTTGGGGGTCAAGCATAAAGCATACCTACCGGAAAGGGACAGAATTGAAGAACATGATAAAGGCTCAGCCAGTGGTGTCGAGAAATGGGCCGAGAATGTCAGCCAGGATGCTACTCCTCCAGTCCAAGAGACCGCCGAGCCAGTCGAAGACCCAAGGCTATCCCATTTTGAAAGACCTTTGAGGGAAGTTCGAGTGGGAGAATCTCCCAGTCGACCATGGGGTATATCCGTTCCCGCTGATAACGAGCCGACACCCAGCGCCCTGCAGGACGAAGACGAGGCTGCGCATCTGAAAATGCAGTCTGGCACTTCTCGACCCACACCGGTCGCGACCCCGGATGGAGAGCCTGCGGAGCAGACTCGAAAACCACAGCAGCAGGAATACCGGCCCAGAGACCCTGTTGAAACAACGGAGCGAACACAGATCATCTTCAACGGCCCGGTTTTCTTCGGTTACTCGGCGGAGGAAGTGGCTTTGTTGCTTCAGAAATCCAATCTGGCAAACACAAAGCCCGGCAGCGGTTGAAGACCCTCGTTGATATTTGAGTTCTCGATTTATTTGTAGCGTTCAGAGCGAAGTTCGATCAAAGACAAGGATCATGATCTGATGACCATGATTGAGATGAAATTATGTACCAATACCGAACATAAGATAAATTCCACCGTGTGCCCACCATACCGTCTCGGACAAGTTCTCTCTCATGTAGGCACGCAAGGAGTCAACCAGTCCATCAATCAGGAACAAGTTGAACTATGAAGGTCCAAACCTTTGCTATTGCAACAGAAGTGTGTGAATGAAAATCCACCAGCTCTAGCTCTACAAGACCACAGGATGTGGAGTGTGTAGGCCGTGACTTCGTGAGAAGAGCTTGTGGGATGCCCATGGGCGCAAGCAGCTGGAAAGTGATTCGTTGCGTAATATGATAGGATGCTCAGGGGCGGGATGCATGTTTTCTCAACCGAGGGTATATAATTCATTGGTTACCATGCGATTCAGAGCCACGGAAAGTGTCCATTGCAGTTCTGCAGTATGAGTTGGTTGAACTTGAGGAAAAGCTCCCAAACAGAAGTTCAACACTAAGAAGTTGAGACGGAAGGTTAGCCGGCGGCCGCTTTCGCCGCGTTCTTCCGCATCCGCCGTCGAACAAAGAAACCCTTTCAGGATATTAATCTGAAGTTGTCCATTGAGTCATGCAACTCGACCTTTCACATACCAATGGAGCAGCCATGGCAACCAATGATGAATAGAGTCATTGTCATGATTTCACAGACTCTGACGGGAGGAAGTTCTGTTGCGGGTGTTGTGGAATTGTCAATTGGCTACGCCCGTCCCGTACTTTATATTGACCTAGTGAGTCCAGGGAGTGAATAACCGATTGAGGTAGATGACCTGTGGTGGAGTATGTTGCAGACTCGACGCGAGAGGTAGGAAGTAAGTAGGTCGTTGCCACAAGAGGAGCATAAAAGCTAAGTTTGTCATGCCTGTTGTGTCTTGAATTCTTGAACCCGAAGCCTCCTTAATCCCCCTTAACTCTGCTCTTTTGCAGGTCGCGCGCACCGCAAGCATGGCGAACTCCAAAGTCTGGCTCATCACAGGTTGTTCGAGTGGCTTTGGCAAAGCATTGGCACACGAAGTCCTGAGTCGTGGTGACAAGGTCATCGCGTCGGCGCGCAACACAAGCAAGCTTGAAGAGCTGAAAGAAGCTGGAGCCCAGACACTGTGCTTAGATGTCACCTCGCCACGGGACGAGCTCAAACATGTGGTTGGAGAAGCTCACGGCGTCTATGGGAGGATCGATTACCTCATCAACAATGCGGGCTACTGTCAGGTTGGTGGTTTGGAAGAGCTCACGTACGATGACGCCGTAAATCGGATCGTGCGAGCAGAGGTTAACTTACAATACGCAGCCCAGCAGAAACTCTAGCCCGATTCGCAACCAACGTCTTCGGTCCTCTGAACGTCACCAGAGCCACCCTTCCCTACATGCGTGCCGAACGATCTGGAGTTATCGCCAACTTCTCCAGCATTGGGGCGTGGCGCGGTACACCGGCAGTGGGTATTTACGAAGCTTCCAAATGGGCCGTCAGCGGCATCACGGAGACGCTGCGCCTCGAGCTTGCGGAGTTTAATATCAAAGTATGCAGTATCGAGCCCGGTTACTTCCGATCGAACTTCTTGAGTAAGGAGCACAAGATCCTGCACGGAAATGTCATATCGGACTATGACAGCACAGCAGTGCGAAGGACTGAAGAACGAGTGGAGAGGACGAACCAGAATCAACGTGGTGATCCTGCGAAAGGTGCCAAGGTCATCGTTGACGTCCTGACCGGTGCTACTGGCAAGGAGATTCCGATACGACTTGCGCTGGGGGCAGATGCCTACAAAATCATCAGAGAAAAGTGCGAGGAGACGATCAAGATTCTGGATGAGTGGGTGGAACTTGGTTCTTCAACCGATGTTGAGGAAGCGAAATAGAAGAGATGGACGTCCTATGGGACAGTTGGAGCCCGACATCCGTCGCAGAGGCACATAGATATATTGTCTATAACCCTAGGGAGCATCAGCATCAGTATCGGCAACGTGTGTCCAGAGTTCCCTGCTCCCACGAAACTGCATGAGGTCGCCGCCCGCTGCAAAACTCTCCGATTGGCTCCCCGCCGTGCTTGCTTCCTTCCCTCGGACTTTAAACCCCCGACCTTCATGCACAAATTAGGCAAGCAGCCTTCCTTCAGAGCACGGAGGCACCTAAGAGGAGGACCACCAGCCCTGCGCAACGTCGTGACAGACGGACATCGACAGGATGAAGCTGCAGTAACCCGTCGATATGTCTTCGGTCCTGCAATAGATTCCATTTTTGTGCGCGTTCAAGCATTGCGTTTTTATTGCCTCACCTCCAGTCGCTCGCTTTCACCACTACAGCCAGTCGGCATGGCTCCGCGACATTTCACCAGATACATAGTTGTCGGAGCGGTCTTTCTGATCGGAATCCTCATATTCTCGTCCACGTCGCCGACATCCTCGGCCGGTGTGATCGATGCCCTGCAATATCCGGACGGTATTCGAGACCTCGTCCCCAAAATCAACGTTCCCAACAGCCTGCGCTGGTCCTTCCAGAGTTCCGCACACAAGCCTCCGGAGCAGAAGAACAGCACACATGAAGGCAGCTCGTGGTACAGCGATTGGAAGTGGTTAAACCCGTTCTCCTCCTCGGTGACCCTCGACGAGGATCGAATCGTGTTGCCACCTCTGGCTGACCGACCGCCCATCTACACCTTCTACGATGCCTCAGCCAAGAAAGATGAAGAGACAAAAAAGATTGACAAGGAGTTCTTGTTGACCTGGAGACAAGCATGGTGGGCTCATGGATTCCGTCCGGTAATCCTTACAGACGCCGAGGCAATGAGCCATCCGCTCTATCAGACTCTCCACGCCAAAGGCATGCCAGCAACACTGGAGCAAGACTTCCGAGAATGGCTCGCATGGGCCCATATGGGCACTGGAATATTCGCTAGCTGGTACTGCTTGCCCATGGCTGCTTACGATGACGACCTACTCTCCCATCTGCGCCGCGGACAATATCCTCAACTCACGAAGTTCAAGGCCTTGGGATCCGGCCTGTACGCCAGCGAAAAGACTCATTTAGAAGATGCCATCAAGGCGGCCTTGAACGACGTCAAACTGAGTTCCTACAAGACTATCGCAGATGCCATCGACGCGAGTCGGGTCAAGGTCGAACAGCCCACCTCTATCGCTTGTTATGACTCGAAGACGGTTCCATCGAAATACCCTATTTTGGCAGAACTGATGAAGAAAGACCCGAACAAAGGTCGGCGTTCGTTACTTGAGCTTATGCGAGCCCATCTCCACGTCACATGGCAGAACACATTTAGCACCGGCATTGTTGCCTTACAGCCTCTTGCAGCTCACACGTTCACTTTGGTTAAGCCTTCGTTAGACCTGGCCCGACTTCTTGCGGAATGTCCCAGCTCCATCTTGCAATCATCTTGTCCTCCAAACCGTCCAAAGTGCTCTCCATGTACTGGTTCCAAGCTAAGCGTCAAAACCGCTCCCTCCTTTAGCAACACCTCTTCTGTGTTCACCATTGCGGTAGTTCCTCACCCCTACACAATGATCACTCTCACCAATCAGACCGACGACATATCCGTTGCTCACATCCGGCGACACACTGACCGAGACCCATGGATAACGGCTGTCACTCGAGATCTACTAGGGGACGCCCGCGGAGGCCCAAGCCGTGTAGTAAGCCTGAAAGATGCGGTAGCATCGGAATATGGCAGAATTCGCTCCTTGTGGTTCACCACCGAACATTTTCCAGCTTCTTTCAACCCACCGCCGCCTCCACCCAAGTCGCCTACCAACGACCGGCCTGTCGAGGAAAAGATAGCACCTTTCCCAGAAGACTGGCTCGAGCATCTCGACTGGCATTTCGGCTTCCCCGTACCAAGGACGACGATCTCTCATGGAGAGTCTCTTCCTCCGGTTCCCGGACCCGAGCGCTGGTCCAAAGTCCCTGCCGGTCTCCCTGTCGATAGTAAGAAGGCTCACGATCCTGACCCGCCTACAGCAGAGCAGGCGGCCATAGAGGTTGAGCTTCTACGCAAGGCTAGAGAGACCGTCAACAGCAAAGACCAGGCTGTGCTTAAAATCCGGAACGTCGCGGAGGCGTGGAACCTGGCCGATACCGAAGCTTGGAAGTTTGTCAAGAGCTTTCGAGCCCGTCAAGTCGTGGAGAGGATGAAATTCGAAGAAGAGGAGTCCGCTTTTGAGACCGGAGGCGCGAGAGGTAACAGTCGCTGGTGGAGTTCATGAGACTCATCCGCTCCGATGGGTGTCAATGCCTGAAGTCTTGCGCACCATCATCATATGGGCTCATCCGAGCCGAGAACCTCAACCCTGGCGGCTTCTTGAGTTGTAAGCTGTTGTGCGATTCTCTGGAGCAGATAGCGCGTATGATGAACCCATCGAGGCCAGGCCAAGCTTGCCACTCCGGAGGCAATGCATATCCACACGAAGT
The DNA here is from genome assembly GCA_016109585.1 of Phialophora expanda. Taxonomy (NCBI): domain Eukaryota; kingdom Fungi; phylum Ascomycota; class Eurotiomycetes; order Chaetothyriales; family Herpotrichiellaceae; genus Phialophora; species Phialophora expanda. The sequence continues at coordinate 26,608 of JADWPR010000016.1, forward strand.
ATGCAGTGGTCGACAGGTGTGGTGCTTCAGGTGGACTGAGGACAACCCTCCAGCGTCGCCACGCATAGTCACGCACACGGTCCGATGCATACCAGATCACTTCTCGGGCGAACAGGATCGTGCCAACAATATACAGGACGGACCGCCAGTTCTGCTGCATCAGGTGGTGCGGCAAGTCTTCGGAATTCCCTTCCAAGAGCTCCAGACACGGCTCTAGGATGATGCACAAGCATATGCCTCGGATGGTTTGTTGGAGCACGAACCAAATAATATCAGATCTCCCAAGGAATTCAAACATGGCTTGGACGACGCCCCTGCGAGGCGTGATAACTTGAGTACTGGCACGGGCAATGGGGACAGCTGCTTGCTGGAACGCAGCGCTGGATGCTGCCATGCGATCGATGGACAGTCGCGACGTTCCACTGGCGAGAGTCGAGCTGTTGACAGGCGCGCGCTCTCTGACGGACCCCACACCCGCAATCTGATAAGCGCTACGGCCAGAGGCCAAACCGTTGCTCAACGATCTTGTTGCAGCTCGAACAGCCCGTGCCGGTGTCGGATCGGTCAAGTCGACATCGGATTCTTCCTCGACTGCGGCCATTGCGTGAACACGACTCGGTGAGCAGTGAAGCTGCTTAGTCGGACTGTGTTTCTCCTTGCTGGATGACAGCGTTGGAGGTTTTGCAAACGCTGGACCTGTTAAATTGTTTCCTTGCGAGGATGGTGGATTGACATTCGACTTCCTTGGCGAAGAGCGCCGTTCATGAACTGGATTAACGCGGACTGAGGGATCAATCTGACTGTTAGACCAGTCGGGAATGGTGACGATCTCGACGGGTTTGTGCTCTCTGGCCCCCGGCCGTGGTGTTCTCCGGAATGCTCCAATGGCCGGAGGAGGATAGGCCGGAGTCGTGATTGCAGGAGCAACCTCTTTATGCCTCCTCGGACACTGCAGGATTTCGTCCCAAGTGCCCTCCCACAGTCCCGTGGCCATGGCCGCTATCTCTCTGGCGCCTCTGGTTCTTATTTCGGCGCTTTTCATCACGCTGGTCATGGCGCCATTGGATGCCTGGGCAAGTGTTGTGCAACTCATTCCATGGTCACAAGGGATCCAGCCTACTTCGCTCGGTCGAGGCCATCGTCCCAGATCTCTTTGCGCGATTTCGTCCTCGATCAACTTCATCCGGTTCTTTATCACGTCAATGATTTCTTGGACGTTGACGGCCTTCATCGCCGGGTCACCAACACCATCCGCGCCGAAAGTGACGTTGAAGGCCGCGGCTATAGCATCACTGGGAATATACGTGGTCAAATGATACCACAGGACGAAGCGCACTTGGTGCGGTTTCCAGGTGTACTCTTCCTCTGCACCAAGGCCATTTTCAACCCAGTCCTCGACGAAGAAATGCCGCGCGAGTCGATCGGCAGACAGGGACGGGTGGCCAGGGTGGCGACCTGATCGAACGGGGCTGCCGCGTTCGCGAGCGCGGCGAATCGGTTGCATCATTGCCGCAGCTTGAGCGGCTGGCCGTTAACGAAGAGTAGGCGGCCACTATACAGCTGCGAGGTCCATTTTCACATATTAGAGGATTTATTGATTTGGTGTACAATGTAGAAAGTGTATATTGGGTGGGGAGGGAGATTGGACATTCCCATGTGTCTGGGGAAGCGAAGTGTTTGTTGTGTTGTCCAAGCAGCGCGCCCTGCATACCAAGGGTGTCCCAAACAATGGTATGAGGCCAGTAGTAAAGTCATCCCTACGAGGCATCCATCCCCCTGTGGTCGGCCCTAGGGGGACATAGATACGTACATATCTCTTTGGAAATAGAAAGAAGCGTCGTCAAAGTATAGTTTTTGAACACGGGTTCAAGGGCTTTATTCCGAGTATGCTCTGTACACGGCACCCCTTTACTTTAGCGAACATGTGCCGGACCCTCTTGGCCGCCGGATTCTGCTTCTAGACCCCTGAAAAGAGTGAGTCTATCACGGATTATGTGGTTAGTTATATACATACTTTTACGGGGTATGGACCTGTCGTATTTTCGATCCACAATGGTGATGGGCTGGATAGACCACAACACAACACAACACAACACAACACAACACAACACAACACAACACAACACAACACAACACAACACAACACAACACAATACAACACAACACAACATATATAATATAGTATAATAAGATTCTCTAATATATATATACGTATAGAGGCCATCAACCAAATCATCGTGAAAGGAATAATGAGACAAACGACATATTACACCACCCATCCAGTGGGCACTTGTGCAGTATTGGTTGGTGTACGAGGTACCTCGTACACACACGGATTTACATTTCCATATACACCCCGTCATGAACCAGACACGCCAAGACCGAGGGGGTCACATGTATTTAGCACGCGGGCCGCATGCGTCTGTCTCCTTTTCGACTCCTTTGGCTTTGGAATCGAATCGCATAGCGCGGATAGATAGGCAGTACACCTTGTATTTAAATGCTGGCGAAGCCGCCCTGACAACTCGATACGCGTATTCTCGACACCCCTGCATGAGAAGGTTCGAAACTCCGAAAACAGATCTGATCGACGTGCGTTTGCGAGCGGAGGGATTCAAACCGATCGACATGCGGTGGGGCCGTGGGAGAGCACCGAGAGAGTGGAAGGATCTTGTAATTTTCTACCGCGTAACGGGGAACGACGAATATGCGTGACACCTCATGGTGAGGTCAGGAGTTAGGGCTGACATCAAGATCCTCTCCCCTGTCTCTTTCTCTTTCTCTCTCTCTTTTCCTGCCAAGCACAGGACGAGGATAAGTATACAGGTCGTCGATCTGTTCGTGCAGGGTAAGGCAGGATGATGACGATGAAGATGACAATGACGTGGTGGGGAACTCTATATATTTTTGGGGAGGGATGTTTTTATAATAAAAAAAGGAGGTTGGCGATGGCCTGAACAACGGTCGGTCTACCTTCAGGACTCTATCGGGAGATGGAAGGCCAAAAGGCTAGAGGACAGAGAGAGAGAGAGAGATAGTATAGGATCCTGGATCGATGGATCTGAAAGGTGCTATTGTGCATTTTGCTCATTAAACTAGCTCTGCGTACGTACCATGACGGTCAAGGGGTATTTGTCTGGTCGTGGGAAAATCTCCCTGAACACAACAATTCATGTCTTCTGCCAACGAATGACTGGATTTTCTTTGATTGACAAATTGCCCGATCGGAGAACCATACTCATATGGTCTTCGTTGGGACTTTGTTCGTTTTGGACGGCGTGTGAAATCTCGATAGAGCCCGCGGACTTTTGGAGATTTCAGACCTGGGCACTGGTGGACTTTTCGCCGGCAACATCCTGATCCGAGCTGCCACGGGTCTCTTGCACGTAGTCGTCGGAGTCGAACTTGTAGAGTGTTGGCGAGGTGAGTCCCTTGCGACGGAGGACCGTGGTCTTGAACCAGTACGGCGCGACCTGGCTGATTTGGTAATGCATGTGCGTGCGCGTGGGCACGGCGAAGACGTAGTCCAGTTCTTCGAGCGTCCGTTGCTTCGTCTCCGGGAGCCACAGGAAGATCATGACGAAGGCGATGGCGTTCAGAGCGGCATAGAAGCCGAACGCGCCTTGCGGGGTCATGGCCTGGAGCATGCGCGGGAAAGTCAGAGACAAGACCGAGGCCCAGAAGTTGTTGGTCGCCACGGCCCAGGACATGCCGACTTCACGGTGCGACAGAGGGAACACTTCGGCCGAATAGGTGAACGGCACGGGACCTTCTCCCGGCGAGTAGAAGATGTCGAACAGGTAGATGAAAAACGCGATCAACCCGAGATGGGCGTCACTGCTTTCGGGGATCCAGAAACAGAACCCGGCGGCCAGCAGCGTCCAGCACATGTTCGGGAAGGTAAAGAGCAGCAGAGCTCTCCTTCCGAAGGTGTCGATCGTCCAAACGGCGGGCCACGCGAAGAGAAAGTTGATCAGGCCGAAGCCCCACGACGCCAACAACGAGCCGGTGACGCTGGCACCTGCCTGGGAGAAGACGGTCGACGAGTAAAAGGCGATGATATTGATGCCGCACATTTGTTGGGCAATCATGACGATACCCGAAGCCTGGGTGGCGCGTCGAATTCGGGGAATGGTGAACAGCTCAACGAAGCGGGTGAAGAGGTTGCCGTGGGTGGCGACTGCCGACTCCTCGACCAGGATATCTTCCTGAATAAGCTGCGCGTGGATGTAGTACAAGTCCCGGGCCGCCTGAAGGGGGCTGTTTCGGAGCCGGAGCAGGGCTTTGTACGCTGCGGCGTGACGGCCTTTCTTCATCAACCAACGGGGGGACTCGAGACTAGTCAGCTCGGGGCCAGACAGACGCTGCGTTTCAAGCTCACCTCCGGGCAGAAGTAGATGCCAATGACAAGGGGCACGGCTGGAATGAAAGCGGATCCCAATTGCAGACGCCAGGCAATGTCGCCAGCATCCTTGACCGCCAAGTTCGCACCTGTGAAAAAGGGGTCAGCCTCGTCAGGACAGCTCTGAAAGTGGAGGACGCACAGGTGCCGAGGAAAATCCCGAAAGCCGTCCAGGTCTGCCAGGACATGACAAGACCACCTCGAATATTGGTTGGTGACTGTTCCATCGTTAGTCCTTGGAACCATGTTCCCCCCCAGTATCCCAGGGCGTAGGGAGTAAACATACATTTTCGGCGGAGAACACAGGGACAGTGACTTCTTTCAGGCCCATTCCAATTCCCAGCAGAACACGCGTAGCAACGAGCTGGCCCCAATGCTGTGTGCAAGCTGAACCAATAGGAGCAAGGACGGAGAAGATGGCACCGATGAAAATGGTTCCTCGTCGGCCAAACCAGTCGTTCATGGGGTCAGAAATCCAACCGGCACTGCTGGAGTCAGAACTTATCATTCGAAATCGGATTTCCGGCAACATACAAGAAGGCGATACTTATATACGGCGATGAGTTAATAAATCCAATAAGCCACGAGTTATCCTCGCAATTTCCTCGAGCCTCGCAAACAGGGCCCGAGTCGGGGATGCCGAAAGCGACCGGGAAAGTCAAGTTGGCGCCGTTGGACCCGGTTTGGTCCCACCCTTGCACAGCGGCAGCGATGGAGTTGAGGATGATGGTAAAGTAGAGCATCTTGGGATGCCTCCAGCGATGGGTGACTTCATCACGAAGAAGCTGCCGTTCAGGCTCGTCCAGCTCGGGCATGTGTTCGATGGCATGGGGGCTTTGAGCGACTAAAGCACCTTTCTTGAGAAGTGGGAGGATGTCGTTTAGGTTGTTTTCATTGGCGTAGTTTTCAACATCCTGCAAAAGCGCCTCTCTTGGTATTCCAACGAGAGCTACCAAACATGTCAGTGTCCAGACGTCCCGATGGAGGAGGCGCTAAGGGGGAAGAAGGCCGCGCCCCCTAAAATGTGCTCCACCAAAATAAGTTGACCAATCAAACGGCCCCACCCAAAGTCCCTTGGCGCATGATTGGTCAACCACATTTTAGAGGCACATCTCAATGATTATGCATTGTACGTGAGTACGGAGTAGAAGTTGACAGTGCTCGTTCGAGTTCCTGTGTTACGGGCTATGGTGGGGACGACTTACGGTTGCGGACTCTGCAGAGGATGTCAGCGACAAAGACGCAAAAGGGTACACAAGTGTGGCACTCACTCTCCGGTGGTGTTCGAGGTCAGTTGCGCAACGCTAGCCTTGCGTTTGCCCTCATCAGCGTAGAGCACACTCTGCATCTCTGTTAGGCGCCGACATACGGACTCGAGTGGGCTTTCGGGAATTGGAGGAACTCACAGGCCTGCGATGTTGTTCAGCGATGGCATCCTTGAGCTCGGCCATGGTGGCTGTCTTTGTCTTGGAGGGCGGAATGTGGGACGATTCAATGGGAAGGGGAAGGGAGGAGGTAAGCAAGGTGGGAGGTACGCGGTGTTTATGAATGTTCCGCCAGCGCGAAGCGAACTTCGCTAGCGCGAAAGGACGCTGCTGTACGAGTACACTTTATTCACGAGACAGCAAGAGTCCCCGTAAAGGAAGAGATGCATCCGCTTGCAGGCAAGCCCTGGCGCCCACCCGATCCAACCAAAATATCTCCTCCTGTGAATGGCTTGCGTGTCGAAATATCCCCGGCGGCGCCCCCAGTCATGGTGCCTTGGGCGCTTTGCATCTCAGCAGGAGGAGAGTGGAGAAGCTGGGGAGCCGATATCTGGAGTGGCTCGCTGATCAAACCCTTGTTCGGGCAGGGCATCAATGTTGGACCGAGTATCGAGCAGGGGGGACACTGAGACGGGCGAACCATCACACGACAATGTGAGGCAACGAGGGTTAGCGCGTTGAAGCAGCGACGAGGGCCGCTGCAACGCAACGGCTGGGCAGCGATGAGAAGGGAGAGAACTGGCGCACGGGGGTGACTGGCAGTAGCTTCGAGGTCACAAGGGCGAATCAGACGGAAGCAGACCTGGAGCGATGGTTGCACAGACAAATTGACATCATTGCCGCCTCGTCTGGAGGGCCTAGCTATCCCTGTCCGTTGGATCGGACTAGTCACGCTGTGTTTATTTGCAAAGTCCAGTAGCGGCGATGGACGTGGTGACGGGGGCGCGGCCCCGACAGAATCTGCCAGGTCACGCCTCTCCGGACCATTTCAAGACGAAGTCGACTGCGGTGCTAAACCAACACCCATGCCCGTCATCAAAGGCGACTTCGATGTTATTTTCTGACCCGTGCTCAGTATCGCCTGCTGACCCTGAACAGATGCCCCCTCTCTCCCCCGCCGGCCTATCGCAGTATAAACAAGCCGACACGTTGGAGAACTTCAAAGCTTCACAGGGCTTGGGATCAGGACAAGACACAACAAGACACGCTTGGGGAAGCCTTGGAAAAAGGTGGGCTGGTGATCGGCTGGGGCTGCTCTGGGGGATCGCCTCCTGGGCTGACGGCTCAAACGCCGGCTGCGGTGCCGTGAGGCCGCTAGTTCAGGATGCATGATTGCGCCCATCCGCCCATCCTGCGATCGGCAGATGACCTGCTCTTTCGACTCCTGCGAAAGTCAAACTCATCTCCCGCAGACCTCATCGAATGGGCAGAAGCTCATTGGAGCAACAGTCTTGGTACGATCAGCATCTCGCATACCTGGAATGGCTGGTATTCGAGCGCAGGCAGAACATGCTGCATTACAGACGAGTACGCCTCGCACGCCCCAAACACGCCTTCAAGCTCCCCATCATTCCTGCCTATGTGGGCTCTAACACACCGAGAAAAATATTTGGCGCAATAGCCATGTCCCGCGTGTGGACCAACGTGGTATTTGCGGCCACGACGCCGGACCACCGGTCAGATCGAGCGCGAAGTACAGCGTACCATGTAAGAGACGAACACGCCCCGAGCCACCCACCGTCCGTGGCGTTGCGAAGATTGGCCCACCGCTCCGACTTGCCACAAGGCTTCGAATGCTCCCCGCCTCAGGTTTAACTTTGGTGGCATCGCTGGGCTTGCAGCGACTCTGCGACACCATGCTGGAAACGGACTTTTGCGCAGCACGCCAGCACCGCGCTGACTCACACAGGAGGGGAAAGCATGCGCGCCCGACGCCCGCATCTCCACGATCCAACATTGTGGCGTCCGCCAAGCTGGTTTTCGGTAAGGCTTGACTGTGGTGAGTGATCATATGGCGCATACGAATACGGCAATGTTCGAGAAGCTGTATGCCCCAGCTACGGTATCAGGCTTAGCAGCCTGCCTAGCTCGCTGAATCTTAGAAGCGACCCCAGCTGTCGCGCTGAAGTCATTCATTTTGAGTTCACTCGTTGACTTCGCATCTATCGGGTGCATGCACTCAGTGGTCAGCGGTCGAGGAAAATGCCGCAAGTGTGATTCTGCGGCATCAGCCATTCAGGCGTTCAGGTCTCCAATGCAGAAGTTCGTACCCCCTTCCAAGTCTTACCACACATGGCAAGGCATACACAGGCCTGCCGTCTCTGACCCCAGCCTTGTCGGCCACACCTTCCCCGCCTCTTCTCTCAATCAGTGCATCCCAGCCGAAGGGTACTTCCCGCGTCATTCGAGTTGCGACTCTGCGACGCATACGAGATGCTGCTGGGATGGACTTCCATATACGGCATGAAATGGCGGCATCCATTCGTGTCTCGGACTCGCCGGGCCCACCGAGCCGCTGGCTCTTCTTCGTTTACTAAAGTTGTAGCCCCGTGTCCCTCAGCTGACGGACAACACTGGCATGGGAAGGAAACCCCAACGACTCGTCTCCGTCCTCGACAATGCCCGCGTGCGTTGACACTATCAAATGCACCTCGGGTGCGTTCCCCAATGGTCTGTTGCTGTTAAATATTCCCCTTACAGCTTCGTCTACAGCAATTAGATAGGGACACTATCGCCCCCGAGCCTCTTACATCAGCGCTTTATGGGCGTGTAAGCGGTCTTGGGAACCAGAAACCAGCATATCGATTCCAAGTTGTTGGCGAAGTCACCGAGTTATCGGCTTTAACCTCCCTCATCACAACCTCACTGATTCAGGAATAGATGCCGAGAACGTCATCAAGACGTGTGTGCAAGGCTGGGTAGGAAGCACTCTCAAGTCAATGAAGAATTATCGTCAGTCCAACTCGTCCCTCGTTGTGCTCATCCTCATACCCAACAACCTCCTGCAAGGTTCAGCAAAATGAGAGATACACGCATGGCCGTCGAGCCATCACCCCGTGCTCCCGGGTTTGACTTTGCCACAGGCGGGGTCCAAACGCAAAGGCCAAGGTGAGTCTACATTGCTGAACGACCAGTACAGGAAGACGTCCACCTTCTCACCGCATCGATAAAGCAGAGGCAGGCATTGCGCCTTTCTCGTATAAAGACCTCATTTCGAACGAGAAGGCCGAGGAATTGAACGTCCAGAGCTGTCTCTGCCTATTCGAGAACCAAAAAACATGTTTCCCAGACCAGTCATTCTCCAAGTTATGATATCGTTGCTCTCGTCCAATGTCTACGGACTTACTCAGTGAGCAAGGCTGCCAACTCCACCGGCCCTCGCTGTACAAGAGCCCGCCGACTCCAGCGCAGCATGACACACTGGGGGAGTCTTGAGGGCGAGGCAAACCGCAACAACCATATACGGCACCACCATTCAATCGCCTCACGTGACGGAGTATCGAGAGAGCCACGGTAGAATACGGGGCAGCGCCGGGGGAGCGCGCCCGAGCACTGGGCAACGAGACACAGGGTGCGCGGTATCCGCAGAAGCCACTTCGAGCTCAGGGGGGTCTTCCTTTGGGCCTCTACAGTAAGTAGTCCCTGAGCAAATATACTGGGGGCATACAGTGATCTGGCCTGTTGCGCTCGGCTATGTATACCCTAGACCTGCCTCCTGTCGCTCGTGATCTCGCACTGCTTGTGCTCCGGGACTGCCGAAAGTTCATGTTCTTCCCGACCAGTAAGGACACGCCGTAACGCCCAGAGGTGATTATTGTCGTTCTTTGTTTGCATGTCAAGCCTTCCCTAGGGCAAGAAGTTCCACGGACGCTGGCGATACAGTTGTGGCTATTGGCTTCGAAAATTCGAATACGATCTGAGAACCGCGAGGAGGGATTTAGCGACCCGTTCAGCTTCGTGATTTCAGGTCCCTCAAAAACATGGTATCGGCCAGGAAGCGGTTCAGCGGCGGACGGATGAAAAGAGTGCAAGCCAATGAATGTCATATGTAGTTCTGCCTGCTGCACATCCGGGGACCTGTCTGGAGGCTTCGCAGTCTTTGGTGGCCATTCGCAGGCCACAGGTACAGAAGAATCATCGTATCATCCAGGGCATCATATGTACAACTTCACGCGTCAATGCTCTGGACTTCCTACAAAGTGTCTCGTAAGGTGGTAACAAGGTTTCCTTCCTTTTTTATATAAATAACACTCCTCTGTCGCTGCAAAAGTGGAAACGGCCAATCACTAGGAAGGGCATATGTATATGTCACGTAGAGAAGACAAGCAAGCTACTCTACCCTGTGATCAATTCGCCTCAGGGAAGTTGCCATCAAGCCGAAGGATCTCTGGCCGATGGGCCGAAATATCTTCCACAGTTGCAGCCAGTTCAGCGAGGAGCGCTTCAATGAAGCCTTGATCACTTTCACTTCCGACAAGGCCGACATGCGTCTGCCCGTTCTGGACAAACGAGACGGCCTTGAGAGGATGAGCCGCGTCGCCGTGTGGGTTCTGGATCTCCACCTTGCAAGCCCCTCCCGCAAAGGGCATCGTGTCGTAGTCCTCGAAATCCTGGTGATGGACGACAGAGTCGAAGAAGGGTGACGACGACGACGACGACCACTGCGTATTACAGTTTTTGAAGATCTCTCCGAAACCGACAAAGTCGTAGGCGGCAGACTCTGCACTCTGCCTCTGGACGAAGCGTAGGAGGTCCATCGCCGTCCACCCGGCCTCGAATGGGACGCGGACCGGGGTGAACTGGTAGCATGGACCCATGACTTTCTCCACGTCGGGCATGTCAATGTTGCGGCCTGAGGTGATGCAGCCGAAGGTCACATCTGTTTGCTGGAGACGGCGAGCTAGGACGAGTGCCCATGCCCCAGTTAGTAGACTCGCCGTTGTAATCTCCGCGGGACGGCGGGAAGCGTCGACGGGTTTGGTCAAGAATATCGATTTGGTCGCGTGCCCTGCTGCCGGTCCATCCAAAATCGACAATTTGGAGCCGTGCAGAAGGTTGCGCCAGTAATCTAGCGCGGGTTTCTTGACGTGTTCCTGGTGAAGTCGTGCCATGTAAGCGGAGAACGGCTTGAAATCGGCAACTGTTCTTCCTGTGTATATGGTCTCCAAGTCTCGAAGCAGCTTGGGCAAGGAGATGCCGTCATATTGAGCATGGGAGAGTCTTAAGATGAGGCACCCTCTGCCATCCGTACCCTGGACGTAGAAAATCTTGAGGAAAGGAGACCCTAGGCGGAAATCTGGTTCGATGTCTTCGTTGCAGAGCGCGACGACGTCCTGTTCAAGATCATTTTGAGATTGTTGCACGACTACCGGAGATTCCAGCTTGTCCAGGATGATTTGAAAGAGCGAAGACTCATGCTCGATAAAGACAGTGCGCAGAATGTCGTGAAGCGCGACTAGTTCGCCGCAGGTGCGCATCAAATTGTCTAGATTGATGCCCGTGTCAAAGTATAACATGGTATATTGGATGGATGTTCGCGGAACCTGAATTGTTGCCTTGACGTCGATCGCTTGAGACTCGGTTACTGGCAGTGCATCTTGAATAGACCAAAGTGGATCAGCCAGCTTCGGTCGCACAACGTCGGACAAGAACAGGCCAACGTCCACTCCATCCAGGACCGAGAATGGCTTGTATTCCTGCGTCTTCTCCTTGGACACCTGGTCCACCTTCAACACTCTGGCCGCGTCGCGAAGCTTCATGTTCTGGAAGATGTCGGCCACGGTCAAAGTATGTCCCTGAATCCGAAGACTCGATGCCAATTTCATGGCCAGCACAGAGTCCCCTCCGAGGCGGAAGAAGTTGTCGTCCAGATCAATCTTGTCCGGGCTTATGCTAAGAATCTTCGCCCAGGCAGACCGCACAATGTTCTCTGGGGTGGTCAAGCTTGTTTGCGTGGCAGTTTTCTTCCATGCCTCCTTCAAGTTTTCCTGCAGGGTGGTGAGGACAGATCTGGGAATTCTGGCTGCTAGCTGGTTCAACAAGTTATGATCGACTCGACCCATCTCAGTCGGTATTTTGTCAACCACAATATACGCAGACGGAAACATGTATGGCGGAAGAGAGTCTTGGATGAATTTCTCCAGCTTTTTCAGGGCAACAGCAAGGCTGTGGTGAATCGTAGCATGGATAGTCAGGTGTAATCTGGATGGCCCTGGGGCTTCGTAAGTTATGTCATGGTTCGCCTCCATGAGCGGAATATGCTCTTCCTGAGAGGGCTGTTGCTCGACAAAAACGACCAATTCATGCTCCGCTGACTGTTTATTCCCGTCCGGCGGCGATTGGAATGCGGCTGCGGCGGCCCGGGTCGTTGGTGGAAGACAATTTGTGATATGAGCCTCGAGTTCTGCGATGTCGATTACATGACCTTGAATTGTTGAGCGATCCTCCTTTCGACCCATGAAAACTAGGCTGCTGTCGTCTCGCAACTGAACCAAGTCGCCGGTCGATTGCACTGCTCCTGATCGACCAGCACAAGTGGAGCTTCCAGCCAGAAGCCACGTGGGCGACGAGGTAGTATCCGCTGCGAAGAAAGACCCTTCCAGCCAAAGCTCGCCAATACTGCCAATGGGCGACAAGAGGGACGGATTCTGTGGGTTACATACCCAAGGGACCACCGCAGGAGGATATGTTGACCCTTGATCGACACTTGCATCTGCTCGAAGCCTTCCAGATAACTTGTCCAAGGACAATGGAGGAATTTTGTTCCAACGCCAGATCTGGTCGAGTTCCGTTTTGGGTAGACAAGAAATCTCGTTGATTCTCCGGGCAGGATCCTCCATCAACTGCAAGCAGGCTGTCTCTACCTGAGCGAGTACTCGTTTCATTTGCGCGACGTCAATTAGGCTGGTGTCAAAGCTCGCGCAGACCCTCAAACCACCTTTTCGTGTGCCAAAGGCCAACATAAGTGGATACGGGTTAAAATGGAGCGCTTCATGCAAGACATCCGTCTGCCCAAAACCAAGTTCGGCGCCCACGTACTCCGGTTCGGGTTGGATGACCAGGCCCGTACCGGCTTCGCATGCATGCTGAGCATCCCTGCTGACCTTTCTGATGTTTTGCATTCCAACATGTTGGTACGGTGTGCGCACAAGTACGGCTTCCTGTACAGTTTGTAGGTAAGATTGTACAGAGCTCGCTCTGTTGATATGTATGCGCATTGGCAAAGTCGCGATCAATGGGCCCTCAATGCTTTCGACTTTCGCTAAAGGAATGTCTCGACCTGTGAGCGTCTCGCCGAACACGATGTCGTCGCTTCCTGTGTACTGTGACATGACGAGCGACCATGCACCACGGATCAAGGTAGCGATTGTGAAAGTCGATCCGAGGTTGGTCTCAAGCGCAAATTGATGTTCAAGCATGCCGTCGGGAGTGGGCAAATAGTCTCTCGAGGGCAGACGCGGAAATTGAGGTCCAATGGCTCCTTCCAATTCCTGCCGCCAAAACTGTTGAACCTCGACTTCATCCACGTCTCGCACATATCTGACAAAGTCCTTCATTTCAGCTCGTGGCTCGATTTGCTCACCCCGCAGGGCATTGCTGACTTTCTGGAGTATTAGAGGCTCGGACCACCCATCGTAGACCACGTGGTGAATGGTCCAGACCATGTATCGTTTGTCGTCCTTTGAGTTGTCGACGATGGCATATCGAGCTAGACTTTGACCAAGTTCCATCTTCTCACTCTGGTCATCCTCCAGGTATTGTAATAAATCAGTCGAATATCTCCAGCATATGCTTTCTCTCAACACAACCTGCTGCAAACCAGGGTCTTGGAGTTGCACTAAGCGGGTGCGCAGCATAGGACTTGCCGCGACAACCACCTCCCAAGCCTTTCTCCAGGCATCAAGGCTAATATGTGACGGAATACAACTAACTCTCTGAGCAATATACGCTCGTGTTGATTTGATAGAGAAGGTAAAAAGCGATTCTTGTGATGGTGTGCAGGGGTAGATATCTTCGATGGCGGCTGGATCTGTACCACACCACTGCGACGCTTCGAGACAGGCACTCTCAGCATCTTGGGAGATCATCGAAAAGGCTGGCGCTTCTGTCCGTGTTTGAGAGTTGCAAGTTTGGACACCGTCAGCCATCGCTAAGAGCGTAGGGCAGCGAAAAATGTGAGCCACTGTGACATCGAGACCGTGGGCTCTACAAACAGAAACAAGTTTCATTGCCATTAACGAGTCGCCGCCTAGCGCAAAGAAATTGTCGTCGGGCTGGATGGTTTCTGGATCAAGCCGCAACGTCTGACTCCAGGCCAGCCGCACAAGTTGCTCGAGATCGCTTAGCTGTCGAGGAGCGGCCTTAGTCGTGCCTTGGTCTAACTGTCGAAGGTCGAATGTGGCACCGAATTGCCTCAGTCTTTTGCGATCGGTCTTGCCTGATATCATCACAGGGATGTAGTTGACCGGTACATATGCCGTTGGCACCATGTATCGTGGGAGGACTTTGGCCAACTCCATATCAGCCGCCGACAGCATTTCCTGTAGATCTTTAGGCGGTTGTGCCCACTGTAGATCGGTCGACTCTTGTCCTTTCGTAGACTGAAATGCAATAAATGCCATTAATATAGGTTGACCTCCAGAACCTGAAGGCACTATGACTTCTGCAATGGCGTTAGCGCCTGGAGGGAGTCGAGCTTTGAGCTGGTACTCGATTTCTCCAAGCTCGACACGTTGTCCGCGCAGTTTGACCTGCGTGTCCTTTCGCCCAATGAAGACAATGCCGCCAGAGCCATCAGGATCATATTTCCCAAGATCTCCAGTCTTGTATAAGCGGCCACGGCGACCTTCGTAGCCATTATGGCCTGCGGTGAGCCACAACGGGTCACTAATAAAAGCCGCCGCGGTTTTGTCGGGGTCATTCAAGTAGCCTTGTCCCACAATTGGACCCTCGACAAGCAATTCGCCCACAGCACCGACGGGCATGAGCATTTCGTGATCAGTAGGGTCGACGATCCATATAGCTGCCCCGTTGCCTCTCCCCAGGGATACATAGTCCCGGCCCGTGGCAGCGCTGCTGTTGATTGTACATCCGATCGTGCATTCAGATGGGCCGTAGCCTATGACGATCCTTGTGACTTGGCCCCAGAGTGTCACTTCTCTCGCCGTGGCTGCCTCCCCTCCGAGACCCAGGGCGCTGAGCGATGCCACAACATCCGGATCCAATATGCGGGCCACCGAAGGGGTCAGGCCGGCATAGTTGACTTGCATTCTCCGCATCGCTCCATTCAAGTCGTTCATCCGATCTTCATCACTGGGAATGCAGAGACACCCACCCTTCGAAAGAGTGCAAAGCATGCTGTCGATGCTGACGTCGAAAGCATACGACGCAAAATCGAGGACCCTAGAGTACTCCGTATAGCCGACTGCCTCTGCTCGAGGAATGGCACTGCTTGTATAGGTTTCGTGAGATATCAAGACTCCTTTCGGGACACCCGTGCTTCCGGAAGTGAAAATTATGTACATCAGAGCAGATGGGGGGACGACTGGCAAATTTGGCGTGGCTTGTGAGCACGAGACGTGCTTGAATGAGTCCTCTTCCACGACCAGGAGGTTCCCCTTGGGCAAGATCGCGGCCGAATAGTCATGTTGTTTCCGGGATGTAAGCATCGTCTTTGCTCCGACCTGTTTCGCCATGGTTTGCAGTCGAGCAAGCGGAAGCGTTGGATCCATCAGCACGAAAGTCGCTCCTGCTTTCATCGCCGCAAGCACGGCAATGATGGTCCATCTGGACTTTTCAAAGCACACGGGCAGGACATCATGCAACTCGACACCCATCTCTTTCAGCGAGTAGGCAATGGATGTGGAATATTGGTCAATTTCGGCATACGTCAGACTGCCATCCCAGGATAAGATTGCTACTTTGTCTTTGAAGATCCGGGCTTGCTGGGAAATCACATCGTGCATGCAAAAGTGATAGGATGGTGGCAGTGGGTGATTCCACCTCCATATCTCATCCAGATCAGCTGCTGTCGGCCGAATCAAACTTTCAATGGGGCTGTCCGGGTGCAAAATACACATTTTGACGGTATCGACCAGTGCTATGACGTGTCGTGTGATCGTATATGGCAACATGTTCTCGGTTTGCCATACTGGACGAATTTTGAGACGGCCATCGTCAAATTGTGTTTGCAGGTGCAGTGTACACTTCGCTCGAGAGGTCAGCGACGAGACGCTCGCTTTGATCAGTTACTCACTTGATCCTTCGCTTCCTCAGGCGTCTGAGACAGGGAACTGGTGCTCAACAGAAGCGAAACACGGTCGGAGCCTCCATGTAACTGAGTTTGGGTGCCTGTCGTGATGTGGCGAGCAATTCTAGCACCAACCTGCCCGATGTTATCTTGTAACCCTGTTACTACTTCGTCCATCACCAAGCGCTTCTTAACAGCGCCATTCCCTCGACCTTCGTAAGCCCAATCAAACCAAACTTGGCCTTCGTCTTGGGTCCGTAGGAGAACGAGGAGCCATGCGAGGAGCAAGAGTTCCTCTCTTAGACCCGTTGGAGTGTTTGGTGGATCGGATGCAAGACCGGCGACCTTGAAAGACCAAAAACCCTCAGCGTCAGCGTCTCCGAGAGACACGATGTCAGCAGACTGGCCATTTGCCTGCCTTCGATCATCCCTCCCGTCGACTTGTATAGAGCCCATTGTAATGGCAATCCAGCTTTCTCGACTGCAGACTGAGCTCAAGATCGAGAAGATGAGTTGGGCTTGTCACTGAATCATCCCACAGCACAAATACGATCAGCATCTTGGTGGGAAGTCGGAGGCGAGCCTCGGCGTAGGGACCTGGCGTGGCCGACCAGGATGTGGTAGTTCGCATGTCTGTGGACCTGGCTGAAGGGAGTGAGGCATTTGGTGAGGGTTGGAGCGATTCCTGTCAGTTCCATGTATTGAAATATAGCTTGTGTCAAGACGCCGTATTGTAATGACGAAGCAAACAATGTGTGTCCTCTATAGGCGATGGTGTGCGACTGTCGCTGGCGCCGTTTGAGATGGCTGAATGCCAAGCCTCTAACGTGGGTTTGTTTAGTGAGAATCTAATCTGATAAGATTTTTCACAATCCGTCTTTCTGATTTGACCACGTCGTCACCTTCGGAACTGGCACCATCAACTTTCGACAACACTTGAGCCTGAGTGGACACGCCCGTTGCAACCACCCTCCTCGCTACTCTACTCGTACAGGTCGCCGCGCCGGGTGCTCTGTCATGCTTCTGCCCTTCGCAACGAGCATCAACCGAACGATCCACCGAACGGAGCTCATAGTTCCTAAGCCTGCAGGGTTTCAGGGAAGAAAAGAAGATGGATTGCTTGTGACAAGGTACCGGCGATGTCGGAGCCTGAAGAGAAGCGATGATGCATTGAGCTGCCCCAGTCCCACCATCAAAAATCCAGCTGGCCATGCCGCAATATCGTTGCGACAGAAACCCCAGACCTGAAAGGACTGCTGGAAGAATCTAGTCGCCAGATCAGGTGGGCAAATTTAAGGCTGTAGGTACCCCTCATTGCCCTTGACTTTGAAGAAACATGTCAAGCTCCAACCCCTGGCCAAAAGACCCCCATGTTGTCAAAATCTCCGAGGACAAGGAGTCGCAAGTGGACTTTGCATTCTGCGTGTGACGATCTCCACCTTACAGAGGATATGCATGTTGATTTCCCTGTACCAGAGAGCTGTGGGGATAAAGGTTTGAAGAGCTCTTCTTGCATCCCACTGCATTTCCTAAATCTCTTGGCGTTTACCGTATTTTGACTTTACAAAGCTGCTTGTTTTACGTCCCGTTACGCTTGCAATCCATTTTCCAAACTGGCGTTCCGCGTGCCCTGTTGCTCAGACCCACCTCGACGGTCACATCGTCGACCATTAACCCCCAAGGTGCAGTCCTCTCAGTGCGGCATCGGAGTGGAGAATTTTTCTTTCAGATGCTGAA
The DNA here is from genome assembly GCA_016109585.1 of Phialophora expanda. Taxonomy (NCBI): domain Eukaryota; kingdom Fungi; phylum Ascomycota; class Eurotiomycetes; order Chaetothyriales; family Herpotrichiellaceae; genus Phialophora; species Phialophora expanda. The sequence continues at coordinate 44,261 of JADWPR010000016.1, forward strand.
ACAATTTCTACGGCAATGCAAGTTGCCAATGTCGTGCACAATGGAGACGGCGAGCTAAGTAGTTCTCGAGGGAGAGAAAGCAGTCTTTGCAGGTGAAGCACACAGACAAGTCACTCACAACGCTGCAAGCAGCCTCGCCAGCTATGAGCCTCTTCCAGAAACTCGTGGGCTACCCTCGCCTACTGTTGGCTGGTAGCCCGTCCAAAGGCGATGCGGGCATGTTATTGTTGGCGATACTATCTGCGATAGCGTCCGGCATCCCATTCCCATTGATTGGAATTCTTTTTGGTCAGCTCATCGACGACTTTAATTCGGCAACATGCGACTCGCCCGACACTTCCAGTGCTCGAGCACAGCACCAAGACAGTGTCAACGACAAAATCCTGCTGATCTTGTACTTGGCCATCGCTCAGTTCGTCACCATCTATATGCATCTCTCATGCTGGACTTTGAACGGGGCTCGGCTCGCACAAAGACTACGAGAGAGTTATTTACAGAATCTGCTCCGACAAGAGCCGTCGTATTTCGACAATCTGCCGCCCGGAGAAGTCGCCTCTCGACTTAATGGCGACATTCAGGCAATCCGGTCAGGTACATCTGAGAAAGTGGGAATATGTCTCTCAAGTCTCTCCTTTTTCGTCACGGCATATATCGTGGCGTTCATCAAGGACTATAAGCTCGCGGCAATGCTGGTCTCGTTGATACCGGCCTACTTCCTGATGTCATTCGTGGGAAGCCATTACGTCGAAAAGTACTCTGGACTGATGTCGGATCATGCTGCTACGGCCGCGTCAATTGCTTCAGAAGCACTTTCCAATGTTGTGGTCGTGCACGCATTCCGGGCAAACACCCGGCTGGAAGATAAATTCGCCAAGGCGCTCAAGGCTTCTGAACATGAAGGCTTGAAGAAGGCGTTTGCGGTGGGTGTACAATCCGGGGTCCTATATTTCATTGCATATTCTGCCAACGGTCTAGCATTCTGGCAAGCAAGTCAACGGATTGCGGATGCAGTTCGTCATGATGCTAGGACCGCCTCCGTGGGTGTTACGTTTACAGTAGTCTTCATCTTGATTGAAGGTCAGTTGGAATCGAGCTCCACCTTCAAACTTTACTGACACATCGACAGCCACGTTGGTCTTGAGTCAAGTAGCGCCTTTTCTGCACCTTTTCGGGGCGGCTGTCGCATCATTTCAAAAGTTGCGTGAGGATATGGATCGCGAGCCGTTGATCGATGGCACGGCTGCTTCGGGGCTTCACCTCTCGCAAGCGGAAGGCGGCTTCGAGTTTAAGGATGTCTCATTCACTTATCCATCCAGACCTGAAGTCACAGTTCTGGACCAGGTCAATCTCCGGATTCCTCCAAGGAAACACACTGCCATAGTTGGGTTTTCTGGAAGTGGCAAATCCACCATTGCGGGACTGCTTACAAGACTGTATGATCCAAATCAGGGCCAAGTCTTGTTCGACGGTCATAATCTTCGGGACCTGAATCTTCACGACCTCAGAAGCTTCCTCAGCCTCGTGCAGCAAGACCCCTCGCTCCTTGACCGTTCCATATTGGAGAACATCGCACATGGCTTGATCAATTCGAGCCAACCCAGTCATGCACATCTCAAGACAACGCTTCTGGGTCCAGACCTTGCAGACCTTGCCCACCAAGTCCGGGAGGGCCAGGACCTGGAGGCGGCAGCAGAGAAGCTGGGTTCAAATGTCGTCGAGATTGTTTCCTTGGTCCGCAAGTCCGCAGAGCTCGCCGACGCAGATGCTTTCATCGTGGCGTTGCAGCACGGGTATGGTACCGTGGTAGGATCGAGTGGGCGGCTGATCAGTGGTGGCCAGAAGCAGCGGATTGCCCTGGCTAGGGCCCTCGTCAAAGATCCCAGGGTTCTTATCTTGGATGAGGCCACGGCATCTCTGGACTCAAGAAGCGAGCAGCGTATTCAGGGGGCCATATCTCGCATTGCCAGTGGCAGGACGATGGTCACGATTGCTCACCGACTTTCAACTATCACTGGTGCCGACAATATTATAGTCATGCAGAAGGGACGCATCCTTGAAGAGGGAACTCATTCAACACTGATGGCCAAGAACGGCGCATACGCCGATCTAGTGAGATTGCAGACTCTCGGATCCACGTCCGGGAAGAACGAGACAGCAGACAGCACGAGACAATCAGAACATGGTTCTTCAACAAAGCGTGCTACCGAGGAGGGTGTTTTGTCCGTTGACGGTATCGGAACGGTTGAGAAGGCTGAAACCTCCGCAAGTCAAGCTAAGGTAGATGAGTCTGCAGAAGAGCAGGAAGAGCCCGAGACTCCATCAAAATCGCTGTGGTCTTTGATACGAGGATTTGCACCAGTCCTGAGACCGCACCTGCTAATCATCGTTGCCTCGCTCCTCGCCTCGACCGTTGTTGGCGGGTCATTCTCTGCGGAGGCTGTGATCTTTGGAAACACTGTCGGCAGCTTGAGTCCGTGCCAGAGCGAATCCTACATTCGTTCTCGGGGCAGTTTCCTCGGTCTCATGTTTTTCATACTCGCAATCATCGAGTTCTTTGCGAACGTGACCAGTTGGTCGGGGTTCGGCTGGGTCGCGGAGAAAACGGTCTACAGTGTGAGAGTCTTATCCTTTCGATCATTGTTTGGGCAAGATCTTCAATGGCATCAGTCTGAAGGCCGGACCCCCGCCGCGCTGCTCTCTTACATTACCAGGGATGGCAATGCCCTCAGTGGCTTGAGCGGCTCCGTCATCGGCACGTTATTCTCAATCACCGTCAACCTCTTTGTCGCCATTATTTTGACTCACATCATTGCTTGGAGAATAGCATTGGTCTGCCTCTCTCTGGTGCCGCTCCTTCTTGGGGCTGGTCTTATGGAGCTCCGAGTGCTCGCGAGATTTGAAGAACGGCACGAAAATGCATATACCAAATCGGTGGACATCGGCGTCGAGGCAATCACATCCATCAAGACGATTGCGTCCCTTTCCCTTGAAGAAGAGACACTGAAGACTTACCGACGATCGCTGAAAGGCCCTCGCAAGGAGACGCTCAAAGTGAGCCTATACGCAAGTCTCTGGCAGGCAATGACCTATCTGCTTGGTAACCTCGTGAATGCGTTAGCTTATTGGTGGGGCGCCAAACAGATCATCGCGGGCAATTACACCCAGACGCAGTTCATGATTGTGGTATTCTCCCTCCTGGTCAGCGCACTGCTCTGGAGTCAGATGTTTGCGCTCGCCCCAGAGCTCACGAGCGCGCGGGCTGCGGTGGCTAGGCTGTTGGGTCTCATTGAGATCGGACCGGATGCAATGCAAGGACGCGGGAAGAGGACACCATCTCTCGATACATGTTTTGAGGAGAAAGACCTGGAGAAAACCGCTGAAGCCAAACTGACTCTTCCGCCCAGCAACCAGGGTTCGAGTGTCCAACTCTGCGATGTCCACTTCGCATACCCAAGTCGGCCGGAGGTTGAAGTACTGAAGGGACTGAACGTCGAGATTCGACCAGGAACCCTCTGCGCGCTCGTCGGCCCTAGTGGCGCTGGCAAATCGACAATCATCTCGCTCGTCGAACGACTGTACACGCCTCAATCCGGATCCATCATAGTCGACGGGGTGGACCTGACAAGGACTCGCGACATCCGCTTCCGCGACACCATTGCGCTGGTCCCACAAGAAAGCGTCCTCTTCGAGGGTACCATTGAATTCAATATCGGCCTTGGTGCTCGACCGGGCCATGAAGCCACCATGGACGAGATCCAAGAGGCGTGCAAGCTCGCCAACATCCACGACACCATCCAATCCTTGCCCGACGGCTACCAAACGCGCTGTGGACCAAATGGCAACCAGTTCTCCGGGGGCCAGAAGCAAAGGCTGTCGATTGCGCGCGCACTGGTGCGAAAGCCCAAGCTCCTGATCCTGGACGAGCCGACCAGTGCGTTGGATGCCGAGTCGGAGAAGCTTTTACAAGACGGGCTCGAAAAGGCGGCGCGAGGCATCACCGTGATTGCCATCGCACACCGACTGCATACGATCAGGAAGGCGGATGTGATCTTCTTGATTGAAGGAGGCCGATGCGTCGATCGCGGCACCCATGAGGAACTGCTTCAGAGGTCGGAGAGCTATAGATTGAACGTCATGCATCAGACGCTGGCTGAGTAGCACAAGATGAATGCATTGCCTAGAGATGACTGCTTGGATTTTTGCATTGGCAGCGCAGCGCGTTTCTCAATTTTCTCTCCCCAAAGGTCTCAAACTATGTCCTTCGGCGCGCCGAAGTGTGGAAGAATATGTCACTTTTATCGGGGATCGCAGGAGCTAAGAAAACAAAACCATCCTTTTCGACCGTTATCAATGAACTGTTTCGCGATTGTAACCCTCTTCCCCACAAAGGCTATAGCTTCGCGTTCCATGCTGCTCGATCTGCCGATTCCAACGGCTTCTCTCGCCCGTCCCAGAAAAGCGGACACAGCTGAAACCACTTTTCGCGGCTCGCGATCGAATGCACCGACCGCTTGTGGCCCAGGTCGACGTACTTGCCAATGACGAGACCTTGGGAGTTCTCGTACGACAGGATCGTCGCGCCCGTGGCCTTGGGCTCGCCGACGGCGTTGGCGGTGCGCGGGTCGTCCAGAAACACGTAGTGGATACAGCTGGAATACCAGGCGTTGACGCGGTGGGAGCCGCGGAACGAGGCGTCGCCCACGAGCGAGTGGCGGCCACGGTCGTAGTCGCCGGCGTCGTAATGGGCGCCATAGTGATCTTCCTGTGGACACACGCACACACACACATACGTCAACCCCTGAATGATGAAATTGAAGGAGGGTTGGAGGGGGGAAGGGGGTTATCAAGAGAGATGAGATGCGAGGACTAGCTTACCTTTGCCCAGTACAGCTCGAAATAGGCGAAGCGGGCGTTGTCGAAGCGCCCGAACAAGCACAGCACGTGCGGATCCACCCACAGTTTGCGCAGGTATTCGCGATGCTGGTCCAACGTCCCGGTCTCGTTCCACCCGGCCGCAACGCGCGGATCGTTCTGCCATGTGTTGAAGAGCTTCAGGTGCTCCGGATCTTGCCAGTCGACGACTTCCAGGGAAAAGTGCTCGTCCAGCTCTGGGATGTAGCGACTGTAGGCGATTGATCCTGGATGGGGCTTCGGGCGACGGATTGGGTGACGCGTGTAGATGGGCTCCTCGGGGAACTTCATGGTGAAGTGATAGTTCTCCGGCATGATGGGGTACGTGGCCAGAGGCTCACGTACAGGGCCATCCGTGCCGTCTCCCACCACCCAGATTGGACGAGGTCCCAAGGGAGAAGCTGCTCCTTGCCAGAACGAGCTTCGAAGGATCAACAGTTCGTCAGACTGTGCGTTCATATCGTCGTTGGGGCGCCATGGCTTGGGATGTTCAATGCCCAAGCCGGTGGCGAGTAGTTCTTGGCGAACGACATCCTTTCCCGCGCCGGACAGACTCAGTCGGAAGTACTCATACGTGGGATGGGCGAGATAGATCGCGTGAACGACATTCCAGATCTGGCCAAGGGAGGGCGCGCTGCTTCCCGCCCATTCGAAGGTCGTGTGAGGGCTCCGAACTGCTCGTGCCCACGCGCTGTTGTTGGACGTGGGCGGAACCTGCTCCTTCGGTCTGAACAACAGCTCGCGCCACGAGAGCGAGTCGCTATGTAACGGTTTCGGCAACGGTCGTCCTTCCGCCGGCTGGCTTTCTTGTGTCAAGATGAATCTAGCTGGCTTTGTGTCCGCCACCGCGTGCACTCGATATGTGGTCAGAAACGGATGTGGCAGCTTGACCAGAGGCCACTTGTGTGAAGATGTTGGCTGTTGGGCCATTCTGAAAGAATCCGATCGTCCGAGTTCCACTGAGATAAAACGTCGCACCGATATAGAAGCCTCACCCCGACAAATTGTCTCTGGTGCTAGGATCTGGAGAGAGGAGCTTTCTGAGCGAAGGAGGGTGGGACGATGACTTCCAAGGAAGGGGACATAAAGGGCAACCAACGAGGCCCCGTCTCCACTCCCCCCCGACCTGGTCCCTCATTCGTGGGCTTTTGTGGAATCGTGGGCAACCGAACCGAATTTGGTGAGCATTTGGCGATTTGCTGAATGAATGCTCTCCTCAGGCCGAGGATCGGATCCCTTGGCAGAAGGCATTTCGGTGGCTACATCCGCATCGAATATATGTGAAGTTGATATAGACGTGAGACCAGAAGGCACAAACTTCGTGGGTACAGAGAGAGCTGTCGCAACACAAATGTCTCTCAGATCAAGGCCATTGCATTTCCAGCATTTTCACGTCTCTTTCCCGCATGACAAAATCGTGCAGGTCACTTTGAACAGACCGGAGAAACTGAACAGCATCAACCAAGCCACGAGCCGCCAAATCCAACAGATATGGGAGCTTTTCGACCAAGATGAAAGTTTATGGGTCGGCATCATCACCGGCGTTGGGAGAGCTTTCTGTACTGGGGCAGATTTACAAGGTATGTTCAGTTCAGGTGCCGGGACTGCTCTACAACGACACGTTTACTTGTGACTACGACTGACCAGAAGGTGTCCCTCCCTGGACAGAATGGAACGAGATGAACAAGGCTGGCGTGGTCAACGACATGTCTGCTCCTGGTCTCGCCGGGCTGCCCCGTCGCGCTGGGAAGAAGCCGATCATCGCGGCAGTGAATGGGCTCTGCATGGGAGGCGGCTTCGAGATGGTGGCCAACTGCGACCTCGTCATCGCTTGCTCCTCGGCCATTTTTGCCCTGCCGGAAGTGAAGCGAGGGATCGTCCCCGTGGCAGGCTGTCTACCACGGCTGACACGCACACTGGGGCTGCACCGCACTACCGATCTCGTCCTGACCGGCAGAAACGTGGGCGCCAAGGAGCTCCACGACTGGGGCCTGGTCAATCGGGTGGTAGAGTCTGCCGCTGAAGTTGTCCCCGTGGCAATTCAACTCGCCCAGGACATGTGCAGGAACAGTCCGGATGCGTTGATTGTTGGCCGGCTGGGTATTCGGCAGAGCTGGGAAACGGGTAGCGTGGAGGAGGCCGTGTCGAGTCTTGCTGATCAATGGTACCCTCGGCTCATGGCTGGACCTAACTTCTCAGAAGGGATTCAGGCGTTTGTGGAGAAACGGTCGCCCGCCTGGATAGATTCGAAGTTATGAGAGGATCCCTGACGCTGCACGTCCTGAGATGGGAAGAAATCTAATCACCACTAGAGGGTCGCTGCTGTGCAAATGTCCGGCCTGATAGGTGGGCGCAAAGTCGACCATGTACATTCGTAGCAGGAAAACGCCTATATCTCCACTCTTGCTACACGCTTGAAGGCAAATTCCTCAAGAGGCGAACGTCGCCGAGCTGAGGCATATCATCTGTACGGGGAATCTTTCTAGCCCCTGTCAGACCGGTATTGTAATGTCGACGTTTGGAAATACCTGAAATACCTGAAATACCGCGCTTGTATTGAGAATCCTTTCCCATGTCGGCGTAGCGCATTCGGTGGAGCTCGTCGAGGCTGCGGTCACCCTTACGGAGCATCCCAGCACACACTTCCCCTTCCGGTAGCAATGTCAACATCCTGTTACCATTGGTGCACACCTGGGACTGTGAACGGCATCGCTAGGAGCTTCAATGCACAGCCAAGACCCAAAGCTTCGGCTTCGGTATTGCCCAACAAAGTGGACATGGTGAAAAAAATGACGCACTAGGAAAGTAACAAGGCAGATGCACCCATGTCATGTCAGCCATGACTGGCGTGCACGACTCAAGCTCTCTTATCAATCTTGTCCTTCAATCTTGTCCATCTTATCTGATCTGATTGTTGGTTGAGACCGTTACGGTGGATACACAAAATGCCAGAAACGGTTTGCTCGGTTCAATCCACATGTCTCGAACGAGGCAATGTGATTGATCTACGGTGGTATTCTCGCATGGCAACATGTGGAACCGAAGTTCTCTCTCGGCGGAATTCGCTCTGCTTGTTTCCAGGTTTATGCCGCGCCCCCTAGTCGGAAGCCGAGGGCGAAATACGTGTTGAAGTAAATTCTTCAATGCAGGTGCATCGTTTCTCGTCCGGCGACGCGAACCGAGATCGGAGATCCTGTAGCATCAGTCTCCAGAAGCTGCCAGAGTGACAGCCTGATAGACCACGTGAGTGCGGATGATGCTCTGCACAATGTCAATATAACGTCGACAGCTGAAGATAAGGCTCTAGGGCTGGAGGAGGCTGAACATTGGAACTGCTGAGGGATTCGTTGGCCTGCCGTTGCGATGTCTCTAGCCAGCACGACTGAGACCACGCCATTTCCACCTCCAACGGTTCTGTCCATTCTTCATGGCGATTCGGAGGTGCCATTATTAGATTTTACTCTCGGCGAGCTGCTCGACTTCCAGTGTAAGAGGTATGGAAGTAAGGAATGCTTGGTGGTGCCGTGGACAGGCGCCAGGTGGACCTACGACCGTCTCAGGGATGAGAGCATTCGGCTTGCGAAAGCCCTCGTCGCGCGAGGACTACGCCCAGGGGATCGAATCGGTATCATGGCCGGGAACTGCGAGCAATATGTCTCAGTCTTCTTCGCCTGTATGAGGCTGGGATGTATCCTGGTCATTTTGAACAACACCTACACTGCCTCTGAGGCGTTGTATGCTCTGAAGTTCACAGGTACGTTTTCCTTGACGCCGTGCCATCGGAGCAGCTCCTCATTCGAAGTCACAGAATGCAGAATATTGTTTGTCACTCCGCGAATCGGCCATCACGACAACGGGCAACTTCTCCGCCAACTGAGGGAAAAGCCAGGCACGATCGAGGAGATCATCATTCTACGAGGCCCGCCCAGTCACTTCACTGCCTACGCAACAATCCTAGAGACAGGACCAGTCGTATCCGATGAAGTTCTAGAGGCAGCCTCGAAGGCCTTCAGCTGCCATGACGTTTGCAATCTCCAGTTCACGAGTGGGACGACAGGAAATCCGAAAGCTGCCATGCTGACGCATCAGTAAGTATCCTGGTGACTTCCAGCCACTCCTGTCGAGAGAAAACTCCAGGCTGACTCGTATTTCCAGCTCCTTGGTCAACAACAGCCGCTTCATTGGCGACCGCATGGCCTTGACGCATCGAGACGTGCTGTGCTGTCCACCACCGCTCTTCCACTGCTTTGGCCTGGTGCTCGGCCTGCTCGCCGTGATCACTCATGGCGGGAAAGTGGTCTATCCCGCCGAGACCTTTGACGCCGCTGCGTGCCTGAGAGCCATCTCCGAGGAACGATGCACCGCCCTTCACGGGGTCCCGGCAATGTTCGACTCTATTTTCAGCCTGCCCCGGCCGGACGACTTCGATTGCTCGGCCTTACGAACCGGTATCATCGCAGGGGCCCCGGTCCCTCGCCACTTGATGGAACTTATGGTCAACGAACTCGGCATGACCGAGTTCACCAGCAGTTATGGTATGGCTTGGCTTCTTGCATGCATGGAACTCGGGCACGGCACCGTTGAAAAAAAAACTAACGTCCAGTATGTGATCAGGCTTGACCGAGGCGTCGCCCACCTGTTTCAACGCCTTCCACAACGACCCCACCGATTTGAAGCTCTCCACCGTGGGCCAAGTCATGCCGCACGCCCATGCCAAGATCGTTGACCGACACGGGCGAATCGTCCCCGTGGGCGAGCGCGGAGAACTCTGCATCGCCGGCTATCAACTCCAGCGAGGCTACTGGAGGAACGCGGAGAAGACGAACGAGGTCATGATCCGGGACGCCGACGGCGTGCTATGGCTGCATACGGGCGACGAAGCCGTCTTTCATCGGGACAAGACGTGCACGATTACGGGTCGGTTCAAGGACATCATCATCAGGGGTAAGCAAGCAAGCCTCATACCGCGCATGTAACCGCTATCATCCCTCGATAAAGTCGTGTGTATACGCAGACAGGGGAGAGGCTCTCACTGACCGTTTATTTTCGCTCTAGGCGGAGAAAACATCTATCCCTTAGAGATCGAAAGCCGGCTGGTCGAGCACGAGGCAATCGACCGCGCCATCGTCGTCGGCGTCAAGCACGCCCGGTACGGCGAAGTCGTGGCTGCATTCCTCCAACGCCGCAGCTCGACTCCTGCCGCAGATCAGCGAGGAGGCAGTGTTGGCGGAAGTTACCCTGATCCGACAGCTCACCGTCCCAGCGACGACAACATCCGCGAATGGGTCCGACTGAAGCTCGGCCGACACAAGGCGCCGGCACATATTTTCTGGCTCGGCGAAGATGGCATTCCGGCCACGGTGCCGCTGACGGGGAGTGGGAAAGTGAGGAAGTTCGAGCTCGCGCAGCTGGCGGGACAGTTGGTGATGGGCCAGGGGAGGCCGAAATTGTAGGAACCAGACGGTGTGCAAACATCCAATGCATACTCTCTATTCTATGTACAGATCAAAGGAGCAGGCGTTTTTTCTCTCTCTCCCAGTTCCAAGCCTCATCCATGTCGCGCGATTCCAAAGGCGGCCAATAGTTTTTACAGCCTTGCCGACCTCTCCTCCTCCGACGTGGTCTGCTCGGTCCTCCGACGCAGCACCGACTCTGCTAGACGTCGACTTCTCTCGGCGAGAGTCTGCAGAAGGCTTTCGTCACTCTGCAACTCCATGCATTAGTAGTGACGACACAGACAACAGGACAGATGGGATATTCGTGACTCACTTGGTCTGCACCGTCGGCCAGCGATCCTTGGAGCCAGATCCCGCACCCGGGCGCGAGGACGCCTTTTCTGAAGTTGACGTGGTAGTCGCGATCGACTGTGATGCTGGGCCCATCGAGCAGCGCTCGCAAAGGCTCGAGGGCCCTATAATGTGCGTGTTGCCCGAAGCCGGTCGCGGCAATGACGGCATCGAATGTCGCGGTTGCGGGCGCGGGCTCGTCGAGATTTTCGGGACTTTGCAAGAAAAGCCGTACGCGCCCGTCCGCGACTCTCTCCGCATGCACGACTTCATGCTGCAGTCTGATTTGGAATCTCCACTTCTTGGGGTCCTGCTCTTTGACACTGCAATCGTACTGGGCGTCATAGATCTGTCGCAGGAGGCGCGGTTCGATCGGCGACGAACTGGAGGTCCCGGGCGAGGCTCCGTTGACTTCTCTCCTCCTGATCTCGGGCGGTAGGTTTTGTGCCTCCGGGGAGTTGGGCAGCGTGATGCTTTCCGCCAGGCTAGATTTCGCTAGAGCGTTAGAAAGCGAAACCCGGTGGTGGATGGATGCCCTCGGAAGCCGACTTACAAGGGCGTCTCGTCATCTCCGCGCAGGACAGCGTCCTTGGTAAACCAAATGACTTCGTGCTCTCCCCATATGCCATGAAGCTGGTCGAATGCCTCTGCGGCGTTTTGGCCATCGCCTAGGACTGCGATGCGCGCTCTGGGATTGTCGCGCAGCAGTGTTGGAATGGCTTGCAGATACTCGGACGAGTGCAGGACGAGCGTTTGCAGAGCAGGAGCGCGGAGGACTTTGGGGACATGGGGATGATTCGACGCAGCATAGACGACCTGCTTGGCTGCGACTGCATTCTTTTCTCCCGTCACGCTGTCCACGAAGACCACTTCCCACGCCGCGACGGCCCCTTTGCCGTCTCTCAAGGGTTGCACGCTGGTGACCATCTTGCCGTACCGGACTTGCGCTTGAAGGCGGGTAGCGCACCATCGCAGGTAATCACTGAACAGTTCCCTAGACGGGCACAGCTGCGCGCTGTTGGCATATGAGATGAGCCTCTTGGTCGCGTGGAGGTAGTTCAGGAAAGTGAAGTGGGAGCGCGGATTCTCCGAGGTGATCAAGTCGTTGAGAAACGAGATCCTCAGTCTGGAGGCAGCGGTGCTCCGGAGTGGCTGCCAGAATGCTTCCAGCTGGGATTCCAGGAACAGTGTATCCTTGCTGAGCCCGTTTCTTTCCTTCAAAGCGATCGCGTTTGCGATGCCGGTGAGGTCAAACCCGACACACACCAAGTCGAGAGGTGGTAGATTGGTGTTCCCGGTGCCATCCATGATTGTGCCCGAACGCGGTATCATCATTATCGTAGTGGAAGCATTGATGAGGCCTCGATCGATGACACGGGAGGATCGAGGCTCTCAGGACGATTTTTTGGTCGGGGGGGCAACTGGGAGAACCTGGATCGTTCCAGAGTTGTGCCTCTCACAGAAGACCCCATGATCCGACAGTAGCCTTCCTGATCCCGACAATGGCATCAAGACACGACCATGGGAGAATTCGGAAAGCCGTACGTGTCATGCGAAAGACGGTACAATACCAAAATTACGCCCTGGTATTGCCTGTACCGCTAGGCATGCATGCTTCAAATAGGGGGGTCCTCCGGGCGGATCAGATAACTCAATTTGCACTGTTGCCCAAGGAGAATTTTGATCAGATAACAAATCAAGATCCACTTGCCCACCGTAGGTAACCCCCCCCTCCCCTCCCCTCGCCGCGCCGTTCCCGCCGAGCTTGCTTGATTTTGATGAAGCCCCTCCAAGCATGCCCAAGACCCATGTCGGGTGTTCGTGATCAGCAAAATTTTCATCTGATAAGATTGCCGTCGTTTCATTCTGCCTCGCGTGTGCATCATTGGGGGAGGGGCGCTGGATCGTCGTCTTTAGCGACGAGAGAGTGCTCTCCGACCTCGGACTTCGCGTTTCTCTCAAGGCGACAGTGGACATGGCGACAAGACAACAACGCTTATCCCAGCTAAGTGTTGCTTGGCGGCGCTCAATCATACCAGATGGCCGAGCCTCAGAGAGGCACGCTGTCAGACAGCTCAAATGGTACCCGTCTGTAGCGAAAACAGACAACATGGCATGTAGGTCAGAGGACACTCCTCAGCCTCACGGTGCCCTCACCCGAGGACATGAGATGGACAACTGGCCCGTCCAGAGCGGTATTGCAACTACACAACAAGAGCGTCCGCGGTGTCACTGTCGCGGCGAAATACAAGTCACCCGAAGCACCTACTCGAGCACTTGGCGCAACCCACCGTGGCCTTGGCTTGCCTGGGAGCTCCATTCCGTGCATGCCAGCTTCCCTCCGCTCCCTTCCAGAGTGTCGAAGCGAGACTCCTCTTCCGGATAAGCGAAGGTCATGTAGGAGGGCGTGATTGGATTTCATAACCGAATCTCATCATCAACCACATCCTACTTACGGAGCCATGGGACGCACGTCATGGGTGAGGCCTGAAGCCCACGTCAATGCTCGCGCATCCCTCTCGCACACCAGCTTCACATGCTCCCAGGGCCACAGTCTGGACTCCAGACTTATGCCGCTAGAGCTAGGACAATCGAGCCATCTCTGTTACGGTCTGCACCGTGGCTTATGTACCGACGTGTGGCTTGACCACGCGATACTAGCCGATGCAAGAGTTCACTTGAGGCCCGTGACAATCTCCAGGCAGAAAAAGCTTTTCGCTCTTGGCCATCCGGATCCAACTTGAGCACCGCCATAATCTTTGTTCTCGATGTCCTCCCTGGCTACTGGGTCTAGGCTCGAAGGCATAGCATGGCATGGCCTTATCCCTGGGCCGTTTGAGCGAACCAATCATCCATGTTGAAATTCCCCGTCCATGAGAGATTCCCATTTGCATCAACAACTGGTCGTCAGAGACACTTTCACCATGTCTGCCGCTGGAAGATTCAATCCCAACTCGCCAAGTCAGTTCCAGCGACCAGATGGTAACAAAATCGCTGAACAAAGCCGCGGAGGAACAGTCTTGGAGAGTGCCGACGACGAGAATGCCGCGAACTCACGCACACAATCCCGTCAATAATAGTCACGGGGACGACGAAATTCAACCAGAGTTCCCAGCCCAAGATGCTCACGACGGCGTGCGAAGAGTTGTAGCAGTCACGCTGGCATGGGGTAAGACGTCCCTAGTTATCACCTACACATAGTACGTCTTCATTATCGAGATGTCGTCGACGATGCCTCTACATACCATCTTGATAACTCGTCTGAACAGCTTCTCTCTGTCATTATCCTCGCAACGGGGCTGGCTCTCTTCCCTCTGCCCCTTTTCACTAGCCCGATCGAAAACCCCTTGTCCACCTTCTTACAATGGAGAAGCTCACAGTAATCTGACGGGTCAATCAACCGAGCCAGATCTCCAGAGGGCCGGCGAGTACTTGCTCAACTTTTTTTTCTCCCTCCTTCAAATCGAAGTGTTCTTTGGTATGGCCACAGCTCAGCGCTCTTCGTTTCTGCAGCTTTCAATCCTAGTGAGTTGGATCCAGCTCCAGCTATGTCGGGAGCCCACCTGCGCCCGACACCGACCTTTCTCGAGACCATCTAATAATCCCCAGCGGTCATTTGGTATAAGTATGGACTTAAACTAGGAGGTATTTTATGGTTTAAAGTGCGGACCCGTCTTCGAAATATGGGTTTGGAACAGACACATGCAGACCGTCTTTGCATTGTATGGTGATGAAGAAGATGCATTGATGTAGTGGCGCCAGGACTGTCAGGAACAGGGGTCCGACAGGCATATAAGCTAAGAGGCCCAAGATCCGGGCATGAGCTGCCATGATTCTCAGTCTTTTGGACGATCCCCTAGGGGCTGTGGACCTCTTCCTGACATGGATGGCACCATGGGTACATACATATTCTTCTCCCCTCTCCCTGCTCCAGTCCCCCCTCTTTCATAACAATCCAATCTTTGTCCCCCGGCACAGCTATGACATGTACTGTACTAGGGAATCTGCTTGGACAGGTACGGCCTCCCGCCACCTACCGGCTGATGCATGACTAACCGTCTCATGCGGCCTTGAGAGAAGAGACGCACGGGGATCTACCCGATGATGAGACTCTGATAACTCGCCTATTTTCCAGTGTGATCTCCGCGTTGAAAGATACTGTACTGTGTCCTGTGTACAGTGGACGAGGCGGAAGGAAATTTTGAAACATTTCGATTTTGATACACGTATTTCTCTTTCGACTCCCCTTAGGAGCTCGCGCACCAACGTATTGAGCTTTGCTTGAGTCTCCTCGTCTCCCCAATGTAGGCAAGAAAGTAGAAAGACAGGCATAGTACCGTTTATAAACCCTTGCCCTTCCTGTTGACACCAACTTCCGTATCGTACATGAGATTACAACCTCTCGTCCAACCATATTCTCGTCTCATTTAACGCTCCTCTCCAAGCTCTAAGCCTTGTAATACTGCGTCATCTCCGTCTGACGCGGTGCTCATCTCTCCGCCGTCCTTTCTTCCCCTTCTTGGAATTCTTCCCGCCATCCAGCGGAATGTCCTTCATCAGGTATCTCTGCAGTTGGATCAGATATTCATCGATGTGATGCCACTTCTCGCTCTCTTCCGCCACCTCGGTAGGAGCCGTGTCGGTGCCAGTGAAGAGTCCATTTCCTCCAACCCCGACACCAGTACTCGCCGTGGGCGTATTGCGTGCATCCCCCGTCTGGGGGGTCGCACTGGGAGCCAGATCCTCAAAGTCGGCATCGTCAGTAACCTGGATCTCCTTTGCGGCAACCTTGGCCGCCGCCCGATCTTCCTGGTCTTCAGCTTGTTCAAGGACAACTATGTTCTTGTCCCCCGCCGTGCCGAGAACACGATCCATGGCTTTGCCCGCCTCGTCTTCCTCAGCCCCGTCCCCGGTGTCAAGCATATCGCGATAGCTCATCCTGGCCATGTAATCGGTCGTGAAATCTCCTTCTTGGATGACCACATCATCGAGCATTTGCTTTTGATTGGCTTTTCGGAGGATGTTGCTCTCAATGGTATGTTCGCTCACGAACCGGTAGATGTGCACATCGCGAGTTTGACCGATTCGATGAGCCCGATCGGTGCACTGCCTGTCCATGGCGGGATTCCAGTCGAGATCGTAGAAGATGACAGTATCTGCGCCAGTCAGGTTGATGCCGAGACCGCCGGAGCGGGAAGACAGGATGAAACACAGGATGCGATTGTCGTTGTTAAACCTCTCGGTGAGGATCTGACGCTGCTCGATTTTCGTGGCTCCGTCGAGGCGCAGGTATCGGTGGCCGTGAATGTTCAAGAACTGCTCCAGGATGTCCAAGACCTTGGTCATTTGTGTGAAGATCAGGGCACGGTGGCCTCCTGCTTGGAGCTGGCGGAGGAGTTTGTCAAGTCTCTGCAACTTACCGCAGTCGTATTGTAGGAGGCGCTTGTCTGGGAACGCAATCGATAGTTTCATGCGAGCGAGGTGGAATGGATCGGGATTGTCTTGGTCAGGCTTCCATGTTGACTGTGCTGCTTCTCTGATAAGCTGGGCGCCCGCTTCGGTCACAGCTTTGACGGAGAGGTCGGTCGCCACGACAGAGGGGGTGACACATGCATATTTCTCAATGAAAGGTTGCATACGCTCGGATCGTGACTGGACGGAGTGGACCATGTCAAAAAATTGGACCGGCACCGCGTGCTCCCACCATCGCGACAAGACTCTAGGCGACGAGAGTCTGGATAGTCGCTCATATTTCGTGTTGATGGTAACTCGTCCGATCAAGGATCGGCCGAAAAGTGGGCGCTGGTGGTGCCTGTAGGCTTCGTAATACATGGTGCGGTCGAGTTCCTGAAGCCGAGCTCTCCGCCCGACATTTTCCAGCGATCCGAGCACACCAATGCGATTGTCTCCACGCCATGACGAAGAAAACGGAGCGTTGCTGTCAAAGACACCGGAAGAGGCTAAGATCCTCCTAGATTGAGCTTCACGTAAACCCTTGAGTTGGTGGTACGCGTGTCGTTTAGTAGTCTCGATTGCCTCAATCATGGACATCCCCTCATTGGAAATCGGGGCCAACTGCAAAAAGTCGAGGTCTAGATCATTCGAGGCGTCCAGCATCAGCCTCCGACGCACCAACAAATCCTTGATTTCGAAGTCGGCGGAAGCCGATTTAGGCATTGCGAGCGATGTGTTGATGGGTCGTGTTTCGAACAGGTCGGGATGGTTGCACACTTTGCGCAGCTGCATCAGTGCATTGATGATCGACAAGTAGTTCCCAGAGGCCAGTGTCTCCTTCGTTTGAGCTCTCGACATGAAGCCGTCGTAGAGTTGTCGTTGGCGCTTGGACAAGCGACATATTTCCACATGTTCGTACTTGGCAGGCATCTGCTTCTCGACATCTGCTTTGAGTCTGCGCAGGAGGAATGGCCGGATGACTTTGTGCAGTTTTGCGACCTGCTCACGATCTTCGTCGTCCAGAACCTGGCGCCCGTGCTCTAAAATCGATTCGACCGGCCGCTTGAACCATTCCGACCACTCCTTCAAACCTGCAAACGCATCGTCCTCACCCTCATCTTCTTGGCCATAGTGGAGGAAGAAAAGGAGCGACCATAGTTCAGTCAAGTTGTTTTGAAGAGGTGTACCGGTCAAAAGCAGTCGAGCTCTGGTATTGAAGGTCATCATGGTCTGCCATCGTTCTGAGCGAAAGTTCTTGATGTTGTGCGCTTCATCCAGGATCATGTAGTGCCACCTTCGTCGCTTGAAAGAGTCCTTGTCTTTCAAGACGAGCTGATATGAGGTGATACAGACATTGAACTTGTCGTCCGCCAACCAACCCCGTCGCTTTTCCTTTCGTTCTGTCTGGTCACCGTAGTACGTCAGGATCTTGAAGCCAGGCAAGAACTTCTTGAACTCCATTTCCCAGTTCAGCATGACGCTCGTCGGGACAACAATAAGATGGGGACCCCAGACTTCGTGGACTTCAGCAAGGTGGGCCAGAAGCGCAATGCTCTGAATGGTTTTACCGAGACCCATCTCGTCGGCTAGAATCCCACTCCGTCCTTTCGCATAGAGGTGGGCAAGCCAGTCTAGGCCTTCGTGTTGGTACTCGCGCAGAGTACCTCGTAACAGACTCGGAACAGGTGTCTCGATCGTTGGCTTGGTGTCTGAAGGCGTGACAGGCGGAACTGGATCGATTTGAGCATCGATTGAAGAGATAGAGTCGGGATCGGAGACTTTGGTGGCTGTGGTGTGAGGAGAAGTATGAGTGCTAGGGTCCTGGCTCACAGCATCCTCAGACTGAAGGTGAGGTATCTCTAGATGGGAAGGTGATGTCGCGTCTCGCATCTCAACATCTCCGTCTTGTTGAGTTGCCACAGCCTCCAGCTTTACACTGAGCCGTTCTGTCACATTGGCGTCCAACTTTTCCGAGTAGATATGGGCCGGCACGTCAGGCCCTTCAGACTGGTCGCCATCCGCCATCGGGTCGTCTTGCACTTCTTCCACAAGGCGAGTGCTGTGACCTGGAGACTCTTCTTTCTCAAGCTGCTGGTCGACTTCTTTCTCTATTTCCGCCCGTTGGGTCTTCGAAAATAGCAATGAGAGAAGATCAGGTTCAACTTCTTCCTCCTCACTCTCGTCTTCCCCATCACTGTCCTGGCCCTCGTCTTCGCTCTCATCTGTGTCAAACTCCGAATCCATCTCGGTCTCAGGGTCTGACTCTTCTTGAGCCAGATCTGGACTTGGCTGGTCTTCATTCGGTCCCGGTGGCTCTTCTGCATTCTCCGCGGGTCCTGGTAAGTCACGTAGGTTGCCATACTTCTTTTTCAGTTCCTCGAGTGACATTTCGGCATCAGCATCCTGGCTATCTGGTTCGGATTCGGATTCTGTCTGACTGTCTGACATCTGCTCACTGTTCTCCGAGTCAGAGACCGTGACTTCGTCCGCAGACATGTCAGTGTCAGTATCCGTCGTCAAATCGTCTTGCTCCGCGGCGCGACTCAACATTTGATCAGTGCGATCCAACACTCGGGCGAGGTGGCCTTTCATCTTGGCCTGTTGCTCTTCCTCATACTCTTTTTGTCGCATGGCGTTGACTTCTACCTTGACGGCCGCCCAAAGTTTGTCCATATCCTTGACCACAGACCGGTAAGCCGCAATGCAAGCCTCCCGCTTTTCTTGCATGATTTCGGCGACGGTCTTGACCTTGTTGCGACTCTGCTTCTCCTCGACGTATCTCTTTGCCTCATAAGCCAGGATCTGAGCTTTCCTCCTATGATCCTTGGTCTCCACATCGAGAAGTTTCCGAAAGTGCAACACATGGGCAAGCAGGTGGTCGTGATGGGCATATTGTCTTTTTGGCTCGGCTTGTTGCTTGGGCAGGGTGTCTAGCAACTTTTTGTCCAGCGCTCCTCCCCGTCGTTGTGCCTGTCTCACTTTTATCCTCACCATGGCTTCCTTTTTGATCTGATCTTGTGTCAACGTGTCCTCCGCCGGCCGCAGCTCTGTGTCATCTTTTTCTAAGAACTCTTCGAAACTCGCGAACTTCTTTGATGGCGGGATATTGGCGGGGGTCGCAACGGTGGGCGGGGGTAATTGGACACGAAAGACGACTTTGCGCAAAGTCAGTGAAGGGGTTGATGCTCTGGAGGACCCCTCCGGTTCGCTCAGAGAACTGTCGAGATCGGTGGAATCACTCTCTGATTCAAGTTTCACTTTACCATTAGTGGGCCGTCTCTCTTTGTGAGCACCATTCACCCTAAGTGAATTCGGCCGAGAGCGGCGGCCAGCGCTGACCGGACGACTAGGAGACTTGGAAGACTTGGAAGACTTGGACCGAGTAGTATGCGAAGAATTTGAGCGAGCTTTCTCGAGTTCCTTGATCTGCCTTTGCAGGCTCTCTATTTTGGCGATATGCGCGTGGGTGGCAGAATCGCGGCCCTTGGTGGGAGGAGCCCGCTTGACAGCCGATGGCGATCGCGAAGAAACGACAGTCTCGGAGTTGGACTTCTTTGCCGACATTTTGATGTTGTACACGGGTTTGGCATGTTTCTGGTGTTCCTCCTTGACTTTGTCAAATGCGGCGCGGGTTTGCCTCCTGTTGGACTGGGGCTGCAGGTCGAGAGGAATTATGTTTGTTCTTCCAGACTTTCGACGCCCATCGACCACGAACGAGGTTGGCCCCTCTGCGACGACCCGTTTCCATGGAGGAGAGATGGGCCGAGGAGATTGTTTATGGTCGGGGCCTGCAACCTTCCGCTTCTTTGCCGGCGGCTCATGACTGGGATCATCATGGCTGTCATGGTGTTCGACCGATGAGTCGGGAGGGGTTCCGTGGGGGCGAACAGGCGATTGAGATCTGTCATGCGGCAGGTCTGATAGATAGTTAGTCGAACGAGCCGACCGTTGCTTGCATGATGAGGCATACCTTGATGTCGTTGTTGATTCACAGTGTTGGGGTGCGTTAGAAAGTCGCCGGTCGGGGTCGGCATCTGGCGCGGTTACTCGTCCTGCGCCTGTCATGGCAAAATTGTATTCTTACAAAATGACCGTTTTGGCGACGGGCATGTTCCACCAGGAGAGGGCTAGAACCGGCGAATCGCGGGCTAGAATGTAGAGACAGTCGAGTCGAGGCGGCTGACGAAGTTTGAGTGTTCCCGCGACAGAGATGGGCTGCTGGCGGGCAGTGCAAGTTGGGTGTGTTGGTGGAAAATATCGAGGTGGAAGGAAATCGGAAGTGAGCGCAGGGCGAGAAGAACAGGCACTGCGCATGACAGCTTCCTCCCCCCTCAGCCCAATCAATGCCCAGCATTGCCATTCCTTTGCCTTCAACCAGCCCGCGACCTCACCTCTCCACAATCACGACAACTGACTTCATTCTCTTGATGCACTGATCTGGAACTGTGAGCCTCATCGTCCAGCTCCTCGGGGAGCTTTTCAGTCCAGGATGTTCTCTCGACGAGCCGCAACCTTCGCGGCAAGGTCTGCTCGCTCAATCGCCCGACCTCATCCACCGCCGCAATTCCAACCTCGACTCGCCGTCCCGCGAGCCCAGTTCTCCAGCACAGCGCGTGCAAGGGCCGCGCCAGCCGATGTCGAGAAGCAACCGGACGACCCAGAAATGGTGCGCAACGCCCACTTCGAGACCTCGCCTTGATGGATGGTATGCTAACTAGTGCGCTCAAGAACAACAACTACATCAACCCTCCCCGAATCAAGCGGTCACACCGCGACCCCTACGCCGACTGGGACGATAAGCAGGAGTTGCGCAATTTCGGCGAACCCGTCCACGAAGACAATGACGTCCTAGGTGTCTTCTCGCTACACGACTATACTTTCATGTCGACCGCGAGGGGTCTGCTGCTGTGGGCGGGCTTTATTTCGGCCGTGTTGGGAGTCTATTATGGGGTGTCGGTCACATATCCTGGCAAACCGAGTGCTCCCAAAGAATACGAGGGCGGCTTGTTCGAAGAGCTTGGGGGTTCTGGCACTGTGCGGGTGAGCAGTCTATGCACCCAATGAATCTTGTCCTTCAGCTAACGGATGATAGGCACATATGGCAGGTGACCCAGTGGACGAGAAATAAGTCCCAGGCGATCTCCAACACAACCCACAGATATCACGAGACATCGTGCTGAACTAGGGTTGAGAGTCACAAGTCCAAAGGAGTAGAGGTTACTCGACTATGTGGCCGATTGACATGGTGTTCGTTGGCAAGAACTGTACATAGGTCAGGACTTCGGAAATTCAAATATTATACTCTGGTCTCTTGCGCACTGCACAGCTCCTCCTCTATGGCCAGCACCTGCTACAGGATCCGAGAGATCATTGGGGGGCCGAAATCTGGACTCTGACGACTACGAGATACTTGGTCAGCACTCCTAGTTAGTTACATTCTTCCCAGCAGGAAAAGGTCCTAACACCCGAATTGGGGAGACGCAAGGGATTTAGGATCTACGGCGCCACCAACCAAACCCCCAAACAAGTGATGAAACGATGGAATCGATCAAGAAACAATACAGTGCATTTTCTGCTGCGGCTTGCACCACAAATCTATTGCATCAATCCCGGGTCGTGAAAAGCTAAGAAACGTTCGCACGTGGCGCCCTATATGTGTACTTAGACAGGCATAGTCCTCCCATCAATTCGAATACTCACAGGGACATGCCCCAAAAAAAGGAAATGGAGGCTCCGGAGCCATGGCGGACACACCCCATCGGCCGCATCCATGTTTCCAAGTCACCGGTTTCATCTCAATGCAGGAATATACACCCATGCATGCGAGAGACATATGCTTCTCTGTGCATCCCGCTGCGTTCCATGAAGAGCTTTTGCGCCTGTATTGCTTTCAAATGATTCGTTTCTCCCCTCAATTCCCCGTCTGCAGCGATGCAGCATTGAGATCGCACTTCTGCTCTAAGCAACGGTCCAGATGCCCAGGACCACGGTAAGAATCATAATCCAATAGCCACTCATCTCCACGGCCAACCTCACCGCCGGGCTGACTTGGCTCGGATCACTTGGATCGGTGCCACCGCTGGCCGTCGTGCCGTTGGCCAAGCTCCCGTTGATGTAAGTGCTCGTCGTGCCGTTGTCGAAGGTCACGGTGCGCACGGTGCTCGTGTTGACCGGCGCCACGGGAGTCGTAGAGCCGTTGGTGACGACTTGAGTCAGGAACGTCGAGTTGTTGTCCGGGTCACATCCGCAGACTTGATATCGCTGGCACAGACAGGTGACGTTGGAAGTGCGATTCCGCCCGTCGTTGTCGACCCAGTGGTACGGATACCCGTAAGGGTAGGCAAACACGCTGCCGTAAAGCCAGAGGCCCGGGAAGAACGCAAGCGCACCGGCCCCGATGAAGAACGGCGCATAGCCTAGTGTAGGGCTTCTTGCGCCAGCGGTGTACGGCACCACCGCGCCACCTGCGTATCGATTGCCGTATTGCTTGGGCGTGCCGCTGCCCGAGATCGTCCGTCCGCCCACATTGCTCGACGGGGAAAACGAGTATGGCTGGCCGTTGGGCCGCGTGGAGGACCCTGAGCTCGAACTGCCCCCAGAGCCAGTGCGTCCACTTGAAGAGCCCCCCGAGGACGAACCGCCCCCGCCTCCTTTCCCGCCTCCGCCGCCTTTGCGTTTTTCGAGGTGTGCGAATTGGTCGAGCGGGGAGGCCTCGCGAACGGAGATGTCTGTTGACGGCGCGAGGGGCGGAGCGGAGGTGACGAGGGAGGTAAAGTAGAGGAGGGAGACTAGCTGGAGGACCTTCATTTTGGCGGCTTGTGTATGCGATGTGAGAGTTGAATGTCAATCAATGTAATCAATGTCTGCCGTGTCAGACTGAACCCCGTGTTGTGCCGCAAGGGGTGGTTCACTGCGCGCGTTGAAGTCTGCGCTTGCGCAAGATAAAGCGAAGAGGGGCAATGGCAACAAAGGGTCTCAGATCCAAACGCTTGACGTATAATATAAACAAAGAAGCGACACCGCGAGAGCGATATAGGGCACCGCCACTCGTTAAAATGCAAATACCTGGACGAACAGGGAACGGAACGTGTTGAATCATCAGTGGCAAGTGCTGGCTTCCCCCCGGATGTGAACTACGAGCACGTAGCATGACGCTTGTGTATTCGACGCCGCGCTCGCATTGGCCACAGCAAACAGGCTAGCATCACTAATCGCAATCGATACGCTCGGGAATACGCCGGAAACGTCAGGACTCAGCGACCGGGAGGCAGTGCCCAGTTTCGCCTTTTAGAACGGTCGACGAGAGAGCGATCGTCAATTTGACTCTGTCCAGATCCAATGCTTGGCTTATGCGGGCACCTCTTGTGATGAGTCGAATCTGCCTGGCGAAAAGCCTGACATCGCGATCCCGGCGGCCGCCCTATCAGCCTCCAGGTTGCGGTGTGGATCAAAGCTTGAAGTGTTCTCGAAGGTGCATAATGTCCTAGCACGGCACACAGAGTCCGGCTGGGCGTCAAATGCTTATACATAGGCAAGATTCAGCAAGAGGCCCTGCATACACCGCCGCCTCGGGTCTTCTGTACAGACACTGTCAACCCTGCGCGGACATCCCTAGGCGCACCCGGCTGATTTCGCTACTCCGCACTCAGTCGGGATCAGTGTCCCTCGAATACTTGTACAAGGTTGAGGAAATAACTTCGCTTCAGGTAGTGTCCCTTGTGGTTGCCTCATACCTGTGGGTCACGCAGGGTCAGTAAGACCATTCGAACATTCCAGTCGTGAATCTGACAGAATACAATCTCACGACACAAGGGGACATAGGACATACCTCTTTCCTCTAAAAGCCCAGACACCCCAATTTCCACAACTGATGTCCTGGGGATCCAGATCGTTCAAGTCCCATCGCAACGACCGGAACCGATTCTCTCCAGGTTCCATCAGAAGGTCGACTTCGCCTGCACATTTCTCCATGACCCACTGCCAGTCACGGTTCATGTCCCATTCCGTGTATCCGGTGCATATTACAGGGACTTTCGTCTCAAGCAGTTGGGGCAAGGTCTTTTCCCACTCGTGCGAGGACGCCGGATGGCCCAGGCCGGGATGAAAGAGCATGAAGCAGTCGAAGTAGGGGTCGTAAGGGTAGAAAGTATTGGCTTCGTGTAGGGTGTGGAAGTAGTCGACGTAAGTGGTAATTTTCATTTTGGTCGAGACTCGATCCTCGACAATAGCTCCGAATGGGTTGCTAGGTGTTCGTTCGGGAAGAGGAAACTCCGCGTCTCGGTTCAGCATTGACTCGGGTCCAATGAAGATGAGATGGATCAGCGCCTGTGGGAACAGGTAGGAAAGTTGAGTCCAGACTTCACGGGGCAATGAGGATTCAGCTCGAGCTCCTAACACAAATAGCCGGACTGGAGGACTTGTAAGCCTCAAACCTTTGATGTCCTTGCCCTGGCCGGTCTTCGGCGGGTGCAGTGTATATCGTAGTGCTATTATTGTCAGAACATACTCTCTGTCGGCAACCAGACGATGGAATCTCACCTGATAAACTCTTCAACCCTTCTGCAGTAAGTCGACCTCCAGATCGGATTGTGTATGGGCTTAGCTCATGGAGCACACTTCCAATAGTTACCGGATAGGTGAGCAGCTTCGTCGCCTGCCGCATGCTCCTGTCGTGGTTTATTGCCTCAAACTGGCGCGTATAGAGAAATGTATCCCAGTTTGTCATGTTGACCAAGGCCTCGTCAATCTGCGGACCCGGATACTCAAACTCGGGAAACCACCTTCCAGACCTCAGATCATGGTCGTCTTCATTGATTTGCCTCAGGGTATCACATATTTCCAGGTGGGCTTCAAAGTCATCAGCCCAGTGTTCTTCTGAGCAGTAGGTGGCTATGCCGCAGTCTGGGCATTCGAAGGACACATGTGCCGGCGGTTCGTTGCTGACGCCTTCGATCTTGCGCGATTCAGGATCGTGCGGCGAGGTGGGCACTCGAGTCTGTTGGTGTGCAGGATGAGGACACAGCGCATGCTGCTTCATAAACCGTGCCCGCTGCCGAATTGCGGCTATGGGCGATCTGGAGAAAGGATGGAACAGGTTGTCGGGCCCGAGGACCGTTCGGCCATGGGCCCGCCATTCGCCGTAGTCAGTCGGCGGGATATTGTGTCGCTCGAAGTTATCTTCTTCTGCTGCGGGTGCTGCTGCAGTAGATACTGATCGGATCGGTCTTCTCGGACTGGTGGTTGGCTCTGTGCTCGACTGATTTTGGGGCAGCGACTGGAACGCGGAGCTCGAGTTGAAGCTGCGACGACTGGGTATTCGCTGGACAAGTCTGGAAGTCGTAAGTCGCCGACCACCGCCTGAGAGAGCTCTTGCACATCTCAAGCAGGTGTATAGCCCCTCCATCGTCTGCGCTGTCTGACGCCGATAGGACACACGAAGACTTGAATTCTCCGTACACAGTGCTGCATGCTCCGAAGTGTGTACTTCGGTACATCGTAGACATCATCCGATCGCCAAGCGGATCCGGCGTGACATTTCTCCGCAGTACGGTGCATCACGTTTCCCTCTACCCGCACTTCTCGTCCTTCAATTTCTACCTGCGGTTCAGTAGGCTTCGCGACACCACAGCTCTGCACCAATGACGTATACGAGGTCAAATGACTGCTGGATCAAGGTCACGCCATACAGCGCTTGGCATGCCAGGCACGTCAACGAGACGATGCGTGACATCAAATATGCACCAATGTGCCGGGCATGGAAAAGTGACAACGGTCCTGTATCTGATCTTTCATGTTCCTCACTGGAGAGAGCTGCTTGACTAACAGCTAGACGAGCACCGTGCTCTGCCAACGTCGAGTGCAAGTGCAAATACGACGAAGGCCTGCCTTTGGTGCATTCGGGGCGCCAAGCACTCCTTATTTTAGCCTCGTGTTCGGCCAGACACTGCTTACTCGGTAGTCTACAATGGATATGGACAGGATACTGTGTACAGAGTATACGGTAAATCAAGGCTAAAGGATAGTGTTGGGCCCCACGAGGATGCCGGTTATGTTTCACTAGCGCTGTCCGAACCCGGTACAGTATGCCCTTCTGACAGGCAGCCAGAGAGATATAGGGAATAGCAACCGTCGAGTGCCAAGTCAATCCCAGCACCGCAATCCGTCCGTGTGAGCCCCGTAATATCGAGAGTAAGCAGCTTCTACTAACGTCGGGCCACCCAGTCCCCAGGCATCCGACGACGCTTTGCTCCCTAGGATCTAGAACGGCAAGTGCGGCAACGGGATAAATAGCTTGAGGGCCGTGAAGACCACCTGTTCCATCGCCTTGGCCGCGACCGGGTTCTCGCGTTGGAACAGAAGGTATCTGTCGACGTAGCCCATCTCGGTAATGACCTGTCTCATGTACGTGTTGAGGTTGATGAATGGCTGCTTGAAGCTGCCGATCGTCTTCATGATGGCCGACACGTCCTGGACGGGTTCGTCGTCCAGAGCTGACGAGTAGCGAGATGACGAGCCTCTTTGCCTTGCCATCGAGGTTTGAAAGGCCTTGTCAGCAGCGAGGCATTGCTTCTCGAGCTGCAAACGCAGACTCTGGATGGTCTTCATCTGGGGTTCGGCTTTCTGGAACGCGAGTGTTGCCTTGGGTTTACCCGAGATGTGGTAAAACTGGGTTGCCATGTTGGTGATGGCGCTGCTGAGCGGGTTGAAGGTCTGCATGGCTTTCCCGTTGCGGAATTTGTCGGCGGGTCCGCCAGCGGTGGCCTGGTACGGGGCGCTTTTGCCGGCTTGGTATGGTGCGATGGTCTGTGGCTTGGGTGGTTGGGTGATGGCGGGTTTGGGTGGTTGAGAGATGACTGGCAATGCTGGGTCGTTGGCGGGTTTGGGTGGTTGAGAGATGACTGGCAATGCTGGGTCGTTGGCGAGTTTGGGTGGTTGAGGGATGACTGGCAATGCTGGATCGTTGGCGAGTTTGGGTGGTTGAGAGATGACTGGCAATGCTGGGTCGTTGGCAGTCGGCTCCGGCTCGGGCGGGTGAAGTCCCTCGGGTTCTTGTTCTTGTTCGTCTTCTCCTTCTCCTTCTCCTTCTCCTTCTCCGGGCATTTCTTCCTCCTCGTCCTCCTCATCGCCCCAACCGCCTGGCATCATTGCGCCCTGTGCGCTGTGGATGTTGTACTGTCCGGCAGTGAGGTCCTCTCCTTGTTCCTCTGGATCTTCACCCCAATCTAGGCCATCATCTTCCCCGTCGTCAAAATGGCCTGGCATCTGCTGGGCTGCAGCCCCAGAGCTTGGATATTGTCCATAATACTGTGCGGTATGTTGACTTGGGTCTTCGTGCTCTTGACCGGGCGGATACTGGCCATACAGCTGTTCATCTTCATCTTCGAGCTCGGCTTCGTCAAAGTCTTGATAAGTCTGGGCAGACGTAGTACCATGCTGAGCCGTGGTTGGCTGTGCGGCGTAGAGCTGTTGATGAGCTGTGGCTGGGTTTCCAGCATAGGGCTGCTGGAGAGCTGCGGTTGCAGGCACAGCGGTGGAAGGTCCAGCGTATGGCTGGGGTTGAGCGTACATGGTCGACATTTTCAATCAATGAGCCAACTTTCTACTTCAAGGGCTGCGGAATTTGGTTCGCCTTTCTGGACAATATCGTCGCAAAATGTGAACTTGGGTCTGGTGGTTTTCGAAGACATTCTCGCACAGGCTCCGGAGGCCTCTGTATATATAGTCCATGAAGAATCCCGCTCTGAGCTCCTGTCGGCCAGCTTTCGGCAGCATTCAATGGCAGTGCTAGGGATCAAACACAAATCCATCTCGAAATAGATTGCCTCGGACGGGCAGACTAACCAAGTTGTGTCCTGTGCGATATTCTAGCATTGGTGTGAGGCTGAGACAAAGACTTTGTGCAGTAGTTGCGATAGTAGAATAGCTTAATGTCGTTCAAAACAGACCAATGACTGTCTCAGACTCTTGCACGGGTGAAGACCTCGAAGCTTAAAACTCACAATCATTTGGGCCCACAACAACTTTCATCGAGCGATCGAGCGTCGGACGCTGGCATGCAACCATCAGCTTACACACAGGATACCGGCGGGTTGCGCTATCATTTGAGAGTTGGTCTGTGCAACGTATCACATTGCCTGCTCCGAGAAGAACGGACGTCGTGAGGTGGTGACAATGCTCAGTTGATCGACGGGACCGGAAGGACCCATGTTGACAGCGGGCCGTAGGTTGACTACCCAAGTGAGGACAAGGAACGATGCATGACCGAACGATGAAGCTCCAGAGGAAATCGATGTACGCTTTCATGGGCTGTCAAGTGCGCGTATCCACGACCACATATTCCGCAAGAGGAGAGCGGTTACCAGTCAACAGGGTTCGTGTGACAGCTTCCATGGCTGAGGCGTTGATGGCACTATGGACCCGCCGAAGTGCCTTCCTCAACATCGCGACACGTCCGAGGCCTGTCGAGCACCCTCGGAGCAGGGCATGGCGTGAATGGAAGCCGACTTCCTGATCAAGGAATATATGGCCTGGGGCCGTTCTGGGATGATGCTCCAGGAGGCGAGAGGCTTCTTGCACGTCAGGACATGTTTGGAGAGTCACTTGAGGTTGCCCCCTTGGGAAGATGTAGTTCTGGTTAGGAGTTCAGGACAGGACGTCTGGTTTTGCTATTCTAGTTCCCAGAAAGGGAAGAAGTGATGACAGATGCATCTGTACAGGCGGCTGTTCAAAGATTGGCTGGATGACTCAGCCACAGATGCTGCTTTTATCACCAGCCACAGGCCCGTGGCTGGTGGGCCAATGAGAGCCAGCAGAATGTGGTCTCCACCGTAGCCGATCTCGGCGGAGCATTTCGTCCCGCGGCAGCAAGAATATTTTCAGACTCGCTTGACTCACTGCTGGCTCACATTCTCCGGGCTCACAATGGACGCGCTGGACTGGTGGGCACACCATCTCCAAGATCAAACAATATCGCCGCTGACAAGAGACTACCCTGAGGCTACGTCGGAAAATGTACCCAAGCGACCTATCGAGGCGGTGGAGTCACTGTCCGCTCCGGCCTCCACCACAAATGTCCTCAAGTCATTGGCGAGCCTGGGCTCTCTCACGACTATCATTCAGACAGCCTTAGTTATCCTCGTGAGCAGACTGACTGGCGACGAGGACATCAGTATCGGCGCCAATGCCCGACTGAATGCTGCGTCTTTCGTGCTGAAGACTTCTGTGACGGCTCCCCAGTCATTCTGTCAGCTGGCGAAGCAGATAGCCGAGCTCTGTACTGCGGCCGTGGACAAGGTGGTCCCGCTTGATGCGATTCAGAAGCGGCTGCAAAGACCCGTCTTGTTCCGGTTTGCGGCGCTCAACAGCGACAATGATGGCGCCGGTGTGCCTGGTGGGGCGGAAACGACGGACTTCCTGTTGACATACTATTGCTCTTCCACAGGTGACTTGCGTCTGACTGCGCGCTACAACCAGCGCCTTGTCTCGAGTAACAGAATAGCGGGGATTCTGGCCCAACTCACCAGACTGCTGGAAAATGCTGCAGCAGACGTGAACGCTCCCGTCGGAGGCATTCCCTTTACCACTGTCGCGGAACAGGCTTTGATTCCTGATCCTACCAGTGACCTTGAATGGTCGTCATTTCGCGGTGCTATCCACGACATCTTTGCTGCGAATGCCGAAACTCACCCTGACCGGACGTGTGTGGTGGAGACGAAGTCGGAGGACAGCCCAGAGAGGAAGTTTACTTATCAGCAAATACACGAGGCCTCGAACATCCTTGCCCACCATCTGGTCCAGTCTGGGTTAGAAAGAGGCGATGTGGTTATGATTTACTCTTACCGAGGAGTTGACCTCGTTGTGGCCGTGATGGGCACGCTGAAAGCTGGCGGCACGTTCTCCGTGTTAGATCCTGCCTACCCAGCAGACAGACAGAACATCTATCTGGATGTCTCGCGCCCGAGAGCGCTCGTGATAATCGACAAAGCCACGCAAGATGCCGGGGAGCTTTCCGACAAGGTGCGAGGCTTCATCAACGACAACCTGGAGCTAAAGACCGAAGTGCCCGCCTTACGTCTGCGGGATGACGGCCTACTTCAGGGCGGCGAGGTGAACGGAGAAGATGTCTTCCACGCCGTGCGCGGGCTTAAAGCGAAGAGCCCGGGTGTTGTAGTCGGGCCTGATTCTACTCCGACCCTATCATTCACGTCTGGTTCGGAAGGCAAACCAAAGGGCGTCCGAGGCCGGCACTACTCATTAGCATTCTACTTTGACTGGATGGCAAAGACATTCAATCTCTCCGAGAACGACAAATTCACCATGCTCAGCGGCATTGCGCACGATCCGATCCAACGGGACATGTTCACGCCATTGTTCCTCGGTGCGCAATTGCTGGTCCCTTCCAAGAACGATATCCAGAACGAGCTATTGGCTGAATGGATGAAGGAGCATGGCGCAACCGTAACACATCTCACACCCGCCATGGGTCAGATCTTGGTTGGAGGTGCAACTGCCAAATTCGAAACCCTCCATCATGCCTTCTTCGTGGGAGACATTCTGATCAAGAGAGACTGCCGGTCGCTGCAGAACCTAGCACCAAATGTCCGGATTGTGAACATGTACGGCACGACCGAAACACAAAGAGCTGTCAGCTATTACGAGATACCGTCACGAAATGAAAGGGAGGGCTTCCTCGATGGCATGAAAGACGTGATCCCGGCAGGCCGAGGCATGTACAACGTCCAGATGTTGGTGGTCAACCGGTTCGATCGCACCAAGATGTGCGCTGTCGGCGAAATTGGAGAAATCTACGTTCGTGCTTCGGGCCTCGCAGAGGAATATCTGGGAACTCCAGAGCTCACTGCCAAGAAATTCGTCAACAATTGGTTTCCTGGCCATGAGAGGGGCCTTGAGTTGGACAGGGCTAGATTCGAGCAGAAATACAAAAACGAACCCTGGGCGAAGTACTACTTCGGACCCCGAGATCGGCTCTACAGAAGTGGTGACCTTGGCCGTTACACGCCGACAGGAGATGTGGAATGTTCCGGCAGAGCAGATGATCAAGTCAAGATCCGGGGGTTCCGCATCGAGCTTGGAGAGATTGACACGCACTTGTCCCAACATCCGCTGGTGCGTGAGAACGTCACCCTTGTTCGAAGAGACAAGTTCGAGGAACAGACCCTGGTCAGCTACATCGTCCCGCAGATGAAAGCATGGACACAGTTCCTTTCAGAGAAGGGCGTCGAGGACATTCCAGATGACGGAACCCTGTTTGGACGAGTAGAACGATTTCGAATGCTGCAAAAGGAGGTGCAAGAGTACTTGCGCACCAAGCTGCCAGCATATGCAGTCCCCTCGGTCATAGTGCCCATGAAGGCCATGCCATTGAATCCCAACGGCAAGATTGACAAGCCGAAACTGCCATTCCCAGACATGGGCATGCTGTCAGCCCGAACTCGACGGAAGTCGTCAATGCTACAACAGCTCACGGAAGGCGAGCTTGCCCTCGCGAAAATCTGGGCGAAACTCGTGCCGGGCTTGATTCCTAAGACCATCAAGCCGAGTGACTCATTCTTCGAGATCGGCGGTGAAAGCATGAAGGCCCAGCAACTTGCGTACCAAGTCAGAAGAACGCTCGGCGTGAACCTTGCAATCAGCAAGATCTACAACCGACACACGCTGAAGGAGATGGCTGCGGTCATTGACAATCTTCGAGCGGCCGACTCTCTTGAAGGCGGAGACGCCGTCGATAACAATGGAGCCCAGACCAACGGCGTCAAGGCTGAAGAGGGATATGGCGACGATGCACCAAAACTGGCAAAGCTACTCCCGGCGTCATTTCCCACCGCATCTGCCAAAGTCCCAGCCACGCCGGTGGTATTCCTCACCGGCGCGACAGGCTTCCTCGGCTCATACATCCTCAAAGATCTCCTCGACCGCAAAAACCCTCAGGTTCAAAAAGTCATCGTGCTAGTCCGCGCCAAAGAGGAGCCTACAGCCCTCTCCCGCGTCAAGACCACGTGTCAAGCGTACGGCGTCTGGGAACCGTCATGGGAGTCCCGGATCCAATGCCTCGTCGGGTCCCTGGGTCCTGCTCATTTCGGCCTCCCAGACCAGCAATGGCAGCAAGTTGTTTCGGAAGCCGACGTGGTGATCCACAACGGCGCCCAAGTGCACTGGATAAACACGTACTCGACACTGAAAGCGCCCAACGTGATGGGAACCATTGAAGCCATGAAGCTCGCCGCCGAGGGGAAACCCAAACTCTTCGCCTTCGTGTCATCCACTTCGGTCCTCGACCACGAGCATTTCGTGTTCGAGTCGGAGCGCATCATCGCCGCCGGCGGGGAAGGCATCTCCGAGGACGACGACCTCTCGGGGTCCCGCACCGGACTGGGCACCGGGTACGGCCAGAGCAAATGGGTGGCCGAGTACCTGTGCCGCGAAGCCGGCCGGCGCGGACTCGCCGGCTGCATCGTCCGGCCCGGCTACGTGCTGGGCAACTCGCAGACAGGCGTCACGAACACGGACGACTTCCTGATTCGCATGCTCAAGGGGTGCGTCCAACTGGGCACGCGCCCGAACATCAACAACACCGTGAACATGGTGCCGGTGAACCACGTGGCCAGGACGGTCGTGGCGTGCGCATTCCACCCTCCACCACGGAAGGCCTCGTCGTCCGACGGACGAGGGGGAGGGGAAGGCGTCTCCGTCGCCCAGATCACGGGCCACCCCCGGCTGCGCTTCAACCAATACCTCTCCACGCTGCAGACGTACGGCTACGAAGCCCGACTGACCGACTACGTCCCCTGGGCGTCGTCGCTCGAGCACTACGTCTCCACCCACGAGGACTTCGCGCTCATGCCGCTGTTCACGTTCGTGGCCAACGATCTGCCCAGCGACACGCGCGCCCCGGAACTGGACGACACCAACGCCGAGCGGGCCCTGTACGAGGACGCCGAGTGGACGGGCGAGGACGTCAGCGCCGGCGCCGGCGTCACCAAGCGCGAGGTCGGCCTGTATCTGGCGTATCTCGTCGAGATCGGGTTCCTGCCGCCGCCGGCGCCCAAGGGCGGGGACGCGGCCGTCAAGGCGTTACCCCAAGTCAAGGTGGGCGAGGAGCAGCGGGAGGCCATGAAGAGGGTGGGCGGACGGGGTGGGCTGGCTTGAGATTGACGAGCGACTGACTGGCCGGCTGAGTGAGTCAGTGAGTGGGTGAGCGGGTGGATGGTAATCAAAGCACCCACCGGATCGATTTCCACACACACATGCAGACGGCGCTGCGAGAGGTGGGAATGCGATACGAAGGAGAGAAAACGAGACTGACGAGAGCTTAGAACGTGAATTAAGGCTTGGAAGCCGGGAAATTTAAAATAAAAGTTGCTTTTCAAGTCTTTGCAGACAGCTTCAGCTTCAGTTTCATATGACTATCAACCATCCTACCATCGCTATCTGGTCATCAATGTCGTGTCTCGCGTCCTTGTACCGAAAGCTCTCACCCTCCCGACGGGGGATCTCTGGCTTCATACCCGGCCAACAGCCACAACGATGCCGCTGGCAAGATGAGCGCCGCCCAGGTGTTTTGTATGCGCGGGACCTTCTCCATCGGAAGTCCGGCTAGTCACCTCTGGGGCTCTGTGAACTGCGCGCGATGCCCAGATTGCTGATTCGTGCGCATTCGTGCTCGGGAAGGAGAGAAGCCTCGCGCCAAGGGTGATGGAGGCATCTCATCGCAGCCTTCCTGTCAGGGCGCCTTCATCGTTCGGGACACGTCGTCGGTCTCATTCATTGGCCGATCGCCCACTCTTAATCCTCATCCCAGTTGGGATTTGGCCCCGGCGGTTTAGGACCACCCGCTTGCCGTGCGACAATGATCTGATCCACGCTCAATATTGTCCTGGCTGCCTCTGTGGCCAGTCTTATGGCCCATGACTTCGTGACCAGCAAGTCAAGGATACCTTCCTCTGTGGCGTCCAGTACGCCTGATGGGTCCGAAATCTCCAAGTCCACGCCCGTCGTCCAGTATGGCTCTTCAGATTCATCCGAGCTTCCGGACTCCTCGTCGTCGTCGTTTTCTTCGTCGTCTTCATCACTCTCGTCGCGGGAGCCATTGGTTTGTTCTCGGGTTTTCACTTCGCTTGAGCTGCCTATCCGCCGTTGATGTGCTGTGTACAGTCTTGCCAACACCTCAGTGGCGTCTAAGCCGGCACTTTCCGCCAACGTTCTTGGAATGACTTCAAACGCCTCGGCATACTTCTTGATCGCATATTGAGCTAGTCCGGGTGTTTTGTCTGCGAAATGGCTGATTCGCTCGACGAGTTGCATCTCAGTTGCGCCTGCGCCGGGGACGAGTCTAGGATCGCGGGTGACCGCCTTGATCACATTGACACCGTCGTCAATGGCTCTTTCGACGTCGTCCAAGTGGTTCTGCGTTGCACCTCGGAGGACGATGGTGGCTGTTCGGGTTGTTGCGGTGTCGGAGTCCTGCCGGAAGACGGTCACTCTGTCGCCGCCAATTTCCGTGGTTTCGACAACGTCAATGCTCCCCATCTCATCGGGCATGGGTGCGCCGAGTCGAGCCAGCGGAGTAGCGTTACAGACACTACACAGTCGTCGGAGTTCGAATTTGGACATGATCTTGATGACGAGGATGCCGAATCTGTTCAGGTAGTGCAGGGCTAGTTCGCCCACTGTAGCCCCAGCGACGATGACGCGCACGCCCGTGTCGTAGATCTCGCGGATCGCATTTTCAAGTTGTGCTTCCTCGCCTTTTGAGAAGTCCATCATTTCCTGTGCGTTCTTCAGAAGCACAGTTCCCTTTGTCTCCGTTTGAGAAATGTCAATCGGGCACGAGAAGACTGCCACTTTGGCCTTCTTCGCGCGTTTCACGGTTCCATCCGGTTCACGACCGAAGACCATACCCTTGACGACTCTCGAGGCGGAGAGGTCCCCGCCCATGATCTTCACGACGCGGATGTTGTCGACGTTGAAGTTGACCGGATTTTTGGGCAGGACGGCGAGTACGGCGTGAGCGATCAGCTGGGAGAGAACATCCTCAGAGCCGGATTGTTTGGAGGCGACCACGGTCCGGACGGCTTTGCTCAACTCCTCGGCGGAGCGGACGTCGCCGACAGCGTCGACTTCGAGATCCTCTAGACACTTCAACGCATATGCTTGGGCCTTTTCATAGCCCGACACAATGTCACTTGTTTTGAGACCCATGCGGATGAGTTCCTCGGCCTTCTTCAGCAATTCTCCGGCGAGGACGATGACCATGTTTGTGCCGTCACCCATCTCTGCTTCTTGCTGTTGACTGGCCATGACCATTAACTTTGCCGCCGGGTGTACGACGTCCAACTCCCGCAAGATGGTCGCCGCATCGGAGGTCAATATCATCTTTGCCAGATGGTTGATGACGATTTTGTTGCGTCCATAGGGGCCGAGGGAGGTCTGCACCGTTTGAGCAATCGTTCTGCAGGCATCGATCTGTCCACGGCAGTCAGTAAATGAGTGGCTTGAGGAGATGGCAGGCATACGTTGCGAATCACAGCCCCGTCTTCGGCGTCGTAGCTGTTGTAGCCAGGCTTGAAAAGCCCGGCCTGGGAGGCCTGCGGGATAGCGAGCGACATTTGCGAGATGAAAAGGAGGATCGAGGACGGTGATTGCGAGGAGCAAAGCGACAGACCACAAAACACCGTGCGACTCAGTCGTAAATGCGGCGGGCAAAATTTCGTTGACGAGGTAAATTACGGAGTACCAGGTACCACCGAACGCACTTCGACGCGCACCAACTTACGCCGCTTTTAATTAACACTACTCACCTCCTACTTACCTTTCACCTACCTCTTCTCTATTTGATAATAACTTCTCCTCCTACGCTAAACTAGGATACCGCTTCTAATCAACATCACCGTACGCTCGATATTGGCATGCGCCCACCTCCTGCACAGAATAGTCTATGCTCTTCCCGAGCGTGCGCTGATCCTCTACTACAAAGCAGGTGGTGGGCTGCCACTGTGCGTACTTCTTACAGAGCTGACACGGAACCCCTGTGTTTCAGAATTATGTATAGTCACGTAACTGTACGTTAGGCACTGAGCATGGAAGGAGATATACCATGACAGGTATGGTGGCGTTAGTATGATGAACCTATACTCTACGGGGTGACGACCTCATCGGCTTTCCGCTTTTTCCCCTGTACTCGGGATCCCTCCCCTTCTCCCCGTCCCTCCTCCTTCTCTGTATCTCCACCCTCGTTGTCTTGCGTCGTGACGGCACTCTCCTCCTCCTCCCCCTGCTCCTCCTCATCGCTCCCCATTCGATCCATAGTCTCTTGATACAAGACCCCGCCGGCCTCCCTGAATTTCCTCTCGCCTTCTCTGTAGAACGTCTCCATGCTCCAAGTCGTAGCCCGCCACACATCAATCTCGCCCCCGTACATCTGCACTATCTCCTCCAACCTCTGATTGCCAATGCTCAGATTGGCCCATGCGCTCCGAAACCCACTGCACGGCATGCGCCCGTAGATGACGCAGTGCTCCAGCGCCTCGTGCGCGATGGCCTCCACAAGGCCTTCGTCCACGTCGTCCAGGTCGTCGTAGTCGTCGCGCGTGTCTTGCAGCAGCGGCCAGAGCTCATCGCGGAAAGAGGCTTCCCACATCAACGTGGACTCATTGTTCTCGGTGAGAATCAGGGTGCGACCTGCCACGCCGGCGCGGTCGACGTAGAACCGCTCCTGGTGCTCGTTACGGCGTTGATACAGAACCTCGGTATCACCGTCGCGGTCGGCTGTCCAGGGAACAAAGTGTGGTTTAATCCAGTATAGCTCCGCAGCGCTAGGTTCGGTATTATTCAGCAGCGCTGTATACAGGATATGTTCCTCGTCTGGGGTTAGATGGCACAGAAGTACGACATCCACTAGCTCGTCGGGAACCCGCCGTCCTTCGCGACCTTGCTCGCCTTGAATTGGCTCAGATGCTGGCGTACGCGTCTCTTGCGGAGTCGAGTCGTGTGGAGTGACACGACCTTCGGTCTGAGAGTCGTCCGTCGGCTGTTGAGAAGACATGAGATGTTGGACACCGGATTAAGATGCCTCGTATACAACGAGTTCTCTGGGATGCCAAGAGGGATGTCGAATTACCTCGTCTTGGCGTTGGCAAGGCTGAAGCCAACGCCCAAAAAGGCGGACCAACCAAGTCGGCGCCTATCGCGCCAAACGCGCCTGCGCGGCTTTCCACTCCCCAGCTCGCTCTGTTATTATCAAAGCAACCGCTTAAGTCTTGTCAGGATTATGGATACCGTGTAAATGCACGCTAGATCCTATAGACCTTATCCCGCCTAAGCATTACACTTAAAAGGTTATACTTTACGACCGCGAAAAGAAACGGAAGCTCGGATTGACTATTCGCCCATCCAGCAAACACCTCTCGCAAAAATATCTAATATCTACTTATCAGAGGGACCATTGAATTAAAAGAATTATCTGCTTCCCAAGATTGTCTCATCGCAAACATCTTACAGTGTTCTGTTGGGTTTCCGTCCGCGCGACCGGGATTGGGCGGAGGTCTTCCTCTGTTACCCAACCCAGCATGCGTCGTTAAGGAGTCAATATGATTGCGTACACGGAATGAAGAATCAATTTCGCGAACTTGCTTCTAGATTGAAATTATGGTGAAGATGACCGGTCATCCATCCCGTGCGATAGGCGACCAAAAAGACCGGTCGCCCATTCCTGGTGTAATAATACTTTCCCATGGCTTGAACATCCAGCTTGGCCGATGAGGAGGACGAGCAAGTAGCCGGACAACACCAAAGGTCACACAGTTGCAAGTAACGTGTAGTCATCGTGAACAAATGGCTCCTCGCCTCTCTCTATCCGCCACCGATTCGTCGCCTCCAACGCGCCTGGCAATCCTTTGAACAACCAGCCCCATTTCCTCAGAAACCCTTCTGACATCTCCCATCCCGTGATGTCCCAGGGCGGCGACCACGCAATGATGCCGCGTCGCTCGATCTCGTCGTCGGGAAAGCCCTCGTACAGGCCGCCGATGCAGTCGGCCCACAGCTCGTCCTCGTCGAAGGTGCCGGCGGCCCGGATCAGGCGGTCGCGTCCCTCGGGACACGGGAACAGGTCAACCCAGTCGCCGTGCGGCACCGTTTGTTGAAGGGTAGTGGGCAGGAGTGTTGGAGGGAGTCGTTCGGGCTTGGTGGGGTAGGGGATGACGTGAATAACTTCCTCACTACAGGCGAGCGGCGTGACGAGGATGCCTGAGATTAGTGATCGGTTGACGGCCAGGGCGCGGAGGGCGTTGTATTGGAGGAGCGTGATGAGGTGGTCCGGACAGAGGGGGAAGACAATGTTAACCTGCTCTTTCCAGGGTCTATTTGGCAGCAAGGGTTTTCTCGCATTGTATACTTGCTTGATACGGGATGCTGGGGCGATGCAGACGGACTGCTGCTCAACGTCCCAGTATTCCAGTAGCGCTTCGGATTTGATCAGTGTGCCGGTTGCGGCACTGGATGCTTCGGCTTTCTTTGCCAGGGCTTTGCGTTTTCCTACGGGACCATTAGTCTCGATCCGTGGGTATTCCTTGATCGAACTGGTTCTGACTCGTGATTTAGGCGAAAGAGAAAATCAGGCTTTACTTACGATATGCTCTTGTGTTGAGTCTAGTCTGTGCCCGTCTGCGTGCTGCGGCATCCTTGGTCCCCGTCCAGTCGTCTTCCCTCTTTCTCGCCTGTACGCGGTGAGCAAGTCATGCCACCTTGGTGACTCAAAGCGCCCTGGGACGTACCTCGGCCAATTGTGGCATCGACTCGAGTTGGACGCGTGGCGCCGTTAAATCCGTGCTAATCATGTTGCTAGCAGACGTTGGGCATTGCGGTGATGATGAAATTGGTGATGAATGGCGCAAGACGGGTTATGCAGCCTGCTCACAATGGTATGCCTCCTATTTCGCCGCTGAGGCGCAGTTAGACACCCCCGAGAATTCAATCAACTGCTGCCTCTGTGATGCCTGGAGGCCGCAATGTGAGCAGGTTGCATGCCGCTAGACCTGCTCCAGTTAGACACTCGGAAAGTGGCCAATGATATCGCACCATTTTACTAACCACTGTTGCTAGTGATTTGGCCGTGCGCCCCACGCCTCATGGAATGGTCATGCAGCCTGCTCACAGTACATGATGCTCGAGCAATATAAAGATCGTAGCGACACTTTGATTTTGACACTTCTTTTCGTGCCATTGAAAACATAGAACGCAGTCCAGGACGTTGAATTCTCTGTATTTTAGGATAACACCTCACCTTCACACATTGACGGAAGTCCTCGTTGTGAATCATGACATTCCATCCCGACACTCTCCCCGACCTCAAGGGCAAAGTATTCATAGTCACGGGTGGGAACTCTGGCATGTAAGTCTCCCCTCCCCTCTCCCTTCTCCCCTCTCCCAAGCAGCCCGGATCGCTGATCTCACCCAACCACAGAGGCTACTACACCGTTGCCCACCTGGCAGAACACGGCGCACACGTTTACATGTGCGCCCGATCCCCCGAGAAAGGCACAGCAGCGATCGCCGACATCAAGAGAATGCACCCCTCGGCCAACATCGACCTCCTGCAAATGGACCTCATGGACCTCACCAGCGTCGTCGATGCCACCAAGCGCTTCCTCTCCCTCGAAACAGCCCTGCACGGTCTGGTCAACAACGCCGGCATCATGGCCACGCCTTTCGAAATGACCAAAGATGGTCACGAGGCCCAGTGGCAGACCAACTACCTCGCGCACTGGGTTTTGACGGAGCACCTGCTTCCCCTGATGCTGCGGACCGCTAAGACGCTTCCTCCCGGCAGTGTGCGCATCGTCAACCTCACGTCATCAGGCCATCTGGGCGCACCCAAGGCCGGGATAAATTTCAAGGACCTCTCGCTCAAGAAGAGCGGCCCGTGGTCGCGCTACGGACAGAGCAAGCTCGCCAACATTCTGCACACCAAGACCCTGCACAAGCGGTACGGCCCCGGCTCTCCCAGTGCGCGGAATGGGGAGGGCGAGATCTGGGTTTCGTGCGTGCATCCAGGTCTGGTTGAGACGAACCTCGCCACGTCGGTGGGGGAGTCGGGATCGGGCCTGATGACTGTGTTCTCGGCCTTACGCATGTTTGGATTGATGTTTCCAGCCGATAAGGGGTCGTGGACCAGTTTGTTCTGTGTGGCCAGTCCGAATATGAAGCCGGAGCAGAGCGGCACTTATATCGAAATTTTCCGGCGGTTTGGGGAGCCAAGGTGGCAGAGCGGTGCGGCGAAGGATGGAGAGCTTGCAGAGAGGTTGGAGGCGTGGACTAGGGAAGAAATGAGGAAGGAAGGGTGGGTTCTGTGATGGCGTCAACTGGCCTTGATCTTGTTCGATTATATTAATGGATGTGCTGTGTCGATTGTGGCCTTAATCCGGTGGGAGTCCTAAGTGATTATACCGGCGCTTATGAAGGGTAATGCGACGGATCCGGAATTTCGTTGACTGTTTCCGAGAAGAGGACCAGGAAGATGATTGAGACTAGCAGCAGTGCGAGACAAAGACCGAGGAGTCCCTTCCACTAAGTCTCTTCCACTAACGATGGAGTTGCAACCGGATCATAGCTCGACCTTCCTCCGCCAAAGTATGGTAAAAGGATTCCGACCTAACTCAGTGACGAGTAAACAGCCTCGTGGTCGAATTCCGAGCAGATGGGAAAGTTGAAGGTGAACACGTCGTATTTTTCCTCGGGCAGGGGTTGAGATCAGGTGTCGCGACGCGATATTTGGCCTGATGGGAGAAGGATGCTCAACAATCAGCGCTCCATCGACTGCAAACGGCCAACCTGAAACCTGTCGCTCGTAGAAGCAAGCAAACTTGGACGTTCTTGAGGCGACGAAATTGAAGCCATCTTTATATCTCCCCTTCCATGCCCCTGTTGGTCCGTAAATGACAGCTCTCGACCATAGTGAGGCGGATCAACACCATACTTTTTTGTTGATCTGTTGAAACTTTTGGCACCGCAGGCCAGTGAGCAGCGGGCAAAAGCGGCATGAGCAGTGTTCTCTGCTGGGCCCGCCGCCAAGACTGTCGCGTCCGCTCGTTTAGGCTCCGTCCTCCTTCCCCAGATTTTGGAATGGCCGCAGCGTCAATTACAGGCCAATTTGACTGATGACACCGGTTTTCTGGGGAGGGTGAGTGCCTTCCTTCATCCGAGGACTCCCTTAGAATTCCTCGACCGTCCCCGGCATGGCGAACGATGACGGTGACGAGAGTGACCTTGACCTGCTGAGCGGAGACGACGCGGCCGATATAACTTTCAGGTAGGTCTATGACCATTGGATCTTGAGCCACAACTGACCGTCAGTCCAAGGCCGCGCGACTTAGATCCTAGCGGCCTAGATATAAACCCCCGTGTTTCTGCGCCGTCGTCTTCCAGCAAGACGTTCCCAGCTCCCCAGTTCGCTGAAGTCGACCCTGTGCAGAGCGCCGAGGACACGGATCGAAAACAGGACGTGCCTCCCGACTGGTACGTCGAGGGACCTGGCAGACGAGTTGGGTACGATGACCTGACTGGGATCGACTGGATCTACGAATATACAAAGGAGCGGCAACGGCTGCGGAAGTTACTGGCAGTCAACCAGGGCTTTGTCGGGAATTTGAGACAACTCCTGGATGCGAGCCAAGTCTGGGTTGTGCTCATTGCCAGTGGAATAGCGGTGGGGTGTGTAGCTGCGTTCATCAACATCGCCTCGGACTGGCTTGGAGACATCAAGACGGGCTATTGCAAGAAAGGCGTGGGAGGTGGTGACTTCTACCTCAACAAGCAGTTCTGCTGCTGGGGCCACGATGAGTTCGCTCAATGTCAGGATTGGACCCCCTGGCCAGAGGCACTGGGCATTGGAGCCAAGGCAGGTCGGTTCGTGATGGGGTATTCCTTCTTCATCATCTTCTCCGTCTTATTTGCCGTTTCCGCCGCAGTGCTGGTCAAGCACTTTTCTCCATATGCCAAACACAGCGGTATACCCGAGATCAAGACCGTCTTGGGCGGCTTCGTCATTAGACGCTTCCTCGGAACCTGGACCTTGGTCATCAAGTCTCTGGGCCTGACACTGGCAGTGTCTTCAGGAATGTG
This sequence comes from Phialophora expanda, assembly GCA_016109585.1. NCBI lineage: Eukaryota > Fungi > Ascomycota > Eurotiomycetes > Chaetothyriales > Herpotrichiellaceae > Phialophora > Phialophora expanda. The sequence goes on from JADWPR010000016.1 coordinate 86,548, forward strand.
GCTGGGCAAAGAGGGCCCATTTGTCCACCTGGCTTGCTGCTGCGCAAATATCATCATGAAGCCTTTCGAGTCGCTCAGCCAGAATGAAGCCAGAAAACGGGAGGTTCTGTCCGCTGCAGCTGCGTCGGGGATCTCGGTTGCCTTTGGTGCGCCCATCGGTGGTGTTCTGTTCTCACTCGAGCAGCTCTCCTACTACTTCCCCGACAAGACGATGTGGCAGTCATTTGTTTGTGCTATGGTCGCGGCGGTGACGCTCCAAGCGCTGAACCCCTTTCATACCGGAAAGATCGTGCTCTACCAGGTTACCTACACCACAGGCTGGCACGGCTTCGAGCTGGTGCCATTCACACTCCTCGGGGTCATCGGTGGAATATATGGCGGCTTGTTCATCAAGTTGAACATGTTCATGGCGCGGCTGCGCAAGTCGCAAGCATACCCGTTCCGGGACAGGCCAGTCCTGGAAGTGCTGGTTGTCTCTGCAATATCGGCAGTTGTCAACTATCCTAATCTCTTCATGAGAGCTCAGATGTCTGAACTCGTCTACTATCTTTTCGCAGAGTGCGATACTATTGGTAACAACGACATCTTCGGTCTCTGCCGGGCCACAACAGGCGGAGCTCTGTCGATGGTCTGGCTCTTGATAGCGGCATCTCAGTTGGGATTTCTCCTTGCAAGCATCACCTTTGGTCTGCAGATACCAGCAGGCATTATATTGCCTACCTTGGCAATCGGCGCTCTCTACGGACGAGGACTGGGAGTCATTGTCGAGTTGTTACACAAGCATTTCTCGACATCCTTCATATTCGCCACATGCGAGGCCGAGGGCCTCTGTGTCACCCCTGGCACATATGCTATTGTTGGTGCTGCATCAGCCCTGGCTGGAGTAACCAGAATGACGGCCTCCATCGTGGTCATCATGTTTGAATTGACTGGTGCGCTCACCTATGTCTTGCCGATCATGATTGCCGTCATGCTTGCCAAATGGATTGGAGACGTCTTCTCTGCGCGAGGTATCTATGAATCTTGGATCCAATTCAAAGAGTATCCTTATCTGGAAAACAAAGACGACACAAATATGCCACATGTACCGGTATCCAGCGTTATGACGAGAGCGGAGGAGATGAAGTGCTTCGACGCCAATCGACCTTACACTGTCAAGTCGCTGCAGAGCATTTTGCGTACAACTTCTTACCGCGGCTTCCCCGTGGTAGCTTTCAAAAAAGCGACAAGCGAAACAGTCGATGAAACGATTGCAAACCGGCACGTGCCCCGCGATAACACATTCCTAGGGTATATTTCCCGTGCCGAACTGGTGTTCGCTCTGGACCATGTGACAAATCCCAACAGCAACGCGTCCGTGCCTCACACTGAGACCGTGGACGAACATACCCCATGTTATTTCGTCCACCATGCGCACCTCGCCCGAGGCCGCGGTATAGATTTACGGCCCTGGATGGACCATACCCCGATCACCTTGAATGCCAGTAGTTCACTGCAACTAGCGGTGAGTATGTTCCAGAAACTCGGGCTTCGCCACCTCCTCTTCGTGGAACGTGGTGCTTTCAGGGGCATTCTCACCAAGAAAGATGTTTGGTGGATATTGTCTGCTTCGGAAGGTGGGAGTAAGGCTACAGGCTTCGCTGCCAATACGGAATCTCTCCATGACACTGGCCTGGAACTGGGAGACGACGAAGGCCTAGAAGAAGCGAGAGGCCTCTTGCAGCAAAATTCAGGCGCCTAACATCACCAAAGATAGAGATCACAATTTCTCCTGTTGAAGCCGCGACTTTTCGCTTCTGCGCGTCGGAAGTCAGTTGCTCTTTTTAGCCAACATGCTCAGGCCACGAGCTAAGTTCTTCAGCTAGAATGATGTGCCGGCACCATCACCGCTCCCAAAGAAGGGATCGGCCTCACCACGCGAGACTGCTTGGTGGTTCCGTCTCCAGTAGTAAGTTGGTCTCCTCCTGGCAAGGCCAACTATGTCAGGGGTAGTGCGCAAGCCTCGGGACTTGTCCGTGGATGCAGTACTTGCATCTCACAAGTTCAATTCAAGCGCCGTCAGGCAGGACACAACGAGAACGCTTTGGAGTGTCCTCGACCAGAAAAGGGCGGGGCCTCTGCTGATCGTCTGGGGCCTAGAAAGAATTGGAAGTCGCTTAGAAAGACATTCAAGCACCAGTGAGCACGCTACTGTTGGCGAGCCTTTCAGACACCCAGTACCTCGTGCTACAAGATGCTCTAGCCTCCAGGTATACTTTGGCGAGCTCCAAGAGTCTTACAGGCCGAGTTGCCACGAGCCAAAGACGCAATTGGTTTCAGGCCATTCAACACCAACAAAAGGGGGCTCGCCCATCATTGGCTGTGGCCAAACGCTGGGCCCTTTATTTCGCGTACGAGTACCCAGTATTGTCTACAATTTTGGAGAAGATGCAGGTGAGCCGAAGCCCCGCGAGTTTATTTGGCTTCTCCGAGCTCCTCTGCTCCTCCTGACGATCCCATTTCGCTCAAGCGAAATGATCAGCACCACGTTTCTTCTGAGTAGCCTGGGGTCTGAGGCGAGGCTGGCCAGATCGGCAGTTCAACGTGTTTGCAATAACCCTCGTAACCGAGTACACACTACAGCCGTATAGTGTGTACGGTAATCTTCCAGCTGCTTACGGCCAGCAATTCGCGATGCATTTGTGCAATGGACTAGCTTGCACTGGTCGAATTGAGCCATGCAGTCGAAGTGGGCACAGTGCAGCTGCAATGCCCAGAGTTGCACAGAATTTGCCCTGAAGCCCAAGCTCCTGCATCTCTGGAAGCAACGATCCAAAACGGTTGTGATCGACAGACGCCACGAGGAAACTAAGCGAGCATTCAGTCATCCGCTAGAAGCCGGTGGAGAAGATATTGACCACCCCCAAAGAAAACCCTCCGTACCGAGTACTGGGAACCCAGGACTGCGGGAAGTTGACGGCCAACTTTACAAGTACGAGACAGGAAGCGTATGAGGTTCTTGTCTTCCACTCAGCGCAGGACTCGTTTTCCGCTTGGCATCTATCGTCGTGAGCTGCACGCAAAATTTCACCAGCAGATAATTCGAGAAGCCACTTACCTCTGCCTAGCAGAAGAGGGCTTGGACACTGCTCCAAGGAGCTTCGCTGCATGCCACTGACGAGCATTATGAGGTCAATCCCATTCGAGATCTTGCGGCGGTCCTCACAAGTTGAGGGTCTACTGTGGATAACACATCCTGGAAATCAGTTGTTCTCTGGACCTCCCATTCTTTAGAATGTCATGTTTTACGTACCCAATGCCTCTACTGCAGCCACCAGAACGGGCGAAGTTGTTGCAATCAACTTTAGCGGACGCCATGTCTTTTCCTGGATGTCGATCACGGCGAATTGACGTACATACATCGGACGGCAAATAACCCATGACGTTGTCGATGATCCACACGAACATGTGCCGACGCTCGTCAGCAAGGGAAACACCCATCTGAAGCATCTTCATTTGGAGATTCCAAAGCAATACGTAGCTGCGCCGTGAACAAAGGCCACTGGTGCCACCACGCGTTATCACGGTTATGTGAGTCCTTCGGAGTTGCTCCTTATTGGCCCTGCCAGCTTCCGGCCTCGCGTCGGTAGTTCAACCAATACCCACCGTCTTGCAGAGTAATTGGGGGCACAAGTCCGGAAAGTTTCTTCTGTGCGCGAGCGCCACGAGGTGAGCACCACAAGCGTCAGGCTGTCTGAGAATCTTTCAACGGCTCGTAGGGCAGGTACTCGCGCTTTACCAACCATGAATGACCAAGGGGCCGTGCGGCGAGGCTGTAGTCGATACGTTCGAAATTCTGGTTGGCTCCGGACAACGGAAAACAAACGAAGCCGTCGTGCACTAGGCATAGTAGAAAGCAGAAAGAGCAGCTTTGGTGTGCTGATAGATCTTGAGGTAATCGTGCATCAAAAAACGTGGTGTCGGCTTCAACTCGTGCTAAACCGCTGATCGTTGACTGAATGGGTGTGGGAGGAGAAAAACAATGGGCAGATTTCCAGACGACGAAAAACAATCGACGACTGAGCGCCACAAACTCAATTTACTGGCTAGGGCCTTGGATTTGCAGGCGTGGGAAAAGTATCCCCAAGTGGGCGTGGCCTGCCATTGCTGTCCAGTCGCCGAGTCTTCTGTGTGTTTCAGAGGCCAGAATGTTATTGTCGAGGACAAGATCCCCTCGCAAACGACGTGTCGCCCACTCGCCGTCTCGCCAATAGCCTCTGAACGGCTCAGGGGCGAGGTCCATGTGCGTGCTGAAACGAACTCTTCAGTGATTATAGTTCTCTCTAGGCTGTCCCGGTAGTTTGAGAAAGTCTGGCACCCTTTGTTCTGGGCAGCCAGCCTGTGGTCGCGGATTGGAGGACACCATCGGATGAGCCATGCGAACACTAGGTAGCCGCTTCCCCGGGTGCCCATGCCATAGACCGAGCCATACTGGAACAAGAAGCTCTTGGTTGAGGCCGGAGCAGGGGAGGCGAGCGAGTGAACAGACTTGTTGTAGTCCACCACGAGATCGGGACGGACTGGAGGTGTTGTCGACACGGGATGAATCAAACAACTCTCCGCCCGAACCCTCCCATGTACAAACACGGTGGTCACAGTATACGGAGAGGTAGATCATGAAGGCGCTGCGTCAGCCTGCGAGCAGAAGTCTTTCTGATTGGGGTCCATCGCATTGGGCTGGTGCGCCACAATACGCGGATCTTGGGAGTGGGTTAAACCTGGCGAGCTCGAGCATGACTGGCGGGTGCCTGGCATCAATTCTCGTTTCCACAGAGTTTTCCACCTGGAAGGAAAAGTATGCGGCGGATGCTCGCAACCACGTCCGGCTGTAGGGGTCCCTTCCTGGCTTGCTCGAGAGGCCGTATAAAACCTGGATATGGAGGGTTCCCCCGGCTGAGGTCACACCTCCCCTATGGCAGCGGCAGGGGGACCCCGGCTTCGGCTGTAAGCAATGCGAGAATGAGCCTTCCCCAGAAGGGGCCGTGGTTGATTGTTGCGCAGGCAGGACTGGGACAAGTAACTCGTCGAGTGTTTGCTCCCTTCGACGGATCATACCTCGATAGCACGATGGCTCTGCTGCAGCTTGTGACTGTTGTACGTACGAGTAGGACTGTGTGGAGGATGGACAAACGAAACGTTCGGGAATAGCCTGGGCGATCTGCAGATACAGTACCACTTCGGTTGTCCTCCCGTCTCATCCTCCGCTGTCGATCGAGAAGGCCCGACGAGCAAGCATTGTTTCCGGGCACCACTGAGGTGTCGAGCACGGCACACTCACTCGTAGGGACCTCGCCGTGTGGACTCTCTTCCGTAAGACTCGCTTGCTCTTCTGCAAGTCAACATTACGATTTATCGATCGGCGGATTTGGGAGGGTGAGAGAAAACGTGGTATCAATCATGATATTACTTGTACTCGTACGCAGTACCTCGTATTGGCCGCTTCTTTCCCAGCGTTGGCACTGTTGCAGTCATGCTGAAGGATCTTCACCTTGCTCCACAAGCCCTGGATGCAGGTGTTGGTACGAGGTATCGTCGCACCACATCTTGGCCACAGGAGCAGGACATTGTACCTTACATATGACATTTCGATATTCCTATTTGGCCCCTCGCTGCATGGCCGGGTGTTCCTTGCTGGGTTGACCACGGCTTCACCAACCCGACTGAAGCATATCAACTCGTGCAGGCTTTGGCCTTGACTGTCATCAACGGCTGCCATTTCCCGCTGTCATGCACGGTGGACACGGTGCAGCTGCGACGCAGTAGACCGAGGCTACGAGCCTGACGCCTCAACGCTGAAAGGCTGGTTTCAGGGTAGGCCCCGGGAGACAATCGTTGCATCGGCTCCTTTCCTGCTCGAGAAGGCCGGACGCAGATCCTTGCGTGACTCGAGGCAGAGATGTTGGAGGCGGACACCACAGGGGCAGCAGGGGCTCCATCGCAGCCGGGCCAATGCAGCGCTAGCACCGTCCGAAGCCTTGACCAGCAGCCAAGAGGGGTACCTTGCTTTGCGCCTAATGCCGGGCCCAAGCCGCCGGCAGCGTGTCTTGCCTGCACAGGCATAGTGCCAGGCGCTCCGGTGCAGCACCATTGCCCTCCCAGTCTCGATGTGCTGAAGTGCCTTTGACATGCTCTTGACATCCGCCGTCAGAGACGGTGGATCCCCCACAAGGTTGCGCCATGGCACGCACCCACCAGGCCGGTCATTGTTCAGCATCGATCGAGGCTCATGGTGCCAGTGCTAGAGCGCTCGTGGTCGCTGTGTCGTAGTCCCCACCAAACCCAGACCCGGTGTGACTCGGGTTGAGAGCAGAACGCATCCACCAATTTGCAGCTGCAGCAGACTTACGACTTCCTCCCAGCGACATCCACGTCCAGCGTGAACCACGCTCCTCTAGCCATTGCAACCCCTCTCAATTCACTCTCCTTCCCCGTCTCCGAGTGTCCACAGAGGATTCAAATTGAGAGGCGTCCACGTGCTTACCGATCCCCTAGCTCTTCATGATCTTCCCTTGGATGAAATTGGTTGGACGCTAGAGGAGAGCACGGCCGGGCGGGCGTCTCTTTTCCATGCCCAGGCACGACCGTTCCTACTCCAGCGCAGAGGTGTCGAGAGTGACTACCGAAAACCTGTATGAATTGGGACTTCTGAATCGACCTCCGTCCAAGTCTCGGACAAGCACCAACGACCCCAAGCCGGCCCACTGTAAGACCTCTGCCACCTTTTCATCTCTCGCTGCCACAGACCCTGCTGTGCCACCGCAGACAAAGCGCAGGACAGACCGACTGACACATGGTTTTGCATTTCCCAGACCAGGTCTCGCGGGCCCGTCACGACGGCTTCCCTCCTCGCGCGAGCTCGTCGCTGGGTGGTGCCGCCCACAGCTCGCCCTTTAAACAGTCCAGTATCACCTCCGGCACGTTGGGGAGGCCGCATACGCCCAACGACCATCGCCCTCGCACCAGCACGAGAGATCCGCGACCCCCTCCGTCACCCACGGCCAGCGTTCCGGGAGCTGGGCATCCCATGGCCGGCATGCTCGACACGGACCGCGCACGATCCCGGCGAGAGAGGACATTTGTTGGCGGAGAATGTGCCGCCTGCGAAGAGCTGCTGGAGCATACACTGAGGGGCGAGAGGGTGCTGCAGTTCTCGTGTGGCCACGTCGCTCATGAAGCTTGCTTCTACGAGTACATTAAAGATTCAGACTCCCAATACTGCCCAAAATGCGATGCTCCCCTCAGCCTGGATTCCTTCCGGGGGGGCAGCATACTTGACCTGAGTAGGTCGTCACCTCTCGCTTGTCTGACCCTTTCTAACACGAGCCACAGCCAAGTTGAGTAACATGGTTCGAGCGGTCGCCTCCAAGGACGTCACGTCACCCAGAAGCTCGCAGAATACGCCAATGCCCTGGGATGCTGGCAGGCAGATTCCCCAGGACGATTCCTACAGCGCTCGCGGCACGACCACCGATCGAGATAGCCGACAAACCTCGAACCGCGACAGTCGAGACAGCCAACGGATGCGCATTGAACGACTGGGAATTGGTCATACTTACCAGGGGATCCAGACTCACTCCCGCAATGACAGCGGCAATGCGTCCTCGGCCGACTACGCGAATGACCATGGCAGTCACCCTCCCCGGAAGCACGACTACGACCTCCACGCCATGGAAACTTCGGTCCCGGGCGCACAAGTCAAGGAAACGAAGCAACCCATACCCGCCCCGATTGTCACCGTCCGTAGCGAATATCCGACATTGACACGGTCGCGTCAGCAGCAAACCGTCACCTGCCTCGTGACGGTTGAAGTCCCTGAAGGAAAGTGGCACGGTCAGATGGATGAAGCGCAGCACACACCCCCGGTGCCTCCGCTCCCCAGCGATTCAGGTGTGGGCATCACGGCAATGCATAGACAGCGAGAAATCCAGCAACCCCCGATGAATTACGAGTCGCCGGACGTCCTCGAAGAAATCACTCACGAGCTTAGGACGCGTGTGGACAACTGGCACGGCCTCGAGTTTCAGAGGTTCGGAAAGCTGCGGTTGCATGGCGTGGTGCACGTGGGCAAAGACCGTCACTCATGGCAGGAACTCGAGTGCTACTTGTTTGGCGAGATGCTCATCTGCGTCAAGGAAAAGAAGAATGCTCAGCCTCTTCCAGTCACCGAGTCCGGTCGCAAACTGACTAGGTGCACGCTGAAGGGTTCGATCCTAATCAAAAAGCACCTGAGGCAGGTGCACGCGTCTCCTGACGATGGCATCTTGACCCTGAATCTGTCAGTCGCCGAGCTGCCAACCTTCCATCTCCTATTCCCGGACCGAGAACAGCTGGAGCTTTGGCAACGTGCCCTACGAGACCTGCATAACAGCGAGCCTTCTCCGCGGTTCCATTCCGACTACGAGCAAGATACCTCCGGCACCGACGAAGAATATGACAGTCAACGCAACCGCCACATTCGCCGAGTGCCGTCGGTTGCGTCGTCGTACGGTGGCCCCAAATCGGCAACGACCGCAGCCACCGAGTACTCGATGCCGAAGAACGTTGTCGACCGACGAGTGGCGCCCTCTCTGCACGTCCCGATCGATATCGTGGTCGTCATTCCGGTATCCTCTTCTATGCAAGGCCTGAAGATCACCCTGCTGAGGGACACTCTCCGATTCCTCGTCCACAATTTGGGCGATCGGGACCGAATGGGACTCGTCACCTTTGGTTCGAGTGGCGGTGGAGTCCCCGTTGTTGGAATGACAACCAAGACATGGGGCGGATGGAACAAAGTGCTCAACTCGATCCGGCCTGTTGGACAGAAGAGCCTACGTGCGGACGTGGTTGATGGTGCCAACGTGGCGATGGATTTGTTGATGCAACGCAAGGCGGCCAACCCCATCTCGACCATCCTCCTGATCAGCGATTCATCGACCTCGGAAATCGAAGGCGTTGATTTCGTCGTCCAACGGGCGGAAGCTGCCAAGTAAGTCTTGTCTGGTCACCTGCGCGACGACTCACTAATTGTTATAGGGTCGGCATTTATTCCTTTGGGCTTGGACTCACCCACAAACCCGAGAGCATGCTCGAGCTGTCGAACCGCACAAAGGCCTCATATCTCTATGTCAAAGATTGGATGATGCTACGCGAGTGTGCTGGGGGTGTCCTTGGCGCGCTCCAATCGACGTCTCACCAAGATGTGAGATTAAGGCTCAAACTGCCTGAAGGTTCGCCCGCGAAATTTGTTAAGATCAATGGCGCTCTACAAACGACCAAGAGAGCTACCGGTCGGGACGCGGAAGCCACCTTGGGCGACCTCCACTTCGGCGACAAGCGAGATGTGCTCGTTCAATTAGTGATCGACCCGGACACCACCACCTCGGAGCCTGCTCCCCAGGATGCTTGGGAATCGATTGTGTCTGGCCTTGAGGCGTTGGGGGGTTCTGTGGACGCGGACGATCAGAGGGTTCAGAGTGTGGAAGAGTTGCCGTTGCTTCAGGCTGATCTGTCATTCAGTGACCTACAACGAGACGACTCTCTGGTCCAGTTACCGCGGCCGTCACTGCTCACCATCACGATGTTACCATCCAATCGACGCTCTCGACAGCATGGAAGACCACCGACGCCTCCCATCCCTCCCCATCCGTCCATCGTCCAACGACGGATGGAGCTGTTGACATCAGACATGCTAAGCCGAGCACTCACGCTTGTCCACCGTGGTCAGCATGATCGGGCACATCACCTGCTCAACGAAACGCGGACCATCCTCAAAGGCCTGGGTAAAGGCAGTCTGCCGCCCCTCCCGGCGGGTGCGAGTAATCCGGTCAGCAAGCGCCACAGTCCCCAGTCCAAGCAAGGAAGCCCCAGAACTACCACCCCAGACCATGGCCGTGACCACAGCCCCCACTCGGACACAAGTACACCTATTCCACGTTCCGCCAACGTCGACCACACCCTGATGAATGCCCTCGATGCCGACATCGAAGCCAGCCTGGAGTGGATCAACCACCCAGCCGTGTTCTCGCGCGACTCGCGCAAAGCCGTGCTCCAAGCCATCGGCGTCATATCCTCCCAACGAGCGTATACGTTCCGAACGGCCTCCGAATCCTTATGGGCCGAGCGATTAAGCGGAGTCAAGAGACTCACCGAACATTCCCGGGAGTGGCGAGAAGCAGGGGACGATGCGCTGACCGAAGAATAATGCGGATGACGACACGATTCTTGATGTATAGATTCTCCCCATGTGTGCGTTGTACATTTTTCTCTCTCTTTTGTGTATCATGTGGGTTCAATCCCAGCCCTTGTATAGTCTTGTGGCGCGAAGATGTCATGTATGTGAAGAGGAGGAAATGCTGCTTGCCTGCCTGTGCCTGTCCCAAAAAGTTACAGCGACATGAAATGTCTTTGGGAAGATTTTTATACCCACTATTGGTCTTTGTGTCACAAGAAGCGCGCAGTCCCCTGATGATAGCGATCAGATCACTTTGTCCATAGACTTATATTATACCACGCTCGGTGCTCGGTGCTTATTGTGGTGTGTGTGAGGATTACTCGTACATTGTGCATAACATGCTCGGTGCTTGCATACTGTGTGGCGCAGTACAAGTATGACCAGAGAGTACTGTGTAGAACTACTCCGTAAAGGGAACATTAAACATTATCTCCGTACGTATTGTGGATAAGCTCGATGAGGATTCCTCAGGGTACCGCGTACATTTGCAATGCAACGCGTAGCAGGTGAGGAAGGTGGCGCGAACGCTAAGATAGGTACTAGCGTACTCTCTCTAGACCGTAGCCAGAAGATCTGCGACCTCTAAAGCGGCGGCGGATCTCTCTAGCGCATTCACGTGAAGGCTAATGATCCGGCAGCCATACCCGAAACAGCCGACACTAGATACGGATTTTTCTGGCCAAGATTTCTCGAAATCCATTTCTACATCGACGATGTTAACAACTTCGCAATACACTTTCCCACTCGCTCCAGAACACAGGAGCAGACCACGGAAAGCTGCAGCAGCACCCGAACCATGGAAGACATAGCAGTGTACTGCTCATGGGCTGATGCACAACTCCAGGAAGACCATTGGTTTCTTCGCGCCGTGCCGACTGAAGTTCGGTCATTGATTCTACAGGCGACGTCGCCACACTACCTTAACATTTTAGCCAACACTGTGCGAGATCGACGATATACCGATGCAGTATTTTCACTGTACAAACCGCTGGTACCGGAGTTGCTGGCGAGATGGAACGCCGAGGCTTCATCTTCGAATCTCGGCGAGATCATCTCGACCTTGTCATGCCTAGCTCGGGTCTTACCCCTTGCTCCCTATCTTCGTCCTCATATCACGTCGCTTCTCCGTACAGTCGAGCTGCGACATTGGCTGTTTGACTTGCAAAGTTCCGACCCTAAGCTCGGAGACGACGCGGTACAATCACTTTTGCTCTCGCTTTTTCGCTTCCTGTCTTGGGACCGGGACATGCTTTCTGGGACTGTCACTCCCCTCTTCTTGTCGTCGTTCCTGCAGCACCCATCTCTTCCGCTCAGGTATTTGGCCATACAGTGTCTGTGTATGATAATGCACTTTTCAGATGCTTATTCGGAGGAGTTGGTCCAGAGGTACATCCGCGTGCCAATTATGTCAGACAAATCGGGACGCTCGAAAACAGGCGAACGGGTACCCCCGGTGACAGGCGATTGGATGGGCCCGATATCAGGCGAGTGGGAAGGCAGAAGTATTGACTATCGCCTACTAAAGCTTTGGGAAGAAAAAAGATGGAAAGACCTGGCGAAGGCAGCAAGTAGCGTTGAAAAATCCTGGCAATCGTTGTCCCAACCTCCTACAGCCGTGCGACATCTGAATCCTGTGGACTTCTCGCCGCACACCGCCAACATTGGTGGAGTTCTACACCCTCGTTCTCCTGAACGTTCTCCACCCACCTCAGAATCCGCCTACGTTCTCACAGTCACGGCGAAGCGCAATTTACATCAGCTCGGTCAATGTCTCTTGGACCCAAACCCGATTCTCATCTCAGGCCAGGCCAGCTCAGGCAAAACATCGGTCGTCCATGAGGCTGCGAGACTCCTCGGTCAACAAACATCGATGATCACATTACATCTCAACGAGCAAACTGATGCAAAGAGCCTTTTGGGCATGCATACTTCGTCAGCCGATGGCACCTCGTTCACCTGGCAACCTGGAGTCTTGACGAAAGCCATCCAGCAGGGGAGATGGGTCTTGATAGAAGATATTGACAGGGCGCCGGCCGAGGTCATGGGAGTGCTACGTCCCGTTCTTGAAAACGGGGAGCTCTTCCTGCCCGGTCGCAAAGAGAAGATCCGTCCAAAGGCTGGCTTCCGCATACTGGCAACAATGAGGACCAGTGCCGCTACCACGCCTTCTCGATACTCGTGGCTACTCAACCCGCGACTCTGGAGCACAGTCGCAACCTCTCCGTACCCGTCGGAGGAGGTTGAGTTCCTGCTTCGTGCCCGTTATCCTTCTGCCGCTGTCTTCATCACAATGGTTCGGCGGACTCATGAGAGCCTCATACACTTATCTGACGTTCACCACTCTCTGAAGGGTCTCCAGACGCGTCAGCCTACTCTGCGGGATCTGCTCAACCTGTGCAGGAGGATTGTCCGCAGGCTACGTATTCACGGCCCGGTCACTGAATCAACCGCGCTCCCAGAACAGACCAAGCTGGACATTTTCAAGGACGCTGTTGATTGCTACGCGGGCTATCTGAACAGCGAAGAATTACACGAACTCGTGGCAGGCAGTATTGCTGCGTCCATGGACATCTCACCCCAGCAAATGCGGCACTCCCTGAACGAGGGACTTCCAAGCGTAGTCGAGAACAACGAGATGATACAGGTCGGTCGAAGTACTCTACACCGGATTCCCAGCCGTCGTCGGCAGCCAAAGAGAGCCGCTTTTGCTCTTACCACCTCAGCTCGAAGAACACTCGACCGTATCGCAGCCAGCGCCGAGTGCTCAGAACCTACCCTCCTGGTTGGCGAAACTGGTGTCGGAAAGACTACCCTGATCCAGCATGTTGCGAACTTGGTGGGCCAAACACTCACCGTGGTCAACCTTTCACAACAGAGCGAGGCGGGTGATCTCCTTGGCGGACTGAAGCCGGTCACCACTCGGTCCCTGATTATCCCGGTGGTGGAAAAATTCAATTCCCTGTTCGATGACACCTTCTCTAACAAGCGGAATGAGAGGTTCCAGATTGCTATAGCAAAGGCAATCGCAAAGCAGAATTGGCCAAGGCTGATGATCCTCTGGGAACAAGCCGTCCAGATGGCCGCGACGGTACTCAAAGCTGTTGATGCCCCGGGCGCTGACGGGGTCGCTCGCCCAAGCAAGAAGCGAAAGCTCGAAGCTCCAACCGAAGTCCTGCGCCATCGATGGTCTGACTTCTCTGAGAACTTCAAGCAAATTCGGTCTTTCGTCGACCACGGCGACAGAACGCATACTTTCGCTTTTGTTGAAGGGCGAGTGGTTCAAGCTGTCCGGGAGGGCCAGTGGGTGCTTCTGGACGAGATCAACCTGGCGCCGTCGGATACCCTTGATCATATTGTCGGCCTTCTTCAGAACGGCGACGAAGGAAGACCGTCGCTACTCCTCGCTGAGAAAGGTAATATTGAGACGGTTGTGGCCCATCCCAACTTCCGACTCTTTGCTGCCATGAACCCGGCGACAGATGCGGGCAAGAAGGATCTCCCACCGGGGTTGCGGTCGCGATTCACTGAGATCTATGTACCGTCTGGAGACGACAACTCAGAAGACTTGACCAAGATCATCCACACCTACCTAGGCTCTCAGCTTGACAGCGACAACAGGGCCGCTTTAGACCTTGCCAAGTCCTACCTTGCGCTGAGGAAGCTTAACGGAGAGCATCAACTGACTGACGGAGCAGGCGAGACACCACATTTCAGCATCCGGTCGCTTGTCAGATGTTTGTTATACGTCTCGCAGCACGGTGCGAGTCTCGGCCTGAGACGGGCTATGTACGAAGGGTTTGCGATGAGCTTCTTCACGGTCCTGAGTAGAGTGTCGGAAGGCCTAGCTCTCCCCCACCTTGAAAAGCATCTTCTCTCGAATATCAAAAACAGGAAGGCTTTTTTTAAGCAACAGCCAAAAATCCAGCACGAGGGAGAAGAGTTCATTACTTTCCGGCACCACCTTGTCAAAAAGGGTCCGGGAAGTCCCGACCTCCAGCCACACTACATCAGAACGCCGTCAGTCGAGCGCAACCTGCTCAACCTGGCTCGAGCTGCTTCAATGGGACGGTTCCCTATTCTTCTACAAGGACCAACGTCAGCCGGCAAGACAAGTATGGTTGAATACCTCGCAAAGTTATCAGGCAACAAGTTTGTGAGGATCAACAACCATGAACACACAGATCTGCAAGAGTACCTCGGCTCCTACGTCTCCGACAGTGAGGGCAAGTTAGTGTATCAGGAAGGAGTTCTGGTGCATGCGTTACGCTTTGGCCACTGGATCGTGCTCGATGAGCTAAACCTTGCACCGAGTGATGTGCTGGAAGCGCTTAACCGCCTCCTTGACGATAACAGAGAGTTGCTGATACCGGAGTCTCAAGAGATCGTGCGACCACATCCGAACTTCATGCTTTTCGCCACTCAGAATCCGGCTGGCTTGTATGGCGGACGAAAGCGTCTCTCTCGAGCTTTCCGAAATCGCTTTCTCGAGATTCATTTTGACGACATCCCGGAAAAGGAATTGGAGGTAATCCTCCGCGAGAGGACTCAGATTGCCCCTCCATTCTGCGCCAAAATTGTCGCTGTGTACAAGTCTTTGTCTCTTCTCAGGCAGTCCTCGCGACTATTCGAACAGCGAAACAGCTTTGCAACCTTGAGAGACCTGTTCCGGTGGGCTTCAAGACCTGTGGACGACTGGCAGTCCTTGGCATACCACGGATACATGCTCCTGGCTGAGCGAGTAAGAGACCCTGCAGAGCGGGCTGTGGTCAAGCAGACACTGGAAAAGGAAATCAAGGTCGAGCTCGATGAGAATGTTCTGTACGGAATGTCAAAAATTCCTGATTCTGTCCGGCAACCTGGCTCACTTGTATGGACCCCGGCTATGAGACGAGTGTTCGTGCTGGTTGCCGAAGCATTGAAGAACAGAGAGCCTGTGCTCCTGGTCGGCGAGACGGGCTGTGGGAAAACCCAGATCTGCCAAGTGATCGCGGAAGCGTTTCAGAGACCTCTGTCCATCTACAACGCACATACCAACACTGAAACTGGAGACCTTGTCGGCTCTCAACGGCCCATCCGCAACCGCTCGGATCTTGCCACCGATATATCCGCAAACTGGCGAGCTCTGATACAATCCGAAGCTGACAACTCTATGCTCGCGGATCTGAACGTCGACCAGATCATCCAAGAATTCGCTAGGCTTGATAAGGCGCGCTACGACCCCCGTGCGATGGAGCAGGTCCAATCCAGCATTGGAGCGTACCAAGCTTTATTTGCTTGGAGCGATGGCAGTCTTGTCAGAGCTATGAAGAGGGGTGAACATTTCCTACTTGACGAAATCTCGCTTGCTGAAGATTCGGTTCTCGAACGTCTGAACAGCGTTCTGGAGCCATCGCGAACGATCTTACTCGCCGAGAAGGGTTCTATCGACAACCTGGTCATCGCCCACCCGGACTTCCAGTTCTTGGCCACAATGAATCCGGGCGGGGACTATGGAAAGCGAGAGTTGTCGGCAGCGTTGCGGAACCGCTTGACCGAGATTTGGGTGCCGCCTCTGTCTCAAGAGGCAGATATCTTGCCAATTCTGCAGGAGAGGCTCGAACCAGCGAGGCGTCACTTGGCCGAGAAGATGCTCAACTTCGCCACGTGGTTCCGCGCGGAATTTCACGGTGCTACGTCCCAAAACATAACTCTGCGAGACCTGCTTGCATGGTCTGAATTTGTCAACCATGCTGGTTCTCTCCCCGAAGCCCTGGCATTCGTACACGGTGCGTTCATGGTCTATGTTGATTCGATCGGCGCAAACCCTGCAGGCATGACTTCCTTGGGGACGACAGACCAAGATCAGTCCAGACAGAAGTGCCTGGATCACCTTCAAAGCATGGTGGACTTGGATGTCGTCGAGCAGTATCGGCAAACTCCAGGGCTGTCCACCACCGATGATCACCTTGTTGTTGGCCCATTCTCCTTGCCTCGTGCCGCTGACGCTGATCGTGACGCACCAGAATTTGTCTTTGATGCCCCAACGACTCTGCGGAACACCATGAAGATCGTTCGGGCTCTTCAAATGACGAGACCTGTCCTGTTGGAAGGCAGTCCTGGTGTCGGCAAGACCGCGATAGTAACAGCGCTTGCTCATGCCTGTGGAAAGCCGTTCACGCGCATCAATTTGTCTGACCAGACTGACCTCATGGACTTATTTGGTGCAGATGTTCCTTCCGACAATGACGAGATGGGTAAGTTCTCGTGGCAAGACGGGCCTCTCCTCCAAGCCATGCAATGCGGTGGCTGGGTCCTGCTAGACGAGATGAACTTGGCTTCCCAGTCAGTGCTCGAGGGTCTGAATGCCTGTTTGGACCACCGCCGAGAAGTGTACGTCGCAGAGCTGGATAAGTCTTTCGCATGCCACCCCGACTTCATCTTGTTCGCCGCTCAAAACCCTCATCATCAAGGAGGCGGTCGCAAAGGCTTACCCTCTTCTTTCGTCAATCGGTTCACTGTTGTCTACGCGGACGCTTTCCAACATGAGGACCTAATGCGTATCTGCCAAGTGCGATACCCCGCCGTCGACCATGAGCAACAGAAAGCACTCATTGATACTGTCACTAGACTAGGGAACGCTATTTCTCGCTCATCCGCATTTGCAGAGGGAGGCCCATGGGAGCTTAACTTGCGAGATGTGAATCGGTGGCTGCAACTATGCGCAGATGAGCCCGCCGTTCCCATGTCTTATCATCTTCGGACTATTCTCGTACAGCGTTTCCGCAACCCTGCTCAGCGGGAGATGATACTGAAAGAAGCTGAAGCCGTGCTAGGGAGCATTACACCCCAAACCTTCTACAACGATATTACGAGGTCAGATCTTCAAGTGGGCACTGCATTTCTCCCCAGAGATAGTGTCCTGCAAAACGTTCAATCACCGAAATCGGCTCTCACTGTGGCACAACTTCCTGCTGCGAACTCTGTTATCACGGCTGTCGAGCGGAATTGGCCTGTGATCCTCGCTGGTCCTTCCGGTGCCGGAAAAACTACGCTGCTTAGGTATCTGGCCGCTGCAGCGGGCGTTGAGCTGATTGAATTCTCCATGAATGGTGATGTGGACGCCATGGATCTCGTGGGCGGGTTCGAGCAGTTTGATTTACGTCGGGATGTGGCCTCCTTTCAAGATCAAGTCAAACAAGTTCTGCGACGACGTGTTGCAGCATCAATCGAGATCAATGACAACGCAGAAACACAGACGCCGCTGCTGAAAGTCTGGCAATACTTCGAAGGTGATGACTTGAAGATTGAGGACATTCCGATGCCGTCAGCTGAGCTCGCCAGACTTCTCCCAGAAGTAGAACCGGCACTTCAAAAGTACTCCGAGAGCCTTCAACCGACCGGTCACAACGGTTTCCGCTTTGTCTGGAACGACGGTGTGCTTGTCGACGCCATTGAGAAAGGCTCATGGTTAGTGCTCGACAACGCCAATTTATGCAACCCTTCCGTCCTCGATAGGCTTAACTCGTTGCTTGAGCCGGATGGACTGCTAACCATAAGCGAGCAACATAATGGAGGCGACGGCACAAGAGTCATCAAGCCACATCCGAATTTCAGAATCTTCATGACGATGGATCCGCGGTATGGAGAGTTATCACGAGCGATGCGAAACCGGTCCCTCGAAGTCTTCTTACCTGATGACCACGAGGCTCGGTTCAGGGCCGGGCCTGTCCAGTATCCGCTTTCTGCTGCCATCGGTCGCATGAGACATCTATACGAAGCGGCCAATCAACCATCGTCACATCAGCGCATAGAGGCCGCAGTTGACAACCTGACTTTGGAGGACATGAAATTGACCGCTGCTCCCCTTTGTACGCTTCTTGATATCCAGGACATTAAAGCACTGCGAGTGGACCCTGACGTTGTGAAGCTGGCGCGTCGGCTATCTGGCTTCGAAAAGATTGCTGAAATAGACGAGGGGTGGCCCCAACTGGCTGCCCTTAACGAGCCCCTGATCTTACTGCACGGGTACGAGAATCATGCCAAGATCTTCATACGGAGCTGGTACGTGGCGCGACGAATGGCCGAGATCAACACCTTCATAATGGATGCGTGGAGCCGTGCAGGTACCGTCGCCCTAAAAGACAAAACAATTCTTGAGCGGTCAGCTTGTGACAGAGGCACAAAAGAAAAGAAGCTGGGTCCTTATCCCGCCGTCGCAGGTATAGTTCTGGTTCTACTCGGACATATCACCAAGTTTCTCCAGGATGGGTTCTCTGGCCCCGAGACGCAGACAGAGACGGTGCTGGATCGGGTTGTGGCATGCGAACCAGTCCTTATTTTCACACAACAGATTTTGGACCTTTACGACAACAAGACCCTTGACACGGCCCGCTTCCAGGCGTATATGCAGATTGGGGCACAAATGGTCAGTGATCTTGAACGAACCTTCTCTTCTCTGGCTGTCGCTTTGTCAGGCGCCCTTCAAGACTTGTCAGTTGGCGACCACGTCCTGACTACGGGCTTCGGACTTCAGCTCATGTGGTCCGCCTTCCGGCCCAGGACGGCTGCGACCCAATCTCAGCTTCATGTCCAGCTTAGGCTTGAGGTTGTCATTGCGAGATTCGATCAGATCTGCCGCTACCTTCCCCAATCTCGAAGTTCCTTGGCAGCAGTAAGATCAAATCTACGGCGCGCTTATCAGTCAATTATCGAGTCGGAGCAGCCGGAGAGCTCATTGCAGGTCCTTGAGGAGGCAGTCACTGGCTTGGAAGCCCAGGGAAGGAAAGGCTACAAGTTGGAGGGAAAATTCGAGGATGTGATGCAGTTCATTCATGGGGTCATCACTCTTCAGAGCCAGGGAAACCTACCGGATCCCGATTTGCTGACCATGTTTATGCCGGTACCCGACAAGCCCCTACTCGGTATCGGAGAGGAAGAGCCCGTTCCTACGTCGTTGGCCCGCCTTTCGTCATTCGAGGCTCGGGTATTGCTGAGAGGTGGCTTCATAGGTGAGAGACTAGTTCAGCAGCTGCTCACCGTACAAAAGCAGCCCCTCGGTATGCTGAGCCATGCGAAAGAGGAGCTTCAAGCCCTCGCCAGCGTGCTGGCCTCCCATTCCAACCTTTTCGGGAAATTGATTCGACCAGTGGCTGAAAATCTACGTGTGGTACTTGGATGCATGATGTTCTCGCTCCGCGATCTTCTAACACCACAGGCACAAGCTTGTCTCCCCGAGCAGGGCCCACCAGATCTCCCTGGGTTGGCGGCTATTTTACTTGAAGATACGATAATCAAGAAAGCGATGCACCATCACAATCTCGATCGCTTTCGCGACGTATATGGACGCTTCATCCGTCCAGTAATAGTACATCTAACCAAAGACAGCTCTGAGTCCGGCTCCATAGGACTCAACGAGCTGAAGACATGCCTCATTAACTTGTCCCTTGCCGGGCTGACCCTGATGGTGCCCAACAAGCTGTTTGACCCGGCGATGTGTCCAGCTATTGCCCACGACCTTCACGAACGCCGAATCGTTTCGCTCCAGAACACAATCGACGGCCAAAAAGCGTTCCACAAACAGCTGACGGGGCAAGACACAGCTCTTCTTATCCGTGTTCTTGAGCGGGAACTAGTCGAAGTGGGAACCAGTTCCCCCCCGCGAGCAGTGCTCAGGCCGAGCAGAGTGGAACAATTCAAGCTTCAAGAGGTCTTCAACAGAATCGTGAACGTGATCTTGCATCACGGGGACGCTGCCGCTGCTCCAAGTATACAGCGAGGAAGCGCAGAATGGATTGAGCAATGGTCTACTCCACAAGGCAGATCAAATATGAACATCATCATCGAACGCCTCGACAAGGTTGATCGAACGTACGACGACTTCGCCAAGCCAATATTGTGGTTCCTGAAATGTCTGTACCAGGGGTTGGAGCTGGAGGCAGTGGACGAACCCGGAGTCAAGGACACTCATGCTGTCGGTGGCCTCATCATGGCCACCCCCCTACTGTCTGGGGATCCTACCGCGGTCGACCATTGGACCGTCAATCCGATCTCGCCTTCCGACATCAAAATGCAATGGCTTCGCCATATTCTGCTGAGGACTGCTCTGGCACAAACGGATTGTTGGCTGCCCGTTGACGATTTCCTCGGGATCCTTGACAGCTTCTACTACGAATGGAAAGAGCGTTTGACTTATGACCAGGCTGAAGCTGCGGCAAAGTCTCGATACTACACTTACCGTGGGGATTCGGCCCAGCTCGAAGAAAACGACGACCGTGAGATGAATGAAATGTTCCCGAGATTTGATGGTGACGGAGGAGACACTGAAGCTCACAAGAACGAGTGGGATGCGCGTGCCACTGCAGTCAAGCTGAGTGAGCTGCACCAGAAGATCTACTCCGAGCAGGATCCGCAGGACACCCTGCAAGCATTCATTCTCTCTGCGGTTGAAACCTTGTCCAAGCATGCTAAGGCTGATACTTCTGATCCCGAGATCTCCTTCATTGGGCTGCTCCCTGCGATCTTACTGCAAGTAGACTGCAAGATGGCTGAGTTGAATGGTAGCCAAGGTGCCCGCAGCTTCAACATTTACACTGACTCGGACATTACGCAGAGTCAGAAGCTCTTTGATCTTGTTCACCAGATACAATCCAGATTCTTCACAATCCAGGAGAAGTGGCCGGAACATGCTGTCCCTGCAGAGGTCCTATCATTCTGCACTGAGGTCCTCCATCTGAGCTTCGGTGATCCGGTCGCCAAGATGCTCACCAAGACAGAGAAGCTCCTTGAGATTGTGACGCAATGGCAGAGCGTTGCCAGCAGAGAATGGTCTGTTAATGAGCTTGTCGAGAAGCTGTCCTCTCAAATAATCAGCTGGCGGCGCCTGGAGCTATTGTCATGGTCAAGGCTGCTGGACGAAGAGACACGGAGGCACCAGCAAGATGCCCAGGCATGGTACTTTATTGCCTACGAAGCAGTCATTTACAATTCCAGAAACTTCAGCTTTGACGATGCTGATCCCATTAATTACCGGACGACTCTTGTGCAAACACTGGAGGAGTTTCTCAGGTCGGCAACACTGGGCCAGTACTCGTCTCGACTGAAACTGCTGGAAACGCTCAACAAGACCTTGCAGGGGCAGGGAGGCCATTCACAAGCGCTGCAGACAATCACCACTTCGGTGCAGGCTGTCATCGAGCACTACCGACGGTATGAAGCTGGTGTAGAGGCCTCTTTGCGGAAAGGTCGGTCAGAGCTCGAGAAAGCCCTGAACGAACAAATCAAGCTTGCAAGCTGGAAAGACACCAACATCACGGCGCTCCGTGAAAGTGCACGACGATCACACCACAAGCTGTTCAAGATTGTCCGGAAGTATAGGGGCTTGCTCAATCAGGCTGTCGTGCTCAGTCCCCCAGAAGAGGCAGCTGGGCAGGTGTCGCCAGGCGCTCGTGTCACAGAGCCAGATTGGCCTCGGAGCAGTGAGGAACACATTGTCGCGGCGGTTGAACAGTGCCGGCGGCGGTTGCAAGACTGGGACCAGCGACCCGAGCGTCTCACCAAGCCTCTCGGCGCTGCCCGGAGCATGCAGCATCTGTATCTGTCGAAGACTACCGATTTTGACGTCCAAGAGGAGATCATAACCTTCCGACAAGATTTGACAGAGAGCCTCAAGGAGTTACGGATGCAGACTCCCTCGGTACTGACAGAGGAGAATGCCCCGTTTGTTCGACATTTACAGGAGAGGAAAAGACGCCTGCTTGCTGATACTCTCAAAGCGGTCGCTCATATGGGTGTCAGGAGGAATCTCCCAACTTCTGAGCTGGAGAAACAGTCTTCAACCGCCTCGATCTTGGCTCTGCCCACTCACGTCGCAATTCAACAACGTTCGCCGGCTGCTGACAGCACATTCCATGGACTTCTCGACGTCATGTCCCAAGTTCGCGCTGCTCGGACAGAGCACTCCGACGATCTGACCGACGGCGAAGTCAATCGCTGTGTAGGATTTTTGGAGGGGCTCTTGTCTGTCACCCTTGGTCAGCGCCAGGCCGTTCCCAAGCAAGCCTCTGAATTGGCCGCACTTCGCTCACAGCTAGCGTTGGCTCAGTCAGTCGCATCTGCGCCGTCCGGTGAACTTGCACGTTCTACAACGTTGAAAGACAACATTCAAGTGGTCCAGGAACGTCTCGCGTGGCTACGTGAGGTCCTGGCGGCGAGCTGTCGCATCTTGAAATTCCAAGCAGAGCATGCCGGTCTTGACCTCAAAGACCTGGTCACCACCATACAGGCTGATATGGGTCAAGTAGAGGACTTGAGGAAGGCGCTCAGCGACCTCCCTGATGCTCCACCAGGAATGGCATGGAAGGGTTCACACGTCCTTCTTGACAGATCCGTGCATGTCCTGTCCCAGATGGCTTCGACTCTTCGAGATTGGCAAGCCAGGGAACCTCGTATCGAGTTTCTCCTTTCCAAGATTCTCGTGTGGACCGAGGAATTGCCCACGGTTCCGAACGGAGTTCTGGAATTTCAGCCAGAAACCACACTTGAAGAATTCGACCGGGATCTCAAAAACGCCGTGGATCAAATCTTCGTCACTTTGCAGCGATTATCGGCCGGACTACCAGATACGCCCAGATCAGAGGAAGATGCTGGTTGGCTGACCAAATCAGACAAGGACGTCGTGGAAGGCATTCAAATGCTACAGGTTGGCCGACTGGCCCGCCGGATTGATCAACATGTGATGTCTAAGCTGCAATCTCTGTCCCCTGCCGACTTTGAAGCTGCGAAGAACTTGCTAATCATCGCCATGCCAATCATCAAACAGTTCTACCACATCTGCGAACATCTCCACAGCCGCCAGACCGCGATTCACCTGGAGACATGCCGTCTCGCGTTACAATTAGCGAAGTCCTTCACGGCTCTTGTAAGCCAGGGCTTTTGTCGTCCTTCAGATCCCGCTGAAGGGCAAGAAGAGCAATCTGGCAAACTCGAGTCGGGTACAGGACTAGGCGAAGGAGAGGGGGCAGAGGACATCAGCAAGGACGTTCAAGATGACGAAGATTTGTCTGAGCTCGCACAGGCGGGACAGAAGGAGGAGCGAGATGAGGAGATGGAGCACACGGAAGATGCTGTGGACATGGGAAATGAAGATCTGGAGGGCGAGATGGGTGATATGGACGAGAAGGCCTCAGATGATGAGGATGGCGAAGATCGGTCTGGAGACGAAGACGAGAAGGAGATCGATGAAGAAGCGGGCTCTGTTGATGACCTCGATACTGATGCCGTCGATGAGAAAATGTGGGATGACATGAAGAACGAGTCCGAGAAGGCGGATAAGGAGATGAAGAACGACAAGGCAAAGGGAAAGAAATCCGATGATGAGGCTGCTGCTGATGGAACCAACGCCGACGATGACGATATGGAGGGAGAACAAGAAGAGTTGGACCAAGAAGATGAGGAGGGTGAAGGTGGAGAGCGGCCTGAAGGTGAACAGATGGATGCGCATGTGGATGAGGAGAAAGCTCTAGACCTGCCTGAAGAGCTCAACTTGGCAGGCGACGACGAAATGAAGGACGATGAAATCTCGGACGACGGGATGGACGAACTATCAGATATCGAGGATCCAACAGAGCAGGTCAATGGTGCGGAAGCCGAGGAAGTCGAAGACACCGAAAAGCAAGATCAGCCATGGGATAATGCGGCTGACGAAGAGAATACCGTTGCGGACGAGGCCGATGTCGACAACGGCGTTGCTCAGGACGACGAGCTCATGGAAGATCAGCTGGAAGAACCGGAAGATGGCACGGACGACCATGATACTCGCCAAGACGAGACGGCTCACGACGTTGAAGAGAATGCCGGCGGAGAATCTGGAGCTGCCAATGAACTACGGGATGACCTTGGTGCAGAACAGGACGTTCAAGGCATGAATCAAGCCGACAAGGATCCAAACCCTGAACAATCCCAACCGGGCAAGGCACCCAACAACGAAGAAGGCAAGAGCGGAGAAGGAGTTGTCGAACGCGGAGCAGGACGAGCGGAGAGGCCTGATGGGCCGGAGAACGAATTGTTGAAGAAGTTGGCTGATGCCCTTAGTCAGTGGCATCAACGACGGGAGATCCTGCCAGCAACCGAACGAGACCATCAGGATGACCAGCAAGAGAATGTGGATATGGCAGACGCGGATCTAGAGCATGTCCCGGACGAAGACGAAGGGGATGCACAGGCCCTTGGTGCTGCAGGAGCCGACCAAGCGCAGAATCTCGACCAGAGCAAGGCAATCCAGGACGACGACGCTCCTATGGACGAAGACACGGCCCCGCCGGACGTTCTGGAACCAGAGGCACAGGAGGATATTACCGAGAGATTCTCTCGTCTCAAGGCTCAGTCCAAGTCAGCCGAGAGCAGAGATATTGGTGCCTTTGTTCCGGATCGCCAGCTACAGCTGCCAGGAGATGCGAGTCAACAGAATGACACAGATGTAGCGTCGGATGATCTTTGCCCTGACATTGAGCACCTCGAGCTCAGCAACGACCAAGCGGCAGCGACCCATCCACCGACCAGCAGCGCGCATGCCGCTCAACTTTGGCACGAATGCTCAACAAGCACACATCAATTCTCACTCATCCTGACCGAGCAACTCCGCCTCATCCTCTCGCCGACCACGGCAACCAAACTTCGCGGCGACTACCGCACCGGCAAGAGACTCAACATCAAGCGCATCATCCCCTACATCGCGTCCAACTACAAACGAGACAAGATCTGGATGCGCCGTTCTGTGCCGAGCAAACGGAACTACCAGATCATGATCGCCGTGGACGACAGCAAATCGATGAGCGAGTCCGGGGCCGATGTGCTTGCGTTTGAGACTCTGGCGCTGTTGACCAAGTCTCTCGCCATGCTGGAAGTTGGCGAGATCTGCGTCGTCGGCTTTGGAGACGCTCCGAAGATCACAGTCGCACACCCGTTCGGCGTCCCTTTCTCGCCGGCAGAATCGGGACCAAATGCCTTTCAAGCATTCAGCTTCGGACAGAGAGGCACGGACGTTAAGCGCCTGCTCGAGCAGAGCATTCAGCTCTTCCGAGAGTCCCGACGACAACACCAAGCGGGGACTGAGGAGCAATGGCAACTCCAACTCATAGTCAGCGACGGTCATATCTCCGACCACGACGCGGTTGCCCGGCTTTTACGACGAGCCCACGATGACGAGCGGATCATTGTCGTCTTCGTCATTGTCGATGCCGGGCAGGAAAGTATTCTCGACCTCAAGGAAGCTGTGTACGAACGGGACCCGAATGCTACAGATGGGAGTGGAGGGGACGAGCCGAAACTTCGCATGAAGAGGTATCTCGACGGATTTCCCTTCCCGTATTACCTCGTGGTGAGGGAGGTGAGGGACTTGCCCAACGTGCTGGCTACGGCTTTGAAGGGCTGGTTTGAGAGTGTGGTTGATGTTCAGTGATGGGAGATCCAGACTTGGACAAGTGCGGATGAGGGCAATGCGACGAGAAGCAATGCGGACGACTGCTGTACTCGGTAAATCGTGATGAAGTGGATGATGGATTGCATGGCCCGCTGAGGAGAGCAAAGTCAGCCAGCAAACAATGGTTCGCAGTAGCAGCGCGTGACAGAGGAGAATGAAGTTAATTTGTTACTTTCATTCCATGGACCGTGAAGTCCTTGTTGTCCTTTCCATGTTTGAGCCCGCCTCCTGCATGCTAGACACGGCATGGCATGTATGATATTCATGGTCAAGCATGGACAGTCTCATCTGTGAGGCGAATCGGGCGAAACATCACCTTTAGGAGACAAGTAGGCACAGTCAGGAAACCAGGCGGTCAGTCAGTCGGTCAGTCAGTCAGTCAGGAAGTTCACTTCACTTCGGTTCGGTCCACTTCAGTTCAGTTCAGTTTCCAGTCCGTTTGATACAGCATCTGTTGTTTCCTCGCGTTTGTTAGAGCTAGACAAAGACTAACGGACTGAATCCATAACTGATTATTTACTGTACGGTACGGTTCTGTATGTGGATGTGTATGTGTATGTTCGCGTGTGTTTGTATATGTACGTTTGCAAGCATATGCATACTCCCGAATGTCATATTAAGCAACTAACCAACTAACCACCCTATCCTGTCCTATGCTATCCTATGCAATACACTACCATGCAAGTAGCCAGCGTACATACCAGACAAGGGAACTAGCGGACCGCGCTAAGTCTTGTCAGAAAGGGAGAAGAAGGAGGAGGAGGAGGTGCTGGAGCTCGTTTGTCCTGTGTGTGTTTGTGAGTGGGGCAGGAAATGAACCACAAAACCACGAGCACACAGTAAGTAAGTAGAGGAAACGGATCAACCGTAGATCGTAGATCGTAGAGCGTGTAGAGCGTGTGTCATGCATGGACCGTGGACCGTAGATCCCTCCCAGATCGGGCCGTTACTTTTGTTCAAACGCTCGATGCACGGTGCCGGGCTACTGACGGAGTGCTGCATACAGACAGACAGACATACATACATACATGCAAACAAACATACATATGTACATACATGCATACATAGGATGTACCTAATTAGCTACGTACTTGGTTTACTAGTCCAGCCGGATCAGACCCAGTCACCTAGACAATACCCCGCCGTATGGACGTAATAGTATGATATGATATGGTGTAACACGATGTAAGACAACACAAAGAAGCAAAGCAAAACATAGGGCTCAGGCAAAGACAAAAGCAAAGTACAGGGCAAAAGCAGAGGCAAAGGGTATTCCCTGTGGGTACGACAGCAGCAGCAGCAAACGCAACTCCGCGCTCCATGGTACAGTATAAAGAGGTGACTGGGATGGTGGTACCTGGACAGGATTCTAACTTCTCATCACTGTTCCCATCTCACCCTCAACATCGCCTGGGACTAAGAAACATAACACCAAACGAAAGCACGACATTCGCCAAACACACTGGTACAACATACAAGTATTTGACTTTGGTGTGAATGAACAAAGGCCGTAGAGGCAGTGAAGCGCAGAGAAGGGAAGGCCCGTCGTTCGTCTGTACAGCGCCGATAATCAGTCGCCTACCGCAATAGGGGTCTGATCCTTCGTCCAGCGCCAGTCTCTGGACATAATCTCCCCATCTTCATCGTCGTCGAGTTCAAGAGCTTCGGCCCTAACTCAGACGATTTCTTCGCAATCGCCCATCTTTCCATCCCAATCAACGTCACTACGGTTCAACATGGCTGCACCAAACTCAAACTCAAACCCCAGCACCAACACCAATACCAACACAAATCCACATCCAAACCAAGGCGTGCTTTGCTCGATCTGTGGGGCTCCAGGTGTGTGCCACCACAAGTATCTGCACATACGATACCACGCTATAGGTGTCCAGGGTCCGTTATTCCAACCAGACAACGATTTCGGTCCGTCCGAGGCAGAGGGGAATATCCCGACAGAGCAGCGTCGGGAAGAACATAGAAACCAAGCGGCTCGTCTCTCGGACGTAAACGACGGTCGCCACGGTCATCGTTCCATGGGTGGTACCAACGACGCCGCCAGCGTCCCTCAAGCTCGTCCTCCCCCTCCCCCTCCCGCTCCGAGCAGAAACAGTTCTGAAGGCGGCCAAGACGAGAAGTCTCCCATCGAAAGACCATCGGACAGAACCAACAGGGGCAAGAAGATTTCATGCAGCCGGTGCTTGGAACAGCATAGAATGTGTGATGAAGTCCAGCCCGTGTGTGGCCTGTGTGCGAGGTCAGGGCAGCTGTGCCTTTGGCCGCCGTACCCGATGTCGCTGGCTGGGCTCGAGCAGTTCGAGACTGGGGGAGGGCTATGCCAACCTGCGCGGCAGGGATATCCAGCGCCTGAAGGTCCGTGACGGGTGCGGCGAATGTCTCTGAATCATCTGTGCCCGAACTGGCGATCAACGCACGTATCACCCACTTCCAACCTACTACGGCCAAAGATTCCCATCCCTCACTCTGCCCATACAACCGAACCCATCGAAGCGATCGACGAACTTCAACCTCCAGTCTGCCTTACCAAGCCTTGAGCCACGTGGTTGCAACCGAAAAGTGCATTACTGAGCTGACTGCCAGGACGATGCGATGCGAACGAGTTGGGAAGAGTCAGCGATAGTGGTCTTGGAGGATTACTGCATCACAGACCAATTGACCATGTCGTTCCGTTTCAGAACTGGCTCCTCTTTCAAGATGATGCATGGCTCAAGTTCAGCGACAAGAAATGCGTCCATAGATCGATAAACCGCTTTTCCAATGCAACCAGACAATCTCTCTCCTGTGTCCGATGAACAGAATGCATAGCAACTCGGTAGTTGCTCTCGTGTGTACTCTGTGCTCGCCTTACGGTCGGTTCCGATTGCCAGCCCATACAGTCTGCTCGCCACTTCTCGTACACGACATACTTTGGGCTGAGCTGAAAAGTCCCAGTCGAGGGAGGGCCCCGGGCTGCAACTTACAAGGAAGACCATGGCCACGCGAGGTTGTTGCTGCTGACCATTCTGCCAAACATATTCATTCAGCAGGGCTCCCTGGATTTGGAGACAAAGCCGGTCGGCTGCAGAATATATCTCCCTGTCACCCTTTCGAAAATTTAATCCTCTCGATCTCCAATAATTACCTCGCGATTCGATGGTGAATAGTTCCTACTTCCACTGCCTTGATGCACACAATGGAACAAACGGCCATCTTGGTCGTCCAAGTGAATGATTATCCAGCAACAAAGGATTGTCACTCACCGCGACGAGAGGCAGCAGCCAGAGGCAGTTACAGTGCGCGGGACTGCCTCTATGGGATATATATATTTCTTCCTTCGCGATGATCCCGACCATCATGATCATCAACAGCTTTGTCCGCAAGTTTGATACTGTCGACAAGATCACGAGCTTCATCCACACTTCAACAGCTGTTGACTCGTCTTTGCTCGTCTTTTCGTGGGCCTTCAGCAACATGTCCACCCAAAACAACACCATTCCATGCCCGACATGCGGAGCCAGAGGTGTGTGTCTGCACAAATATACGCATGTCAGATGGCAAGTTGAAGGTGGTGCACCTGGGCCCCTTCTCCAGCATGACGATGACTTCGATTTCGAGGTAAGTCCATCCTTCTCTGCGTGCTCCACATCTATTGGCAATAAAAACTGACATAGTCTTCGACAACCAGGAAAAGACTCGAAGGGCCTTGCAGGAGTGGTACGAAGGTACCAAAGCGCCCCTCGTTGCCGTCAAAGATGGGGCCGAGGTACATAACCCTCCACCAAGCGTTCCAAGCACTGCGCAAGATCGTGCGAGTGGGGTTAATACCGCCAGCAACGGTAGTGAGAGGGGCGCCAGCAAGAGTGGGAAGCCGGCAGGACAAACCAACAAGGCCACCCAACACCGGTGCACGCGGTGCATCGAAGAGAGGCGAGGCTGTTCCGGCCTCCCTCGCTGCACAGTCTGTGAGGGCAAGAAGAACTGGGTCCCATGCCTGTTCCCAGAACGCCCAATGACTCGGGAGGGGTTGGCGCAGTATCTGGATGCTGGAGGCGAATGTCGGGTTGCAGGTCCAGATTGGCCCCCTGCCTGACAATAGACAGCGAGAAGGATTTCGGTCGTGGTTGTTCAAGACGTCGACAACAGATCAGGCAGCAGATCTGGCAATCGATCTGATACTCCGAGAGGGTTTCCACTGTCACACCGTCGATAACGCCGTTGATGCAGTCGTCCGCCTTTCGAACTCAATCAGAGACGTATCGGCACGGCTCCAATAGGCTTCATCTGTCGATGACGCAAAAGTCAAATCCTATGCCTTTGTCGCCCTCCGTCCTCAACCACCAGCATCGATTGCTCAAGCCCGCCAAGCTCAACCACTGGAGAGTGCCAATGCAAAAGCGGCCTCGGAACTTCCACAACTTGTGATGGGACTTGACAGTCGTCATCGTGACATACATGCGTCAATTCCAGCCAGGCGACTTGGAAGGGCGGTTCAACAGTGCTCCTATCTCGCTGCATGTCTCACAGGTGGCGACCGCATGTTTTCCGTCCAAGAAAAGGCGACAGACTGACCATATCGGCTCAGATACAAGAAGGCACTGGTGCTAATTGATGAAACAGCACCGGAAGGGTGGTTGGACGCAGGAACGATCGGCAAATCGCGGAGAGGGCGCGCACGATGATTCCCAGGGGCAGGGAAGCAAGGGTACCAGTCAGTGTACCGAGTTTTGCTACAGAGCAGAAGTGAACGCTAGCCAGCGAATGCGCAGAGGCACGAGACGAGAGCAGATTACAACCAAATGAGCAGCTCGTGGAGAAGAGTGAGAGGTGTATTTGAGGACAGCTCGAGGAGAAGCTGTATGTTGGGAAAAGGACCAGAAAGGGCGAAAAGAGAGGAGGCATTCTCAGGTAGCTGCCTTAACCCTATTTGAGTCTAGCCGAATAAAGAGGTAGCCAATCACCATTCACCCACGAGTCCTCACGGCCCTTTCACTCTTCCCTCACTTCTGACATTAGACAGACATCAGCATGACGCTACACAAGGAGCTCCTTACTTTTACTTGCATTATAGAGTCCGCGAGCCTGTTGCCTGTGCGAGCGTCGTTTGATCGGTTGCACCTGGAAACAGGGGCACATTTGACACGCAGATGATTACCTCAGCGGTAGAAGCATACAAAGATCGCCGTGGGATCTTCATCTTTCATAGCATCAGGGGTGTCTGTCATTAGCACTTGTCATATATGAACTGATACCTACTCTTCCGTGGTTGAACGGGTGGCTTAACGTGAAGGGCTCAGCTGTAAAGATGCACCACCGTCTCTCCTCTCGGGAAGATAGATGCGGCAGAAGCTGCGCGCAAATTCCAACTGGAATTCCACTTCGCTGAAGACTTCTTCCAGCTTCGCGACAACCTGGACACAAGCAATTTCAACCTCTTCGAACCTTTCCAACACCACGACAAATCGCCGCGCTTGTTAGTTCGATGTTGTGCTTGTCTTTTGAAACACAGTCAAAATGAGCAACTCGAGGATTTTCACGGGTATCGCTGTGAGAGGTGCATCACTAGTCACAGGCCCGGTGATGGTGTTCGACCCATTTGCAGTACCTGCGTAGCCCGGACGGCCCCAGTCTCCAAGGAGATTGTGAGGCGACACAACCAACCACCACTAACTCGGCTTCGAAGAAAGATTGCTCCTCGATCTCCTACGACTTCTTCAATCTGATCTTCCTCGTGCGATGTCGACACAACTGCCTTGGAAGGCGCATCATCAGATGAAGAAGCAGAAGTTATCACTCCACTGATGCCCCTGGAACGAATGCGCAGCTGCCACTGCCTCTGTTGGAGCCTTAACACAATAGTACTCACCAGCTTTTCTGTCTTCGACCCCAGATGCCAAGACCAATCACCGATCATCACAACACACCCCTGGCGCGAAATCTATCCACCCTGCCCACTCGAGGAAATCCCAAGCGAAGGGTCTCAGATGTAGAGAGTCAATTCCGAAGGCTAGGCTCAAGTCGGCTGGGAATATCCATATCGACGAGTCGGCCACTGTTACCAAAGACGCGTGCCGAGGCTGCACCATTCTCATCGTGATGGCGGGCGTTTGCTCGGAGCGATGCTCACTGCCCGCCAAGAGGTCAATGATACCCAACCGGTTCAGGTGAACACGATTGCCCGCCAGGCACAGTGTTCTCTGGCACAAGTAGAGAACACTACTCCAGTAGCAACGGGGACCGGCAGAATGGACAGCAGGAAGGCCGTGTCGACAACGATGAAGTTATTGTGGAGGCTGGGGAGCGATAGCTGGATGAACGAGTTTGTGGACCCTGATGAAAGGGCAAATTGAGGAGACGGATGTTGGTTATCGTGTCAGTTGTTATATACAAGAGAGCCTGGTCAAGGGTGCAGCGGAGATTCTTAGTGGAAGGCTGTTGGACTAAAAGATTCAGATGGAGGATGAGAAATCGACTGGGTTGTGTCATTGCCTTGTCCACATGGGTCGTCGCTACTCCATCGAGGCGGCAGCTTCTGGGCCAATGGTGTTGTCATTCAAGCTTCGTTGTTAAAGATGGCCCGGACCTGGAAATTCGGTGGTCCACTCGGACAACGTCCTAATTAAGATCGCATTACCATCCATACTTGCTTCCGGCTTCTTTTTTGTTCTTCCGTCCCATAGCAAAACTCTCCTCCAGAGCGTCTCTCTGCCCGGTCGCCGCATTGACGAGCTGTTTCAGACTGTGTTTACCCGGGGCAATCGCCCTTACGGGATTATGCTGCACTTGTTCGCCACTTGCTCTGAATGCTTCATTAGCTGCGTATTCTTGGTCGGTGTTGAAATTTACAACATTGACTGCACCGCCTTGGGGTCCGCGCCGGCCAAAGAGTTGACGGCGGTCCGCTTTGGAAAGGTTCAGATCGGTGGCGATGGAGTCGAGGGATTGAGGTTGAGAAACTCCGGAGGTGCTGGGTGGCGCTTCGAGAGGCGCGGGAGATATATTCTGGTCGTATGGCTCGTCTAAGACTTCAATGATTTCATCTTCATCGTCAAGTTGAGACTGTAGAGATGCGTCCGGCTCGTCATTCATGGAAAATAGGCTCGGCTTTTTCGGAGGGGCAGCTAGGTTAGAATTCTGGGAGGTTGCGGCAACCGATGCAGGTGGCACAGAAGTTGGTGACCCATCCTGTGCTGGTGGAATTGTAGATTTTGATGTTTCAGCTTTCCGCTTCGGCTTCTTGTGATTCCGTGCCACAGAAAGCGGCTTGAACATAAAGGCAGTCCCTTGAGCAGCCTTTTGTGTCGTCGTAGATATTGGCGGGTTTGTGTTCCTCGGTATCGAAGGTATGGTGTCATCCACATCGGCTGCGGTATTCCTAGTCTGTTGCCCTTGCTCCATAAACAGCTGTCGTAACTCGGCGTCTGACTCTCGACTGAAGCCTGGCTCAGCACCTGTTTTCAAACTGAACACTTTCCTCGCCGGGGTTTGCGCAGGAGCTTTGACGTCGGCGTCTCGCTTGGGAGGAGGCAACATTGCGTTGAAACCGCTAAAAGCACCTCCACCGCCGCCGAGCCGCGGCCTTTTTGGTGCAGGCTCGTCATCAGTCTCGCCGTTTGCAGGCACATCTTGGAGCTTGACCTGGATCTTTCGGGGGTTCGCCTTATTGACAGTGAAATTTGAGGTCGATGTGGCCGCAGACTTCGTTATCGGCTTGTCAATCTTCGGTTGGGGCTGGGGCTTCTCATCTTCCGAGCTTTCGGAGTCCGAATACGCGACGAGCGCCATAGCCACGCAATCCGGAGGAGGTCGAGAATAGGAGGTACACAAGTAGAGAAGTGAGTGGGAAGTGAAGCGCAATGGACGGGCGTCGATGATCAATTCAAGATCACATGACCGAAGTTGGGGGGCTTTGCTTGTGGTGCGTCATTTGACTTCGGCCTCACGGCCCCAGGTTCGCCTCCCAAATGGTACAGGCAAAATATAAACCGAGCGGATCCGTAATAAGGCCTCGTAGAAACCGAGAAAAGAAAAGACATCCTTCCTACCAATCTGCTGGCCTCGGTCCATTCTCATAGCCGCTTTAATTGGGAATCTCTGGCATTCTAATGTTCACCTTCCGGGCAGGCCTGCGAGCTGCTCGGCTGGCAGCTCGCCAGGGCTTTACAAGAACGCGTGACAGCCACACAGCGTTTGATGCCAGACTATTTCCACAGTTTCAGATAAAGCGGTCTGCCTCGCGATACTCCCGGTTTGGTGAGAATCCTGGAAGCGGCCGGCAGAAACAGCAGCAATGGAGCACCTTCGGCCCAGCTTACCGTGCTCAGTACATCTGGCGGAATTACCAAAGGCCACTGATGGTGGTCGGTGCCGGCGGTGGCGCGTTCTACGTCTATAACCTCGAGGAAGTCCCGGTCACCCACCGTCGGCGGTTCAACGTGGTTTCCCCATCGTCTGAAGAAAAGATGGTCGCTGGCTCTGGAGCCTACGAATCTCTCCTGCAGGAGTTTCGTGGCAAGGTCCTTCCAGCCGACCATCCGTTGACGGTGCAAGTTGCACGTGTCGTTGAGAAGCTGCTCCCTACGACTCGCGGTCTTGCGGGTGACGATTGGCGAGTGCACGTCATCGACGACCCTCAACAGAAGAATGCCTTCGTTTTGCCCGGCGGGAAAGTCTTTGTATTCTCGGGCATTCTCCCCATCTGCGAAGATGAAAATGGTCTGGCTGCTGTTCTAGGCCATGAAATTGCGCATAATGTTGCCCACCACGCCGCCGAGAGGATTTCAAGGTCCAGCTTGATTATGCTGGGTGCCTTTGCCGTCTCCTTCATCTTCGACGTCAGCGGTCAATTCGGAAACAGCATAGCGAACTTGATCCTGTCCTTACCGAATTCGAGAACACAGGAAGCCGAAGCAGACCATATCGGTCTCCTCATGATGGCAGAGGCCTGCTACGATCCCGAAGCAGCCCTGAATTTCTGGGCTCGCATGAAGAAGGCAGAACAATTCGAGCCTCCTCAGTTCATGTCCACTCATCCCAGCCATGTCAACCGCGCCGAACAGATCAAGAAATGGCTCCCGGAAGCGCAGCGAATATATGCTGATACAGGGTGTGGATCTGTGAGTCGCTATGCGAAAAACTTCCAGGAGGCCCTTGCTTTGGGACAGTCACGACGGCAGAGCCAGCAGAGGCCGCAACGACCGGTGGCGGCTAGGCGCAACGGCAACGACGAGGACGACGACTTCTTCTAACAAGAGCGGGCAGGGGAACAGTGCAACCCTCCGCAGTACTCTCACTCCACTCTTCCCCAGGATTTGCTTACGATCAAGGCGGGCCCGGATTATACATCTATAGAATTCAAGACAAGCACTCCTATATCGACTCGCATTGCTGGCTTGTACGGGATACCCCACTCACCCATTTCTTCTCGGTGATAGGAGCCTTGGTACAACGAGGTACCGACTGGTATTTTACTCCGCACGCACTACTTTAGGTGCATGGAACTACGTCGATTGACGTGGCAAGCACGAACGGCAGGGATGTGATGACTGTATAAAAGGAAGACTATCTGCTCAATTGAGCCATTGGTGCGGCATCTTGAATGAATTCTCGTCTCAGCACCGAAGCACAGTGAACGAAACCCAACCTAAATCTACAGCAATCTATCATACAATGGCAAATAAGACAGACGTGCCCGGCATCGCCATCATTACCGGTGCCGCGTCCGGGATGGGCAGAGCAATTGCTCTCGCATTCGCTGTCGCAGGCGTCACAGGCTTCGCGCTCCTCGACATGAACGAAGCTGGCCTTGCCGAAACCAGAGATCTCGTCTCAAGGTCCAGTCCCTCCGCCAAGGTTGAAACATATAAGTGCGACGTGACACAAGAGTCCAGCGTGATCTCCGCCTACACGGCCGCCAAAGAGGCCTTTCCCCGAATCGACTACGCGGTGCACTGCGCCGGCATCGTCACCTTCCAAGGTCCCTCGGCCGACTGCACGCTCGAAGCGTTTGACCACCAGAACAATGTCAACTACCGCGGCCTATGGCTGTGCTCCCGCGAAGCCCTTCGGATCATGCGTGGCCAGAGTCTCGACCACGAAGCATACCCCGACGCGAACATTCCGCCCCACCGCGCGCAAAAGGGCAGCATAATCAACATTTCCTCCGGCCTAGCGGTGTACTCGCAGTCCGGCATCCCGGCGTACTGCGGCGCCAAAGCCGGCGTCACGGCCCTTACCCGCAGCGACGCGCTCGACTACGCGACACAACGTATCCGCGTCAACAGCGTTCTCCCCGGCGTGGTGGATTCGCCCATGACAAACTCCAGTCCGGAGCTTCGGCAATGGATGTACGACAACCCGGTGAAGAAAGCCACGCCGATGAGACGATTCGGCCTGCCCGAGGAGATTGCCGACGTTTGTGTGTTTTTGAGCGGGAATAAGGCCAGTTTTGTCACGGGGGCGTGCTGGTCGGTTGACGGAGGATTCTGCGCCGGCTATTCTTATGAATAGTGCTGAGGGTGATGTGGGCTGTACAGCGGATTCGGTAGATGCATTCCCAGCCGTCAGGGTGGAAGCGAGGGATGCAGCGATTGAGCACGACGTAACTGACGGAATTTCCAGCAGGGAGAAAGGCAGAGGCAGTCTTTTGCGTATGTGGGTCGGCATCATCATCAATTACTGAGTTCGTCATGACCCCTGGTGCTTTAAAAATACATTATCTTGCTCTCAACATGTTCTAGGAATTAATGGCTGGGAAACCGCCCGGCGTGTCGCGTCTGGCCTTTTTCCACGCATCCATTGCTGTCTCGTATTCCTGCATTTGCCCTAGATATCTGTCCTCCCAAAGCTTCCTGTTGTCGACGCTGAGATTATCCCACTCGAACTGGATTTTGGCAGGAATCTCTCCAGGTGGATAGTCGGCTTCGAGTTGAGGTCGCATGTGGAGGGTAAATTGCGTGTAAGGGTCTTCAGGCCGTTCAGGTCGGGGGGGAACGCCTCGTCCAACGCCGTTGACATCGCTGGACGGGACGCTCGGAGCTCGAGGTTGGCCCGGCGACTGATAGGACAGGCCTAGTTGCTGGTTGATGCCCATAGGAGAGGAGTGGGGATACCCAGCCTCTGGATATTGTGGTGGAATTCTGCCGGTTGGGCCTCCCTGCGGAGTGGAAGAGTTGACGCGGAAAGAGGATGTGAGCATCGCAGCATCGTGAGGAGGTGCGGGAGAGAAGGAGCTCGCAGGGGCCAGGTTCGGTAAGGCTGGTTGCTGATACAAGCTGGGTATAGGCTCTCCCGGTGCGGTTGTATTCAGCACGGTTTCGCGGTAGGCGTTGTTGGCTCTTCGTCGCCGTTCAGGTCTTTCCGAAGGCTGTGTCGGGTAAGCGAATGCCATGGGCAGTAAAGGGCCTCCTAACCTCGGGTTCATCTTCATCAGTCTCGTCTGAACTGTCGTCCAGCAGTCCTTCTCCATCGGGTCTCTGGTGTTGTAGCTCGGGCGCTACCGCGCTGCCTGCAAACTCTGCTAGGTTGCCATTGCCGTTCGCCATCATCCCGAGCTTTTCGAGTTGTTCAGGGGTCAACTTTTTCGCCGGGGTAGTCATGATTTCTTGCAGTTTGTTCAGGAGGATCGTTCGGTTGAGGCGCATCTTTTGGACCCGTTGTGTCTCTAGGGCGATTTTTTTCCGGGTGGCATCGTTGTTTGCCTCGATCTCAGCGAGTCTTCGCTTCAGCGCGATGCATTTCTTGCGATAGGCGAGCTCCTGCGTGGGAGCGAGGGGGGCATTGCGATGCAACGGCACCTCGCTGGCCGGCGGGAAGGGGGTGTCTTTGGTGTCCATATCGACCTCAGCAGGGTAGAGGACTGTCGAATGTCTTTGCGCCGATAGAGATGTTGATGTGTGGACAGGTGTGCGTATAGAAGAAAGCAATTCGTTCAGGTCTCAGAAATGGCCTTTGGGGAGGTTACACGCGTTTCGCGCTGCGGGTTGAGGATGAAGAGGGAGGGAAGGTCTGCCGGTGGTTGCAGCAAGGGACGACGTCGCAAACGTGGCGGCGTGATGCAAGGTTGAGGGACAAATGAACTGTCCACTCCGATGGTTTGTTCCCAAGACCACCTTCATCCGCACAACACCTCTATCTCCGCGCTGGGCGCCGCCGCCTCCTAGAGCCTCCTAGAGCCGTATCGGCCTACCAGGCTCTCCCATCCTAACAGTAGCGGCCATCCGTAAGAGAATCAATCTCGCCGACCTGATGAGCCTTCTCTCGCCAGTAGGTGTAACCCCGCTCTACAGAGAACTCAACGCTTCTCAAGCTTCACATATGCCATCGTTCCAGCCTCACACGTACGATTATTTATTTGACAACATATTCCCGAGGCTGTGGCGTCTTAGTCTTCCTGCTTCACGAGTCTTATCACCTGCACACGTTGCAATCGTCGATTCTTTGCGGCTACAGCTTGTACGAAGGGCTTGGCAAGAAGATTGAGAGATATTTCGCGCAAGAGGCGCAAGACGCCCCAAGTCTTGCCGAAGCGGCTCAGCAGCCGAGACTGAGTGCACACACCCAAGCGATGAGGATCCAATTCAATCGAGTCAGATTCAGTCCGGAGATGCAGCTTGTGCCTTGGCAAAGGGACAACTTGTACCACTAATTCCCGTATTCGAGGCGAGCTGCTGTTCTCGACCGTGCTAACCTTCACCAGAGCCTCTACGAAGCGTCTTCGAGCGTGGAAATGTTCACATGCGCAAGTGATGTTATCACGAACACGAGCCTTGGACTATTCTGGCCCCCATGTTAGATATGGTGTCGCCCACAAAGCCAGTCTTGGACAGACCTTGGTTGGGATTCATAATGCCTCCGACTCCCAGCCTGATCGCATGCTCCACGACTGTTCTCATTATTCGTCATCTCAATTGCAGCTTCATCCAACATGGTCTACTGAGCTACTCTTCCTAGAACATGGGAGCTGGAGGACGTACAGGCAGTGTTGAATGTTATCATCACTACCCTAGGCGGCATCACCATCTATGTCTTTACACGCTCTTGCTGGTTAATCAGTGGACGGCTAGCCGCAAAGGGAAATGCTGTGCCAGTTACATCTCTCCTCAGCGTGAACACGCCCGGCGAAGCTATTGATGCTTTGAACCTTTTGAGGTCTCATGTCCTGCGGCACTGGAGAATCCTCGTTCAATGCGTCATGGTCATTGCCCTGTCTCTGTTGACCGTCCTGTCCGGACCGATTGCCAAATACTCCACTCAAATGACCGAGGTCACCATCAAAACCGAGGTCAATGGGGATCTTGCTTTGGGTCACAATAGCATGGCTGATTCACAGGTTGTCTGGAACCTGACTCAGGAGAGTCTCGATTATGCCGAGTTCCCTACAGACCAGCTATTGGACTACTTGCCTGACACAACAAGCCCCTGGATCTATCGCCCGGAAGAATGGAATAACACCTGGTCCATGGCCTGCGACGCTACTGAGTCTACCCCCGTGGACATGACATTTTCCGCGAACTGCACCTCATTCGAATCTAAGTTTGCGCCGTCGCTGCCTCAAATATTCCCCCAAGCTTTTTTCGGCGAGGAGTTCTACTACAGCTACGGAGATTATTACCTCAACAACACCTACATACAGGATCTCCTCGTCATTATGTACGGCGCTAACTACTCGGACTACGAGGAGTCGACAGGTACCTGGCGCACGATCAGTTTGTCGATCGGTGCTTTGCACGTCCATGGTATCCCCAAGAACGACTCTGCTTGGAACATGTGTCGGTTCGGTGAAGGGGAGGTCGAACGAGCATCCTACACTCGGATCGACTGTCGCGTTAAACGCGACCGCGGTTCGTTTGGTGGTGCATTTTTCGGCGCCTACCCCGATTCCGGGGATACAGACAATATCCCCAGCAGCTTTGTGGGGAACTTCTTTCCACAATTCAAGCAAGAAGCAATCGAAGATATGGAGATCTCGACCCTCACCCCCCGACGCCTACAGCGCTTCTATCAGGTCTACATGATCACCCAGGACACTCAAGGTAAACTGCCAGTTCAACGCCTAATGAGTGTCAATGTCGTCGCAGTGCAATTGTCCACCGTGTTCATTGCGGTCATCGCGCTTCTCATCCTCTTCAACTGCCTTGGTGGAGCGACCTATGGTCTCTCGTTGTTGTACAAGCGCGAAGCTCTGGCGTCGGTACCCCAGTCGAAGCTCGATTGGCTGCTGCAGTCAATCACCTCAAACAATCCAGTTATCAGAAATGTGGGCTACGCGCTACCGGTGCCGATGACATCTCCAGGACGACACGTTGAGGAAGGGCGGCGAATGAGTGCAGAGAGGAAACGAGCTCAGTTCGAGGGAGCCGTCTACGACGCGACATGGGCAGAGCATAGCCAGCCATCCCCTGACTTCACCACATTGTCTCCTGGGTTTCCCCCCAAGATGGGCGAGACACGCTATCCTGCGCCTTTCTACACGCTAGGGCCGCCATAAATCGCGCGAGAAGGATGAGAAGAGAGAACTGGGTATGCGAGGAGCATGAGAGGAGAATTGCAGATGGGTTTCCGGTCTCCTAACCAAAAGATCCCGCTCATTTTTGCGTCGGTAGTCGCGCCTAAGAAGCAGGGTTTATACGAGCTGGCTCTGGTTGTGTAGGCTCTCTTCCCACTTGATGCTTGACAAGGCTGTGGAGGACCAAGGCGTTTCTTGCCGTCTTGCTTTCGTCATTCATATCACGGTGAATAGCACTAATCATAATCTGCTCCTCAAAGTGCCACATAGACATTTGAGTATTCCCCGACACGCCTTCATTTCCGTGACCGAATCGCAACACATTGTTGTATGGAATGAGAAAGACGGGGCATATTCCCCGCGCACGAGTCCACAGTGCTGCTCGAGATCCACAGCGGCGCAGAATGCATGCACAACACGCGGTCGAGAGCCTGGCGCAGGGGAATGCGGACTTGACATGGATCCGCGTTCCTGCTGTCTTTGGTGGCTGCTGACTGAGATCGAAGCCTGCATATCGTTAACGGTCGGCGGCATTGACGATGGCTGCACCCTCATGATGCATCGAGCCGGACGGAGCTCTGTCACTCTCCCCAAACGGTGATTCCCCAGATGAGGCTCCTGGCTGTGCGGCTTCTCATGCACATTGGTTCCTTCCTTCACACCTTCGGTGCATGAACGGGAGGGGAAGGTGGCAGCCACAGCAGCCGACACGAAAGGAGGTGTCTCTGATGATGGAGCCTGCAGGAGATAATTGCCCGCATCCCACGTCGACGGCCGGAAGCGTCGGTCACGCCTCCTGCCTCGTGGGCTCCCCCCCCCTCCCCGCAGCCGGTTTCGTCGATAATTGCAGACTTTAATTGCGCGAGTCGACGAATCACAGGCGCAAGAGGCCAGTTCATGACGGGCGCATTTTCAGGGGCCGCCGCCAAGCACAAGCCTCTGCGGCGTCGTTCGTCAGTTGCCCTGGCGCGCTTCACACCACACACTCTCTGATCACGCTCTTTACAGTCAAGACGGCCCGGCGCACACAGGCCAGTGCTCGCGGTTGGGGTCAGGTCTGAGTCTTGACCGGGTTGCACATTGGCTGACACCCCGGAATGGACAGACTAGACGTTCCCAACGGCAGCCAGCCCGGGATGTGCAGAAAAGCCTCCATCATGCACGTCTGATTTGGGACGCCGTGAGCGCAGCACGACGATGTCAAGTTACAGGAGAGACCGTTGGCCCTTATAGCGCTGGGTCTTCCTCTTGCCTCCTCCGACAGAGCCTCATCATGCAATATTTGTCTTTGTGCCCAGTGTGATATTGAATCCAGGCTTCTGTACCGCGACATACTAACTTTGGCCAACCCACTGTTATTATCGGCAACGCGACAGCGCTTACAGACTGTTTGAGGCCGACGATTGGCCACGGGAGGCATATCCTCCCAGTGATTTGAAGTCTTCCACCATGAGCCAAATACCGACGGAGTTTCTGCCTCACGACTCGTATGTCGGCGAGATCTACCGGGTGAATATCTCGTTCATCTGTGTCACCTCAATCATCATCATTGTACGGTTGATCGTACGCGGGTTTATGGTCAAGCATGTCGCCGTGGATGACTACCTCATGGTGGCGGCCGGCCTCTGCGCGAATGTGTTTTCGGCCTTGGCTATAGTCGGTATGTGTCTGGTCCTCCTGTTCAGCAGAGTTCTTCCCCCTGACTGTCCAAGGCATTCGATATGGTCTGGGAAAGCATATCTACGATCTTCCGCAGAATTCGCAGCTCGTCGACAACACCAAGAACGTCATCCAGGTGAGTCCTCCGTACAGTCACTCCAAGTCCGAGGATCGGCTAACACACAGCAGACGTTGTGGATATGCCAAATCATGTATGCCACGGCTTTGATGCTCGTCAAGATCTCCATCGTCACCTCCTACCTCAGAGTGTTCCCTACAACGCTCTTTCGCAGGGTCATGTACGCTCTCAGCGCTTCGATCATTGCCGTCTGGATCTGCAGTATCCTCGTCACAATCTTCCAATGCAAGCCAGTCCGATCCGCCTGGGACTTCACACTGGCCCGGGACTGCCTGGATATTGTCTCGTTCTTCTACTTCACCACGGCTTTCTCCATCTTTACGGACTTCCTGCTTTGTATTCTGCCGCTGCCGGTCTTCTTCCGACTCAATCTCCCCTCACGGCAGAAGTACATTGTCTCACTCCTCTTCGCCGTCGGCCTTTTCGCCACGGTTGCGTCCGCTCTGCGTATCAGTGTCCTCAGGAGTGTCAACAGCCTCGACGTGACGATGGGGTCGGTCTCAACCATGAAGTGGTCAGTGGTGGAGGTTGGGACCGGTATCATCTGTGCATGCATACCGACTCTCAAGCCGCTTTTCAAGAACTTCCTGCCGGACAAGAGCTCGGCGAACAGGTCGCGTGAAAGATCCGGTCCTGGCCGCCTGGAAGCATCCGGCCTGAATACACCCAGGCTGAATACCGCTCATGAGGAGAGGCATGAACTAACCAAGCCTGCCGAGGGCTGGACAAACTTCAGTCGGAACACAATAAATCTCAAGCAAGGGCCAGTGGCGACGACCAAGAACTTCATATGAACGGAGATTACGGAGCACAATCTTGTCATGAAGCGCTTCAGCAACTGCATTTCCGATCGCCACATTCTTACCAGCAAGGAAGTCGGGAGTCGGGGAATCACAAAAGCATCAAGACCGTCCTTGGGACATACATCGT
Source organism: Phialophora expanda (assembly GCA_016109585.1). Taxonomy (NCBI): domain Eukaryota; kingdom Fungi; phylum Ascomycota; class Eurotiomycetes; order Chaetothyriales; family Herpotrichiellaceae; genus Phialophora; species Phialophora expanda. The sequence continues at coordinate 129,482 of JADWPR010000016.1, forward strand.
CTGCGCAAGCAACTCTCTATCTCGAGCGATCAAACCTGATTTTGGGCGGAGCGATTGGAACACGGTGCACGCAATCCCTTGTTCCTTCAACAGAAACAGTCCATCGATCTGAGCGGCATCATGGCAAGTTCCGGGAGACTAGAAGCCATGCAAAGATGTCCACCTTCAAAGGAAACACACAGTGATTACGAGACCACGACTTCTTGCATGACCAATGGCATATATACCCGAACCCGACGAGCACGCATGGGATGCAACACCGAGGGAGCTGGCTCTTCCTGATGTCCGAGTGGAAAAGGGGGTGGATATCAATCTCATTCCAGGACCAAGGCGGTGACCACTCCGCCCAGTTCTTTTCCTTTCTAGTTCTGTATTTTCCCCTACCGTCATGTCGTTTTAATCTGAGGTGCATTCATCTCCTTGGTCAACGCCTCTGTGGGCGAGCAACAGTATCATATCGAATAATCTCCACCCATAGCAGGAGGGATAGCTGGAGGAAAGGAGCATTGGGAAGGATGTCTGAACATATATATATATATATATACATTATATATGCCCCGAACTGTGCTTCATCCCTTCCCTTTTTCGTTCAGGAAAGGGAGCGAGGCCGCTTTACTCAGGGCACGTGAAAGAGCTCCGAAGGAGGCCCGGGAGAGCGTCGTGGGAGCCCAGTTCGGGCACAGGGGTCCCCCTTGGGCCCTAAGCACGCTCCGAGCAAATACACTTGGGGCCTGAGCTGGCCCCTGGCGACCGGCTATACTTGTCTCTAGGCTAGGCATCTGTTTCAGACGGGCGCAAGGGGACCTGGCAGATTTCCTTGGGCCTACCAGTGCGACAGGGTGCGCAGTCGAATCGTAGGTCGCGACGGCACTTTGAATGCAACAACCTGATGCTACACATTGGGAGATCCGATTCGTAACCTGGCGAAGCAGGATCGCATGTACTTCGAACAAGTCGAAGTTAGTCACATGGTTAATCGGCTTCTCTAAAATGTGTGAATGGTTCGCGATTGCGTATTATTTTGGTCATGGTCTCGAGTGTCGATCCATGGTTAGACAGTTCAGTATCAAAAGGAACATCGACGTCTTGCTGCTCGGGCGTTGCTGACATTCGTCTTTGCAGGTGCATTATCGCGTTCCCTAGCAGTTCTGTGACCCATAAAACTCGCAAATTTTACCGTGAATAATCGCGATATACCGTCTGTGTCGTGACAGTGCTCTGCCATATGTGTCTGAAATAGCTAATTGGTGACGAGTATGTGAGTGTCTCACTTCTCGCAACATTTCGCAGGAGGGCATTCATGATAACCGTTGACATATCTTCCTCATAGACATCATGAGAGCCTATATGAAGCGTATACCATTCTTCATTCTTCATCAATCTACCGAGTCCCTTCTCTCTGAACTGTACGGGTAATCGAGCCCGAGATAGAGGCAGTCGCCATGTCCTCCGACCCTACACTCTGCATTGAGACCAGCCCACGCATCGGTTGGTATGGCCTCGCCACTGTATATATCATATACATCTCAGTGGTGAAGTAGGCCTGCTGAAAGCGCTCACCGTCACTTCCGACTCCTACGTGAATTTCGAGAAGAGCTTGTCAGCGGAACAATTGATTTCACTACAACGACGAGTTTCGAGATGTCCTTTCCGCCGTTCGAAGCCCTCAGACCGGGCCAGATCCTCTCAAAGCCCAACAACGGCAACGCCCCCGATCTTGTCGCACAATCTGACGTCTCAGGAAGCCTGAACAAGAACCTATACCAAGCGAAAGGCCTCTCCAAGTGAAGCTGCTAAATGGCCGCTATCAGCTATTCCACAACGCCAAGACAACACAATCTCAAAACGATTAACGCCGAAACAATGATGCTGTGCTTCCTCTCCCTCTCCCTCTGCCTCATCATCAAGCGGAGCCCCAACGACCCCACGAGAATGGCGCTCAAGGACTTCATCCATGCGGACATGACGCGGCAGGTTCACGAGGACGTGCTTCTCAACGAGAAGCAGCTGCCACTCCCGCTCCAAGTTGCTTTCCAGCGAGAGCTCACTAGTTGCAGCATCTCGTGGGAAGACCTGACGACTGAACGCGAACCCCGAGCACGGTTGTTCCTGTGGTTCTCTATCTTGGAACTCATCTGTCTCTGCGAGTTGATCGCGCCCACGAAGGCTGATCTCGCCTTCCGGTGAACCTTGGCTTTGTGTATCTCGACGGATGAGAAGATGAACGAATAGAAGGCTCGGGAGGAGGCCGTCGACAACTTTCACAAAAAAGCGGTGATCCGGCAGCTGATGACGCCAATCCACAACGAAATAGAAATTATCATTATGCTGTCACAGTGGTTCCACTGCCTCGACCATAAGACTATCTGCATGTCGTCTCGCCGCCACTGCCCAACTCGCTCAGCCGTACACGCCTCAAACGTCCCGAGCACTCCTCCGGCCAAACCGTCCTCCTCATAATGACCAGCTCCACGTCCTCCACCTCCCCTGCTTCCAGCGTCCGTGTCTTCACGAAATACCTCCGCTGCACTACCGACGTGTCAAACCTTGCTTGCTTCGCGTCCGCTGGAAACTGCACGTACATCTGCACCACCGCCTTCCCACTATTCTCGCCTGTGCTGCCAAAATCCTGTCTGGACCCACCACGGCGGGGGTTCTGAAGCTAATCAATGCTTGCCCAATGCTTGCCCAATGCTTCGCGCGGCTGTTGCCTACATATCATGTCCTAGAGCGTCCGTACCTTAATTTGTCTGAATGCCGCTTGGATTGCTTGCCATGCTGTCATACGACCAACTTCGACATCTTGAAAATATACCTCTAACAAGGTCAGAAGCATCGCCGGAGCGGCGGGCCGACCCCCCCTCTGACGGAAGGTCATTCTCAGAGTCGCATTCATGAGACCGACCGAGGCTGCTAACTTGCGATTTGTTGCTATGTGCGATTCTTGTTGGACGGTGTTCGGGCAACACCTCTTTGGATTGAAAGCAGCCCATGCTGTCAGACGATGCGTAGAAATATTGTTGATAGAAGTGGCGATCGATTTTCTTCTGGATTGTTCCTTTGTTTCGTGTATTGTTGCTGAACGAAAGAGATAAGCGCAATGCTCATTATATGGTGTTCGAATCGTCCTAGAAGGCGAGGAGGCTAAGGCCTAGAAACAGGGGCTGGTTCGTGTGGTGCGTTAGCTCCGCCCCTCTACACAGCCCCCACCAGCTGAAGTGGCTGCATGGCGATTTGGGACGTTTGCTGCAGCAGCGACCAGCATCACAACCAGACTTCGACGACCTTGTCGCAACATAAGTAGACTGGAACTTTGTCGTATATTGTGCGTGTTAAAGATTCTCAACGCTGCACTTCCTGATTGAGATTGACTCACTCAGAATTCTCATGTGCTCAAAGCGGTCCACGCCCAAGCATACGGCCACTGCTTCTCCAACCAGGCCTGGGTGATATCTTTCCACTGTTGACCCTGTGCCGCCTCTTCAATGCGCCTTAGGTACCTCGACTTGGTCGTAGCGTTCCACAGGTAGCTTCTCAGAACAAGGCGTCCCAGCCATGGACCCGCACAGTCTGTTCGAGGACCGCTATTACGGAAAATTGGTGTGCAAGCCAAACGCAGCAACGGTGCATGGCCTAGAAATCTGGTTATTTGAGGTCAGGAACGAAGCGCCAGCGGCAACATTCTTTCGCCGCCCAATGCATGCAGACCGCCTCGCTGATCAAGATCCAGTCGACAGGGCCCCATGTGCGCAACAGCGAGTTATCAGTGGACAACATCGAAACATGGCTCAACCAGCGGGATAATTTTGCCCAGCCACCACGTGTGCAGAGGGAAACGGTGCACGGACATTTGAAACTCCTATATCTGCACTGGGCGCCCGCGAACGACACATCAACGACAGGAGATGGCGCACAGCCAAGGGACTTGCCCTTATCGATTCCAATCTGGAAGAAAATCCTTGCCGCACTCCGACTACCAAGCTCGTACGCTCTCACATTGGCAGACCGTAGGCAGGCAGCACCTCATATGATCAGGTCGAGTCATAGCCCGAATTCGGCCCTGAGTGAGTCAAACCCGTCGGCAAAGGGCAAGGCCCGTTGCTGACTTGATCAGGCTTCATTTGTCAGAGCCCGCCTTTGTTGGACTCCTTCATGACAATTTCGTTGAGTTTCGACGCGGCGTCGAGGACAACCACAGGGGTCTTAGGCTTTCAAGCAATCAGAAGATTCGCAACGCCCGGCATCGTACTTCTGGAGAACATCAGAGACGCTGCAAACCTCATCCATGATCCCATGCTCATTCCAGTCCTGTTATTTGATGCCTGGGTACGGATGTTACAGCACGAACAACGCCAAACGAATCGTCGACTGCGCGAAGTGCAAGAACAGACCGGTCTCTTGCACGATTACCTTCGCCGCCGAACCGTCATTGAAGGCGGCACGGACTACGACGCAGCCCACCAAACGCTAGTGCAGATCCATGCATACCTGACAAATGGAATGGCCGATTTCGTCCAGAGCCTGGCACCCGGTCTGGCTGCCTGTTGCAAGGCAACCAAGGAGCACCTGGACAAGATTGCGGCCGTCCGAGCCAATTCGTTACAGCATCAAACGGCCCTTCCAGAGTACAACGATGATGACGTGAAACAATACATCGATAGCTTACGCATCCGCGCCGACGCAGAGCTCGAGCAGCGCCAGAGGATGCTGGACCGCATCACCATGTACTTGCAGGTCCTATACAACCTGATGCAACAGCAGATCGCGACCGAGACCCGACGTGACTCGTCGTCGATGAAGAGCATCGCTCTCCTCACCATGGTGTTCTTGCCAGCCACCGCAATTGCCACGGTCATCTCGCCCTTCATCACCATAAACGACCGCGACAGGATCATCATGACGAAACAGTTCTGGATCTTCTGGGCTGTGGCGGGACCGACCACACTCGTCGTGGTTGCGATCTGGGTGTTGTGGATCCAACGGAGTGAAGTGGCCAGGCTGTTGACGAGACGAAGGTCCAGAAAAGTCAAGGAGAAGGTGTGATGTCAATCGGAGAGCGGGAGTCGACGGAAAATAAAAGGTGCCATTTCCTCCGCAAGGTGGACCAATCTAGTATGGGTACTAGGACAGACTCTGGCCCACGCCCACGGAGGTTCTGTCTCGAGAGGTTGAGCTGAGCTTACTGCGGGAGTGGCGGCTCGTTGCTGAGCCTCAACTGGTCCCAAAGTGAAAAGACGACGACTAGGGAGGAAGGGTTAAAGTATAATAAAACGCGAGGAAGGTGTATTTAGGTAGTTAGAAGACTAGATAAAGGAGTGATTTACACGAGAAGTAAAGGGAGGGTAGAGGGAAATATAAGGATCGAGAGAGGGAGAGGGAAATAAAGAGAAGAAGAGAAGTATTATTCTATAGAACCGAGGGATTTAGTTCACCTCGTCTAGCCATGTAGGAGAGTATCCTCTTAGGGATCCCACCTTTTATTAGGGCCGAAACGGACCCTTTATAGATGTGATCGGGTAAAGCTGCTACTAGGCTAGGCGTGCGCGACGTTAGCGCCTACAAGACTAGAGCCCGAACGGGAGCCTCGCCAGCACATAAGGGAGTACGGCAGGAGTAGGCCCGAGCCGTGAGGGAGTAGAAGGGAGCAGAAGGGGAGCGCGAAAGAGGCGAAGAGAGTAGAAGGGAGCAGAAGAGAGCGGCCGAGGGAGCGAGTCGACTAAATAGTCGTTAGCGCGCGAGTAAAGCGGCGGGTGGACGAGTCAGCCGAATGAGTCGACGGTCGATAGTTCGGGGACATTATATATATATATACTCCGAACTGTGCTTGATCTCTTGCCATTTTCGTTCAGGAAAGAGAGCGAGGCCGTTCAGGCAGCTTCAATCGGGCACGTGCCGGAGCATCGAGGGAGCCACGGCAGAGGACGGGGGAGCGCGCCCGAGCACTTGGCAAACTACACTACAGGAAGTGCTGCCTGATGCCCATTCGCGAAGCCAGTTCGTGTCACAGTCCGCCTAACCACCAGTGCAATCATATGCTTCAGCGTCTTTAGAGCCTGGGCAAGGGCGTCGCACGCCACTTCTACATCTCTCGCACGCTATGATGTTGATTCTTCTTCCTCCCTAACGGCGTACGAATTGTCTTTGTCGTATGTCGACGGTCGAGTCACCATTCAAACGTGATAAGCATTGATTTAGCAGGTTGAATCTGATCGGATGACCTTACCGACTCCAACTCAGACCCTCTTAACAGCGAGGAGATGATAGGCTATACCTCTAGTATTATCTATTTGGATGTTTCGCCTCTTCCCTTTGAGGTCTTTTAAGAGAGGACGTGGTCGATCTCGCAGGGATCCCGAAGAACGCCTTACCATCTCTCCCAGAAACCCTTGGGTAGCAACAGAACAGGCGCCTCAGCTGTCGGTAGATGGGTAGCTCCTACCACTTTTGGTGGTGGCGCAGCTCATCCTGATTCATCCCTGCTGCCAGCACACTCACACCCCGAGCCTTGCGCCTCGTTCGTCGCGAAGTACTTATCAAGTGTGGTGTATCCCCAAGTCATGGCTATCCTTTGTTTCCACGCTGAGGCGGACGGAGAAACATCATGGCTGTCGTGACGTGTTACTCCGATTTGCTGCACTGCTTCAATGTATTCTTACTGCTTGCCGCATTGATTGTCGGGGCGTCACTGCACTCGTCGATGCTGATTGCCGACTCTTTGCGCTCGGTACGTATTTTGTTGTCCAGGCCTTTGAAAGACTCAGGGAACTAACAGTTGCCATCTAAACCGCAGGCATGCGTGGTGCTTCCCAAACTGATATTTTTCTGGTCTGGCAGGATCCGAAAGAGAGGGGCCTCCAAAATGTACACTTTCGGGGTACGTAACTGATTGCAGCGTTCCATTCTGATGAGATTAATTGTGCTTTGGCTGACTTTGGAGGCAGTGGCTACGCGCGGATTTCGTGGGTGCCTTGGTTGCGGCTGTCCTGTTGCTAGGATTCACGGTCAAAGTGTTTCTTGATAGCATTTTCCAATGCGTCATGCTGAACCACATGCAACGACCATTCGTGGTCCTTATTCTGAGTTTGGTAGGGGTGGCGCTGGGAGTGCTGAAATTGATCGCACGAATATGGTGCACCGAAGACGACAGTGACGACGAACATGGCGACCTTCACAGTCCTGACAATGGAAGGACGGTGATCGATTCCTCTCTAGCAACAACATGCAAACATGACTCCCATTTGGCCAGTGGCGTGGATGATAATCATACTCATCTAGGATCCTTCCGACAAGATATTCTAAACGCGGCTCGATATGGGGGCACATCATCGTTGTCCTCAGATGATTCTGAGAATACGACGGCCACGGCCACCTGCTGTAGCCTCCCAGCTGGTGTGACTGAGCCAGAGGCTCAGTTCAACAAGCGCCATGCATCCCACGTGCTGCACCATCATCGTCATCATGCTCCGGGAACGACGGGCGGATCTCGACATAGAGGACGTCGGCCACGCATCTCAGAGGACGCCCTTTGGACTTGGTCGCAAAGCGAACTTCTCTGGTCAACTTCCATGTCCATTTCATCGGCCGTGGTCTGGAAACACCCGCATTCAAAGGCAGAATACCTTGACCCAATCCTTGCGCTGCTAATGTCACTCGTCATTATCGCCTACATCCTCCCCGTCATCAGGGCGACTGGAAGGATACTTCTGAACGGTGTCCCACCACACATATCAGTCGACGAAATCAGAGCAGACATTGAGTCGCTCCCGTTTGTGTTGGAGACGCATCATGTGCATGTATGGCAGCTCGATGACGACGCGTTGGTGGCGAGTCTCCATGTGACAATCCCATCGATGGACGGCCGCTGTATGCATGGGGCCGTGGAAACATTGCAGAGAGAAATCCGTGCATGCTTACACACGTATGGCATATGTTCGTCAACTATCCAGCCCGAGTTTTGCAGTCCGATTGCGGAAATTTGACCTGATCCGGCTGGGACTGCGACGTTTCTCTGTGATGACACGCCCAAGTCGGTCAACAAATCGCCCCAATATTCTTCAACGGAGAAGTAGAAATGTATCCAGAGAGAGCTCTAATTGCACGCCACATAAATCATGATACCCAAAAACAATATCCTCAACAATTCGATCAAGTACATAGGATGGAAGCCCAGTGCGTCATCACACAGCACGCAACACGAATTGTGTGCCCGTCACCTGGTTGTAAAGAAAAATATAGGATCTATATATATTTTCCGCAGCTAGCGCATATTATGTGAGATGTAAGGACCGAGGAGGACGAGGACATCCTGTCTGATCCAACGCCATGCCATGCCATGCCACGCCATGCAATCCAATGCCATCCATTGCCGTCTAATTACCGTGCCATGATTACCATACTCTATAGTCTATGCCGATGCCGATGCGCTCATCCGTTGTACAGTGGGATCGAAACCCCCAGCGCATTATGGAGTCAAGATACTCCTGACCAAACAATCCCCGTCTCCCGAACAGACATTCTGCCGGCCCAGGTCTTTGTCGACCGGCCCCGTCGGCCCGGCCGTGTACTTCCGCTCGCCGAAGACGTCGACCTGCCCGTCGGCGTCGTCGGGGAGCTGGTCGTCGCCCCACCGGCCCAGGAAGGCCAGCCACGCGGTCGGGTCGGCGCCGTTGTACGCGGCAAACGCGCCCGTCGAGACGTTGTACGTGTACGCGTACGCGTTGGGGAGCGGGTCCCAGAACACGCCGGCGTCGGTGTGGTCTTCCAGCGGGCCGCCGGGGAGGTTCAGCCCGGGGATCGTGTGGTCGTGCGAGCCCTGCACCGCGTAGTTGGCGTGGCTGCCCTGGGCGACGTACACGACCGGTCGCACCGCGGCCGCCCCGGCGTCGCCGCTGCTATACTTCTCCACGGCCGCGTACGCGAACGCCTGGCCGGACGAGTGTTGGCTGAACCACATGGCTTGGGGGATGCCGTTGACGAAGCGCACCATCGTGTGTTCCCAGTCGCCGACGTGGTCGCCGAATTCGAGCGACGGGAGCCCGAGGACCCAGTTGCCCTGGTTGTACGCGTAGAAGGAGAAGTAGAAGGCGTCGACAATGTCGTTGGGCTTGGCCACCGTCACGATCGCCGAGGCGATGGTACTCCCTGTGGAGCCGGATGAGGAGGGCTTGGTGCCTTGGAACCAGGAAGGCAGGGCTTGGATGCCTTCGTTGGAGGTGAGATAGACGTCCTGTCCGCCGTTGGCAAACGTGTTCAGCGTGTTCAAGTTGTCTAGCGTGAGGGGAGCGGATGTTGCGATCCTGGTCCCGGTGCTGTCTTCCGGGTGGGTGTGGCTGAGATGGCCGGCGATGGAGCTGGGGAAGTAGGCCTCTTGGGAGTGAAGGTATGCGACGGGTGCTAGGTGGCGACCGTGTATATCAGCAGTTTTGTACCATATCTCTGAATCCCCACGTCTTGGTTGAGAGGGAAGCAAACTGTACCATATTGGCGGACGTAGTCCGGAAGGTCGCGCTTCTGTACCTTGGTAACGGGCGAGGCCGCCGCCGCAGTAAGCAGGGCCAATACCCAGGGAATATGATAATGTAGCATGGTTAAAATGCTAGATCTGCAACGGAGTGATCGACAGCAACGTCCAGGTGTATCATATATTTATGTTCGAGAACAAAAAGAGAGACCATGCTACATTCCGTGTAGAGACCACTGTGGATTACCTTGACACGGCCATGTCAATGTAATCTCCATGAAGACACTGAGACTTCCAGTGCTTGATCTCCTCAGCGAAGCAATCATGGGTTTATGTAGGAGCGCACGTGGCGCAGCGTCGTACTGGGCCATCTTCCATGAAGAGGCTGAGATGACCTGGGCCGTTGGCAAAGAACAAAGATAGGTTGGCTCGGCGAGAGGCCTGGTCACTCGAGTAAGCGAAATACCTGATTGCCTGGCGTTGATGACCGGCAAGGGACAATTTCCGAGACGACAGCCAATTATGTGCGAAACAGGGCCGGTTCCCGGAGTGAGCGTGTCGGTAGGGCACACAGTTCGTCGCAAGGTATAAATCAATGTGCAAGTCGGCCGAGAGCCATTCGCAGAAACCGAAGTGTTTGATAAACAAATCTTCTTCGGGTCCGGTTCTGTTGAGTGAGTGCAAGATAGCCATGCGGAGAAGACGGTGTCGCGTCTCGGTGGTGTGACCATTCCCGTCGAAACAATTGGCCCGGCTGGCAGATTGCTTGGCGAGTTCAGGGCACGTGTAGGAATTGTCCGTGGCATGACGAAGACGAGCCACGTCCAGGCTCAACGAAAGGCACGGGCGATCAAAGAAACCAACAGGATGAGTTCCTGAGCCGTGCTGGGTACAATGGATAACATAGAGCCAGTTTTGCAAGGCAAATCTGAGAACAACCTCTTGACCAAGGTGTCTCATTTTCGACCTCCTGGTCGCATATGTACAATTGGTGCAACTGAGTCATTGGAAAGACCACCTGCCGCGTGCTGCCCTCTTTCGTCTCTATTGTCTCCATTGTCTCCATTTACCAGAGGGACTTGTAACCGAACAGCATGCGGCACATTCCCACGAACGAAAAGGTGAAGCTACCGATCAGGAGGGTGTAGTATGGGTAGAGAATGTACGGACTCCGATGTGTCTGAAAGAGAGATGTCAGCAACCTCGCCCAGACACTGAGTGCAGACTGAAAAGCATTGCCAACACTTCGGCTACGAGACGCCATGGTAGAATGCACAACAAAGCCGCATTTTCCTCCATGAGTTGCAGAGACATAACCGAGTTTAGGGACGAAGTCCAGAGCGAGTCGCTCCCCTGACCTCGTCCTTGCGGTACCATCGTCCCCAGTCCCGGTAATAGAAGCTTCTCCGTATGTATAACTTATGTGAACGAAGTGGGCTTGACTGACCTTCCGCCATTGTCTTTTGCCGTCATGGTTCTGGAACAGGCGTTGGTAATACGGCACTCGGTTCTCGCGAAAGACAAGGACCCTGTTCAAAGAGCGGTCAGCAGAATGACACCACCAGAGAGCAGCGTGGTTGCTTGATGAAGTCGGAGTCGGGGTGGTGTGAGCGACGTACCCAGACTTCTGTTGAGCTGGAGCTCGCTGAGCTGCCCTGAACATGCCAGCCCGCGTGGCTTGCATCATCCGAAGAGCTGTAGGGTTGACCATCTTGTCGGTAGGAGACTTGATCGGACAGTGAGAGGAGAGTTAAGGTCAATGAGCAGTTTCAAAGATGATGTCGCACCCAATTGAAGTTCGGAAGGCGCAGGAGCAGGAGGAGCTGTCTTGCCAAGACGGCTAGACCAGATTAGGCCAAGGGCGATATGCTCAGCGTCTCCCGTTCAGTCAAGATTCTCGAGTAGTTCAACGTGTACACTGTCCAAAGGCAGGACCAGCGAATCAGTACAGGAGAAGACACAATATCTTAGAATCCCGTCAAGCACCAACTAACGTGGGGGGAATCTTTATGTGAGCCACAGTCCAGTTTTCTTGAGCCGCCAAGACACTCGAATCAGTTTCCGTCCATCCATCACAGCGAAACCGTCAACTTTCGACAACAAACACACTCCTCGCAGCCTCTGCATCTCGACCATCTCCTGCAAGCATGCACTTGTAGACTTGCAGATGCCGACACTGGGACCCTTATGTTAGTTGCTACATGAGATTGTTATGCGGACCTCTTGCGCGATGCCCGAAGACGCGACGATATCTTTTATCCACCTCGCCCATGCGATGGCGGGTTCATCAATGGCCCGCAAACCTGAGTACAATGCAGGACTCGACTCTTTCACAGATTTACCGAACACCAAAAACCCGAGTTTTCTCAACGACTTCCAAGTGTACAGGTGACCCTGGCCCGCGTGGACGACAGGACGACTATTTCTTGGCCACTTTTTCAGATTCAACTCGTCCGCCGTCGGATGATGTGCAATGGGAGAGCCTTCTCGATCGTGGGCTAGCATATGGCATCAAGACCAGAGCACAGTTGTGTCAGGAAGCAGATGTCGGCGATATGTCACATATTGGCATTCGCCTGACCGACAAACCTCAGTATCGACACGATATTGAGCTCTGGGAAATGCTGCTGATTGCCCAGGCTCTTCAAAATGGGCACGAGGGTATCAAAGCCATCTGGAGGGGAATGAAATTCCGAGGGGAAGCCATTCGCCTGGAGGGAAATGACCCTCGCGTCGATGCTCTATGGAAGACATTCCTCTCAGCGGGCGCCGAAGACCACCAGTTTCTCTGGTCAATGTGCAAAGAAGCCAAACAGTTGAGGTACAAACGGCCGCGCTTATTCGCAGAAATTGTCGGAGCAGCATTGGAGGGTTCCAAACCTTTGGAGGCTCCCCAATTTGCGGCCTTTCTCGGAGAGAAGCACTTCAAAGACCGGGATGACCTGCTAGCTACATTTTCCGCTGCATGTGAATCACGAAATTCAGATGCTTTGAAGGCTTTCTGCCAGGTGTACGACATGGTACCCAGAAGCTGTATCTATGCCGTGGTCACCTCCACGCTCTGGGAACAGGACCGGTCAGACGACGCCTTCATGATGCACTCGTTCTTGATCTCAAGAGGAGACTTCCCTCCTCGGTTCGAGTTGCTTGAGCCGTTCATCAACTACCTGGCTCTGCATAACGAAAGTCTAGACAAATTCTTATCGCCGCTGACCACGGCTGGGGTCTCCTTCGAGGCTCAAGCGAGGCGATTGTGGTCGGTCGGGAGAAGTAGACTTACCGGCGTGCCAGCAGAATCCCTCAATATTGTGGCAAGCAAAACCATGGGTGCGACCCCAAACAAACTCAGCGATCAGTTTGTCGCACGTGCGTTCGCCACTCGAGCTTTCTCCTTCGACTTCGCGGTCCACAGTTTGAGGATGATTGGGCTGATTGAAGTCGGGCCACTGGCGGTTCGGCAAATGGCTACAACTTCTCTGGATCTGACGACACTGCAAGCTCGATTTCAGAAACTGCGAGAGCTCGAAATTGACACTGGATCTTCTGTCTTCGTTCGAGTGCTCAGAAATGTTTGCGATGCAGGCCACTGGGAGATGGTCGAAGCCTTGGTGGACAACGACCTCCACCATGAGGTCTTCGAAGATATCGACGTGCAAAAACGGCTGTTAACAGAATACTACCGAAGGCAAGACTGGCGCCAATTGAATCGGACGCTGGCCATCCTTAACGACGGCCGGTTCGATGACTCCTCCAAACGCCGTGCTGCGAATCTTTTGCTGGTAGCCATGGTGGAAACAGGTGACTGGAGTTCGGTTATCAATTGCGCAACATCTCTGCAAGAGCGTGGATGGCAGCTCTCTTCAGCCTTTCCAAGAGCCCTTGTGCCCTTCTTCCGGACGACTGCCCAACCCTCACCTACTCCTCTTCGTCAGCCAAGTGTCGACCAAAGTGTGCTGTTGATTGGTTTGATGCAGAAAGCATTGGCGTCCAGGACCAACGTGAAATTTAAGTACTGGCGACAGGCGATAAGGGCGCTTGGGCGACAAGGACGCCTGGAAGAGGTGGAGGCGCTCGTCTACTGGATCGCCGAATGGTTCAGGTATGATGGTCTCCACCGGCAAGTTCTAGACGTTCCCATATCGCACGATTGGGTGGAGTGGAAAGATCTTTTCGATGGTAAATTTCAGAAGTCACTCATGTCGTGGTGTTTCCGGCCACGCAAGGGAGTGCGTATCGTGTCCGCGGAGAGGTGTTTTCGGTGGACTCGCATACTGAAAAGACTTCGTGACGGATATGGGATCGAAGTCAAAGAATACGTGATTCGATGGGAGTTTATCAAGCGCCTACGGCGGCTTTTTGCCACTGGCATGCAACTGAAGAGGCCTGACGCGGCGATGCGGGCTCGAAATCGGGTATCCATCACCCACTATTGGACCCTCTATGACAAGATGTGGGACATGAAGCCAGCTGGAAAGGTCAGGTACGATGACCGAGTCAAGATCTGTCTGTATCATCGGAAGTTGAGCCCACTGAAGAGAAGGCGCCTGCATGACCATTGGATGGGCAGAAGGGCGGCACAAAAGTTGATCAAGCCGCTTCCCAATGACCATGGGCAGGACAGCGGACAGGGAGACATTGTCGGGTACAGGGACCTGTTCAATGCGTCCTGGGAAGACTATCGAAAGTGAATTCTTTGGTTATTGAGCACAAAGAATATACGTGTGACTCCTGCCAGACCCCCAAAACACAGTTCACTACCTTGTTAAAGCGGCCGTAAAATCTTCGCCCACCTCGCATTCACAAGACCACGCCGCCCTTGTCTCTCTAAGCAACAGTAACGCTAACGCTTTTAGGACTAGTTGCTCAACAGAGACCATAATTCACACTCACAACCTGGTAAGCAACTCATTTTCTTTGTGAACCAGTAATATTCCTATCAGCATGGCGGAGTTTGGTGCCTTGAACGAGCTGCGAAACCAGCAGCGGCCAGCTCGTCGTAATGACAAGACTTATGGCAAAAAGAAAGCCCCGACCGCTGAGAAGCGGGCCATGCATTTTGATCTCTTCGGAGGTGGAGGAGACGAGAATGAAGATGTGCAGAAAATGGGACCGACAGAAGATGATGAGAAAGTAGTGAACAAGATGGAGAAACTGACCCTTACCGGACCGGCCAGAGAGATTCCTGCACAGCCAGGATCTGAGCCGACTGTCACCATCGAGCAGAAGCCAACCGACCACAATCCACGGCTTCGAGGACGACGAAAACTAATCTCACAGAAGAAGATGGCAGTACGTTCCCCGACTCCGATGGACTTAGGCAAGCCACTGACACCCCCATCAGACACTTACACCGGAAAAGCTTCAGGCACTCAACCCACTACTGAAGACTGTCCAACAAGACGGCGTCAAAGACTTCCAGGAATTTGGCCGGAGCATCGGAAAGAAATACCTTTGTACCAAGATCGGAGAAGGATCATACGCCGACGTCTACGAACTGCAATCCAAGGCCCCGAATGAAGTACAGGAACTGGAAAAGAGTGGCGGCCTCATTATCAAGGTCATTCCGTTTCGAGTGGAAAGTACCAGCAAAGACGACATTGCCGATCTCGATGCGATAACTCGGGAAATTCAACTCTTCCAGACAGTTGACGCATTACACGGCTTCGTTCGGTGCCGGGGTATTCATATCGTCAGCGGCGCATACCCTGATGTCCTTTTGGAGGCATTTTCTACGTTCAGATTAACACATTCCGCCGAGAGCGCGCAAAACCTTGACCCGTCCGTGACTGCGTCAAGAAACAAACCGCTCTACGCCGTTCTTGAGATGAACCATGCAGGTACACCGCTGGGCAAGTTGGGGCGTTCTAGACCAGCGTCAGCATTCCAGGTCTTCGACATCTTCTGGAAAACCGCTATTAGCCTTGCTCATGCAGAAAGAGAAGTCCAATTCGAACATCGAGATCTTCACAACGGGAATATCTGCTGGAAGTCCCTCACCCGAGATGGGCAGCTCGACGTGAAACAAGAGGTGATTGAAGAAATGGAACAGAAGCCCGAGGTCATTCTCGGGCTCTCGAATCTAGAAGTCACCATCATTGACTACACTCTCTCACGAGCCACCATCGGCGACGTCACAATTTTCGATCCCATGAAATACTGGGACCACGACTACGTTGAAGTGGAAGGAGAGAGTGAAGGTGAGAAGCGGCAGTTCAAGACATACGGCGCAGTGAGGGACTTGGTGACCAAGGCCGAAGCCGAGGCGATGGCGCTTGCGCAGTTGGAGGGGGCCGACTACGAGGCCATCAACAAGTACGAACGCTTTGTTCCGAAGTCGAACGTCTTGTGGCTGAGGTATGTCCTGGCGGACCTGTTGGCGAGGGGTGGTGGTTCTTGTGGAGGGAGGGGGGCCTATGTGCCCGGCAGCAGCAAGGCAGCGAAGACGCTGCAGTTGGAGTTGTGGAGGGGGCTGGAGGAGGTGGAGGCCTATCTCAAGGGCACAACGGCGACGTTGTTGCCCACGAGTGCCGATGATTTCATCGGTATGGCAGTGGAGAAGGGGTGGCTGGCGGAGGGGGATGTCGCTGCCTTCAAGGCGCAGACGGAGCAGTAGGGGAGGGGGGTGTTTTCGTCGTGTTCAAGTAATTTTTAGCGCGGCGTTGGGGCTGGAGCGCGCCATAAGGCGACATAGTCATGCGCAATGAATGATGTCCATGCCACACACGAGGCTGCCTTCTCTGCCGACAGGTCTCGTCGTTGTCGATGACGGTCTGTCGGATGATGAGGTGGAACGAGGTCGCCATTGAGTCAGGTGGATGCTGGGGGTCCAGCCAGCGGCGACTCGGAGCTTTTGTGAATGACGCACCTGCGACACACCCTCGTCCATCGACACGGCCTCCATCACACGACCTGTGTTCCTGCTGCACAGCCCCAGTCATTTCAGGAAGTGGCCGCCTCGACTTCAAGCATGAAGACTTAGACTTGTCTCGTTCGTGACGGCTGTGACCGTCCTCGCATATGCGCAGATCGACCCCGGAAGAATCGACGTACGAGTTACAGCACCTCTCCGGCAATATGGGTCTGTTTCGCTCACGGCAGGAATATCAGCCTGTCCGTGGCGATGTAGACGCAGATACAGAGAGAGATGACGAGAGTGCACGAGATGGGTCCGAAACAGAAACAATGGTCGAAGCACCCTTTTCGTGGATAGAATATATGATCTTCCTCCTGCTGGGGATAGCCATGTTATGGGCCTGGTAAGACTATCGGGATCTCCTGACCAGCAGTCATCGCTCACCAGTGAACCAGGAACATGTTCCTCGCCGCGGCGCCCTACTTCCAGAAGCGATTCAGTTCGAGCCAATGGATTCTCAACCACTTTCAAGCGGCTGAGGTGTCGGTTTCGACCATCACCAATCTCGGATCGATGATAATATTGACGAAGCTGCAAAAGGGGGCATCATATCCAAAGAGAATTTCATCCTCGTTATCCATCAGCACCGTCGTCTTTGCCATCCTGGCTCTGTCAACGCTCATCCGCACTTCCGCCGGAGTCTATTTCGGGTTCCTGCTCGTGGCCATCCTGTTCGCGAGCTTCTCTACGGGACTTATACAGAATGGTCTGTTTTCTTTCGCCTCGGGCTTTGGAAGGAGCGAATATACCCAGGCGATTATGACTGGTCAGGCGGTTGCGGGTGTGCTGCCACCTCTGGCTCAAATCATCTCGGTCCTCGCAGTGCCTACGAAGAAGCACAAGGACGGTGACGGCGCAGACACAGCGGATGCATCACCCAAGTCAGCGTTCGTCTACTTCCTGACCGCTACAGGCATCTCAGTACTCGCACTGCTGGCCTTCCTTTACCTCCTACGACGAGAGGCGAACACTCTGGCCTTACGATCAGCAGCCAAGGCGACAGGAGATGGAGCTTCTGAAGGAGACGCGCTGACGGGAGCGCCAAGGAGGGCCTCATCACAGAGCGAACCCGGCGCGGAAACAAACGATCGCCGCTCAGTGCCCCTAAGCACGCTCTTCGGCAAGATGCCCTTCCTGTCCACCGCAGTCTTTATCTGCTTCGCTGTGACGATGGTTTTCCCAGTCTTCACAGCCTCCATCTTGTCTGTCAACAACATCGACTCCGCCATCTTCATCCCCACAGCCTTCCTGCTCTGGAATATCGGCGACCTGGTCGGGCGGCTCGTTACTCTGTGGCCGAAAATCTCGCTAACCCATTACCCGTTTGCACTGTTTTGTCTCGCCATGGCACGGCTGCTCTTCATCCCGCTGTACTTTCTCTGCAATATCAAGAACAAAGGGGCAGCCATCAGCAGTGATTTCTTCTATCTGGTCATTGTGCAGTTCCTGTTCGGGCTGTCGAATGGGTATTTGGGCAGTGAGTGCATGATGGGCTCCGGTGAATGGGTGTTACCCGAGGAGAGAGAAGCGGCGGGCGGATTCATGGGACTGATGCTCGTGGGCGGCCTTACTGTGGGCAGTCTGCTGAGTTTTCTGCTTGGGGACATATAGAATTGCAATTTGATATAGAACTGATGAGCACTTTGGAGACGATCGGCATGGTTAGTGAAAGGTTGTGCGCGCTTCAAACGGTATTGAACCGAAAGGAGCCACGAAGGGTTACATATCTAGTTTGGGGGTCCGACCTGATCCTTCTGGCGGGACAGTGTTTCGGAACAGACACGGCCTCCGCCACTGTACAAGCAGTTCAATGAGTTGGACGACAATTAGAGCTGCGATCTGCTCCTTACCTGTCACGGCCATAGTCCTCGGAGTACCACAATGTTGTTGTCTCTAGCCAACGCGCATTGACTCGGCGGCAACATCTTCTGCACTCGGATAAGTGGATACATTGAAAAATTCTCGCGAGGCACAGCCTTGTCAGCACCGAGACACGTCTCAATTCTACTATTGCCATGTGGTGGCCGAGAACCCCAGGAGGATGGTACGAGAACATCCTTCGAGCGACTATCGACGAGGCTGTGTCACGCCTTGCCCAGACGCCCCATTCTCGCCGATTTGGAACTCCTTCCCCTTGCCGTTGCATGCAGCAAGCACACAGCTGTCGGCTCGTGGTCACACGAACACCTCTCGATACGACGCACAATGTTCCAGTCTCTCATCTTCCGAGGAGCACAGATATGTGTCTCGGTTGTCCTTCCCCACAAATGCCAACATCCAGAAGCACTGCGAGCGTCGCTTTCGCGTGAAGAAGAGCATCACGTGTCAGGGGAAATTGAATCTCCAGTGAAAAGATGGAGGTGAGGTTAGCGTCATCTCTAGGCCCGGCACTCGGTGGGCGAAGTCACCAGTCGGACCACCCTGCAAAAAATGTCCGTAGCGTGTTCTTGAAATTCAGGAACAGGCAAAGGCCGATGGAGAATCGTGAAAAGCCCATGAACCTTCAGCGCTGCAATTGCAGCGCAGGCCCTCAAACCAACGAGACCAAGATTATTGTCCGCTGCGTAGCCGCTGGACCGCGCCTGCTGAGGGCATCGAAATTGATGAGGCAGTTGCTCAAGGGCGACGCCGCATGAAACGCCGTCTCCTCTCCTGGAAATCATGCAAACCGCACACACATTTCTGCTTCCAACGATCTGCAACGCCGGCCAAGAATGCCCAAGAAAACAACGGGAGCACTACCGTCTGTGCCTGTGGTCTGAGCTCCCCTCTACGCATGACGACTGCTCCAAGCGCCGTGATGGGGCTGACACGCGCACAAGAAAAATCCAAGACTCGCTCGTCTTCCAACCTGAATTTCGTCGTAGACAAGCTTGGAGAGAGCCGTCGAAATGTCAAGGATGGACCCTGCTGATGGCCAACTGAGGCCCCTGCATCCAATCACCGCGGCCTGTCAACGTTTTCAGCTCTTGCCCATGTTCTATTCTCGAGCCTGACCAACGCGACCAGGCCCAGGCGCCGCCCGCCAATCATGCCGGGCCAGCTCGTTTCAGAAGACCTGGAGCATGCAAGCCTCCCGGTCCCTAGTGGCCCGTTTCGGCTAGCTGCGTCCAAGCTCAGGCAAGCTCCCTCCCTGTGACTTGTCCGTGTCGCCGCGCTGGGGCTCGCTGGCCATCGTGTCACCTCAGCCCTGGAGGGGACGGGCAGAAAGAGAAATCGAGCTCATCGCGTCTCGTAGCTCTTGATGCAGTTTTCTTCCCTCTTCTTTGTCCGCGACCGTGACTCGTTCCATTCCTATCCTTCAGAACAAGTGCTTACGACCACTGGCATCTTCTTGCATCCTTCCGCCAATCTTGTCACAGGCTCTGGTTTGCCTTTCATCTTGTGCATATACCCAACTGCCCCCAGACCACCTTCATTCCTCCCAATCTCTTTCTCCCATATCTTCCACATCCGACACTTGACTTTCATTCAATCATCAATCGTTGCCACTTCAGAATCACTCTCGCTGGACGAAGACCGACACATCTAAGAATTTTCCATCATCTATCTTCTCGCGAACTCCACACACACCTCACCATGTCGTCAATCACGCCTCGTTCCCGATATGCAACAGGTGCCCTAACTCTGCTTCTGGCCGCCCTGCCCTCCACACATGCCGCTCCCTTATCCCACCTTTACAAGCGAGAAATCAGCACTGGCGCCAAGGCCGGTCTTGGGGTCGGCATCGCCGTCATCGCCATCATTGTCGTCGGCCTCATCGCCTTCTTCATCATCCATTTCCGCCGCCGCGTCCACCTGTCGGCCCTCAATAAAGAACGCGCCATCCTCGCAGGCGAGAAGAATCAAGATGGCTCCGACAAGCCAGATAAGTTCGCTCCGAACCCTCCAGAGACTTCAGCGATGCCTCGACGGAACAAGTCAGTCAAGGATCGACTCATGGGACCCCTGTACCGAGGCAGCACCATTGATCTGATGCCCATTCCTAAGCCGACATTCAACCCCAACCGAAGCAGCACCATGACCACGCAAAGCGGCGACGCGCCATTCCTTTCCAAGCCCTGGGCCGGCGGCGAGAGCTCGCCAAGACCTAGTTTCAGCAGCAAGCGCGCGACCAGAATGATGATGATGATGTAGGACAAGTTCTCTATGAGACCCTGTCTGCTCCTCATTATTCAACTCTGTCATTGTCTCTTTTATTATCGCGCGGCCTTGAAAGGGACTTTGTTCGATCCCCTGCGATGAACTTTCGTTTTCGAACCCCTTAATCTGGAACAGTTAAGAGGATTGTTGCCTTCATGGCTCGGCAGGGTGCTTTGGCGTTCTGGACCACTCCATGTGTACGCCATGCGAGGATACCAAAGTGAGAGGGCGAACTCAGGACGGCGTTGGGGTGTTAACGTGTATCATTCGAGTCTTTTTGCGCCGTTTGACAGCCCACAACATACCTTGGGTACGGCAGGACTGCTTGCTTTTGGAGCCTGTTAATATTGCTGGCTGTGTGTATTGTTTCCCGTCCCCGAGACACAATTGCCAGAGTGGAAAGGGCGGGGAGAGGCTGCCAGTGCCGTGGCAGTGGCAGATGGGCAGATGACGGGGGAAGACGTACGAGTACAATAACTGTAAGGGAGCCCAGATCTTTCCACAGACTTTATAAAAAAAACCATATGAAACCTGCAGCATGGTTGGAATGGAACAGAGTGGAATGTAGACGTACATACATACCACCGATTCAATCAACTCCTTAGCCCACTATCGACCGACCGGCCAATTCGCCTCATCTGTCTTACATGCTGCAAGGGACGCTGTGGAACGGGTGATCTTCGCGAGGGTCACATACTACCACCGACAAGAACCAGCTGGGGCGAATCGGCTTGAGAATCAAAGTAAATAGTGAAACCTGAACAGTGAACAGTCAAAAGTTCAAGTTGAGCGGACCTTATGCCATGCATCCCTGCATCCATCCATCTATCCATCCTCTATGTGCTCCGCGTAGTACTTGTATGCATGGAGCGTGTAATGTACAGGTCCAGGCCTGTCCGGAAATCGACATCTACAAATGTACCCCGTACACAGGACAAAGCACACACACAAACACACAAAGGAACACAGGAAATCAACCCTCGAAAACGGAGTGGTTCATCTCAATCCCGTAGTCCTTCGCCATGCCTCGCATCATCTGCTCCATGTCATCGTCCATGCCTTTGCCCCGGCCCAGCGCCTGCTTCAACTTCGCGTAGTAAAAGTACGCGTCCGTCATCCACAGCACGAACTTGAACACCAGGTGGCTGCCGAAGTATCGCCACCGCTCGGCAAAGGTGAGGTTCTGGTCCTCGGCCAGCGCGCGGGACGCCCAGTTGCCGGTGATCTTGATCCGGTTGACAGGGGAGCCCAGGTACTGGTTGTTGCCTTGCACGATGCGCATGTTCCGGCCGATGAAGATGAGTTCGCGGGGCCATTTGGTTTCGTCGGCCAGGATCTCCTTGACCCCCTTGCGCATGGCCTGTTGCATTTCGTACTGGCGCTTTTTCCTCTCCTTCTCGGATATGCCCTTGAGGCGCCGCGACACGGAATGGTCGCCCCCTTCGTAGGGGCGCATAAGCGTGGCGGAGGCGAAGATCTCGGCGTTGTTGATGCCCCATTCGCTGACCACTTCCTTGAGCGTCTTGTTGTCGAAGGTCATCAGCGATTTCCAGAACAGGGAATACTGATGCCGGAACGAGGGCGACATCTTGATGTACAGCCCGTGGTCAATCAGGACGATCTCGGAATGGCCATTGGGAAGGCGCCGGATGAAGATGTTGCCTGGATGGGGGTCGCAGTGGACGGTGCCCCAAAGGAACATCTGCGCAGAGAAGAGGTCGACCATCGTGGTCATGACTTCCTTCAGGTCCAGGCCGAGGCCACCTTTGCCATCCTGGCCTCGCCACCAATTCCTGTCGGGCTTCAGCTCCGCATCGTACGATCGGGCTTCCTTCTGCAACGTGGTGACGGGCTTCTGAGGGGGATCAAGCGGCGTGCCATGGCTACCTGGGCTCCCGGTCCGCCAGCCGCCTTGCCATGGCCGACTGATGGCGTCTTTGTCCCACATCCGGACGCCCTCGACCCATTCGGCGGTCATGACGCGCTTCGTGGTGAGCTCGTCGTAGACCTTGGGGATGTACACCCTGTCACGCAGCCGCGGCTCGCTCTGGACAAGCCTCGCCATATTCTTGCTGTTATTGGCCTCATTCTGAAAGTCGCATTCGAGCAATAACCGCTCGTTGATGTACGGGACCAGAGAATAAAGCGGCAGGTCGAACCACCAGGTGTAGATCCGTGTGACGACCTTGAAGGCCCAGAGATCCCAGCCCACTTGCTGTGCGATCTCCTTTTTCTGAATCTTGATGGCCACTTCACGCCCATCCTTGAGCCTTGCCCAATGGACCTGCGCCACACTGGCACTCGCGCGGGCTTTCCTCTCCATGACGCCTGCTTCGGGATCGCCATCGAAGGATATGCCAAACACCTCCTCCGGGGTCCTGCCCTCGAAATCCTCCATAATCACCTGCCGGACATCCTCCCAGCTATTCTGCGGTGCGTCGTCGAACATCTTGGCGAACATCTTCTGGAACTCCGGCGGCAAGATGGCCGTCTGCATAGCAATGGCCTGGCCGATCTTGAGGTAGAGCCCGCCATTTGTCCGCAACAAGTGGAACAACCGTGTGGCATTCCTGGCATGTACTTCCGCAATGTCATCCGCAAACCAGGGGTCTTCCCGGAAATTGATCTTGTAGTCCAGCGCGGCGATCAAGCCCATGCTAAATGTGCGACTGCATCGCGCGAGACTGGAGGCGTAGAAGTTCTTGTCCGCCACGTACACGACGGTTCCGAACAGAACGAGATATCCGAGTCTCCGTATCCATTTCCGCGTCCTCTTGAATTGTTTGGCCGGCACGGCTTTTCCAAGAGATGCAGGCGTCGGCGGAGCGAAGGCGGCGCGCAGGTGGGATTGAGAGAACGAGCGCAGCGGCTGCTGTGGGGAAATCCGCAGTGAGGCCAGACGACCAGGGCGTGGCGGGCTTCGAGTAAGAGTGAACAGGCAGCGGGCGCATATGCGCCGTCGTCCCACACTCATCGGGAGAGTTGTTGAGGGAAGTGCAAAGACGCTGGACGTGCGAGCATCATGGGCGAACAAGGACAGGCACGCGAGGAGAAAATCGTCTGGCTGAGGCAAAAATCGATGACGAGTACCTGGCATTCATTCTACACCGGCGCATTTGAGATCCGTCTGCGGCATCGGACGAGGCCCATTATCCGGCGGGTTTCGGGGCAATGAATTCCGCTCTATCGGGCACAGGATCTCGTCCTGGGTCTAGTATCACGTCGGAGTCCCTCCTATCTCCCGTCAATAGGGCGAACTGCTCATGACCAATTCAAAGCAGAAGTCCGCCGCGAGCCTGCCCTCCTGCGTCCTCATCCCCGACCAAACCTCCCGCTTGATCGCATCTTCCACGCTCTGCCGGTACTTCTCCCTATACACGGCCTTGACCCTCTCCAAATGCTTGGGCTCCCAATGCATTCTGACTAGTCTGGAGATCAGCAGCTCGGTTCGTTCCTTCCCCGGGGCGGTCTCGCTAATCGCCTGGTGAAGAAGCAACGCATCGCGCATAGGCCGATTCAACGCCCCATTCAGGATATGTGCCAACGTCTCGCCCACTAGATTTCTTGACTTCGAAATCATCTGCCGGGCAAAGTTGACGCCGTACGTCCGCTCGAACAATCTGAGGACTTCTCGTAGGTGGGCGTCGCTGCGGACCACGATGATCTTGATCATGGCAGTCTCTCCGCCTGCGGATTCTAGCGCCTCGGCCAGCTGCACCACGTCCTGTTTCACGAGCTTGACATCGACGGGCGAGGACTCGGGCATGCGGCGCTCTTCCAAGGCGAGCAGGAGGGCACTGCGGAATTTGTCGGCTCTGAGTTCCCTGCGAGACGAGTTTAGTAGGTGATTGAGGGCCGCAGGGGCAGCGACTCACGTCTTGATACACTTCTCCAAATCATCATTGTATTTCTTGTCCTTGAAACAATTCTTGATCTCGCGAATATCACTGTTCGAGCGCCCCATGAGACTCTCAATCAGCAGCTCCCGTCTGGATGCACCTCCTTGGTACCACGAGTTTGCCCAGTATGCCTCGCTCTCCCACCGTCCTAGCGCGGTCGCGTAACAAGCTTTGCCCAAGTTGCCGGGGATACGCATCTTGATGTGCTTCGCCATATTGATACCCTGGCCACTCACTTTGGCATGGTTCTTGTACTCTGCTTTCAAGGCGATGAGATCATCTGTCGTAAGACGTGGGAGGATTTGTACCAATGGTCTGGGATCAGGAGGAGTACGAGTGCCGGACAGGGCAGCGGCGATACGCTTGGCGTCTTCTGTCGGGTCGTAGAAGGACACAGACTTTCTCTTGCCGCTGCCTCCTCCGGGCGACAGTATGCTCGCAGAAGGTGAGCGGTCGCGATGGCTACTTCCTGGCTCGCGCACTTCCATATTCAAGTTGGTGTCAATGGTAGGCAGACGGCGTGTGCGAGCTTCGTCGGTCTTCTCGGCAGTGGCGAGGCTGCCTTTTTGTCCCTTGGTGTATTTCTCCTTCTCTTTCTCAAGTTTGCGAATTTTGCGTTTCAGATCAGCGTCTGGATCGTCCGAGTCACCGTCCAGTGCTAGATCCAGGTCGGACAGATCAGAGTCGTCCCTGTGGTTTGCCAGCACCAAGGCCGAAGGCATGGGGGAAATGGACTGGTATGTCCCTCTGTACGGCTCCAATAAGGGGGAGGCCGCGGGCTTGCCGCCATCATTGGAGCTGTGTCGAGCGACGCCCAGAGTTGCAGCACCCAGTGCTGCTGATCCTATCGCCAGGCCGGCCATTCTCTTTGATACGTCTTCAGGCGAAGAACCGTACTTGTCGTTGGAGTACTTCTTGCTCCGTCGGTCGTACTTGTCGTCGTCATCATCATCATAGTACTTTTTGCTCTTGGGTTCTCGAGTTTCATATCTACCATCATCGGGCTGGCTTCCTCTGGGTTCACGGCTTTCGTATTTATTCCGTCTGCGGTCGCTGTCACTGTCTTTGGAATCCCTCGGTCGCGACCGTTCGTACTCTGATGGTCGAGTACGCTCATACTCTGACGGCCGGGGGCGTTCATACTCTGGCTTTTTGGAAGTTATTTGACTGGGGTCTGCGTACTTGAACTGGTCGACGTTGGCATACTGTGAAGCACTCGACCCACTGTACGAGTGCATGCGTTGTGCGGTAGGGGGGCCATCCCCAGGGAATGCTCCCGGAGCAGCGTACCGCGGGTCTGTGGAAACGTAGCTGCTATGGCGAGCTGCTCCAGGTCGAATCTCTTGGTAGTAGCCTGGGGGTTGGCCATATGTTCCACTGGGGTTGCCGTTGCTGTCCTTGTATCTGCGACGAGAGTCGGAGCTCTCATCTTCTGACTCGTCATATTTCTTCCTGGTCGACCTCTCGCGTGCGTCCCTGCGTCGATCCGAGTCGCTGTCCGACTTCTTCTTGGAGCGACTGTATCCCCTGTCGTCGTCGGAAGCAGGGATGTCTCTGGAGCGAGAGTCCTTGCTTGACTTGTACGAGCGGTATTTCTCCTCCTCGCTATCATCCGCGTACTTTTTCGAACTGCTCTTCTTTCCGCGGGTATCATCCTCTTCATCCTCGTCATAGTATTTCCTGCTTGATCTTCTTTCCTTGTACCTGCGCTCGTCGTCTGAACCCGGCTCTTCTTTGGGGTAAATCTTACTTGACCGCCTGCTGCTATATTCGTCCCGGTCAGCCACGTCCTGGCTTCGAGTGTCGCGTGAGCGCGAGCGCGATCGATCCCGGTCGCGGCCACTGGGAGATTTCGATCTGGACCGGCGATTGTCCCTCACATCCAGCATCGACGACATTTTTATGGTAGGTTGGACAGAAATCAGCGACAACGCCTACCTGACTGCAGTTATACCCGCCTGCCTCTGGCGGAACGCACGAGAGGAGGACAACCGCTGAATAAGAGGCCCGCCAGCGAAGTCATGCGGCTCCTTCAATTTGGATTGCTTCTCCTGCTGGCACGCGTAGCATCCATCCAGCTGAAGGCGCACAATTGGCTGGGAAGGCCAAACGGCCCCCAAAACTTAGCTGTCCCATCTGCACTAGGGCTAATTCTGAGCGCAGATACGAGTATCAGGGGCTAGGGAGGGTCCCTAGGCGATCGAATAAGGGCCGTCAGGTGAACGGCTGCTTCCATTCTGGGCGGCTGTTTCAGCTGCGCGTCTTCCCCCTCGGCACCAGTTCCCCGCAAAGATATGCCAGGTCACCATACGAGGTATTCCTCTCTTATACGTACCTGGACGGGTACATTCAACCACTGCCGGCCGGTGCAGGCTTTCGAAGCTTCCTGGCTGTGTACTTTCGTCGGTAGGAGATGGCCCGGATATACCTCGTATTGTACGAGTACATGTCTTACCACAGCAGCCTTTCTCCCCGCAGCATTGTCGGTGCCCACATTTGTGCGAGGCACCTTCATCCTCCCTGAGCTGTTCAAGCAAGAGATATAGAGGACCTCGTAAGTCTTCGAGGCATATAAAAGCCTTGCACAACAGGAGTCCTTGGTTAGATCTGCTCTTCTTCATGATGATGCTGCGTTCATCTCCCTTCTGGCCCTTGTGCTCTGGAGGCATACGACACCGGGTCCTTCCACCCAGCTTACACCTTACCCCTCGTCGCACCATCAAGATCCTCCCATCGTTTTCGCTCGAAAACAAAACCTGTGTTATCACCGGCTCAGCACGGGGGCTAGGAAAAGAGTTTCTCACGGCATTTGCTCTCTCCGGCGCTCGCGGGGCATGCATCGACCTAAGCCAAAAAGACTGCGAGGCCTCGATCGCCTCGATCGCATCACAAGTACGAGAAGCATACCCGAACGACCATGTTTCCGAGTTGCGAGCCTACGAGTGCAACGCCACAATCGAATCCGATGTGAAGTCCACATGGGCCAAGGTAGTCGAGGACTTCGGCAACGTTGATGTGCTTGTCACCGCTGCGGGCATTGTGGACAACGTTGAGGCGGAGAATTATGAATATGCTCGGTGGCGGAAGATGATGGACATAAACCTTGAGCAAGGCATTTCATGGCTGTTGAAGAAGGAAAAGAAATACTGACTGGGGACGCTTGGTCTAGTGGTTCATGGCTTTTCGCCCGCGAAGCCGGCAAACATATGCTCCAGCACAACATCCAAGGCTCCATCATCCTGATCGCCTCTATGTCTGCCACAATCTGCGTGCGGCCCCAGAAGCAAGCTGCGTACAACGCCTCGAAGGGTGCTGTGCAGATGCTGGCCAAGTCACTCGCAACCGAGTGGGGGCCAAGAGGCATCAGGGTGAATAGCTTGAGTCCAGGCTACATGAAGACAGATCTCATCAAGGGATTGCTGGAAAACGAAGGCAAAGAGCTGGTGGGGAGTTGGGAAAAGGATATCCCCATGGGAAGGATGGCGGAGCCGCATGAGTTGAGAGGGACGATCGTCTGGATGGCCAGTAAGTTTCCCGAAAACCCCATCAGCTTGATGCAGTAGCTGCGGTTGTGCGATGCTCATGGTGGGAAGGTCCAGCAAGCTCGTATCTAAATGGTTCGGATGTGGTGAGTTCACCTCCTGAGAAGGATGGGACACTGCTGATCGAGAATATAGATCGTCGACGGAGGCTACACAAGTGTGCGTATCCTCTCTCTTCAAACGGCCATTATTGGATTCTCAGGAACTAACGTAGGCTGACTGATGCGCAGTGGTGAACCTTCCGAGCGCAGCAGATCGAAGGCTTGCATCAAGACTTGTTAGGTAGGTCGTGTATATGTGAGAGAATGTGTGGGTGGTAAAGACCATTGTCGAAGAGATTACAACGCACTTGACGTAGACGGACTCCAGATGACAGGAAGGTCGTGAGCCAAACATGAGGAGGCCGGACTCGAGATGACGGATCTCGCCAGTTCCTCAGTGACAACGGTCAAATTTACGGATAGGCCAATAAAGACTGTATGGTACTGCACACAAGCACCTTAAGCAGCAAGGCGGTACAGATCAATGACGCAGATGAACGGGTACGGAGGTCGAGCAAGAAGACAGCGGCATTCATGTCCTTTGAATGAGAGCTATCTGCATAGCCCATGATGGACACAAAATCTATCTATGGCTTGTCATGGCACAGCACAATTCTCTGCCGAGAAGTTGATCACTGCGCAACATGTCGGTGTTCCAGTACCCCGAGTCGTAGCAAGTACATGATTGGTGATCCGTGTGAAGGTGAATCATTGACACAGGAAGAGTCGATGCTGGATGGCAAGAATAATGGCGAAACCATGAAAACTCCAATGTCAGGAGTGCTGAAAGAGAATTTTCCACAACCTTCGCCACAGGAAACAATACCATTTAGATGGATTGAACAAATTCTTGCTCAAGAATCTATTTCTTGCCAGCCTTGACAGCAGCCTAGATAGAAATGAATCAGTTTCTGGACAGGAATAGCAGGAGGGCAGAGCGAAGCTTACCTTGGTGACCTTGCCACCAGCCTTGTCAGACTTGACAACGCTCTTGATGACACCGACGGCGACGGTTTGACGCATATCACGGACGGCGAAACGACCAAGAGGAGGATAGTCGGTGAAGGCCTCAACGCACATAGGCTTGCTGGGGACCATCTTCACGATGGCAGCATCACCAGACTTGATAAACTTGGGGTTGTTTTCCATGGACTTTCCGGTACGACGATCGATCTTCTCGAGGAGCTCGGCGAACTTGCAAGCAATGTGGGCAGTGTGGCAATCCAAGACTGGGGCGTAACCGGCACCGACCTGACCAGGGTGGTTGAGGACAATGACCTGAGCATTGAAGGAGTCGGCACCCTTGGGGGGGTCGTTCTTGGAGTCACCAGCGACGTTTCCACGACGAACCTCCTTGACGGAGACGTTCTTGACGTTGAAGCCGACGTTGTCACCTGGAACACCCTCGACGAGCTGTTCGTGGTGCATTTCGACGGACTTGACTTCGGTGGTGACGTTGGCGGGAGCGAAGGTAACAACCATACCGGCTTTGATGGTACCAGTCTCAACACGACCGACGGGCACCGTGCCGATACCAGAGATCTTGTAGACATCCTGGAGAGGAAGACGGAGGGGCTTGTCGGTGGGACGAGTAGGAGGGTCAATCGCGTCGATGGCCTCAAGGAGGGTCTTGCCAGTCGATTTGCCGGCCTTGGTCTCCTTCTCCCAACCCTTGTACCAGGGGGCGTTGGTGGAGACGTCGATCATGTTGTCTCCGTTGAAGCCAGAGATGGGCACGAATGGGACAGACTTGGGGTTGTATCCGACCTTCTTGATGAAGTTGGAAGTCTCCTTGATAATTTCGTTGAACCGATCCTCAGCCCATTTGGCGGTGTCCATCTTGTTGATAGCGACGATAAGCTGCTTCACACCCAGGGTGTAGGCGAGGAGAGCGTGCTCACGGGTCTGGCCATCCTTGGAGATACCGGCTTCGAACTCACCAGTGCCAGCGGCAATGATGAGGATGGCACAATCAGCCTGGGAGGTACCAGTGATCATGTTCTTGATGAAGTCACGATGACCAGGGGCATCAATGACAGTGACGAAGTATTTGGGAGTCTCGAACTTCCAGAGCGCGATATCGATGGTGATACCACGCTCACGTTCGGCCTTCAGCTTGTCCAACACCCAAGCATATTTGAAGGAGCCCTTTCCGAGTTGAGCGGCTTCCTACAGGAGGTGTTAGCTGATCAGGCTCGGAAACATATGGCATCACGTGACTAAACTGGTACCCCTCCCCCCACCCCCACCAAAATTTTTGGCAGATTGGGTGATAGAGGCCAGAGTGAGTCAAACGGAAGGGATGAACGCAGCAAAAGGGCGACCAACCTTCTCGAACTTCTCGATAGTACGAGAGTCGATACCACCGCACTTGTAGATCAAGTGACCTGATTGTATGTGAGTGTTTGTGTGCCATCATTTTTCCAAGTTCCTTCTTACCAGTGGTGGTGGACTTGCCGGAGTCGACGTGGCCGATGACGACGACGTTGATATGAGTCTTTTCTTTACTGTGATGATGAGAGACATGTCAGCGATGGTCATTGATATCAGACTGAGGCTCATTTGGAACAGCGAACTGGCGCGCAGGCAGTTTTGAGATGGTCTCTTACCCCATGGTGGCGGTTGAATGGAAGGTTTGGTTTGAAGTCTTGTAGTTCTGTGGCAGGGACTAGAAGAATTCAGGGGAAATGCTCAGATACCACGGCTTGCGTAGAGGTGCTGATGATTGTTAGTAGGTGTTGATGAGAAGTGTAGGGGGTGGGTTGATAACTCACTGAGCGACGAAGGAGGAGATTGTCAGAGAGAGAGTGTGTGCGGAAGATTTTGTATGCCTGCGGAAGGACTCGTCTTGGCAAAATTTGCGTCCAAGTGGCTGTGACTCAAAAGGCCGCGCGCAACCGTCACTTCACTTCGCTCTCACTCAAGTCTCAGTTTATTCCAGGCACAGAGTATTTTGCGGCCCCAGCCCCACTACAGCGCTCAACTCAACCTCTTGATTATGGCCATTCTCCCGTCAGCCCACTGGTTCGCGCCCGAATGATTGGCGAAAGAAATCAGAAAGCTGCGGCATGTGCTAGATCCTGCATATCGAACTTCGCATCTATTCTTATAGCCAATTGGAGCGCTAGATGATCTGGAGCAGGCTCAAAATTCCCTCCAGACTACTATATCATAGTGGCAATTGTTTGCGTATCCACAACAGCAGTTCCAGACGGGTTCGCCGCCAGCGGCGAAGTCTCGACAATATCGATCAAATGAAAAGAATTTAACATCGACCTTCGCTTCTATTCTATTGCTGCTGTCCTATCTGCCCCGTGTGCTTTACTATCGGAGTTAAGAGCCATTAGCTCCATCTGACTGGGGCCAGAGATAACCCAACCATGCTGGCGATAATCCGTCCGCAGAACTAGGCAATCCGACGACTCTGAGTCATGATACTGCCCGCCAGCATTCTCTTGATCTTTAAGCCCTAAAAGCTGCCTGCTCCCGGCGGGTAGGACGGGGTGAGTCTTCGATCAGCTCTTGGACTAGGAAGGCTGCATAGACTCATCCAGCTTTTGCCCTCGCCGCACAACGTGAGTCAGAGTTAAGCCGGCATCGCAGCACTCTTCAGGTTCGACTGCGCAAGACTCGGCCTCGATGATCGATGACTGTCCCCGGGCCAAGTCCCCTGCCTCACAACGTTATGTCGGGCTAATCCAGGAGCTTTCTCACGGTGCCCTCTTGAAGACCGATCTGCTTAAGACTTGCCTCTATTTCGCCTGTTCCTTAGCAGGTCTTATCCAGCCAATCGTGGACTCATCTTGGAATTTCGTGGTGGACGGCGTGGTTGGCGGGGTCATAGGAGGTTCAAATGCGGATGCTTCATGATCAATATTCTCTCCATTGCTTGCCGCATTCAATACACTGGAAATCGTCAGTAGTCACACTATACATGACAACCATCTCGAATGTACCTTGAAAAAAGACGTGGGCGGTTCGTCGGCGCTTCGGGTCTGTAACTGGTAGAAGTAGGCTTTCTTTGAGTCGCAAGTCTCGTTCGGGCAGCCTCCAGGAACTAACAAAAAGACCGTTAGTATCACCTTTGTCTATCACCATTCCGACCGAGAGTGTACCTTCATTGACCGGCAGGTCGGATTGCTCTTCGCCCAGAATGTCGTCCTTTTGTTTTTGCTTCATGTATGTTCGCTCGTAGTATGGCTGGTCAAGGATGAACTGGTAGGGGCATGTTCTGCAGGTAAAAGCATTCCTGCCCTGTGAGTGTTGGTCATTTCCCGGCGCTCTTGCGATCGTCAAGCAGTTGCAGCAATACGGGCAGACTGTTGTCCATGGTCAATGCTGTTCCGCAAAGTTGAGAGAAAGTATTTCCTACATGTGGGAGGCATGGCGAGCCATGAGAATGAGTATGCTGGTGGCCTGGTTCCCCCAAAGATCGGGGTCGCGGCTGGTCGCTCAGTTGGACAGAAAATTGTGTACTTTTTGGAGTCTGTATACCTCGTATGAGGGTGCATTACAGAGGAGCACACGACATTTTAGGCAGTACTGCTACGGTTAGGCGGGGTCGACGGTCGAGGGGTTGGAACATCGGTCAGAGGCCTGATCCATCATCACTTGAAACGCTCTTGACCTTGGACACACAACCTGCTCCGCGCTTCTTTTGTCCCTGGTTCATTCTCAACTCGATGACAGTCAACTTTGTCTCCCATTCAACCGACCCTTTCGCAATAATCTAGACGAAACGTCCCTGGCCAACCCTTCCCGATACTCTCACAAACTCAACGTGCAGCTCGCAGGGCGGTTTCACGGAACCTGAGTTATTCTCACGCTACTGTACCACTCCTTCTGTGGCCCTGCCGTTCAGCTGTCCTCAGTGCCTCTGGTAGGCGGCCACCATGACCGAACACGTCGATGTAAGCGCGATATGTATCTCATACCGTGCAAGACTAAGAGACATTCGCAGGGAGCGTCACCCAAGGAACAGATACTTGAAGCATGTCGGAGAGACAATGTCGAATTGTTCCACGAGGTGCTCAAAGACATGGGAAATAAGAGCAAGGAACAAGTAGCCGAATTCTTCAACACTACGACCGACACCATGGGGAATCACCTGTTGCACGTCTGCGCCAACTATGGAGCCTGTAAGATCGACCCTGTGCTGCTGCCTGGCCTCAAATGACCCGTGTCTAGATGATGTTATGGACGAGCTACTCAATGTCGAATTCCTTGAGTGCGATCCCCTGAACAGACGAGATGGCGAAACACCGATTCATTCTGCCGTCAAATATGCCAACGAGCGAGAAGTCGAACTTGGTGAGGCAATGGCGAAGATGTTGATTGATGCTGGAGGTGACCCAAGGGTCAAGGATAAACATGGAAGAAAACCCGCCGAGATCTGTACACCAAGAACCGAAGAACTCCGCAGTCTTCTAATCAAGGAGGAATATGTGCTCAATGAAGGTCTCAAGAGTTCCGATGTCCACCCAGACGACGACGATGCCGATGCAGGGCCACCTTCGGATGAGGACTGAATTGCATTGATACGACATCGCTGTGCCCGTTCACAGGGAGCCTTGACCTGCGCAGTCTAGTCAGATCAAGCTCGCTTGTCGGTGAGTGCATGGCAAACGGTGATTGGAAGCTACTCTGCCAGTCAGACCCGGCCACACGATGTGGTATTGAGCTGTCAGAGTCAACTTAGCTGCTCCTATATGATGACCGCCAAAACCCCACTATGGAGTATCTGTGGCTGGGAAGACTGAGATTCAGTCCCGGTGACAGTGTCGAAAGAGCCTATGTCTCGACATTGGATTGAGATTTGCGGGAGGGCTGTTGACAACAAAAGCAATTGAAGAACACCTACGCCTCTACCTCTTCCTTCTGACTCTCGGCCTTCTCTTTAGCCTTCGTCTTCGCTCTCACCGACAAGATGAGGCAGATGGCGCATCTTATGCCTAGACCGTCAAATCCGATCGCAAGATACCAGGCTCCTCGATATCCTTGCAACGGCTCCCTTCCACCTGAGTTGACATGTGTTTCAACAGTCCCCGCCATGCCCAGGCCGATTGAAATACTATAGTTGATCACCGTGTTGATGAGAGATGCGGCCAGACCCTGGTGTTCTGGAGGCATGTGATCGGACAGCACAATGTTTCCAGAAGGGAAGCTCATCCATTCCCCAAGGAGTGACAAGCGTGGCGACGAAAGTTTGTGCCCCTGTCTGGGAGTCAACTCTAGGCTCTAGGTTGTGCCTCGACGCAACTGGAAGCAAAGCAGAGACAAAGCCTTTATGAAAACCTACAGTATGTCTGTCGGACCGGCATTGTGCCAAGCAGAATGTTTCCCGTCAAAAATACACCCATGCTGATGAGCATGATCCACCCAGACTGGATTTTTGCAATCAGGAAGCCAGTCGTTATGGCTGCGATACAGCCTGCAATACAGGTGGGCGAGATCTGAGCCGTCGAAAACAGAATTGAATGGCCTTGTTCGAGCTCGAGAAATTGCCTAAATCAATCAGCAGAGGCTAGGAGCAGGTCACACGATCATACTCACCGCAGGTAAAAGACCTATATTCCGAAGCTCATCCACCCAAAAGCTTCACATCCAAACACCAGCTTCGTATCCACTATCAGTAGCGACATCGGTACCAATGGATGTGATGCTCTATACCGTTCAGCCAGAAGAAAATAGCCAGCAGGATGACACAGAGTATCAGCAGCACATACACATACACCTTTCCCCGCCCTGCAGCTGGATTCTGGTTCCAGGCAAAGTTGAAAAATATGAGTCCGACAACTCCCACTACGGTGCCCATGGCGTCCAGCTCCTTGAACATCGCCCTGGGCTCCTCGACCGGCATGCGTGGTATCACAAACAAAGCCAATACCCCAATTGTTGTCGACGCCATCGCCATGACCCAGTACGCCCAAGGCCATCATACGAATTGTGTAAAGATACCACTGAACAGGGCACCAATTACGAATCCACTGGGGGCTGTAGCGCCAAACATGCTCAACACCATGTTCTTCCTCGGCCCAGGTGGATAGGTCCTCGTCAATACTGCAACTCCATTGGGTAGCAAGATGGCCGGACCAATTCCCTGCATACCCCGGCAAAACGCGAAGAAGACGAGCGAGCGCGAATAGACCGCGAGTCCTGCGACCAGCGACCACACGGCGAACCAGAAATAGTCACTAATGAAGAGAAGTTTACGGCCGTACAGATCGCCCCATCTTCCAGCAGGGAGGATGAATGTGCCCACTGTCAGAGAATAGCCGGCTGCCAACTATGATAATTGGTCCGGATTCGTGGTGTTGAAGGAACGGCCAATGACGTGCAATGGGGCGATAGACTGTGTGCCAGGGCAGCTTGAGTCATAAGCTGTGCGGAGCTGATGACTGTGATGAATGCGACCTCGTGTGCAACAGAGAATGCTGGTGCTTTTGCAGCTGTTGGCAGACGGGAGACCGTCTGAGCGAGGCTGGGTTGTTGTTGGAGCGTATTCTGCTGCCGCAGTGTGCACGTTGTTGAGCTGGTCTCATTTCGGGTCAAGTCCGAATCTGTACGTCCTGGAGAGTTGCCTGGCAAGACATTGGAGGGCTTTCGATGCTTGCTCGCCCTCGTTCTCCATGATGTCCTTTTAGTGGAAGTGAGCATACCCCGGATGTCGTCTGGCGAACTCGGTACGAGGGAGGTTCACCAGCCGCCAAATCCTCAAGTCTATCCGCTTAGCCAATGTTTCTCGAGCTTGCGCTTTTATACCTATTATTTCTAGTCTCGTGTACTGTGCGTGCTACCAGTGGGGACAAGGCAAGGACAGGAACTTACTTTACAGGCTCCTGACGACAAGATGAGGTCGCACGAGTATGAAGAGGTCGAATTTTCGCCGCACATTCCGCAGCCCATAGGAGTACGAATCTTGCCAGAAGCATGAACCGGCAACATACTTCAGAGTGGAAGAAGAAAACTCTTTCACAATCCAGTGTACCGGCATACTCGTAGTCACGGCTCTTTGCTGTATCCGTAGGGGCATAGCCTGTGAGCCGTGGATCGCGCACGAATGTTGATAATCAGATTCATGAAGGGTCACCAAATTGAGCTACATAATGAAGGGTTAAGATGGGGTCCTCGCGGAGAGGCGAGACGCCTTCTGCCAGGAGAGAGTCGCCTAACTACACCGTGTCACTGCGTGCCATGCTTGCTGTCTCTGAGATTGATGTTTTCGGTGAAGGTCGAAGAACATGTTAATTGTTGTATGATCTTTTCATAGACCACTGGACCATAGAGAGAGCAATTGGCAAGCGGAAGAGTCGGCCGCTGCCGGACAGGTGGTGCCCTGTATAGTCGTACCTCCAGGGCCAACGCCTCCAGATCTTTCCATTTATCCAGCTGTACGAGGGCCTGTGTAGAGGTGAGAGGTGGGAACGGTCAACTCGCGTACAGCCCTTTTCCCCTGTCAGCCTTGGCTTGGCCTATTCAGTGGCGCGTGAGAATCTACCCGGTTTTGTCAGCCCGCTCCAGTAGCCAGCCAGAACTGGCGCTTCGCTCTTCGGCATCTCCTCTCGCTCTGTGACATTCGGCCTCATCCAAGGCGAATGACATGGTAGAGGTTGCATTTGGTACCGTATGACATGGTAGAGCTGAAGCATCGGTGGCATCGCGGGGCAAGATTAATCATCCGAGGACACAAAAGATCTTGTGTCGAGGGATGTATGCCGTTCTGAGGCTTCCTTGAATTTTGTTAAACTATGTCAGCGACCATAGGAGCCCTGCCGATAATGGCAAATACAAGGGACTCACGCCCTATGGCACCTTGGACGTTCATTAGGATATATAGATTCTGGAGGAGTACCAGGTAAGGGGAGAGCAACGAATGTGAACACACACGCAAATCAACGAGTTCGTCCATCTTCGTGACATCCTGTAGAAACTGCAGCAATCCGATGGCTTCATCCAAAAAGGAAATGCCGTTGAGAACACTCTCAGCCACAGTGCATCCTACCAATCCCATCACAACCACCATTTCCACGGTGCCGTTGCCAGAATCTCTGGCACCCAACGAGATCCTGATCAAAGTCGAGGCCTGTGCGTCAAATCCGAAAGACTGGCTTCATCTCGTTGCCACAGGCACCTCTCTCAACTCTGGCGACGATCTGGCTGGCGTTGTCTTCGCGGTCGGGGCCGCAGTGACAAGGTTCAAGCCTGGCGACCGAGTAGCTGCGTTTCATCCGATGGGCAAGCCGCATGGTGCTTACGCCGAATATGCTATTGCTCCCGAGCATACCATACTCCTCATTCCGGACACCATGGGCCTCCAAGAAGCCAGTACAATCCCCCTTGTCAGTCTAACGGCCGCCTTGACTCTGTTCAGACGACAAGGCTACACCGCTCCGTGGCAATCAGATGCGCAGCAAAGGAATCAGAAGAGGCCTTTGCTTGTGTACGCTGCTACAACTTCGTTGGGTACATATGCCATCAAGCTGGCCAAGCTCGCAGGAATTGGCCCAATAGTTGCAATTGGAGGTGGAAGCAGTGATCATCTGAAACGTTTCCTCAAATCTCCGCAAGACGTTCTCCTAGATTATCGGACGGGAATGGAGAAGTTGAAAGAAAGCGTCAAGCACCTAGCAGAGGAGCGTCATCTGCAGCTCAGGGGTGGCATTGATGCGTTCAGCGAGCATGAGAGCTGGGTTCAGGTCAGCCAGATGCTTCAAGGCGGAAGCAGACTCAGCGTGTTTTCTGGCGCAAGAAAATACGACGAGGAAGACATTCCAGATGGCGTCAATATCGTCTATACCTTCGTAGGGACCGCACACGAAGGCAAATATCGACCCAGCATGCCTAGACAGCCGTCGACGGAAGACGCGCAAGGCGATGTCGAGTTCGCCGGCGCATTCTTTGTTTGGCTGGAAGAGATGTTGAGACAGGGCAAGTACTCGGGTCACCCGTTCGAGGTGGTTCCGGGGGGGCTCAATGGCGTGTCAGAGGGTCTCAACAGACTCAGGAATGGCCAGGCTGCAGGAAAGAAACTAGTGTATCAGATCGGGTCCTTGGTTCGGGAGTAGCCTTGTGGTACATGCGGACTGAATTCCAAATCAAATACCTGTATCGATTGAGCCGCTCTGAACTGAATGTACATGCGCTGCGTGATGGGTAAATTGAGCGTGCAGTGGCAAGGACGCGAGTCCTGTGGTCAACAAGCAGTACCTCGGCAGCATCTTGCAGCCAATTCTGTGCGGTGTAGTCATGAGGTGTCGTCTTATGCTGGAACAGGGTGGGATGGCGTGTGAGTTGCGAAGGAGTGTGAATGTGAGGAGCGTGGAAGTCGCCTTGAATTGCACGGAATGGGAAGTTTCTGCATAAACATTGACGTCGGTTCCACACGAGCCTCGTTGCGCTGTTTGTCTTTTCTTCCTCCTGCGCCGCCATTGTCAATTGCATTACCCGGCTTGTTTGACTGTCTCTCGAGCCACACACGTCGAGCCATGTGTTTCCACTGATGTCTGGGAAATCCACACTGAGTGACCTTTTTGTTTCAAATGCTGCCCGGAATCCTTCCTCCTTGGTCTTGTGGGAGCTGTCCTTGAAGCCCTTGTCGAGGCTCCACCTCACTTGGTTGACCCAGGCCACAAATTTCTTCCATTCAGGGCCTGGGCATCGGATATCGGTGGGATAATGACATAGAGGAATGAGATGATTGCAAAGAACCCCAGAACGATGCGCTACACGGATGGCATGTGCAACAAGACCACCGCTTGTTTTTCTCGCCCGGATATCAGTGCTTTCACGTCAACGACTGCCCGAGGACGAGAGGCATTAGCTCACATAACTGCAAATGGTTCGTCCCCAACGGCGGGCCCGAGCCAAAGAGTGGGAAAGGGCTAAAGCGCCAAGGATTGACCGGCGAGTTCGAGGTGTACACCGATGGAGATTCTGAGTACAAGAAACCCAGAAGGGAGACGCTGCCTGAGTCATGGTCGCCGCCAGGATGTGCAGGAATTGCCAATACATTCAAGTCCGGAGGGCAGGATCGGGAATGTCTGGAGTTCGAGGGTATATCGGGCGACGAATTAAGCTTGACGGAGTAGTTCTGCAGTGCAGCTGCTATGCTGTCGATGCGTTGTGCACCCAATCGTATACGAGGTTTCAGTTCCCTTGCAGAAACCGACCGACCGACGCCGATCGAGCGACATGTCTCAGATTCATCGCGGCCAGACAGTTATGTATGCAATACCTGGGGCCGGAATGTTCTCGAGGACACACAAACACGCCTGTAATCGGACCTCCGCTGACGAATGCCGCTCCCAGCATTACAGAGTGTCTCGAAGCTTATCTTGAACGCATGACCATGAGAGCAGTAGATAGCAGGGAGCAGAGGCGAGGTCGATGTCGGCACTAAGGCTCAGTAGTTGAGATTGATAGTGGGCACCGCATCGGGACCAGAGTTTCAGGACCGACGAGGAAGAGCAGATGTTCAGAGGAGGCGGGACGTTGGTCCTGGCTACAGCGCAGGGATTGGAAGGGCACGCGGAGGAACAATTAATTAGGGAACGAGCCATCGTCACAGCGAAGAGATTAGCGGCCTAGTCAGGTGGGCGGCAGGCACTGCAGGGATTGGCACCGCAGCCTGTGCCACTCAACGCGCCGACTCGCCAATCGGAAATGCCACGCGTCGGCTTGGCAGGCACCCGCCCGCCCCTGCTCGCCTTCGTGGTGGCAGCATCTGCTCGTCTCCTCCGCTTTCTCGTCCTCTCGTCTCCTTTTCGACGGCCTCGAGTCGAGCAGCATCATGCTACTGCTGCTCCACATTCTTGCGCGGTCGTGCTCGATTCCGCCGACCGTCTCGACACATATGCTCTGCATGAATTCCAATGGCCCAGTTCCCGCCACCAGGAGCGTGAAGTCCGCGTGCTGTTCCCGTGCTACATTCTTTGTCCACCGTGTCCCAGCGATGTCCCCTTCGTTCTTTTTGCGGCCCTTTGTCGTGTGCTACGCCGACCATTCCGGTTGGTATTAATAGTGGCAAGCTATGGCCGGTGGTGCTGACCGAGATTACGCCAGACTAAGAAATCGTCAACCGGTGGTTGATATACCCAGTTGGCCCATGGAAGCTTCGTTTCAGGACCAGGTCCGCTTCCCCCAGATCGGGTAAGCCCAGCACAGTCGTCATCTCGGCAAAAACCGAGAGATCTTGGGTGAATCTGATATCGAGGTCACTTCGCAGCATCAGTGGCTTGTGCAGTCTTCACCCGTCTTCTTCTCGTCATTCACTCACCAACTATTTTTCACTCTTTTCCATCGTTTTCCCCGATGCTCGTCTGGCACAGCTGCTTTGACCAGTGACCCTCCGCGGTGTCGCCCACCCAACCTTCGACGAGCCGGGCTTGTCCTTTGTTTTCAATTCCTTCCTTTATCTTGAGTGCTTCCAACACAAAGACGAATCCTCCACCAACTTCAGGCGATGACATCTGTGGGCACGGCTGCTCATGCGGCTACGTGGGGAAATTCGAGCACCGGAGGCAGCTCCCCATATCAGAATGCCGCGACCCAACTCTACCTCGACGGTCTCAACAAGTCGCTGGAGCACAACTACCTCTGGGCCCTGCTCGGTGTTATCGGCCTGCTCCTTGCGAACTCGGCGATCACACGGTTCAACGCACATCTTCGACACCTGGCGTCTTTGAGCGGCACTGGTGCTTTGCGTTACTTCTCCTCGTCTTCTCCGGTCCTATGTTCGGTCAAGAGCACGCTCCTATACGCCCCGCTTCTATTCTACCGACGAGCAAGAGATGTCAGATTTTCGCGGCACGTCAATTTTGGAACCATTCCCACACGCTTCCAGGCGCTCTTCATCGTCCTCGTCACGGGCACGAATCTGTTTGCGTGCACCTGGAATATACCGTGGTCGGATCCGGAGCTGCAGGTCCTGCCTATCCTACGCAGCCGCACCGGATCGATGTCTGTCGTGAACCTAATCCCGATCATGATCATGGCCTCAATTAAGAATCCCCTGATATCACTGCTCGATATCTCTTACGACACCTTCAATCTGCTGCACCGCTGGTTTGGTCGACTGGCTGTCTTGGAAGCCGTTGCTCACACTATATGCTGGCTCATGGCCAAAGTGCAGTCTTCTGGCTGGTCTGGTGTGACGGCGTCGATGCAGGCAGCTTTCATTCTTTCTGGCTCGATCGCCACTCTCTGTCTTGTTCTCATTCTCTTATCGAGCCCAAAGGTCTTCAGGAACTTGGCCTACGAGTTCTTCCTGCACTTACACATTGTGCTGGTTGTATTGATGTTGGTGTTCCTGTGGATGCACCTCAAAGGCCTCCCTCAACGGAGCTTATTGCTTGGTGCGGTCATCATCTGGGCTGTGTCGAGGTCTTGGCGGCTTGCAACGTTGCTCTACAGAAACGTGGGCAGAGGTGGCTCGAAGGCCAAGATCGAGCCTCTCGGTGGCGGCGCAGTCAAAATCACCCTCAACGTGGCTCGACCATGGAAATACAGACCTGGTCAGTCCCTGTACCTGACGATACCTGCCATCGGGCTCTGGACTGCACATCCATTCTCCGTTGCGTGGTCTGGAGCCCAAGATTCCTCAAGTCAATCTATCTCCCGGCAGTCTAGCTTCAACGAGAAGTCTCCAATCATCCGGATACAGACTAGGGAATTGGAGAGAGCTACAGGAGAGGAAACCATATCACTGATTGTCAAAAAACACACCGGTTTCACGAGCAAACTCTGGAACCGCGCAATGATAGGGCAGACAAGTCTCCCAGTCACGGCGTTGGTCGAGGGCCCTTACGGTACCGAGCGCAGTCTGTCCAGCTATGGAACGGTCGTCCTCTTTGCGAGTGGTGTGGGGATAACCCACCAACTGGGGTATGTCAAGAAGCTTGTGGAAGGATATGGCCAGGGTACTGTTGCGGCACAGCGTGTCACTTTGGTCTGGGCCGTGCCCACCACAGAATGTCTCGACTGGATTCGACCATGGATGCACGAGATCCTAGCCTTGGAGGGCCGCAGAGAAGTGCTCAAGGTCCTCTTGTGCATCACGCGAGCAGGTCTCAGTCAGGTCATCAAGAGTCCGAGCGAGCAGGTCCAGATGTCGAGAGGGAGGCCGGATGTGGAATCTATCATCCGGCGTGAAGCACTGCACAACATGGGCTGTATGGGGGTCAGCGTCTGCGCTGGCGGCGGGCTGGCCGACGAAGTGAGACGCGCCTCAAGGTTGATGCTCGACAAAGGCGTCAACTTGGATCTCATTGAAGAGGGTTTTGGCTGGTAGTTATTTGGTCGAATAGATTCGAGAAGCGGGGGCGATTGCTTGTTTGAGAGAATGTTCGCTAATCACGGTCAGCTTCAGCGAATGCTAGACATAGGGATATCGAGGTCTAACGGACACGCGGCATGACAGACTCTTCTGTCTGATACTGTATTCATTCATTCATGTATCCATGCAGTCCTTCATTCATTCATGTATCCATTCATCATTCCTTCATCCAGCGCCAAGAAACACTCTACGCGTGGAGTGCTCTTGCTCGTCCGTATATGACGTAAGCGTGTCGAACCTCAAACCCTTCGGTGACCCTCGTCGTTGTCTTCCGGACTTGTTTGCTCGCGTGCCTTGCCGCCGTCATCAGTAGCAACAGCACAAGCACTGTGAAATTATCGATTCAGACAAACTACTTCTCCGAGGTGCTGCGCATTTTTGGCACTAGTCATCTTGATTCCACAATCGAACTACAGACGCTCGAGTGTGCGGTGTCAACATGATATCGCCAGCTGGCTAGGCTGACGCTTCCAAGTTGTGATCACTTCAACCTGGGGATCGGTCTTTGAGTGCGCGACTCAGGAGATCTTAATGCAGTGACATTGAAACGTTGAAAAAGTTATTTTTTCAAACAAAGGCAACCTCGCCATTAGTCACACCCTACGCCGTTGTCCTTTCTCAGCTCCAGATTCACGCGTCACCAAACCCTTCAAGGTTTGGCCCGTCGACATTTGCGGGCCCGCACACGAGGCTGCGGTAGGGCTATCCCTTCAGGCTCGAGTCAGGCTTTGGATAGGGCTACGAGGGGCTCGTTCTAGACCAGCTGTTTCGCAAGAACGACGCTTTTCAGGACACAACATGCCGCCCCGACGCTCTAGAAATGGAAACCACGCCAGAACCACAGCATTCGGCCGGGCATACCCCAACCTTCAACGAGCTCTCCTCTTATCTTG
This sequence comes from Phialophora expanda, assembly GCA_016109585.1. Lineage (NCBI taxonomy): Eukaryota > Fungi > Ascomycota > Eurotiomycetes > Chaetothyriales > Herpotrichiellaceae > Phialophora > Phialophora expanda. Next base: position 172,705 of record JADWPR010000016.1, read on the forward strand.
TGAAGCAAGTCCATTCCTCCTCTTAGCCACAATCGCAACCGGTGCGGGAATATGGAAGAGGCCAACGTGGCAGAGAGCCATACTTTGGCGTATCGCATTGTGGAGTTTCTTGTCAAGGTGGATCTTGGTCGGTTGTGCAATTACCTGTAGCTGGAATGAGTGGGGCCGTGACGACGGACAGGAGCAAGACGAGGAGGATCACGACCGAGCTCGACGGCTAGTGCAGGAACAACTCGCGCGGAACGAGGAGCAGCACCGACGGCGACAGTACCAGGAGCAAGAGCAGAACCAGAACCAGGCTCAAGGGGATGCAGGGGATTGAGACGGCCAAGACGGGGAATGGCTCCCACGAGACCAAGCGATTGGCATCGCGTAAGCAGCTACGACTGTGATCCAGCAAGGCAACGATTCAACGTTTGAGGAATTGAGAGAGCTACCCAGATCCTCCAACTTTGACCGTATCTCCAAGAGTCGATACAAACGATGCGCGTATCAAATCGGCCACGGCAACAGTAAACGGGTCCAACCAATATCACCCGGCGCAAAAGTCTCTGTTCGGACCCTCCGCAATTACCACGCGATTCGCTACGCAAAGCCTAGCGTAAAAGGCGCGGCACCGTGATCATCAACTTAATTCGGCCCATCAAGAGACCGAGTCTTTCAGGCTCCTGTATTCTACCAACCAACTATCTGCCCACAGTACTGACTTCAGTTCCTGAATTCCCCCTTACTATGATAGTCCTCCCAGTCAACATAGACCTGAAACTCAGCATAGCACGTCTCCGCATCACACTCCATCTTGTTTGTATACGCAGCCTCCTCCTCACTGATGAGCACCTTCTTCAATCCCCCGCCCTGCGCCGCCGCCTCGGCCAGCAGTTGCCCCTGACAAGCGTGCTCCATGCTTGTGAACAAGAAAGCAGCCTCGTCGACCGTCTTCCCGACCGTCAGGAGGCCGTGATTCCGCAGTATGCACGCTTTGTTCGTGGGGCCAAGGGCCTTGGCGATCTGCGCGCCTTCCTCGGACGCCAACACCACGCCGCCGAAGGAGTTGTAGACGCCGTGAGATTTGTAGAAATGGCAGGCATCCTGGGTGAGCATTTCGAGGGGTTGGCCGAAGACGGACCATGCTTTGCCGTAGACGGTGTGCGCGTGGCAGATGGCTGTTACATCGGGGCGGGCTTTGTGGATTTCGCTGTGCTGTGGGGGTGTTGTGTTAGGGCGGTTCGATGATTACGGAAAGAACTACTTACAATGAGGAAGCCGGCCGCATTGGGTGGCCGCGTGCGATTTCCGCCCACGACCTTACCGTCAAGGTTTACAGCAATCATATCCGACGCTTTCAAGAGACCAAAGTGGACGCCCAGAGCTAGGCCGTTGTTAGTATACGCGCTCTTCCAGGAGAGTTGACAACATACGATTCGTCCAGAACACGTCATGGCTCTCTGGGTCCCGGACACTGATGTGGCCCGAGATTCCCTCGACGAAGCCTTCCCTTGCCCAATGGCGGAACGCAGCAGCCATATGTTCGAGCTGCCATTGGCGTTGGGCAGCAAAATCATTGCCAAACTTCGGCACGCCGGGAAGCATCACGTCGCCATGGGAGATGGCGGCCAGTGGAGACTTGTCTTCCATGCCGTGGACATGTTTTCCTGCATCTTGGGCGTTGATGGCCTTGGATGTGACAGGGACAGAGGGAAGAAGGTCGCTAATCGCCGAGGGGGCCATGTTTGGCGGACGATATTTGCAATGAAGTACTCGGAGGCGCAATGGTCAAGTGCCAAGGGATATTGAGATAGCGAGAACGGTGGAAGATCACAACAGATAGAGCGCTGCCAACACAATCAACAACTTGTGAGTGCCTCTTAAATAATGCGTACACGGTGGCGAAGGACCTCCAAGAAGTTGGAAGCCGAGATGCTAAAAGGCGTGGAAGATATCCGGCGTCAGAGATAAATATCTCCATTGGACCAGACGTGGGGTCTCAGCATGGCCGTGGAGAACTCCGCTGCCCGTCCATTGGGTCTCGTCATGTGTAGGATCAGCTTTCGATTGAATCACAGGGCGAGCGTTGGTATACGATTTCCCGGCATGACTATTCGGGGACAGAAGCGACAGTCCGACTCTGGCAATGCGTTGAGTTGACTCTCGAGTTGAGATGTAGACAGGAAGGCGCGGCTCCCAAGGCTGCGCTCGATTCGCCTCCCGCAAGGCTCGGTCTAAGCCTGATACAGAATAGACTGGCTGACGTCACAGCAAGGCTGAGCTGCCTGCGATGTCGACTCTGCTCGAAGTGACGGCGTTCGTGGCAGACGGTAACACTCACCCCAGCTCAAGGCAGCATGGCGTCGTAAGTATCAGGGTCATCCCGATGGTCGAAGTCGCGCTGACAGCTCAGGAATGTCATCGAAATCCCGTTCCGACGGACGCATTCGGTCGACCTGTCCTCCGCCATCAAACAATATATCTCGACCAAATATGACCAGTCGCCAGGCATGTTCGCGGACGACCTGCGAGAGATTGACAGGCTGAGAAACGACGCCATCAGTGTCCGCGAGGCTCACGTCAGTGGGATCAAGAGGTTGCAGGTCTATGCGGCGCAATTACGCTACCTCGGCGGCAAGTTTCCCATCGATATCGGCGTAGACTTCCCTTGGTACCCTGCAATCGGATACGATAGGGACAAGCCAGCACTACAGAACAACTTGAGGTTTGAACTGGCGAATATCCTCTTCAACTTGGGTGCCCTCTATTCACAGCTGGCCTTCGGGACGAACCGAACCTCGATCGATGGGCTCAAGTCTGCGGCCGAGTATAGCATGGGCGCGGCGGGGACCTTCTCGTTTATACGGACGGAAATTCTGCCTGACATGCGATCTTCTCCGCCTGAAGATATGGATGACATAACACTGGAGAGTCTGCAGCAGTTATGTCTGGCTCAGGGACAGGAAAGCTTCTGGCAGATCGCGATCAAGAAGAACATGTCGGATGGCACAGTGGCGAAACTAGCTGCCAAAGTATCCGACTACTATATACTTGCTGCGGATGCGGCGAGGCGATCACGGGCGGTAAGCACCGAGTGGATTCATCACTTTCAAGCAAAGCATCACCACTTCGCCGCTGCGGCCCAATTTCGACAGTCCCAGTATTGCTTGCAAAACAAGCAATACGGTGAAGAGGTTGCAAGACTAAAGGACAGTCTCGCTTGCGTGAACGAGGGTCTCCAGGAGGCTCGATGGATTAACTCTACCGTACTCGGAGACCTGAACGGTCTCAAGAACAGAGTCTCCGAGGAGCTGAAGCGGGCTGAAAAGGACAACGACTTGATCTACTTGCAAACTGAGACGCCCAAATCCGAACTTCGGCTTCTGGATCGGACGAACATGGTGGCCCCAAAGACCCCTAACGATGTCCAGAACGGGATTTCCCTCCTGGGGGAAGGCAAGCCCTTCGGCCGACCGTTGTTTGAAAAGTTAGTGCCATACGCAGTTCATCAGGCCGCGTCGATTTACGCCGATCGGCGAGATCGCCTTGTCAACCAGTCGATCATTGTCGACCTGGAAGCCATGACGGCAAGGCTCAGAGAGGTACTGGAGTCGCTCGATTTGCCTGGATCCTTACAAGCATTGGAGAAGCCGCTTGGTCTGCCCGGGAGCCTGGTGTCCAAAGCTGAAGAGTTGCGACAACAAGATGCCTTGTATCGGATCAAACGGTCAATGGAAGACACGACCAAGCTGAAAACCAACGATCTTGCAGTCTACCAGGAAGGGGTTGCGTTGCTAGAAGCCGAGAAGGCTGAGGATGACCGTGCACGGGCGAAATATGGCTCAGATAGATGGAATCGACCACCGTCTACCCAAGCCCTGGCAAAGCTCTACCAGAACTCCACCGAGCTTAAGACGTACCTCAATTCTGCCGGCTCCAGTGACAGCCTGGTACAGACCAAGTTCCGAGAAAATGAACACATCCTCAAGATTCTGACTGGGACCAACCGGGATCTCGAGCGGTTTGTCCCTTCTTCCAGTCAAATCACCATGACACCGACAATCGACCAATCCGCTTCCCGCCTACGAACAGTTCTCAATGAGGTCTCTCGATTAGAAACACGGCGCAAACACAGGATGGCGGCGTTGAAGGAGAAGGCAAAGGCAGACGACATTGGCCCGGCCTTGCTCGCCGAAGCCGCACGCCTGGAGCGGGAATATCCCATGCAAAAGGTTGAGCCAGGACAATTCGAGAAATTGTTCGAAAAGCGACTAGAGGCTTACGAACCTGATCGCGAGGCTCTAATCGCGGAACAGGAAGAACAAGATCAGATTGTGGCTCGACTGCGAGAGGCAAACAAAGCATTTTTAGACGCGAGGCGAGGCGACACAAGTACAAGAGACCGGCAGAAAGCGCTCCAAGCTCTTGACATGGGCTATGCGAAATACAAGGAGCTCATTAGCAATCTCGAGACTGGGAGGAAGTTCTACAACGACCTCGCCAGCCACGTCACACGTTTCAGGGAGAACTGTAAGACTCAGGTCTCTGAGCGGCGGATTGAGGCTAGTCAGCTTGAAGCGGAACTCGCTGGACAAGATATGGGCAGGCTCAACCTTCAGGAGACGCGACGGGAGTTAAGGAGTCAGAACGCCGCCGCACCACAGACGAGGAGTCATGCACAACAACAGCCGCCTGGAGAGGAGCAAGAGGCCATGGCCGCTCCAATACCGACGAGAAACCCTCCTGCAAGCGTCATGCCCTCCACAGCGCCCTTGCCGGTAAACGTCGCTGGTGGCAGTATTGCAGGTGGCGGTATATGGACGCCGGACATTGGAATCAAATTTGGAGGAGTGTCTAATCAGCCCGGGCAGGCAGGATATCCTGCTCCGCGGCGACCTTGAATCTGCCTTTGAACGGGGTCATGCTGTATCTGCAGCCAGGAACGTCTAATGAGACACGAAGATGCATGTCCGAAAACTTATCAACCTCCCGTTCTCTACATAGCTAGCTCCCATGCTGCTTTTCTATTTGTACTTCTCACAACGCGATCTTGGTAATCTCCCCTCCTTAGTGAGAGGAGCCCTACTCAGTATGAAGTGGAGGAGTCCAAGAAATCCATCCCCGGCAAAAATGGGCATTCGATCAATCCCGCCGCCAGCTTCCCTAGAAGTCGCACTAAGACACACCGCACACCACCCAGCTCTGTACTTTCCCTCTTACGTCTCGAAGGACAGCTTCATGTCAAAGGTACACACATGCCGTGCCTTGTCTGTACGGGCTTGTATCGACCATGCCGGCGAACTCCAAGCGAGATACGTAGTTCTGTGAAATCCACCATCACATGGTGTGAGCAAGGCCTTGCAAGCCCCCTGTCGAGCCAGATACTGAATGTGCTGTCCACCATCTGAACCGCGGCTGCCACATAGGGTAGGTACTGTCTTAACTAGATCAAAAGAAGGAATTTCCAAGCAAGACGCTGCACGTAATCACCAACATCTGCAACGTCGGCATCGTCGATGACTGGCCGCTCACCTCGCGCCGCATTGGGAAGTTGGATTTCGGGACTAACGCGAAGCTGGGAAAGGCAGCCTTGTCGGGGGTGGCTGCGTCTCAGGCACCCAGGCCCTGTCGACCGTGTCCCGCTTTGTCAGGGCCAAACCAAACCTACGACAACCCCTCTTAGTTGGAAATTGAGGCACTGGCACATCCCTCACGTCCACACCGAACATTGGTCCTACTCGTACTACCTTAATCTCCGATCTCCAGGCGCAGAGACAACGTGCGTGCAACAGAATGCGTTGACTTCCATGTCGCCTGATACGGGCAGGTCCCCGAGACGATGGGACCCCAGAGCCTGCGACCCGGAGACACCGTCCAGTGGGGAGGCTCGGTCACTCTCCGGAACCGCTTAGATGTGCTTCCAAAAGAGTCGGCAAGTCTAACCCACGACACAGACGAGGACACTGAAGATCGTGGCGATGCTCGAAAGGACACCGTTCCGCCCAAGTCAACCACCCAGCGGCAACCCGCTGCTGCACGGAAGCTGCCTCTCAAACGTGCGGTCAAGGACCGGAGGCAGGTCTACGAAGCACATTCGGCGAAACCGAGGCCCCTTCCCAGGAAGGAGCGACATGATGAGTCCTTGCCTGTGGTAAAGCACTCCCAAAGCCCGTCGTGGCTGCTGGAACCCGACGGCGAGGAGCTGAATCCTTTGCTACCGTCACCCTTTCCCAATGACCTCGTCAGGAGACATATGCACAATCGTCAGTCGCCCCCCCGGATGATCTCGATCATTCACGTTGACGGATACTGATTGCTGTCCCCAGTTCCCGAGGTGCTGGCCAAACTGGTGTCGAAGGCCGCGCTGAGTGCTCCCTATGGCCGCGCTTTCTCGAGCAATCTCATGGCCTCGCTCTCGATGCACCCGGCCCAACTTCACGCCATGATGTTTGCGGTGATGGTCCACGATCGCATTCAACAAGGGATCAGCAACCCAACCGCAACGGAGCTGATGGTCGGCACGGAGGCCATCCGGAATCTGAACAGGGAGATCAGCAGTCCGGACCCCGAACGAGCACTCTCCGATTCGAACATCTGGGCCGTTCTGGTCCTCGCGTACTCTGGAAGGGAGGACAAGGTGAGATCCGCGCAGAATTACCCCCGGCAGAGCTTTCTGAGGGAGTTGCAATCTATCCATATCTATCTGAAGATGGACATTGTGATCGAGCATGTCCTCGGGTTGGTCAAGATGATGGAGCTTCTGGGAGATTTGCGGAAGATCAAGACACCCGGGATTGCGCAGACCGTGTCGTGGTAAGTCGCTCCCCCAAGCACTGCGCACTGCTTAGAGCTCGGCTGAGTCTTCACCAGGGCCGGTGTCATGGGTGCGGTCCGCAATCTCACTCGACCAATCTTCCCTTTTATATCCCACACGACGACCTTTGTCCAGGAAGACGGCCGGCTCGCGGTCACGCAGTACGAACGCGATGCCGTGGCGACAGATCTCGGCCAATTGGGCACAGGCTTCTGGCAAGTCTGGAGCTTAAATGCCGCCTCCACAGCAGCCTATCTAGACCTTCTGTTGGAGGTCATCCAAGACATGGGCGATTTTACCGTCGTGGTTGAGAATCATGCCAGTGGACGGTGGATGCCCAGAACTTCCCCCGAGATCATCGACCAGCGAAACTTCGTGCAGCATAAGTTGATGTCCTTACAAACAGAGCAGGAATTGATCGTCAGCGGTGGACTTGCCGTGGAGGACATCGACGTACAGTACGAAAGCTGCCGACTTGCTTGCATAATCTACTCGTTTATCGTCATTTTCCCGGTTCCTCCCGTTGTCGGACCCTTTGAGAACATTGTCGACAGGTTGAAGCTCACGCTGCAAGCCACGGATTGGAAAGCCTTCGAAGGTCCCAGGCTGAGACTGCATTTGTGGATTTTGGTCATGGGTTCAATTGCCTCCATCGGACTGCCGGATCGTCCTTGGTTTCTGCTACGAGTCATGGAGGTGCTCGAGGAGTTTGACATGATGAATTGGAAGGACCTGAAAGCATTGTTGAAGACGTTCTTGTGGCATCCGCGGACCAGTGACTTTGATGGGTTGGAGATTTGGAAGGCGATCCAGCACGCAGATACCCCCGAGTTAGCAAAATGACATACGTACAGTAAATTCAAAGTCAAAGACCCTATTGGTGCAGTCTGGCAAATGGTGTGTGTAGTAGCATCACATGCTTTGTTCGGATGCCGTGACCATGCTTGCGGTGCCAGTTGGGGCTTTGAAGAATCACATCACATCACATCCACCACATCGCATTCAGTGGACATTAAAAAGATTCTATTCCGTATCTGATACCACGGATGATGAATGTCCGCCTTGTAAGCTCCAAATGACCTTTCAAAATCACAAACGAAAGGACCGCCGCTCGGTCCTCAAACTCGCCACCACAGCGCCCGCCTCCAAGGGTATCCAACGCAGTAAAGACTGTCTGTTCCAGTACAGTGTGCGAAAGCCTGAGTCTGGCAAAAACGTAGACGGCAATCAAGATCAAACGGCTGGCTGGCTGGCTTGCTGGCTAACATCTCCGGGTCCAGTCCGAGTTCAAGGGAAATTCCGGGAATTCCGAAAACCCCCCCTTTCCCAGATAAGTCGCCAGATCGAACTGCGATGTCGTGGTCCGCTGGTACGTCTGAGCAGGCGCAGACTGCCGCTCATAGGTCGATGAAGGAGCGTACGTTGATGAGGCGGAAGAAGACGACGGGGACGACGGCCAGCCCCGCTCGAGCTCTTGAGAGCCCTTCAGGAATTCGATGTCCTGGAGAAGTTCCTCGACGCGTGAATGCAGCTGCTCGATCTCTTTGGCTCGTAGCGAGCAGGCGTGATTCAGCGACTCGTGCAGTTGGCGAAGTTGGGCCCATTCGGTCTCGAGCGCCTCGACCCGGACCTTTTGGCGCGCGCGGAAGGCTTGCTGGGCGAGTCGGTTTTGCTTTCTTCGCCGCTGCACGACGACAACAACACACCCACTGGTCAGCGGTGGTTCAACGGAGAAAAGAAAGGACGACTACAAGGAAAGCAGGAGCGTACTTCGCGCATTTCTGCCGTCTCCCCGACCTGGGGCGGGCTTCCTGGGTCTGACGGCGTGGACATTCTCCTTTCAGCACGTTGCCCAACTGAGGCTTGGGGAGGCTGGGTTGGTCTGGAACCCATGGTCGCGTGTTTGCAGCGTGCGGCTGATGGAGATATATGAAGCTCGTCAACCACAATCTCGGAATCGGGACTTTCGACGATCAGATTTGTGGTATGCGAGGTAAATGATCCTTCGGAGGCGTTTTAGTATACTCAAAGTCGATCACAGCTGGCGGTGATGGTGGCAAGGGGTTAATAAATCGACCTCGACGAGTACCAAGCAGCATCTTGGCTCTGTGAGATCTGAGAGGCTAGGGCATTTCCTGGGACAGGCAAAGCCCGCCCTGAGATGGCCACTAACTGGGAATGGGAAGTGTGTGGTTTACTGGTCTCGGAAGGTGGACGAGCGCATTGTGCGTACGAGGGACCTGGTCTCCTGGGGCCCGACGATCCGGAGTCACACATGAGAGGTCCTGCCCGTTTCAACGGATGGCTCCGCAATAAGCTGCATCGCTGTCGCTGCTGTAGCCAGACACAGGCGCGAGAACCTGTTGCCCGCTATGGCATGCAGAAGGGCGGAAAGAGCAGACACGGGAAAGTGGCATCGGAAAAGCTTTTAGGCAGTGGGGGAGCGACGCCCAGCTCGCTCAGGCACCCCCCGGGCAGAAATCCAACTGCCCAAAGCGGTTTCTGCGGGCGCGCCTCGTATTTACGCCAAACTCACTTAGGCGAATGTGCGGTTAGTCATCGCCTGCGCTTCACGTGCTTGCTTCACGCACTTGGGACCGAGGGCAATCTGCACCCTTGGCCCTATCATCCCGCCCCCTCCTCTTGCTCGACGCGGTCAAGATCGATGAGGCTGAACTCCTATCAGCGATGACCGGCATGACGACCGTGCGAGGATCAGACGTCATGCATCGCTCTGCATCCTAGCCCCGACTCGACCGTTGCATCTGGTATCAAAACAGCCTTACCGCTGGGTCACACAGGCCACCTCGCTGTGGGCGTGTCGACCAACCACCATGCGCCGTCCCCTCTCGACGGGAGAATGTCAAATCCGAACGCGGAAGAGACCCCCACCCAACCCGACCGGAGCGACACACCCCCAAGGCTGAGGTTTGTGACCGCGCGGCCAGACACCAAGCAGGGCAAACGCGAGGCTAAAGCAGCGATCCGGGCGCACGCGTCGCAGGCGTCGTGGGCCAAAATCCGGAAAAAGGGCAAGCAGCAGCCAAAGCAGCCGGGTATTGGTCCAGGCGAGGCCGCCCTTCCTGAACGCGACCACCATCACCAGCAGCCAGCTAGTGCCAGTAGTGCCAGTACCGAGCTAGTGCCCCATTCAATTGACCGCCCAGACGATGAGGACCGCGCAACAGAAGCTCCTGCAAGCTCCCGCCAGCTCGTGCCTTCTCGAGCCGCGAGACAGATCATTCTCGGATCCATCAGTGTCCCCAGTCCTCTCCGAACCGTCGGCGCGGGGGACGTCGATCCTTTCACAAGCTATCCCTCACGGCTGCCAAAGGAGGTGGCCAGCCCGATCCTTAGTCAAGGTAAGCAAGCCAGGGCACCGATTCCCACTGTGTATTGCGGCATGCAAGCAATCCGGCCGGACACGTGTTTCTGCAGGTCCTGACTGATGTGTCCGGGCATTGCCTGCCTTAGCCAACCACTTCTTCAATATCATATTCCTGCCCGATCCAGACCGCCCGGCGCCGAGCATCGTACAACATTGGATATCTTGGTGCATGAGGGACAGCACGTTCTTCCACGCTCAATGCTTCGCCCAATTAGCAAGGTCGTCGGCGACAGAGGCCGAGTTAAAACCGATCAACCGGAAGGCATATTGGTATTGCTACTCGGAGGTCGTGCGCGAGGTTAATAGACGATTCAATGACCCCGCGGAACGATGTTCCGACGAGAGCATTGTCGCCGTGCAGGCACTGGCGTTCCATGGTGACGCGACCGCGGACGATGCCGACGTCCCTAGATCGCCCTCGCAGGGCCCCATGAACAGCATGCAGGGCCTCGACATCTATGCAGGTCGACTGAATCCAGTCGGCATGCACCTCGGCGGATTGGCAAGAATGCTGGTCCTGCGGGGAGGGATTGGCAACATCGAGGCCCCTGGACTGGCGGCAATGCTGAGCTAGTAAGAACCGCCGTGCATCTGAGACCACCCTCCCATTCATTTGACCCTATCGTTGCCATTCGGAACTCCCCCTCCGTTCGTCGTCATTGCTGATTACTCGTCCATAGTGGGGACCTGCTTTTAGCGTCCCGATCTCTGCATAAACCAGCCTACCCCTTCGTGCCCATCGGCGAGTCACCGGCACGCACCTTAACCGACGTTAGTCGGACGGATCACGCTCTAGCCAAACTCGGCACTGGGTTCCAAGTGCTGCAGGAGCTTATGCCCCACGAGGAGTCCACACGCGGACTCGTCTCGACTCTCTGCAATCTTGCAACCTACTCACTTGCCGTCTATGACTATATCATGGGCAGGCCGCAAGCGCCGAGCCTCAAAATCCTCGCCGACCAGCGCAACTTCGTTCAGCACAGCCTGATGCAAATGAGTTCCACGCCGAGCGAGAGCGCGCATGAGGCTGCTACCCACGAGTCTTCGGGCACGTTCTCGCTGAAAGAAGCGTGCTGGTCGGCCGCCGCCGTGTACAGTCTGATCGCCGTGTTTCCCATTCCTCCCCCAAAGGCTCCATTCGCGCGACTCGCCAGGCAGCTCAAGCAGCACCTCGTCCAGACTTCCTCGAATTTTCCGCGGAGATGGCAAAAGCCTTCTCCGTTGCTATTATGGATGACCTTCATGGGGGCTCTGGCTTCTACGGCCGATGAAGAGACCAAAGAGGAAAAAACATGGTATATAAGCGTTCTTGAACGGCTCGTCTACAGGATGCAGGTTCTGAACTGGGAAAGGTTGAAGGATCTGCTGCTGAATTTCCTGTGGTTCCCTAGCACGAGTGACACGGATGGGCAGCAGCTCTGGAAGGAGATACACACGTCCAATCCGTTTGGGTGAAGTAGGCTTTTCGCCACGAGAATGCCCCCGCGGCCAAGAACGCACTATGCAGCGGCAGGCTATTGCGCTGAAGATCAGGGTACCATCTAAGCATGCGCCACGAGTACCGCTTCTGGCCTCGGCCGCTCTTAGAGCTGGCTGTGCCTGTACGCTCCCACTTGCGCGACCGAAACGATACAACACGATTGCTTGACGCCTTGCTGACTGCGATCCGAACTGTCAATGGTTCAGATAACCCCGTTCTACAGAATCGACATGAACGAAGCTCACTGGGATGCTTCCTGTGTGGTGATGACAGAACAAGGCGAGACCGATTGGGTGGATCTTCTTGCAAACTCCGCGCTCCCATCCGGGAACCGGGGCGAAGTCACCCACCAGTGGGGTTGTAACATACAGCTCATCAGAATTGGTCCGGAAAGTAAGCGGTCAAGGAGGCTCGTGGGGAATGAATGCCTTGTGACCGAGAAAACTACCTAAGTGGCCCAATAGCGATGACGCAAGCTCAACAGCTGTCTCAACGATGAATCAAAGAGTACAAGGCAAGAGAAGAAGCTAGGAGCTTAAGGCACCAGTTGGAGGCCGAAAGGATGTAGAGGAGGTCGAAGCAGGCATGACGAGGCATCAGGCGCGACAGCCTAGAAATCCAAGGCTACAACGTTGTTTGGATGGAATGGAAAGTCAGCTAGGAATGGGATGATGGTATGCATTGTACATGTATACGGCGCCTCATGCCAAGGAGAAAGAAAATTAGTACAAAGGTGAGTGAGGCATCTTCAATCAAACTACGCGGTGCCGATTGGGATTTATGTCTCGGTACCAATCTCGGTATCAGTATCGGTTTTGCTGCCACGATTGCATTGCGGATAGGGATGTCGCTGAGAGGAACTTAGGTGATGATGCCGAAGGGTTGGTCCGATGGAGCTGTCATATTGCGCATCTATGGAGCGAGAAGAAGGTGCGAGATAAACCAGAGTGAAGGATAGAGGGAAGGGGTATCGACTAGGAGATCGAGAATGGCCCTGATGATCAAACACGTGACCACGGAACTTCAAGCTATACCTATTTTGACTAGTGTATTTTGGCATCACATTCTATTCTCCATTTCCTCGTCCACATCCTCGACTGCGTACTGTCCAACATTGATGCCTTTCAGGTTCCTGTGCTTGTAAGACACGCTTTTACCTTCCTCTCCGATCCGCTTGTGCGTGCTCGCGTTGGTCTTGGCGGAAACGGATCTTCTCTCTCACGAACGTTTGACCGTGCCGAGTTCAAGTTCTGCTCAAAATCTTCGACAAAATGCGACTCCGAGACGTACAACGTCTAGAATTACCGCCGTCGGCAGACATGCACGTTCACCTGCGACAAGGCCAAGTGAATCCATCCCCCACCGGCCCTAGTGTGTACTGGATTAGACTGAAACCATTTCTTTCTTCCTCCAGGTTATGGAACTGGTGGTTCCTCAGATTTTGAATGGAGGAGTAGATACGGTCTTTGTGATGGTATGCAGGAGCCTCACACCACGTGGTCCTCGATTTCATGTCAGCTGAAATTGGTTTCCAGCCCAACTTGCAGCCGCCGATCACGAGTGTCGCCCAAGCTTTGGAATACCAGGCGCGATTGCGGGCCATTGAGCCCAGAGTCCATTATCTGATGTCGCTCTACGTGTGTCATTTGCGCTCCAGTGGGTGGCCGTTCTTAACGGATCCCAGCTTCATCCCTCCATTACGCCCGATGTCATCGCCGAAGCTGCTGCCGCAGGGATTACTGGAGTCAAGATGTATCCTCAAGGTAAGGAGGGGTCTGCGTGAATACCCGAGGGGTCCTCCCCTCCACTCTGGATGGAGTAGTGATTGATCTCGTCTTAGGAGTTACCACGAATTCCGAGTCAGGCGTGCCAGCGGATTTTTTGAACGCCTACTCCCCCGTCTTCGCTGCCATGGAACAGCATGACCTTGTGCTGAATTTGCACGGAGAGTGGCCGGGGCGTCTGCCAAACGACGACATCTCTCTGGAAGAAGCGTTCCTGCCGGAGCTGAAGAAGCTTCACGACAAGTTCCCCCGTCTTCGATGTGTGCTTGAGGTGAGTAGATCCTGGTCGTCCACTGTGTACACTTATTGCAGTAGTAACGGGCTCGCAGCACTGTTCCACCGCCGCAGCTCTAGATGCCGTACGGGCATGCGGTCCATCCGTTGCTGGTGCGTCTACCCATCTCCACCCGACCCTGATAAGCTCATCCTCGATGACGACTTTCCCACTCTGTTGTTTCTTTCGCCGCTCTTGCCGCTGCTCTTCTTCTAAAGATTATGGATCCTGCAGGAACGATAACGGCGCATCACCTCTACTTGACGGGCCACGACAGTCAGGTAGATCCTCTGGCTTTCTGCAAACCTATCCCGAAAAGCCCATCAGATCGAGATGCCCTGATCAAAGCGGCATGTAGCGGCGATCCGAAATTCTTCTTGTGAGTTCCAAGCCCGCGCGCTTCGCTTCTCGGAGTCCGACCTTTCTTCTGTTAACTCGTGCGTGCTCCCCTCCACCAGCGGGAGTGATAGCGCACCCCACCCGCTCGTATCCAAGGTCGGGAAGACTCAAAGCGGCCAAGCAGTGCCGGCGGGCGTGTTCACACAGCCGTTCGCCACCCAGCTCGTGATTCTAGCGCTCGAAGAGGCCATTGCAAGGGGAGTTCTCGAACCCGACCAAGTCACCCAGGACCGGCTCGAGCGGTTCCTGAGTCGATCCGGGAGACGCTTCTATAAGCTGCCTAGCCCTGACGGTGACGCTCCTGTCAAGGGAGGACCCAAGATCGTGCTTGAACGAAAGGGCGAGACGATCCCCGCGAGCATAAAGAGCGGGGATGGCACGCTGGAAATTGGGTTGTCCAAGTCTACGGCTCCGGTGTTTAGTTTAAGCTGGCTTACGTAGGTGGGCAGTTGAGCAAGTAGGCAGGCAGGGAGGGAGATAGCTAGGGCGATAGATCGGGAATCCTCCGGATGGCTTCCAAGAATCCACAGAGCGGACCACGAGACCATCACCGTGAACACATTCACGCGTAAAAGACCAGACAAAATTACTTGTAGGGAGGACAGCAATGTCCAGCTCTACACTACACGACATGAAGTGCGAGAGTCATAGACTCTGAATGATGGATGCTATAGCAGATCCAGGATCTACATATGGGCTAGTATAGTATATATAGTATATCCAGCTTCCATGCTACGCTGATGCTACTGTATGCCACGCTATGCCGCGCTATGCTTCGCTGTGCGACGGACGTGTCGATCCTATACCTGCTTCATCTGCATCGCGCGGGGACAATAGATAGGATACTGGACAGGACACCGGACCCTGGATTGGACCTAGAAAAGGCACATCTCTGGCTGATACCGCACTGTTTACAACCTCAGCTCTCTTCCCCCCAGGCCGGTGTCCCGACTATTCTGCCTGCGCAGCTCCTCTAGCTCGTTCGCCCCGGCGCGCGCGACCTCGTCTTCATCGGCGGCGAATTGGCCCATCGTGCCGGGGAAGCGGCCCTCGCGATATCTGGCCCACGCGTCCTCGACGACCTCGCGGGCATCGTACCCGAACAGGAACTTCTGGAACACCGGGTCGCGCCAGCGGTTCTGGTAGCCCTCGAAGGGGGCGGCGTCCCACGCGAGCATCTGCCGGTCGCGCTCGCGCTGGCGCGGGCCGTCGTGGAGGTGGAAGATGTCGCGGCCGAGGTGCGAGCTGCCCGTGACGACGCGCGTCGTGCGCGGCTTCCGCACGCTCTCGTAGATGGCGAGCAGGTCGGGGACCTGGCTGCGGCGCTCGATCTTCTCGAACAGGTGACCGAGCACGGCGCCGTCCTCGACGGCCTGCGCGGCACCCTGGGCTAAGTAAGGGAGCGTCGCGTGGCAGGCGTCGCCCAGGAGCGTGAACCGCCCGCCCGGGTGGCCCCAGCTGCTCATCTCGCGCGAGTTTTGCAGCCGCCATTTCGACGTGTCATTGCACAGCTCCAGCAGCGCGCGCAGCTGGGGGTCCCAGTCCTCAAACATGGCGTGCATTTCCTCGAGGTCGGCCTTCTGTTGGTTCACAAATTCCGGCAGGTTGTCCGGGCAGGCGATCACGATGTTGTACAGGTTTCCGCCCTTGAGGAGGTAGCTGACGACGTGGCTGTCCGGGCCCATCCAGTAGTTGATGTTCGGGGTGGAAACGAGGTCGCGGAGGAGGGGATGCTCTCGCATCCGGTCTGCGGGTACGACGATGCGGTATGCGAGATCGCCTGTCAGATGGGGCGGGTCGGGACGGCCGAGGAGGGCTTCTCGACAGACTGATTTGAGGCCATCTGCGCCGATGATGAGGTCGGCCACGAAAGGTTCCCGCCGGTTCTTAATGTGCACGGCCGGGGTTTCAAAGTCGACGCCGGTTACAAATGAATCCAAGATGATCTCCACTCCCTGACGCTGGGCCTCTTCGACGAGGATTCTGTGGTAATCGGCACGGTGGATGTGCAGGTATGG
Organism: Phialophora expanda; assembly: GCA_016109585.1. NCBI lineage: Eukaryota > Fungi > Ascomycota > Eurotiomycetes > Chaetothyriales > Herpotrichiellaceae > Phialophora > Phialophora expanda. The sequence goes on from JADWPR010000016.1 coordinate 188,847, forward strand.
ATAGCCATAGGTGGATTCGCAGTGCGGGATCAGTGGCTGAGTCGAGAGGATCTTGCCGTCGCGGTAAGAGCGCAGCACGAAGTTTTGAGGACGCACGGACGCGGCTTCGATGGCCGGCAGCAGCCCCCAGCGGGAGAGGATGCGGGTGCTGTTTGGGGGGACCTGGATTCCTGCCCCGACCTGTCCATGGTGTGAGGGCGAGGAACGTTATGTGACCTGACATGGGACGACTCACCTCTCCAAGGGCAGGAGCTTGCTCAAGAATCGTGACTTTATGCCCAGCTCTGGCGATGGAAATTGCCGCAGCAAGGCCTCCTAGACCCGCGCCAATGATGCCAATATGGAGATGCACTTTCCCCATGGTGTCTGGCTATGTTCGTCGCGAGAAATGGTCGCGAGTCTGGATGGCCGGTAATAAGGCTGTCCGGATCAGGGGCTTATGACGTAATCCGAGATTTGCGCAGGAAGGTTCCGAACGCCCGCCAGAGAATCGTAGATGGGGGGTAAAACGAGATCTCGGAATCGTCCGACAGGTCTCCGGCCCCCAGAAGAGACTGTGCAGGCGCTATTCAGTGTTTTGCGTGATCCTTTGGTGCAATTCTCGTGGCGGGAGACGCGACAAGTACTGGCCGTCGTGGTCACCCAACACCACAGCGTCTTGCTGGTGCGAAACGACCTGTAGCGGATATAAGACCGAGGCTGCACGAAAAGTGATGTCAAGTCGAGGGTATATCTGAGTTTGTTCGGAATTGGAAGTTCTTCTCGTGCTTTAGGACTCGGCGAGGTGGGAATGTTGCCTGACTGCGAGTTGAGCGGACTGGGGAAGCAGAAGGAGCCGGTTAAAGCCCATCTCATCCCTCATATATCCTCTTGACCATGATGTACACATGGCGCGTCTCAATACCGTGATGAGTGCCGAAAGCACCTGTGGCATCTCATAGCGGAAAAGCATTTGTGTCTCTGTGGGGACGACGAGCGAATGGCCCGCGGGCTCAAAAGAGCGTACGCCAGATCCAGGCCCATCCATGCCCAGGCGGCAAATCTGGGTGAGAAACCATGACAGCCTTACACTTTCGTACTCGTACACAGTCGATAGTACAAACGGCAGCTGTGCCCGTGGGCTTGGCGGCGTGGTTATGCAACTCTGCCGCTGGCCGCCATTCGGAATGTTCCTGATCTCGTAAGCGACGGTGGTGCGTTGGAAATGGCTTGGCTTTCGTCTGCCAGCAGAGCGCCACTTACGGTTATCTGGGCAATTTTCGCACTTTGCCAGTGACAGCCGTCATCTGGCCAGCGTGTTCCGGCGTCGGACTGGTATTTCCAGATCTTGCTGATTGTTCATTCGGAGACATGGTGTAGGTTGCACGTGTTGGACTCACCTGATGTCGCCGGCAACCGCGGACAAACCCCCCCGAAGTCGGGCGACCCACGGTTCAAGTATTCGGCAATTGATTTCTCCTTCGGCTTAAAGCTCTCCCCACGTACCCCGACGGACTCAAAGTAGAGAGCATGGACTTCTAGAGCCTACGCAAGGTGGTTCCACCGAAGCTGGGGAAGGTGAGAAATATGTACCTCAGGGTCTGATGGAGAAATGCACTCCGGGAAGACAAAACGGGTGCTGTTTGTTAGCACCGGCTGGCGCTCCGGATCCACCTCCTGGCAATAGAAGACCGCGAGGTTGTCCAGAGGGAGAGCGCCGCGTATCATGCACGTCGAGAGGAGCGGTGCATGGAGGGGGCTTATCAGGCACAAGAGGCCATTGCACACGGGGTTGGACGAGCGCTGGACTTCAGGTCTAATGAATATTAATCGATTTTTTGGGCGATCAGAAACACTCGGCACAATTGCTCACTATCCTATGGATAGTCTAGAGGAGCGTGCAGTAGATAATAATACTTGCGAACAACCCTTCAACAGCACCCACTCCAACACTATCAGTGCCCACCGGCGTTGTTGGCACAACTAAACGGCTTGGTAGTCGTCCCGTTCCTCACCATGCTGTATATACTGGCCCAGGTACCGACGCCAAACAAGAGGAGTGCGAAAACGATGTTCAAGACATTGACCAAGAAGAGAATCCGCTTGCCAAACGTCCACTTGCGCCACTCGCTGACCCTGTTCATGTTCATCCAAAACATTCCAGACAGGCCGAAGGTGAACCAGGATGCGAATAGGGCAGACGTGAGGCTCAAGAGGTCACCAAAGACAGGCACAGCTTCAGCGATCAACCAAGCGCCGAACCACGAGAGAGAAACCATGAGCAACCAGATTCGGTATGATGACCAGCCCTTCTGATGCATGAGGTCGTCCTCCCTATTGTGCAAGAGTTTGACGTAGAGGAATTTGACGCCGACGTGAGCGTTGACAACACCGGCGATGACGATGGTAGGGATGGCGACACCGTAGGCGATCTTCTTGACGACGCTGCTGGCACTGTCCAGGGCGGGGCTGGAAACGTTGTTTCCAGCGTAGTAGTACACCACGACCGCGGTAATGATGTACATGGAGATGTCGCTGCACTGCAGGAATGCAAGTGCCTTGGGGAAGTCGCGGGGATTCCTCAGCTCGGAAATAAAGGTGAAGAAGGCGACATGCCCAGCATAAGCGAAGACCATGTTGGATACCGCATTGAATCCAGCATGGAAGCTGAGGCCCGGCCGGGGCCAGAACCTGACAACGAGGACACCATTAACCATGCCTGGCTTCGTGATGGAGACTCCGACCATGGTGATCATGACAGCGCCGACAATACTGATGAAACTGGCGATGGAGTAGTACGAGAGATGCTTCAGCGTCCGTGGCAGGGTGAAGAGAAGGCTCAAGACCGTGCCGAGCACCATCCACAGAATAGTGCAGGCGCCGTGTCCGGTGATGGCGTTCATCATGATGGAAAAGGTCAAGATGTGACTGCCCATGATAAAGACATAGAACGCAAATTGACCCCAGCCAAGAAGCCGGCCTCCCCATTTGCCAAAGAGGACCTCGCCGGCGCAGGCAAAGGAGTGGATGTGAGGATGGTGCATCTTAAACTGACCGATGACGAAGCCGGTGTAGGAAGCCATGGCGCCGAGGCAGGCAAGCAAGATCAGGCCTGGAACAATACCCAGATCAGCCATAGCTCTGGGAAGGGAAAGAATTCCAAGCGAGATTGTTTCGGCGACCATGACCATTCCAGCTTGCCACCAAACCATGCTCTTGTATTCAACACCGCCTTCGATGCGGCTCGCCATGGGATCGTGTTTTTCTGGATCTACGTTTCCATCCTTGGGGGGAGTTTTGTTGTTGCCGTTGTTACCGTCGAACAACGTGTTGCCGGTAAGGCCAGGACTCAGGGCAGGCATGCCCGAATTCGAGGACGCTTCACTGCTAGAAGAAGTCGTGTTGCCGTCGTGCGCAGGGAGGCCCTGGAGGCTGGGAGGGTTATTCATGGTCAAGAAGACTTAGGATCAAAGGGAGGATATACGATAGAGCGTATGCTGCGACTGCTCTAAGGATGTCTCGAGAGTAGCCGATGGCTGGAGCAAAGGGTCAAGGAAGTGGTGCCGACTCTCCCCAAGGATGGCTGTGTGAAGGATCAGAGCTTGGACAGAGAAAAGCTGATGATAACAAAAAAGGACGGCCAGAAGGCGCAGTGGCGCTCCTTCTTGTAGAAAATCTGCAGGAGGACCTGCAGCGTTCGCAAGGTAAGAGCCACAGCGAGCTGTGCTGGGCTGGACGGCGTCTGAGCTTTGGTCAAGCGCTATTCTGAGACAGCGCAAAAACCCAAATAAATTCTTGCAGATATAGCTGCGTTGGCTCATGGTACAGGCCCGTAACTGGTTTCCGTTCGAACATGGCTGGCTCCGTGCTTGTCGTTCCATAGCCGAGGGTCGTGACGAGGGAGGTCGACCAACAAGCGTTGATGGTTTCGAAGCTTGACCCTCTAACAAGGAATGCTAAGGTTGCGTTGTGCCAGCAGAGGTAAAAATTATTTATTGGCCGGCGATTCTGTCCCGATGACAGGATTGTGCCCGGACATCAATTTGGAGTCGCTTTCGAGGGTGTCCGCTGGGCCATCTGTACTCGCGTTAGGACTTTCCTCGGTTGACCGACAAACATTGCACAGACCGTATCTCGAGTACAGTTTTCTCTCGTACTCATCAGTAAACCCAGCCTTTCCGGTCTCGACATCTTTCCGCGAGACACCTAGCTTGCTTTTCGGTAGACCCATCGAAGCCAGAAAGATGACACTTTCTCTCCACTCCAGATCTTTCCTCTTCTTGTCCCACTTCAGTTCTTCAGCCATTAAGTCGATGACCTTAGGCAGTGCTTCTAGCGCGGCTTGAGCGTTCAAGAACGCCAGTCGGGTCCTTCGAGCGATCACGTCCACGGCTCGTTGTGCGAATTCATGTCTGACGGCATACCGAACCTCTCCGTCTACGAATGGATACAGTGCGGAGATACGCTTGCCTCGAACCGGAAACCTTTCATCGGTCGGACTCGAGAGCGCTGCCACTGTCCACGCGCGGTCCCCATACGACTCAGCTAGATGCTTGGCAACCTCCGTCTCGAGGCCAAAATGCTGAATCAAGCTGATGAAAAGTGTCTTGGAAAAGCCATGTGCACCCACAAGGCGGACTTGGTGAGTTTGGCAGCTGCCATCCAGAGGAGCCGCGTCGTCGATCTTCTCGGTGCCACTGATCCGTGTGGGGGTCGTTAATGGCCTTGTCTGCAAGCTGAACTGCTCGATGGCCTCGTCAACCGCATCTTCTGCCATTTGGCGATACGTGGTCCACTTGCCACCGGCACAAGTGAGTAGCCCGGATGGCGACACGGTCACCAAGTGATTTCGGACTAGCGACTCAGTATTCTTGGCCTTCGGATCCTTGACCAAGGGTCGAATACCAGACCAAGCAGCGAGTACATCTCCTCGTCGAACGTTGATGTCGGGGGACAAATACCCTTTGATCTCGTTCAAGATCCAGCCAATTTCGTCCTCTCCAGCGATAGGATGCTGAGTGATGTTGCAAGCGGCGTCGGTGGTCCCAGCAATGGTATTACCTTGCCACGGTAGGAAAAAGATGACTCTGCCATCTGACGTTGACGGATCGATCAAGCCCATAGAGTTCTTCTGCGGGCTGTAATAGCCCGGAAGCACCACATGAACCCCGGAGCTAGGAGCAACTATTTCCTGCACGGTCTGATCGTCCATCTTTCGAATCGAGTCGCAGAAAGGACCAGTCGCGTTGATGACACCCTTGGCGCGTATCGTAATGGGTGCCGTGGGCTGACCATTCTTGTCAGCAATCACATCTCGAACCACAGCTCCGTTAAGTCTCCCACTCTCATCTTTTGTCAAGCTGGTGACCTCCATGTGGTTGACCACCGTTGCGCCGTACAATGCCGCCGTAGCTGCAATCGACACGTTCATGCGGCTGTCATTGTGCGCGCCGTCATAGTAGACCAGCGCCCCAACCAAGTTCTCCTTCCTAAGCATAGGGAACGCGTCCAACGCTTTGCTCTTGGTCAAGAAGTAGCTGGTCTCGATGCCTTCACTCCCTGCCAGCCAGTCGTACATCTTTGTGCCTGCCCAGAAATAAGGTGCTTGCCACCATTTCTGCAGGGGGATCATGATGGGGAGCCAGGTTGACAGGTGAGGGGCCGTGTCGAGGAAGTACTTCCGCTCACGCAGGGCTTCTTTGACCAAGGCATACTGATTGTAATCAAGTTCCCAAACCGCCTTTTCAAGATACCGGACACCGCCATGAACAAGTTTGGTGCTCTTGCTACTTGTTCCCGCGGCAAAGTCATCGCGCTCAACCAGGGCAACTTTCAGTCCACGTGTAGCGGCATCGAGGGCAATGCCGGAGCCTGTGGCACCTCCTCCAATGACCAGGAGATCGTATGGCTCACCTGCTGCCTGTTCCGCAGGTAGAATCCTGTCTCTTTCATCGCTTGTTGCGCCTCTCCACCGGTCAAAGCTATTCCTCAATTGCTGTGTGATGGGGGTTTCCGAGGACCCTCCCACGAGTCCACCACTTTTCCTGAGGTCGGAAATTTGATCAGCACGAGACTTGATGAGAGGAAATGTCGGAGGGATGATAGTGCCATCTTCGGTTCGGGGAACAGGGACAATGGCTCCCTGCGAGCCCGGTACGTTTATGGGACGGTAAGAGAGGTAGAAAATGGTCCCGCCGACGCCAGCGACGGCGGCACTGGAATATAGGAGGGGCCTGACAAGGCGACGGGCGGAAAAGGTGCGTCCGGCAGAGGCCATGGGTTGTGGTAGGGAGTGGATAAGTCTCGCCTCAATCGCGCGTCAGACTTTTGAACGATCGACCGTGGCGGCTTTCGTGATCAGGGAGGGCTTCTTGCGCTGAAAATCATTCCTCCCACAGTGCCATCATCCCTAATCGACAATCCCGAAGCTGTGAAATGTAGTGAGTCGGGGACTTGGAGGATTAAACCCGGCCGGGACTGCAGCTAATTTTGGTCGAGTGTGAGTTGGATTTGAGGGTCTGTTGAGCAAAGGGTCGACTCTGGTGCAACGAAGCTGCAACAACGTCTTGGACGAGGCGAGATGAGAAAACAGTGCCCCTGAGGCAAACATAAACGCAGTGCCCGGGGTTTGGGTGTTTGGGGATATCAACTCACGGAAAGAAGACCCCTTCCCGCGCTGGCTGATGCCGGCGGAGGGAGGTGGGTGTCGACCTGAAGCCCGCCTGCAGTTCGTCGTCATGTTCATGGCACGCACATTGGCCGTATGCATTTCGGTGGCAGATGGCCGAATTGCGGGCACGTGTGCGGGCAACGGACCAGGTCAGTGGTTGAATCACGCATGGGGCTGGCTTGCACCCAGCAAACCGCGTCGTGGCTTAAGCCTGTGGCCGCACTATTGGGCGCCCTAAGGGCCCCAACGTCGTCTTCTCGGGGAGGCAGAGCGAGATCACGAGCCTTCAAGCCTCGTGACCCCCTTAGGCACGAAGGTTAAATCGCACATGTGAAGCACTCGAGGCGTGGCCGAGGACTTTGGAATAGACAGCATGTGCTTTTTCATGCTACAGAAGCTCGTATCGATGCTTGAGAATATGCTATGTCCATCCAGCTCTGGTGGTTGACTGGATTCTTGGATTCATGGGCTGAGATGCTCAGTAACCCGCCACAAATCAGGACTCAGATCCAACTTTTGGTGATGAAGTCAACTTCGCCTCGGACCGCTCAGTCGTGAGTCGTGGTCATGCAATAGATGTCAAATTTTGTCCAAAATGCCCCCTGGTGCCCTCCAGGATTGTAAATCAGGGCTTTTCCACGTGTCCGTTGACCGCCTGCTCAGCCTTCTTCTCCAAGAGGTCAAGATCTATCTTCCTGGCCGGGACACTGTCGGCGTGCGTTTCTAGGTTCAGTTTGGATGGAGTCGTGGCCGCATCACTGGACTCTCCTGCCGTCGTCGACGTCCGCAAGGGACTGCCAGGACTGTCTGGTCCGTTCAAGTTTAATCGCTCTAGGGCTTCGAGTTCGGCTTCGGAGAACTGGCGTAAATGCTTGGGGCGGAAAGGGACGGGCGTTGAGACACGCGAGGTCAGGAACTATGGTCAATGTTAGCCCTGACAACAAAAACGATCAAGTCAGCCAACAGCGCAGGGATCAACATACCGAGCTCGCCGCGCTCAACAACGCAATCAAACTGGCTTGGACCACATCCTCATGAATGCCCACGCCCCAGACTTTCTCATTCGAACTGGTCGCCGTACACTCTATGTACGTCGCGGCTTTCACTTCCCTACCCTCTCCGATTGCGTGCTCCTTGTAATCCGCGACGTCGAGGTCGATACCGAGGGAATGCAGCGCGTTTGCAAGTGAGGAGATTGCGCCGTTTCCCACGCCCACGACAGGATGTTGAACACCGTCGATGGCAATTATACCCGCGAATTGACGCTTCGCGGCTGAGGTATTCTGTGCGGGGGCTTGGGTTTGGGGCGGTTGACCATGAGAGGATCTTTGCGGAGCAGGGGAAGGCGTGCGCACTGCTGTGATATTGTAATCGACGAGCGTGAAGCGCGGGTTCTCTTTGAGATGGTAAGATTGCTCGAACAAGGCTTGTATCTCGCGGGGCAGGAGTTCTCGCCCTTTGGCGTCGGCTTCCTTCTGTACAATCTTGCTGAATGCCACTTGAAGGCCGCGAGGAAGGTCGAGTTCCAGACTTCGCTGGATGATCCAGGCGACGCCGCCTTTGCCGGATTGTGAGTTGACGCGGATGACCGCCTCGTAGGTCCGGCCAATGTCTTGCGGGTCGAGAGGTAGGTAGGGCAATTCCCAGGGATCTTCAGGTCCTCTCCCTGCTTTCTTGCGGACTTGGAACCCTTTTTTAATGGCATCTTGATGCGAACCGCTGAAGGCGCAGACGACTAACTGCCCACCGTACGGCCAGCGCTCGTTGACGGGAATTTTCGTCGACTCCTCACAAACACGAATCACTTTGTTGATGTCGCTGAAGTCGATATTCGGCCAGATACCCTGCGTGTACAGGTTCAATGCCAACGTAACTAGATCAACATTTCCCGTCCGCTCGCCGTTGCCGAATAAGGTGCCTTCGACCCGCTCTGCGCCAGCCATCTGTGCTAACTCCGCTGCCGCAACAGCGCAGCCTCGATCGTTGTGAGGATGAACCGAGACACAGAACGTCTCGCGCTCGGTCATATGCGTGCAGAAGTATTCCACCTGATCGGCGAAGATGTTGGGAGTGGCCATCTCCACCGTTGCGGGTAGGTTGAAGATTATCTTTGAGTCTTTGGTCGGGCCCCAGGCTTCCTTGACAGCTTCGCATACCCGTACGGCAAATTCGGGCGAGGTATCTGAGAAGGTCTCGGGGCTGAACTCATAAAGCCATTCCGTTCCCGCATGGCTGGGGTCATCTTTCGTAATGGATCGGGCGAATTTGGTGCACTTGACCGCCAAGGCCAGAGTCTCGTCCTCAGTCATGCCAAACACAATCCTGCGGAAGCATTCGCTCGTCGCAAGGTATAAATGTAGAATTGCCTTTTTGGCTCCTCTCAAAGATTCCACGGTTCGTCGAATGAAGTCTTCGCGGCAAGGGGACAAAACTTGCAAGTACACATCGTCGGGAACAAGACCGGGGGTCTCGACCAGGTTTCTCGTAAAATCGTAGTCGGTCTGTGATGCGGAGGGAAAGGATATCTCGATCTCTTTGTAGCCGAGTTCGACGAGCATCTTGAAAAAGCGCAGTTTCTGTTCACCATCCTAGACTCTACGTCAGTCTCGGTGCCAGGATCCTCTTCCCTAGAACCGCGTACCATAGGGTCCACTAAGCTCTGGTTTCCATCTCGCAGATCAGTCGCGAGCCACCGTGGAGGCTGGTCGTTGGTCCTCGAGGGCCATTGTCGGTTGGGCAAGTCAAGTGGCTTGAACTTGCGGTATTTCTTCCACGGCTCGCGGAGCCGTTGGGCATGTCAGTAAATGTGGTAGGAGCGGTTCACAGTGGCCTTGACATACATAGGCATATTGAAAAAGCCTCCTCGGGTATGATTCTTCCCAAGCAAAGATATCGACGACTTAATGTCCCAGTCACTGCGGAGGGCTGGCGGCGCTTAGTCCAGCCAGTGACGCCTCCGAAGGGATTCAAGTTGTTCTGGTGCCGGCTAAGTCAAAATGAAGGAATTGCAGGAAAATAACAGCGGGAAGAGCAGTCCTGCGATGCTTTTGAGTCAGAATATGAGTCAATTGACCCAAATGCGCAAGAGGCAAAAGTTTTCGAACAGAGGCGGGCAAGGTGGGGCACACGGCCGTCAAGGGCAATGCTCAATGGCGTGTGCAGCTGGAATCTGATTGTGTGGGGTACATGTCCAGCATCCGTCGACAAGGGTCCGACAGACCGAGGATAGGCACCCCCGGGCCGTGGAGTCAGCGAGCTGCAGTACGAGTACAGGGGAACCTGGGGGGCCTAGGTGTCCTCCGTACCGTGGCACGCACGGGTAGGTCCCGCGTTGGGTATTTGCTGCTATCAACGTTTGGCCCTAAACCAGAGCCTTATCACAATGTGGCTAGTCTATCAATATGCATGAGCACTCGGCCTTGCTCAACCACCTTGCCCAAAGTAGGGAATACCATATATCCATACCAGTAATGGTTTGGTCTAATGGGAGCCTTCGCCGTAAAGCTCACAGCCCAGCCATGTTGTCCTCTCCCAGACAATGTTTTCATTCAATACCTATTCAACCGCAATCTGTGTCCGTAGAAATAGGCCGGACAGGTGACTCATTTGGCCTCAATTGTCTCTGCTCCTCTTGCTCTTCGTTCAATGGGGAAAAGGCTGGAGTATCGACCATCACAAACATTGTATTTGGTTCTGCTATGTGCACGGGCGGAGAAGCAGATCGACGCTGCCGCTTTGGCCCATTGGAGGCAGATCTATGCCGACTGATTCTCAGAGACTGTGATCTCGGCGCAACTGGAAGTAGGTGGCTTCCGTCAGCTGGGACGCTCATCTCTCGTGGTTTCTGTGGGCTGCTGCACTCTTTGCTGTGATGGATACTTGGCTCCGCAACGCTTCTGGCCGAGGTGCTTTCCGAGCACGTCCGAGGTCGTTGCCGTGGCTCTCGCCAAAGCTTCATGTGGACACCACCAAGTGCGCCGTTGTTCACACCGGCTTGGTTGACCACGTTGGTGTTGTGGAAGTCAGCGGTCAGCTGGGGAGTGTTCGTTGGAGGCCGAGTGCCACTGCCGCTTGCTGGGCTGTTCGAGGCACTGAGAGCCTTGAACAATTGCTCTCGACGAGCGGGACTTAGGGCCTGCAAAATCTCTTCAGGATTGGCATCGTTGACTTGCTGCTCAAAGTTGGCTCGCTCGAGGCTGACTCCAGACATCTCCGAATTGAAAACACTCTTGTTGGACGTGTAGTCAGGCATGGAAACATCGCGGCTGATGGATCTCAACATCGATCGCCACTGCTGTATCGCCGCCGGGCTCTGATGTGAGCTGATGAATGGGTCGTCATCTGGCAACAGAGCTTTGCTGACGATGTGTTGTTCAGTTGTGATGTCCTTCGGTCCAACCAAGTCGGAGCCTTTGCCACTTGGGCCGGGTTGAAAGCTGGGATGATTCTGAGAGTCGAAGACCTTCTGATGCTCGTCGCTAGTAGATGGCTGCTTGCTACGCGAGGCGATTGGGGGTAAACGCTGAGGCGAATGAGAATGCGCTTCATGACCTGGGATGCCTAAGATACGAGATCCGATTGGTCCCAGTCGTGATACTTTCTTCCGCACGTCAGCGAACATCTTCGCGTTGGGCCAAGCGATCTGGGAGTACTCGAGGATATCTGGATGCACGTCAGGCGACCTTGGTCCGAGGAGGTCATGGCTTGACTCACCCTGTGGGGCATGCTGGAAGGAAAATGCAACGACATCGCGGAGTCGGTCAAATCTGGCAGTAGAGGGCGCAGGGGGGGTGTTCTCCCTCAAAACTCCCTCTGCGATCACAACTTTGATCCGGCCAATGAGTTCGCCTGGCTCCCAGCCGTTTTGTTGCAGGATCTCTCGGTGAAATTTGGGAAATCGAAGATACTGGCCGTTCCGGTCTGTTTCATTAGCATTGCTTGGAGAAGCAGAATGAATATGAACAACCTGAGTCGCCTGCATCGAGTCAGCCAAAGCATGGAGCAGTCGGGTTGATCACTTTCGTACCGATAACTTCTGGCCAGATGTTTTCGTCGAATGTGCGCTGGCTGCGGTCCTCGGTTAGACTGGGAACGGCGTCCAAGATTGACATTCTTACGCCACCAACACCCCATCAAGGTAAACCCGGGATTCAAACAGAGTGGACTCGTCCGGAGTCTTATAGCTGAGCAAGAGCTGAGATGGCTTGGGCTTCTCCCAGCTGTGGATCGAGATTCTGAAGGACGCGCCACGCTCAAGGCTGGCAACAAACGAGGTCAAAATGGGAACTAGTGTCATCGATTCGAAGTGGTTTCTGTGCCTGTCTACCGTGGCATCTCCTAGGCTACCCACGTCTGTAAAGGTCAACTTGATTCTTGCTTGTCTGCAGGACCAGTGCACTAACTCTGGTCCAATACGAAGCATTTTGTGTCGAATTCCTGGATGGGGGTCCTGCAATCACCAGGAAATAGCAGGACATCCCAGTTCTGATACCGCATGGCGAGGATCGGCAATGGATGTGAAGTAGCAATGATGCATTGCAGACTGGAGGATGAACGACGAAGATGGCATTTTGAGGACAGTCCTTGACTTACGCCAGTGGCGATTGCACCAAAGTCGGTCGAGCCCCTCGGCAGGAGCAGCTGGCGAGAGATAGGGCGCATGGGACTCGTGTGAAGACTGTCGAGGGAAGTTGCTGACAGCGTTGACGTGAGATGGAAGCTGCGCATTGACTCTGCAGAAACAGCAGGATCAACTCAAGACCTCCCAGCGACCTTGGAGACGTGGTGGAACTTCGAATGGGACAGCAGATTGGCGGTTGTCAGGCACTGGTGCCATAGTCGGGCGATGCGCCATGGCCATCATTTGGGAATGAGATACTCGGAAGCACTCGGGACGAATTGGGGATCCGGCTTGCTACAAGGTGAAGCCGGGCAGATGTGGATCACAGCACTGCTTGCCTTGCGGTTCAGGGAGAACGCCTCAAGTGCCTCGCCACATCTACTCCCAAGATATCTGCCGGCTAGAGCGTTGCAGAGTAGAGGAGGATACCGAGGAAGATGTAAAGCAGAGGAAGATGCAAGTGCTTGAGAGGCCTCGCCGGTTTGGAGGCTTCGCCACATTTGGAACAAGTGCAATGAACCCGTTGACCATTCCTATGTCAGTTACTACCACAATCGACCCCTGAAGATATGTCCAACCAACAGAAATCATTTTCGTCTTGAGCAGCGGGTATTGTAATAAACAAAAGCAGGTATTTCCAAAAGCCGCAACCGTTTTCATGCACAGACTCGCCCGCCAACCATGCGTGAGCCACCAAAGGGCCAGATCAAATACGCCAAAGCATTAAGTTAATAATTGGTACAGACATCGTTTCCATCGATCAACTATTCCTATTCATTGGTTTCGACGCCAAAGTCCCCTCCAATGCCCATAGGATTGTCGAAGTTGAACGTGTCCTCGGTCGATGTGTTGAGGAAACTGTCGAAGTCGAAATTCTCCAGGACGTCGCTGTTCTCCAAAGAGCTGAAATCAAGGTTGAAGTTACCGGCATCATTGAACTCACTAAAACTCTGTTGTGAGAGGTCTGGTTGATGCATTTGTGGATTGGGCGGCATCGCTGCGTTTGGTGGTGGTGCTTGGTTAGGGTTGGGCATGCCGGGAGCAGCACCCTTGCCGGCGGAGTTGTTGAATCCTTGTGGGTGCACCGGAGTGATAGGCGTGGAAGGCGTGGGTGTCGCAGGTGGTTCATTATCGGCCGGAGGAGCATTTGCCGTCGAATTCTTTTTGGAGGGTCGTTTTTTGGTTGTTTCCTCCTTTGCCTTCTTCGCCTTCGGGTTGGGTTTGTTGGTAGTTGACGGTGTTGGGGGGGCATTGCCGCTCTGAGGAGAGCCACCCTGGTTGCGTGGAGCACTGGTGGCTGCGGGCGCCTGTGGGGGTGGCATTTCGTTCCTCTGTCCAGGGGTTCCCATGGGTTGGGGTTGGCCTTGAGACGGGTTCTGCACCATGGGTTGTCCGCCCTGGAACTGACCAGCCATACGCGCCTGCTGCTGGCGGGCCATGTTGTTCTGCATTTCCATCGACGTAGGTGGTCTCATGCCCGGACCGCCAGGTACCATGCCTTGGTTGTCCTTCATGAACATAGCCGTATTGAAGTCGCCGCCACCCGGCATGCCGTTCATAAAGGCCATTCCGGCAGCCGGCGAACCCCTTGCCATGTCCCCTGCGGAAGGTGAACCAGGCAGACCTAGTTGTGGTGTCCGCTTCATCTGGTCCACAGGGTTCGGCGAAGTGCCAGTCCGGCTGCCTGGCGACATACCACCAGGCTGCATGCCGACCATGGGTCCGCCTGGGCCGCCATCTCTATTGACGGCATTATCTTGTTCTTGTCGTGCCATCATCAACCTCTTTTTGTTTTGTTGTTCCAGCAGCATCAGCTGCATTTGATAGTCTTGAAGAGCATGGTTCCCACTTTGGCCTCCGCCAGGTGCGCCCTGTAGCTGCTGGCCAGCCATCCTCTGGTTGTACATGTCTATTTGCATGTTGTTGTCAAATTGAGGATTCATGCCTTGCATCATGGGGGATCCAGCATTGGCCATGTTCATCATACCATTAGCCATTTGGGCCTACCACTGTGTCAGCTATGTTCATGGGCATCCGTAGTTCTACACGACTCACCTGCATGGGCTTCTGCGGCATGCCACCATTTTGTCTGAACTGGGGATTATTCATGTTGGGTTGGAAGGCAGTCTGAATCATCATGTTTTGCGGCGCCACGTTAGGTATTCCTGGCCGCACATTAGGCATCATGCCACCGTTGAACTGCTGACCATCGAGTCGGGGTCTCTTGGACGGCGACCCACCGTTCTCGCCTTCTGCCGGCGACGAGGCGCGACCGTTCATGTCTACATCGCCCTGCTCACGTTGCATCTGTTGTTGTTGCTGTTGCTGAAGCATTTGCGCCTGCTTGTATTGTTGCAATTGCTGCGGAGTCCTGCGCGATGGCATGTCAGCGACGGTGGGGGCGATAAAGAAGACGTTGGACGTGCACTCACATCTTGCTGGCCATGTCCCTCGATACGTTGCCGTTCATCATGTTGTTGCGCATATTAGCTGGCATGAATCGGTTGCCCGCCATCATGTTAGGCCGGGCGAGATTCTGGCTCTGTTGGTTCTCTCGCATGCGCTGGATATTCTGCAGCTAGGTCAATACCGCGTCCAGCCTTGATCAGCACTGGCGACATACCTGGTGTTGCATCAAATACTGCGCAGCGGTGCCCATGTTCCCGCCCTGACCGCCCTGCATTTTACTTGAGCGATGCGCTGTGAAGAGGTCCGAAAATATACTGAACCATTCGAAGAGGAAGCCGACACCGGGGGTGCTGGCATCTCCCACGTGCATGGGGCGAGGTAGGTCGTCGGGAATATCGTCCTTGGTATCGGTGTCCATGGCATCTCCGTCGACACCGTTGACTTCTGCATCTTTGCGTCGGCCGGGACTCTGTTTGACTGGAGGCTTTGTACGGAGCTCGAATTTCTCTTCACGCAGCAGGCTTCGGGCGATGTCGTAGTGGCCAAGTTTGAGGAAATATTCGTAGATGTAGGTGTTTAACTGCGCCTTGACCTGTTCTGGAGAGTTGCCCGCGTTGACCTGTGTAGCCGGGCTGCCGTTGTTCATCATGATCATTCCACCTCCGACAGGTCCTCCCGCTGCCATAACTGCAGGATTCATGCCGGCCATATTCATCGTGGCCATCGGCGCGTGGGGAGGTCTAGAGTAGCTCGATGCGTCGGGGGGAGGCAGGTGAAGCGCGAAGAAGGCGAAAAGACCTCAGTGGTAGAAGTGTGTCAGGTTCAGTGGCGGGAAGCCGATAGTTCGAGTTGCAAATAACGGGCGTGCGGAGAGAGTCGGTCGCGCAAACCGGCAGCGACTATCAGACTATGCACAAAAGCCTCATTTTCCGCAGGTGACGATGGAGGGGAGCGTGCGGTGTTGGTTGATGGGTGCTTGAGGTTGATGTGGCCGCGATAGTGAACGGAGGTACAGCAGCGAGAGACTCTCGACGAAACGCGACCGCCACAAATTATGAAATTGGGGGTGGCAGGCTAGAGCGCAGCCAGTTTTGGGGCTGCGGGTGAGTAAGATGTGCGATAGATCTGATGCAATCCGAGACTTAAAGGATGAGGTTGAGATGATAAAGATATCAGGGTAAGAGTAAAGGTGACCTGGTCAGAAAGTGAGGTGACAGTTAATGTTGCGGTAGTGGCAGGGTTGGCGTGGGCAAGGCGAAAAGGCAGCGGGAAAGGTGAGGTTGGTTTTGGCTACGGTATAGAGAGGCACGAGAGGGTTTCGGCGTTGGGTAGGCTGCGCTCTGCAGGACCCAGACACCAACGAGACCTCAAGGTAGTCTGGAGAACCGAGTGATGACTGATGAGCTCCTAGTCAGGGCGCTGGCCGAACCCTGAGAGGGCAGCAGACAATCTTCACGGCACTTGCAGGCAAAAAGGCCGCCTATGATTTCTGACTCTGACTCGTACCTGGCCACTCAGAGCACGTCTCGCCTCAGCCCTACAAGAAGTGCCCGCGAAGATTGCAGCACGCCATTCCGAAATGGGACCACCTATGGTGGGGTGCTTGGCTCTGCACCACACCTCACCTCGACTGTCATCTTTCTTCCAAGCGGACAGAGCAAACATCTCTAAATTTCAACGCCTTGTTGGACCATTTCTTCCAGCGGGCGACAACGGTTCATGTTCCCCTGGAGCAATTGGTCTCCATCTGAGTTAGTTTAGCGCACAGAGGAGCCCCTACCCCTCGATCTTGCCGCTGAAACTGCCTCAGGGGTGATATTGAATCCTTGCGTGCTATCAATTTTTGATAGCATTGGGGATCAGGGGGGGAAGGAAGGGTCCATTGGCACGTGATCCGTCCACGCATTGTAACTTGTGGACTGACCACTGGCTAATCTTGGAGATGTTTGGTACTCTGGCATGCGATGTCGTTTGCTCTGCGTGCAGGGGATGGTGTTCTTATTCATCGTCTGGAGGCATTTCATCCTCTATGTACCGAACCAGCGTGACTCGCATCTCTGTAACGTCGTTGCCTCGAAGTACATCGCTCACAAAATGTGCCTCGATTGACATTTGGACCTGGGAAGAAGGTCAGCGTGGCGCTTCAAGTCCCGCGATACGTGGCCTTGCCATTTCCAACGCGCCGCGCAGCACACCGCAGAGGATATTAGAGAACCACAACACATCCTGAGCCCTTCCATCGTCCGGCAGTTCCACGAAATCCGCCAGGGGATTCTCATCAAAGAGCAATGAAAACTGCTTGTTGTCTGCCGTCCAGTTCGTAACAGTGGGTGTGATGTTCAAGAACATTTTAAAGCCGACCTTTGCAATTCTTCAGTCGACTAGTCTCCAACGCTTAGACAAGGCTGACCTTCGAGATCATTTCAGCTGTATCCCTGAAATTGCCACATCGGCCGGTGTTTGACCTTGCGAGAAAGTCTTCAATGAGTCGCATTCCAATGTTGTACCCCATTTTGTCAAGCTGCTGGTTGACTTGGACGTAGTCGTAATCATAGTCGGTACAGAGCTGGGCCACAATGGTTCCATAGGTAAGTGTTACCAGCTCTGCATTGACCTTGTCGACTCTCGTCCTGACAGTGTTAGTTACTGCTGCCGCTGGCTACAAACTCCGCTTACTTCCAGATCCTAGCGGATGATGAGTTAGCGAGTCGCAGAACTGTCGGTCAAATACGCTCTTACTCTTCGCCCACACGGGCGGCTTTTTGACTCGACGACATCCGAACAGGGAGACCACATTCACCGCAACCGTAGCATCTTCAACGTCCCCAGGGAGAAAGTGTCAAGAGCGATTCAGGCAAGCATTAGATAGTAGCCTGGAAAACTGGGGAGAGTTAACAGCCTCGCATGCCAAGGCTGTTAAATCCTCGGGGAATTGAATCGCCGGCTGCCGGCCCAAAAAGTTCAGGATGCAAGACCAGGTCGCTGGTAGACCACAACCGTGAAAACCGCGTCTGCCAGCCCCGAGAACGGTAGGTCGCTCTACAGTCCTGTACTGGTATCATGTCGATTAAACGGCAAGCCTCCGACAGCTTTAGCCAGCCACAGGCCTTGGTCAAGAGGCAGAAGTCGAGTTCAGATCTCAAGGACAACAGATCTCTGACAGTTGGTGCGAAAGAGCAGAATGGCGCCCTCGTGCATTCGGTACGTTCGTCCCTCGTTTTAGTGCAGGGCGTTTCTAACGTGTTCCCTCAAGGCTCTGCGCACCAGCGCACTCGCTGCTCCAATCATGCAACTTACCGGCCACTCTGGCGAAGTCTTTGCGACGAGGTTTGATCCAACAGGACAGCACATTGCTTCGGGCTCCATGGATCGATCCATCATGCTGTGGAACACCTACGGACAATGCGACAATTATGGAGTCATGACCGGCCACAAGGGCGCTGTGTTAGACCTCCAGTGGTCGCGCGACTCAAGAACAATCTACTCCGCATCCGCAGACATGACCGTGGCAAGTTGGGATCTCGAGACGGGCCTGAGGATACGAAAGCACGTCGGTCACGAGGAGGTTATAAATTGCTTGGACCTAAGCCGACGGGGCCAAGATCTGCTACTCAGCGGCAGCGACGATGGTACAATCGGTATATGGGATCCTCGACAGAAGGCAGCGGTCGACTACATCGAGACAGACTTCCCAATAACAGCGGTAGCGCTGGCAGAGCAAGGCCATGAGATCTATTCCGGCGGAATCGACAACGACATAAAGGTCTGGGATGCTCGCAAGATGGAGGTGACATATACTCTAAGCGGCCACCAGGACACAATTACATCGCTGGAAGTCTCCCCCGATTCGCAAACCCTATTATCCAACTCCCATGATTCCACGGTACGAACTTGGGATATCAGACCCTTTGCGCCAGTCGATCGTGCTGTTCAGACGTACGATGGTGCTCCGTCTGGCCTGGAGAGGAACCTGATACGCGCCAGCTGGAGTCCAAAAGGGGACAAGATCTGTGCCGGTGCTGGTGACCGAACGGTCGTCATATGGGACAATAGATCAGCTAAGTTGCTGTACAAGCTACCTGGCCACAAAGGGACAGTGAATGATGTTCGATTCTCGCCGACCGAGGAGCCGATCATTGTTTCCGGCTCGACCGATCGGAATATCCTTCTAGGCGAACTGGGGAGGTAATAGCACCGCCTCAACGTCTTCGAACACATCCGAATTTGAGCGTCGAAAGTCAGCCTTCTTGGTTCTTATTGTTCGACCCCAATCTCACCCCTCCGCAGCAGTGCCAAGCACAGTATAAACTGCTCGCGCTTCGCGTCCGATCTGTACGAAGGTGATGCTGCCCCGTTCTTTCCCCCGGCTCTCCCACCTAAAGCAGAACGCGCTCAGACCCCCCATATCCTGGCAACCCTTCATAAACCGTCCAGAATCTAGGCAATCAGTGCCGCCGGCAGAGCGCTTCAGGAAAGTTAGCAAAGAAAAGGCGCTTCATAAATCTCCTCCAATACCAGTGCCTACCCGGTTTTTTGAGGCCGGGAAGTAGGTACGTTGGATTGAAGAAGTCGATGGCTGCTTCAGCCGGGTTGACATCGAACATGGGATCGGCCAAAACAAGAGATTCGGTAGCTGCATTGTACTGAAGACCGGTACCATCTGCGGCTGGACATTTGAAATTTGCCCAGCGATAGCTAAGCTGCAGGAGCGACCAAATATTTTGCCTTGTAAACGTGGACGTCTTCAGGGCTCACCCAGCAAGAAAGAGCTTGAGAGGCATAAGAACAGCGGTGAAAGCCTTCGTGGTTGATGAAATATCCAGGACACTGTTTGAGACTTCAGCGTAGGCTTGAAACCGACGGGCAGTTAATGGTAACAAGGGACATACATGTCCGCGACAGTGCCGTACTCCTTTAGTCCATTATCTGGGCATTCAGACCTTTCAGATTACCGAGTACCCGATCAGTGGATTGATATCGCTTTACCGAGTAAGCATTGGCATACCTCAGATAACTCTCACACTGTGCGCCTTGAGGCCACATTTGTCTCAGCAGCAGTTACACAGTAAAGTGTACCTTGGCATTCGTGGGCTCCTCATGGTAGATTCGTGGCCCGGGAAAACACAAATGCGTGAGGCTGCGCGCAGAAAATATTCAATGGTGTGTTCTTTCTGAACCTGTGAGGTGCTATGTAATTAATTCGTCGCCAATTCCGTCGGGATAGAGGAAGAGCGGAAGCGTCATGCCTTCAACATCCCGGCCAGGAAGAGCCAACGCCATCATGGTCGTAGGCAGACCAGCCGCTGCTTGTGCACAACTTGGGATTAATATCGTTCGCGTTTGGGAAGTAGGTGGTCTTGGAACTTCTTTTGTGTGCAACGAAACTGAGGCCCGGGGAGGGTCCCAGTCAGTAGGAAGATTTTGAACAGATTCCTAATGCACAGAAGCGAACCCCAGTGATCATCGAATTAAGAGAGAGTACTCCCAGACTCCAGATGGTTGGCAAGACCGTGCCCGCTCTATGAAACCAGCCTATGCTGAGAAATTTTCCTGCTTGGCCTCGAAGCTTTCCAATGCCTGAGCAGCTTCCCTCAGCTCGCCCTCACTAGGATAGTTGACAATCATTAGGTACAACACATCCGACTTCATCAGTCCCTTTATTCCACCCTGGGGAGCTCTCTTGTTCAGTCCTGAGGGGTCGTATCTTGGCTCGCGGCCTCTGCCAATTCGTCTCATATCCTTGTATTGTCGCTTGCGAGCTCTCCTTTCGGCTTTCGCCCGGTCGGCCTCGGTGGTATCAATCTTTCCACCGCTCAGCAAAGCAACGAGGCTGCCACTGTTTGCAGGGTGGTTTGGATCGCTAAACCGCGAAGCGAACTGCCGCTCTTGATACACATTCAGTTTCGAGCCAGGATTTTCCTTTTCAAACTTGGCTTGCGCTCGTCGGTCGAAGTAATCTCCCAGGTTCTTGCCGGTGCGTTTGAAGACGTTCTGTTTTTCACCGTCTGACAAAGCGTCCAGCTCAGGGAAGATGAGAGGTGCTGACTCGGGGATCTCGATCTCCCGTGTCTTGCCTGAGAAGTTGGCGAAGCGGCTACGGTTGGCGCCCTCCCGCGAAGCAATCGAGGTCAAGACGTGGGTGTTCATGTCGACCTCCTGCACGATCTCGTCGGACTCAGGTTGGTATGCCATGACCAAGGCAAAGAGGCCGCGTGGCTTGAAGAACTTTTCGTTCATCTCGTCGAGGTATTTGTTCGATTCGTACTTGACGTATTGGCGACGGCCGAGCTCCACGCTGGTATGGACCACCAAGGCGCCGACGTGAACGAAAAACATAGGTCCAACCGCAATGTCGCTAGCAAGGACGGCACCGGCACATGCAAGGTTGAAGGCATGGAAGAGCGGATGGAGCTGGGGAAAGAACAACCGTCAGCTTGGGGTTAATAGTTGTTGCACAGATCGGTCTCACCTGAATGGCTTTGCCAAACCCGTCCAGAAAGTCGAGAAAATCTTGTTGCTCAATCCCGCAGGTTTGAAGCATCGGCGCGTACGCCCGAACAAAACCGCGTTCTTTGCTCTTTGGTCGGCGCTGCGGGAGAATGACTGGCATTTCGAGCTTTCCGGCCACGGGAGAATATTTCGGAGGAGGGTGCTTTTCCATGAAGTTTCCCACTACTTGATCCACGTCCCGGGCATTCTCCAGCTGTGAGTCTTTGGGTTGCGGTGCCATTTTTTGCTGCACCTCGTCCAGTTCTTGTGCGGCGTCCTCGTCATCTGAGGACACGGAGGAAGTGTCGGAAAGTTCTTGCTCCTTGGTCTGCGCAGGCACGTTCAAATGGGCTTGGTGAGATGCTGACTTTCTGGCTTCATGATCAGCCATCGCCTCCTTCGTGAGACCGTATGCGCCGGTCACGCCTTTTGCAACCAGTTTGACGGCGAACATTTTGGCTTTTCGAGGTTGTCTGAGAACTTCGAAAATCTTCTGTGACTGAGGTCGTGTTCTGTCTTGAGGTGTGATGATTCTGCGTCTGCAGTAGCGGTTTCAGACACTGAAATCTGCCCATAATTATATACATTTTTAAGTTCTTTGGATCGAGCAAGCTGGACATTGACTCGGATCCCCAAAATCAACGCATGAGGCAGTGTCTCGAGGAATACTCCAACACAGGCAGACCCAACCAGCGAGATCGCGCACATTTCCGCATTCGATCAAGCCCCTTAGGCGCTTCGCCTCTGGGGCTTCCGGATATCGTCCACTCAGCCAACAGTGACGTGCAGACGAAGCAATGGAAGCTAGTTCTTATGCGGAAATCGATTCGAGGGAGCTAACCTTGACCTTCGCCTCTACCTTCCAACGAACCTTCTATCGAGGTACTGCAGATACGAGATGATGCAAACCCTCGGAAGAAATTTGCCGTTACTGTCTAGCACCAGGAAGCCATCCGACCTTAGACGAGAGGTATTTGCATGCGAACCGGAGGCCATGGATCCTCAACTTGCGTGCCCTTGCCTGAGCAGTCTTGCTCTACTGACTCCTATGGCATGTCCCTATGAGCGTCGGCTACATGCAGTATCTGTACTCTAGCAGGGGGACGCACAGAACGAGTTTTAAATGCGCCATATCGTGAATGCAGACACTGTTGTTTTTAGTTCTGGCAGATTGCGTTCGCGTTATCAAGCTTTTCTGCAGAGGCAGTCACGGGCTTGGATTCACGCTGCAGTCAGGCGTCCATTGGCCTCTCTTGGAGGTCCCTAGCCAGGGCTGCGGGCAGCCAAGAAGCCCTAGGCCACGCGAGACTCGACCCCTCACCCTCCTATTGCCTCCGTGTTTCAGAAACGCGTCCTCTCGAGACCATCCTGTCGACCCTGCTTCTTCCCATAACTCTGTCAACAATCTCACGATCATCGGTTCGTTATGTGTGAGACCGGTCGTCTTTTCGACCTGAACAGGAATGACAGCCTGTCGTACCCTTTGACCCTTGGTGCCGGAAGCTGTTAATGTTTCACCGTCATCATGGGGATGCATTCCACCAATTCCCGTCTCCTTGCACATTCATGGTGAGTAGGGGAATGCGCAGAAGGAGCGTTCTCTCAAGGCCACAAGTGGTCAGACCATGGCCAGGACTGAGATACAGCTTCACGCGGCACGTATGGTCTCTGTCGTGTTGTTTTGTTTTCTCTTCTTAGCAAACGGGATTTTAATCAGATCCATTGCGTCTCTTCCGCCCTGCTGCCTTCTACCTCGACTTTCGTTGCTGTTCTCGTGAATGGTGCTTCTCTCGGCGATTAGACAAGAAAGACGAGCTTCGTCTCAGGCTACCGGACTTTGCAGCCCCTCACAGACTTTCAACAATGGAAGGGGCATCCAGTCAACCATCCCAACCGCAGCTGTTGCCAGCAACGACCTTCGGCCAAAGCGCCGTGCGCAGCATGTCGCGTCTGTTCAGACCAAACCATGACCTCGAAAGTTCTGGTACCTCTCCAGCTCCTGGGAAGTCTTTTGTCGTGCCACTGTTTCTATCTCGCTCCTCGACGCAGACACATCCTTTCGCTCGAGGCGCCTTAGCCCCGAGTGCGAGATCAAGAAGCTCGACGCACTCGGTGATTGAGCATGCGGCCCCGGACACCGCCGGGGTCCCACCGCTTTCGGTACCGCGAGATAGTCAGTCTGAGGTTTCCGACCTGTATACTGGAAGCTTGCAGCATCCTGTGCCGCTTGGACGCATCCCTCTGGCCCGAAACATGGACGATGAGCCTACACCATCGGAACGTCAAGCCATACGGTCACATCGAAGTGGCAGCAGCAGCAGCAGACATACCTCTAAGCGCAGCGGCACACCACACGGCATTTTCTCGAGGAAGGCATATCGCGATCCGGTCGTTAGTGCCAAGGCTAGAATCAGTTTTGCCTTTGGGGTTACCTTGTTGGTTGCTCTCATAATCTGTAAGTCACCATCAAGAAGCGTTCTCCGGCTGCTCCTCTTGTTAACGTATTTAGATTTGGTCCTGGCCGCGACAGGAGTCGCGAAGAATACCATGTTTCATGTGATTTCGATCCTTTTCCTGTTGACATTGACGGGAATTTTTGTCCATCAACTCCTCCGCATGTTCATGCTCATTCGCCGCCCCAGGAGATCGAGGCATCGAACAACGCACGGATCCAGACGCGGGAACACAAGAGGCCATCCTAGAACCCGACGAGAACGGACCCGTAGACCTGCTGAACCCGAGCTGATCCCCGAAAAGCCGATTCCAATACACATGGCCTCCGACACAGGCTTTGGCCCAGATGTGGAAGCTCAACCTATTATTCAACACCCTCCGCCTGTATATGGAAACTTTCGAACTAGCATGAGAATCAATCCCGACTTGGTGCACTGGAAAGAAGTGCAGACTAACTCACCATCCCCCTTAACACCAACATATGATGAGGCGTTGAACAATGTTCACCGAACCATGGGTTATCGACCGCCAAGTTACATCTCCGAAGCTGGGGCCACTGACATCGTTGAGACGCAGAGAAGGGATGTGGATGCCGCATTGGAACAAATCCATCCCCTTGAGCGCGAACGGATGAGGAATCTGACTGCAGAAGCACTAGAAGGGCACGTTCACACATAAGACAATCCTGCCATGACAGCGTACAAGCATTATTATTGTTTGGGATATTTCATTGAATCATCCTATTTCAGCTGCTGAAGTCTTCATACATGACCTCGTTATGAGGTTGTTTGGGGTATCTCAGAACTCCTTCTGGCCTTTCTGCAACCCGACCTGATCACAATGTCGTTCCAGGGCACATTTAGTGCTTGGCAGCCTCCTTGTGGACATCGGCCTTGCGGTTATGGCCCTGCTCGTCGATCTTGTCGCCGATAGCATCAAAGCCGGCTTGAGCGCGGGTGTCGAGAGGAGCGTTGCTGTCTTTGGCGACATTCTTGTTGGCCTCCTTTGAAGCGGTCGATCCGGCGCCGGAGATTGACTCCTTGACGTAGTTGGCGGTGTTCCTGCAATGAGGGTTAGTTGCGGTCTGAGTGGAAAGTGATGAAGACCTACTTGATGGTATCCATTGCGAAGAGTGGTTATTTGTGACTTGAAGTCTTGGGATTTGTTTTGAATGAAGTTGGATTGAGAGACTGGTCTTGATAGTTCGTGATGAGAAGTTCCTTCTGGTCCAAGGGCAACCACCGTTTATATACACGAGAAGTCAACGCTCGAGCCCCTCCCCATGCCCCTCTCAGGCAAACGACGAACGTCAAGTGAGTACGTCGATCGATGGCTACGTCACGGATGGTTCTTTGTTTCACTCTCCGTGGTGGTTTACGTCACTGACGTAGGTTGAATTCCTGCAAGGCACGAGCCTTGGCGTTGGCGGCCCCAGATTCTTTCATCGCCCAGTGACATGCTGGCACATGCCCAATCATCGAATCATGTTTATCACTGCTGCACTGCCACCAGAGTCAGTGATCGATCGACACACAGTTCCAGTGCCACCAGTGGGTCGATCTGCGCTTGCGTGGCCGTGCTTCTTTGTCACAGCACGAGTTACTTGTAGCCACTTCTCCGTTTTCGTCCTGAGGGCTGGAAGTCACAGGTGAACGTGACAGGACACCCAGGTGAATACGAGAATGGCCGATGTCATGCCTCGGCAGCTCGTGTTGTCCCGCTGTGCCTGCCCAGCGATGTCGTCATCGAATGGCTTTGACGCCAAAGCTCGGCGAGCTTCAGCTGACACACACATTAACACAAGCAGCCACCGATAATGTCAGGTTGAGAACGTGTACAAAACACTACCATGCTTGCAGTTAAGTCTGATTTCTTCTCCAGCGTACAAAGTCGAGAAGTGGGCATTTCTTTTGCCGCACTAATGGCTTGGACTGGTATGTCTACACCGGCGACTCACCACGTGTTGCACGAATCAGAGATATTCGGCTCAACACGTGGTGGCAGCGATGGAGCGTTCATCTGCCTGCAGAATATTCCGCGCTGCATTCAAAAGCTCGATCATGAACGGTTTGAATATCTCACTGCTTCCAATCGCTCGTGAGATCTCCCGTATCGAAGAGCTTGCTCCCTCACTCGTTTGGCGAGCCAGGATCCTGCCTTTCAAGTTCACCAATCGTATCCTTATATCGAGTGACAGCTAATATCAGCCATCCAACCAATCACCATGGCTATCAGGACGCTTCTCCTCACTGCGTTGACCGCCGGCCTTGCACTGGCATCGCCTTATGAGCGAGCTGCCACAGCAGTCAACACAACCACGTGCAACGGCAAGACCTACGTGTATCAGGCTCTGGCTGGCTATGGATTCACTCCATCGGACTCTCGCGACAAGTTCGGCGATACTGCAGGCGGAATTGGCAGTAGTGCTGCCATTGATCAAAAGTCATGGAAAGTCGACAGCAGCGGGGTCTACACTGGTATACTCTGGTGCCTTCCAGGTGGGTAGTCCTATCACTAAAACTTGTGTCTGTCGGCCCGTACATTCATCCCAATAAGACAACATATAGCCTTCTCGTTCTAGAACCTCGAACTCCCTCCAATTGGGACAGTATTCGAGTTTTCCCTTTGGAGAGGGCTCTCGGTGGCGCTGATATAATTTCTGACGGTTTGGCAGATCGCGGCTGGAATACCGAAGGCACTTTGAACTACCAACCGCGAGTGCACAAGTTCCAGATCACCTTCAAGCCTAACACGGCATCGAATTCGAGTTCGCCCAATCTCCAATTGAAGTATTTGGACACAATCCGATTCACCGACCCTGCCGGAACTCCCCTGACTGGTCTGGATGCCGACTTACAACCCCCCTACCTTTCATTCCCTGGCTTCCCCGAGCTTCCGTCAGCCACCTATACCGGTGACGGCTTCGGCGGGAATGGGACGGGTGGGCACAGGGTCGTCGGCGACACTGAAGGTATCGTCCTCACCGATGACGGCTTCTGGATCTCAGACGAATACGGGCCATACATTTTCCATTTCGACCACAGCGGGAAAATGACCGGCGCTATCCGCCCCCCGTCCGCCATCATTCCCCAACGCAACGGCACCGATTCCTTCAACGCGGCCAGTCCCCCAAGATATGACCCCAACATTACCACCACCCCGGCAAACCCTACCAGCGGACGCTCCAACAATCAAGGTCTCGAGGGCCTCACTTCCTCGCCCGACAGGAAGACTCTCTACGCACTCATGCAGTCCGGTCTCGTCCAGGAGGGCGGCCGCAACGCCTCGACCCGCCGCCTCGCCCGCCTGCTCGAGTACGACATCAGTGATTCGGCCCACCCGGTGTACAAGGCTGAGTACATCGTCCCACTGCCCGTCTTCGCCAACAAAACTCTTGTGGCCGCACAATCGGAGATCCACTTCATCAGCGCGACCCAGTTCCTGGTCCTTGCGCGCGACTCGGGCCGCGGCCACGGCCAATCCAACTCCCACTCCCAATACCGCCAGATCGACGTCTTCGACATCTCCAACGCTACGAATATCGCTGCGAGCAGTAACGGATACGACGCCACCACCGGCGCCGTCGCGTCTGTGGACGGCGTCCTCGCCTCCACCATCGTCCCCGCCACGTACTGCCCGTGACTGGACTACAACGTCAACGCCCAGCTCAATCGATTTGGTATCCACAACGGGGGCGACCAGGATGCGGGCCTTCTTAACGAGAAGTGGGAGTCCATTGCCGTTGCGCCGGTCAACCCGCCCTCGAGCGCGGGATGGAAAGACTGGCACGCCGGATCTGACGGCGAGTACTTCATCTTCAGCCTGAGTGACAACGACTTCATCACGCAGAATGGCTTCATGAATGGTGGGGACCTCCCCTATGCGGACGAGAGCGGGTACAGTCTGGACAACCAGGCTTTGGTCTTCAAGGTCTCGCTTCCTACAGCGTGAGCTCTCGTTGCGTGAAGCGAGCAAAAGTTGCGTGCGTGGCTGCGCTCGCCCTCATATTGGAGGCGGAGAAATAGTACGGAGGCCTCAGAAGAGTGGATGTATATACGCTACTCCTGCACTGTACATACTTAAGACAGACTTAACCGCATTGCCCCTTTCCGACACATCTGTGTGTGCTGTACGTACTGAGATCGTTCCCCGTGAATGCTCACTCTCCCGGACGGACAGCCTTCCCAGAGCGGCAAGCGTTTACACATGACTGAAACTCTACAGCGTCTCGTCTCGTCTCATCTCATCTCATCTCCAGTGGACGGTGTATAGTACGGCGACGCCGCCGACGACGACGGCGAAGACAGATAATCGCTCAAACAGAGCAGAGCAGAGCAGACGGTCAATGGTCTTTTTATATTACATTTGCTTGCCGAGGGAGGATCTCCCAGCAATGACTCCGCCTCCAGACCACTCCTCCTCCCGCATCGGAGTCGAGTACGGATTGCAACCCGGACCCAGACTCCAAGAAGACTTCGATTCCAAAGCAAGTTGCTTGGTCGGGGTAGATGCGCGTGGCGATCGCGGTGCGCTCGTTGACAAACACCTCGAGCGCGCTAACGTCGTAGAAGGCTCGCACGTCAAGAGATTCTTGCGCCACGGCGCCGTGTTGGTCACGGAAGAGGAATAACGTATGGGGCGCCACTTCTGGAGTCATTTCCACGTCCGCAATGGTCGTCGATTGCGACCGGTCGATCACGATCGTCTCTGCCGCGGCGTCGAAGTACATGGTTGTACGCTGCTTGGCGTCCGAAGAGTGCAGGATCGATAGTCCCACGCGCCGGGCATCCCGCGGTAACAAGCAGGATATGTCTATCTCGAGGTGCTTCGTTGGGTGGGCAAACGTGGCTATAGCGCTCTTCTCGGTCGGTGTAGGGAACGGTAAAGGTTCGCCACGCAGCTGCTCTAGTGCTGGGTGAGGTACGGACGCGAGTGTGGAAATGGTGTATGTGCCTTGGGGGGTGAGTTCTTTTCCTATCGAGGTAATTTCTTCCATGGGGGTGGCCAGGGTGCCGCAGACGGAAAGTATCTCAGTATGCTTGAGAATACGTGGGAGAGAGAGCATCCCCGACCAAGCCTGCCTGTTGTGCCACAGCTCCGGGAGGTCGTTTTCCTGAAGCCATGCAAAAACAACGTGATGCTGTGAGATCGGGTCCCAGAACGAGTTGGGGGCATAGTATCTTCTGCCGTGGTCGAGACGGCCCCCGTAGTCATATTCCATGGTCGGATTCCCGTCCACGATTCTTATCGAGCCGTGCATCCACATTTGTGCGTTGTGAGGCTTTCCCTGCTCTGATAGACATCCTTCGACGGACATGATGAGATAATCATGAGATTTCCCTGATTTGTCTGTCAAGGAGAGAAAATTCCCAACTTCCCAATTCACGCCATAGTCACCCGTCCATTGAGACGGCGTGTAGTTCAAACCTTTACCGCTCAACGGCCCTAGATACTCCCATGAGTTCAACGCATCCTTTGCGACCGAGTACAGGAGAACAGCCGGCGTCTTATCTTTGACACCACCAGATATGAGCCCGTATAGGCATTTGCCGTGTGCTCTGGCAAGGGCACGGTCCATGGAATGCCACTCGGCGACAAACGGATCCCGCCAACCGATGACTTCCATATCCAGAGGCGGTTCAGGGACAATGGGGTTCCCGGTGTATGGTGTCCAAGTCCTGCCATTATCACTAGAAGTCGCCATGTGGATGCGCTCGGAGCCACGGATGTATGGCAGCGTGTAGTGGAGAGGGAGTTTCTGGGCAGATGTATACAGGATTGTCAACAGGCCGTCGGCCTGACCATTCACATTTGTTGGTCGGAGACATCCCGTAAAGACACCTTCGCTTTTACCATCCAACGCTGGAGTAATAGAGGGGGTGCTGGAGACCTCCCACGAACAGAGGTCCCTGCTTCGCGCGTTTCCCCAGGCTATACTTTTCCAGTATGGCGACTCGGGATTCCATTGATAGGCTACATGGTAGAGGCCTGTCTTGGGGTCGTATCCAAGTCCACAGGGGTCGTTCATCCAGCCAGAAGGTGGCTGCAGGTGATATTGCGGCCGCCATCGCAGATGGTCTCCATCAGGAGAAACCTTCTTCAAGTCCATACCGTTGAGGGGACCACGAGCCACGTCGTCTCCGACGACTAGATCTCGTTCAGTCCACGGCGGCGCAGTGCATCCTTTGCCTCTGAACCAACACTCCCTGGATTATGGAGAGCTGTTTTCAGGCAGAAAGTCGGAGCAAGAAATCCGCGAAAAGATTCGTAAGGTCGAATCGCCTGTCAACGTGCGAACCCGAGTTAGTTGAGAATGCCGACGCGGTCCGTTTCGGGCCCAATTTAGTTTATTTTGGGGGGGATAAAGCATGAAGTTTCCGAGCTTGTGCTAATCAGGGTCGGTATCACAGTGGGATTCCTCCCAAACCCAGAACGAACGCTCATGCGAGCAAGTAAAACTCAGCGGGTTGGTCTGTGGAGCACATCGCGAGTTGGACCTGCCATACGGGAGTTATACTCTGCAGGGGCGAACACAGCGGAGCATTCACGCCGACGCGCACACATCTATGTAACGCCCACACGCCTTCCTGCCGTTCTCGCCGCTTCAGAATCGTTGCAGCCGTCTGACCGAATTATCGCCATTCGACCTCGTGACGAGGGCCGGGAGCGAGGACGCAGGGTTATTCATCGTTGCGACAGTCGCTCGCCTACCAGCCAGTGCCCGCCATCTGTGGGTGCCACCCCGCGAATAGCCAGCCAACGGAATTGCCGAGGTGCGCGATAAAAATGCCTTTGTCGTCGCTTCACGCGGCTCGATATACCGCCCTTCATCCTTCTCTTGGATGCCATTCCTTTTCGATTAGCATACGACCCGACCCTTCTGTTTGGACAAATAAACTGCATGAGCCATTCCTGGGATCGTACCTCGTAAAGCTCACCTCATCCCCCATTATTCCGGGGGTTCAATGAGACGCAGCTTCTCAGCCCCATCTCAGCTCTCGGCTTTGCCACCAGCTAGGATCGCACTTCGCAAGCCCGCAGGCCGTACGCCCCCCGGCTGCATAGAAGCTACGTTTTTGATATTCGCTCGCATCGACACAATGCAGTAATCGGGAGGTCGCCCAGCATATGCTGCCGATCTTCCACGTCCCTTTGTCTCGTTCGTTCGGCTCGAATGTCAGGATCTCCAGCACATCAAAGAAACCACTCATCTGCCCATCCATTCGAGGATGGAATCTTACGCCCTCTGACCTTAGGTAAGGGCTGCCTAAGGAGCATGGTCAGTCTTCCTGTTGCAACCTTTCCATGCTCCTCAGCTGTAAAAGACGCGCATCTGTTCTCGTTTCGAAATTTGTCCTTATCTCTTTGCCGTGGCTTGCATCGGAAACCAACCCGTTGAGCGTTACTTTTTCCCGGCACCAACGATCCGCGTGTTCCATACGTGCCCCATATAAAACCGTCACAACGAGGCCCCGAGCGACTGGACGTCGACCGCAGTCATTGCCCTGCCGATGGGAGCTACCAAGAGCGACTGCTTTTCACTTCTAACTTGTTGATTTGCGCTCTGATCAATTGTGATTACTCGAGGAAAGCACGAGGCTGCAGGATCACAGGATCAACCACCAGTGACTATCCCGCACGAACTGGTTTGCCACCCCCGAGCGTCACGGGGCCCAAATGATCTGTTGACTGTCTGGGATACACGTTGAGCGACGGCACTATATAACATGAATCTGGTACAAATGCATTGCCGAATTCGAACAGTCAAACAATCACCAAGTCCAGTACGCCCAGCCGAACAAGCAAAAGAGATGGTCTTTAAGCAATCTACCATAACAGTCCAGATCACCGAGCCGGAATCGCAGATGGAAACCCTAGGCGTCTCATGCTGGGACTTCGCCTATCCAACTGGCAAATGCGACCTTGCGCCCGCGAAAAGCTGTTGTTTCTCAAGGTCTCCTAAATCAAAGCACCATGGGCGTTTCACGGATCACACCATTGCCCCATCTTACGACATCTTACACGGTGAACAATCTCGACAGAAAAACAAAAAGCAAAGCAAGGAGACGTCCGGGTCGAGGACATACCTCCTCTCCTCGCCGACACCTATCTCAATAACCTACCCGCAGACCAAAACCACCATCTCCACCCTCTTGTCCCAACCGACCACCAAACTGATCTACCTGGTGCCACAATCAAACATTGTGTGTCCGAAGGTCTGCGAGCTCATGCGGCTCCCACGCGCAGTGGGGAGTAGCATCCAAGTCCTTCCTGTCCCACCGGAGATCGAAATGAAAGCTGGAGGCCATGACAGGTCCTCGATAACCGAGGTCATTGCGGTCCAGGAGGTCGTCCAGAAAGTGCTCAAGAATACGAAGGCCAGAAGCTTCGACGGCTACATCGCGTTCGAAGATGAGCGGGAGGCATGGACTTTCTTGGAGCATGTCGGCCGGGAGGTCAAATGTTCGGCGAAGAAGGGTTGAGATTCGAACACGGAATCAATCATCCATCCAATCAATCAATCAGCCTCGCTTGCGCCTCATCCAGCTCCAATGCCCCTTCACGTCTCGCAGCATTTCTCTCCATTTCGGCAGGTCTTGAGCTCCAGGTCCAAGCCTCAACTCGACCGCCTCAATACACAACTTGGCATACTTCTTCGCACCCCTTTCACTGCCTACGGAGTTATACATTAGTGCTGCGAGACAGTAAGCCGGGTCAAGATAACCGTCCAGCCCTTCTTCACGATGGATCTGGATGAGCCGCTCCGCTTGTTTTGTGCTTGCCGCAGAAGTCGGATCGGACCAGCGCGAGAGGGACTGTTGCAGAGATGCGATCTCAGCCAGCGCCGCGTCGCCGGATTCGCCCCTCCGGCACCGCGAGCACGTACATTCGAAGCCGAACGAGTCCGACAGATACTTCTGTCGTTTCGCGAATCCTTCCAGCGGGTTCGTGTACGCGATGGTGATCTCGTCGTCTTTTGCGATCGCCCTCGTCGCCCGCACCGTATGCACTAGCGCCGTCGAGTTGGCCCCGAAAATGGCATTCGGCGCACAATCGTGGTTGATCCGCGAGGGCTCTGGAACCACGGCAAGGTGGGCCATGCCGCCAATGGACATCTCGAATGAATTCGCGGCGGCGACATCTTGCATGAGAAATGCGCCATCGTGGGACATTGTCGCGAGCGTGCTGTACGCGCCTCTTGCCCAGGCTGGCAGGCGAGTCACCGCGTGGTGGAGGAATGTCTCTCGCTCGTCCCTCGAGAGGATGTTCTCTTTGTACGCGAGCAGGACGGGGGTGTACGAAGTTATTAGATCTCCTGGGTTCAGGCCCTTTTTGGCGAACATGCCGACGCCCTTGGTGGGCGTTGTTTCAGTGTACCAGGCTTGGGAAGGAACGTTGACCATGCGGTCGGAATCCTCGAGGTGAGACAGGAGGAGAGAACCCACCGTCCGGGCGTGCTGAGGGGTAGTGAAGACGGAGATACCCCTCCCATTGCCGAACCGGACATCGGTATAGACACATAGCTTGCTTTGAATCCGCGGAAGGTGGCCCGTGCAGATAGGTTCATAGGACCACGGTGAGACGACATCGTTACCCTTCGTATCAAATCCGACTGATGTGGCTTCATCATCCTCGGGGTGCAAATCGAGCTGGAGTTCGCGCGACTGGAGTAGTTGGTCAACAGCGACCTGGTACACTGCCGCGGTGCTTTCGCCCACTGATGCGGCGATAGCTCGGGAGATGTAAACGCAGGCACTGAATGCGACGATATGTCTCCACGTCCACGTCCACGACAGCTTCGAGGTCATGGTCGCTAGGATTCGGGATTTGCAGATGCATGTGCACTCGTTCAGAAGGCTGACTCTACCGCGGAATGTGGATTGCCGATCATCGAGACAGCGCCGTGCTTTCACCAAAGGGTCTTGTGTTGTATTGTTAAAATGGCCTCGAATCCTTGCAACGAGGCTAGTGCCGACAACAAAGTCACGGTGTTCAAGGACAAACATAGCCTGTGGGCTTTCAAGGGATGGAATGTGACGGGACGGGAAGTCCAAGAAAGACCAAGACACCAAGACATTTGCGGATCCTTCGGGCGCCCCATTGCCAGCGCAGTGCAGAAATTCCAAGTAAGTCTGGGAGATGAAGTACGGAAGATGTCAAGTATTCCGAGTCCGAGCCTCTGAAATGTAAATCCGAGGACATGGATGCTGCTGTCCTTGCCATAACACTTTTTGATTTTAGTGACCGTCCGCTTTGGAAGCCCCGCCGTCCTCGGATGCCTTACTGATTGCTGGAGACCGCAACGAGAAGTATGGGACTTCCGGGAGGTCGCCAATGGAGCGTCAGGTGTCAAAGGACCCAGCATTGGGTGCTGGGGGTGCAGAGCCGGGCCTCTTTACGAGAACTGGGACCCGGCAAATCACGAAGACAGAACGGATTGTTGGAACCGTCACCAATTAACTCACGTCCTTGTATGGTCTTGAGGAGGAGGACCCCCCGGTTTGGACCCACGATAAACTGCTTCATGACATTGATTCCTTCTACGGCTTGAAGTCCACCCCACCGCTGGACGTGTGGCGGTACATGGTGCGATTTATCCCTTCAACGCATCTTTCGGGTTGTTGGTCATGAGCAGACGAACCATGGGTGTTCCGCGCCTCGTTTCCCAGGCGTCAGTGGAAAAAAGGAATTGGGTTTTGGAGACGCAGGAAACGAACAAAGCACTCAGCTGCCTCAATAAACCATTCTCTGCTACTGCTGCTGCCGAGTATTGGACTCCACTCCACGACTCTATATACCACTCTCAGTTCATCTTCACGGCGTGCCGAACTGACCGCCCGCAGACTCGGGCGTAGACTGCTTCCAGATTCCCGACTCTGAGGCCGCACAGACAGAGCGCAGGGCCGCGACTTGTTGCCTCCTGCTACGGTGTGCTACGGATCGGTATCGCCGCCGCCGCTTACCACTTACCAGAATTGGAAATACGAAAGGAACCTCCTCCAGGGTGGCCGCGAATAGTATCTGCGCAACATATCAATTTCTCCTTCCCCCAGGGTTCGTCTGCCCGTTTGTAGGTCCACCTCGTGGGACCTGCGAAGTTTGGTGCGGTAGAAGATCTTATGCGCGATGGTGAAGACCAGGACAACTATGGCCCCGATGTTGTACTGGAAGAAGTTGACGGCGGAGACGTTGGAACTGCCCTGTGCCGCGGGACGCAAGGCGGGTTAGTCAAGTTTTCACACCTCGCATGATTGCCAACCTAGTCAGGGGAGGTAAGGGACTTGCCAGAGGATACAACCCGCTGTAGATGCAGCTGATTAATAGCAATACACTGCACGTAAACAGCCATACGGCCGGCAAAGGCCACGCCCAAGCTTGCCAGGCGTACACCTCGGTGAAGAGAGGGTCGATTTGCGCCTTCAAGGCCGCATGGAAGCGCCAGGAGCTGATGGAGATGACCAGCCAGACGATGAAAAAGGAAGACGATGTGATGGACGAAAGCCAAACGAAGACTTGGGCACCCGCTCCTGACCAGCACAGTCCTGTTAGCACCGCTATCCGGGGGGTTCCTTCGTGCCACCCGGGCATGAAGGGAAGGGGGACAGTGTGACTGACCGCTGAGGTTCAGATAGGTCAAGGTAACGGAGACGACACTGGTCACCAGCAGAGATATGACTGGCCGTCCACGCGAATCCACCTGGGAGATGAATTCGGGGATTAGTCGCTGGTGCGAGAGTGCTCGCAGCAGTCGGGATGCGACGTAGATACTCTCGGTCCCGAAGCCTAGGCAGATGACCAGGATAACGACGTCGAGGAATTTGTCGAAACCTCGGATGCCAGCATCTGCCATGGCAATTGTGAAGGGCGACTGGGACGTGGCGGAGCCTCCGAACAGCCGCGGGTCATCAGAAGAGACCAAGATGGAGGAAAAGATCAGGGTGAGGATGTACACAAACGCGACACGGACCGGGACAGTCTTCGCTGCCCGGGCAATGGACAAACGGGGCGACTCTGCTTCACCGCCCATGATTCCGATGAAAACTTGGTCCGAGAAAGCCCAGAGAGCAAGGAGGAGGGCACTGGAGAACCCCTTTGCGGAGGTCAGTCTTTCTGTCAAACTGGAGACACGGAAACGGACCAGATGGACTCACCCCATAACCGTTTTTGAACGCGTTGCCATCTCGCCATGTTTCACCGTGGTGAACTTGGCCTTTTTGGCCCAGCACCGCCAATGATGGCGAGGTCCATGGTGAGGAACAACAGCAAAGCGAACACTTTTACGACCGAGGCGACATACTGAAACCGGGCAAACCAGATGTTTGGCAGCAAAAAGATGGCGGTCGTCCCAACGATGAAGACGGTGACTGTTTCAAGGGCGGGAGCATGCGCGGTCAGCCAGAGCGTGACAGTCAACCATCGAGACAGCGTTTGAACTTACGCAAAATTGCCTCGTGTATGTCCTTGTTGGCCAGATTGTTAATCGTCAGGTTGAAGAAGGTGGCCTCGGACCCAAGGACAGCACACCAGCCTATACGGAGTAATTAATAGAGTGGTCAAGATTGTGAGAATGCCAGCTAGTAGTTCCTGCAGAACAGGGAACACAGCCACCTCCAGGGGAGAGAGGGGGGGGTGATGGCATACCGAGCCATTCGGCAAATCCGGCAGCAAAAGCGACTGAAGGGTCAACAAATCGGTCTGCGTAATCAATGAAATTGCCTGACACAGGGAAGGCTATGGTCATTTCCCCCAGGACCTGCAACACTGCTCCACACGCAATGTTGACCAGGCTGTAGGCAACCAGAGCGCCCCCGGGACCAGCTATGCCATGCGCGTCTGCGTCAGTCTGGGATCTTTCATGAGAAGGAGCAGGAGCCTGAGCCTGTGGACGGGGGGTGGGAGGGAGGGAGCTTTAGAAGCCATTGTCGTGAAAGCACAATCACCGGCTCTTCTTACCATTCGCAAGACCCTTTCCGGTCGCAATGAAGACACCACCGCCAATGTTGGAAGCCAGAGAGATGACCTAGAGGTGATGTGGCAGTGCTTGGGTCAGCATGCATGTCAACACAAGCACAAAGGTCTGGTCCGGCTGGTGAAAGAAGCCAATACATACATGGAGTTTTCGGGGGGAGATCGTCCTCTTGTACTCTCCGTGGACTGGGGGCGACGGGGCGATTGTTCCCTCCTCAGGCTCCTCGGTCATGGGCACCGTTGTGACTTGGTTGAGTCCTTCATCTTTCGACATCAACATCGACTTCGTTGATGCCATGGAATCAAGTGAATTGGGAGCAGGTGGTCGTGGAGATTGATTGAAATGCGGTGATTGACTTGAAGTTGATATCCGGGGACCTGCAAGTCAGGCTTATGTACTGCACTGTCCGACTCTGGCTTATCGATGCTTCCATGCCGGATTTCACCACGCATCGACATGGAGGCTTCATCATGATCCCACTTGCTGGGGGGTATTGACGGACGGGGATGAACAGTGGTTTTTGTAAAGTCGGAAATCCACAGCGAAAACTGATAGCGCCTCCTGGTACCCGGTTTCACTCTACTCCCCATTGGTTGCCCCCCCCCCCAGTCAAGATAAGGGACATGTAGGGGATCTCAGTCCGAGTTCTCCTTGCAGGAATAACTTAGATGAGACTACAAGTCTGAGCAATGCTCAACATGTAAAGAGGCTGGTCGACTAGCTGTCCGTCTTTCGCCACTGCCAACTCCCTGTATCTTGTCACTGCTTCCCTTTTCCCGATTCCTCCTAACGGTCATGACAAAAGGCTATCCCTTTCGGACCACAAGGTTCAAAGTAGACTTGACAAGCACGGTCTTGGGGTAGAGGGTTTCAACGAACAGGGCTTCTCTCTCTCTTTGGTCCAGTCATGAACATCTGTTTATACTACATTGCACACCTTGCAGCGTCAAGCCGTGCCCGTTGAACCGCAGATATCACAAAGTCTCTCGATCTCTTGGACAGCGACATCGATCTCCTCATCCATCAACGCCGTTACCGGTAGGAAGGTGGACATAGACCTTAGCTTTTCATTCCACAGCTCCAACTGGCGGTTGAGGTTTACTTTGACGATCCCGTGTCTAACAGATTCTCGAACCTCGAGGTCTGTTGTGGTGCCATGCAAGGCAAGCGGCGTCTTGCCACCGACGCTTTTGAAAATGCCCGCCAATCTGTGCGTGCCAGGCACGGTGGTCAACTGATTCGCTCAACCATTTCTGATGAACAAGAATCGCACTGACCTTTCGTAGTCGAATGGGCCCATGTTCTCCGGGCTCACCCCGTGCGCGTTACCGATGCAGGGGGCCAGAAAGTCTATGCCAGTATCGACGAAGCGCTGGGCTAGGGCCGAGCTGGTGAGAATGCTGTCGAGATGTCCGGTGTCCATCAGACCATCTTCACCACCTTGAATTCTGCCCGCTTCCGCTTCCACGGCCACGCCCCTCGCGTGACAGTATTCGACCAGCCTCCTGGTTTTGTCCAAGTTCTCCTCCAGTTCGTAATGCGACATATCGACCATGATGGAATCAAAGGCCATGTCCGCGGCGGCTTCTACCATCTGCTCGTCTTGTACATGGTCCAAATGAACTGCAATGGGGACTTCGGCATTGCGGCAGGCTTCGGCAGCAAGGTTGACGAGCAAGGACCCGTATTTCTCAATCGCATGCGGGAAGAGCATGACTATCGCCGGCGACTTCTTGTTTTCCGCCGCGCGGACTGTAGCGATAACGTGTTGCATATGGTACTGCAGATGCGGACGAGGGTTAGTGCAGAGCCAGGGACTGAAGTGTGCTTTCTATCCGTCCAACTCACTTACACAGACGACTGAGGGAACTCCGTAGCGCCCATTGGTGGCGGCGCGAAGAATGCGAACACTCTTGTTATCTTCCATCTCCATGCTGGGGCGGGTCCAGGGCATGGGCATTTCAAATAGTGACATGTTATCATGTTATATTTGTGACATACAACCAAGTTTCCCCCGATGCCCTCTGCCCACTGCCAACCCCGAAGCGATAACGGCTGATTAGCCGCTCCGTCTCGCTGTAGACTGCCAGACGCCATCCACGCGCCGAGTAGTCGACCAGAGGAGGGTCCAGAGCATCTCTATTACCTCCCTTGGGACCTGCAAAGGCACGCATAAGAGCTGCCACTGACTGTACATATTGCACTACAGTAGCAGAGATGGACCCCTGGGCAAATCATTGGGCTACTAAGTCGCCGCCGCTCTGTCGCAATCCTACCTGCTCAGAACAGACCGAGAAAAAGATCACGGAATGAATTGACAGTGGCCACGACGGACGACCGTTCTACAGCTGTCGAGCCTGCGGGAAGTACTCCTGGAAATCGATGGCGAGGCTTTCGGCGTCGGCTTCCGGCTTCTGAGACGCCATTTTTGGCGCCCTTCACCTGCGAAAACTTTCATCATTGGCCTAGCGAGCCGTAATCCACCCCATCATCCATGCTTGCAATGCTTATCTGGGTGTGGGCCGCGATGGAAAAAAAGCCTACCTGGGTAGGTAGGCCTGGGTTTGCGATGCCATAAGAATCATGTCAAAAGCCTCCGATAGACGCTCTCTTGAAACAACCAGCAACAACCATAATTGATCCTGTCAACTATCATCATTATTCTCGATTCCAGATTTCGACACCACTGCAGAACAAGAGTCAGCCACAGTCCACGATGACTTTCGACCCAAAGTCTTTCGCGGGGATTTTCTTCGACATCTATGCCACTCTGATCGATTGGGAAGATCCGATCTACCAGTCGTTGCGCCAGCTTGCGAACCGTCTTCCGGAAGATGACGCTCGTCGGGCCGACACCAAAGACAACAAGCGCCAACTGCTCATGTCCTACTCTGCGAATGAAAAGGTCGTAGAGAAGGAAAACCCAACGCTGCCATACTATCAGATCCTGGAACGGGTCTATGATCGTATTGCATCGCAGCTCGGCGTATCCTATGCCAAAGACGAAGCCATCGCGTTTGGCCAGAGCATTGGCGAGTGGGATGCCTTCCCAGACACGGTCCAGGCCATGCAGACTCTGGCCAAATATTACAAACTCTTTGCTCTGAGTAATGTCGACAATGGGTCCTTTGGCCGTACCCTGGCCGGCCCTCTGAAGGGTGTCAAGTTCGACGACATCTACACGGCCGAAACGATTGGCTCGTACAAACCGCACCCAAACAACTACAACTACGTCGTCAAACGTCTGGAGGAGGAGTGGAACATCCCCAAGGACCAGACCTTGCTGGTTGCTCAGAGCTTGGACATTGACCATCTCATGGCCCACCAGTTGGGCTTCAGGCCGGCGGTGTGGATTACGCGACGAGGCCCGTACAGTGTGGGCGGGATTGGCGGCAATCAAGAGGAACTCGAGGCTTCCGGACAGATTAAGCTGGGAGCAGTCTATGAGACTCTAGGCGAATTCGCCGATGCCGTCGAGAAGGCTTTTGCCGAGAAGTAGTTTGTTCTTATGCAGAGTTCACCCTCCTGTGGACAGTCCGTCTCGCTCTCGGAGCGTGAACGTCGTAACCTCGAGCTCAGAGACGTTAGAAGTCATGAGATGGAAGCGATCAAAACAATATACTTCACATTCTCGCCTTCTGGTCAGTGCTATGCCTCGTTGTCTTGAAGCAGGAACTCCTTCACGAACTCTGGAATCGCCCTGTCTGT
The DNA here is from genome assembly GCA_016109585.1 of Phialophora expanda. Lineage (NCBI taxonomy): Eukaryota > Fungi > Ascomycota > Eurotiomycetes > Chaetothyriales > Herpotrichiellaceae > Phialophora > Phialophora expanda. The sequence continues at coordinate 229,146 of JADWPR010000016.1, forward strand.
GCCTCGGGATTTGACATCCTGAGTGTGCAACATAACCTCGAGCGACAACAACGGTGCTGTAGGGTGACAGGAACCAATAATGAAAGGAACCCACGGCGACAAAGTAGAGGGGCATTTCACCACCATATTATCATCACGTAATATATCTCATAGGTGGATGCCTCTAGACAAAAGGGAATGGTCAATAGTCGATACTCTGCTGTGGTCGATCGACAGTCCTTCGCTGTGGCATTCCGCCTTTCTCTTTCCACGGTTGTTCCGACTGGATAGAATTGGACAAAGAGAACTGCCTTCACGGGCGCTTGGTGGATAGATGAACTTTGCACAACCTGCCACTGGCTATGCTTCGGAGGGTCCTAAGGGGGTGAGAAAGTGCAAAATCACGGAGTTTCGTGCAAGAAACACTATCCTCTTGTCTCCTTTAAAATTGTCCTCTCCTTATTGACTCTTGAGACATCCTTTTCTTCGGCGTTTAGACAAACAGGATCGTCTCTTTTTGCGCTTTGTTTCGTCGACCTCCCCAAGCCGAGGGCAAGCAAGCATGGACAAGCATCTGCAAAATGGCCATTCGGGGAGCGGTGCTGGTCTCAGAGCTGCCCTTGATGACGCCTACTCTCGCTTCACGAAACGGAACCCCAAGTCACAAGAACAGCACACTCAGAACGAGACTCTCTTCCCCGGCGGCAACACGCGTTCCGTAATCCATGCCACACCATTCCCCCTGACGATCGAGCGCGGCGAGTCGCACACCCTCTACACAGTGGACGGTCACGCCTACGTCGATCTGCTCAGTGAGTATTCCGCAGGCATCTACGGCCATACCCCCGCGCCGATCCAGAAAGCCATCGCCGAAGCGGTGCAAAAGGGATGGGCTTACGGAGGGAACAATCTTCACCAGACCACGCTGGCCAAGATGTTGCTGGAACGTTATTCCAACACCATGGATCTGATCCGATTCACCAACTCGGGGACCGAGTCCAACTTGATGGCCATAGGGGCGGCGCTGAATTTCACCGGAAGGAAGAAGGTTAGCCATGCCGTTGAAATTCATCCCAATGCGCCCATCCCGGTGCCTCGACTGACTGTATTGCCGCGAAACAGATCTTGGCCTTCGGTCGTGCCTATCATGGAGGCGCCATTTCCTTCCCGACAGACACGCCCGACTACGAGTACAACATGAACTCACCGTATGATTTTACCCTTGCCCCTTACAACGACATCCCGGGGACCGCGGCGGTGATGGCCTCATTGCCGCCCGACTCGCTGGCCGCAGTCATCGTCGAACCAATGCAAGGCGCGGGCGGGTGTATTCCTGCGAAGCCCGCATTCCTCCAGTACCTCCGCGATGCGACCACGCAGCTTGGCGCTCTCCTGATCATTGACGAGGTCATGACCTCGCGTTTAGCCTGGGGCGGCCTCCAGGCGAGTCTCGGCTTCCGGCCGGACCTGCTGACTATCGGTAAATGGGGCGGGGGCTCGTTGAATTTTGGCGCGTTCGGTGGACGGCGCGATATCATGGACATGTTCGACCCGCGCGCTGGGAAACTGGTCCACAATGGCACCTTTAACAACAATGTCATTACCATGGCCGCCGGGGTCGCCGGGTGTCAGATGCTGGATGTCGGCACAATGGAGCGCATGAACACGCTCGGTGATAGGACCAGGGAAAAGATTGCTCGGTCCATCCAGAAGATCCTCGGATCGAGCTCCACCCAGCCGCCCAAGGTCTACACCACCGGCGTCGGCAGTCTGCTTAATGTCACTTTCACGGGCCCAGACAAAACGCTTCTACAACCACTATTCTACCACCACGTAATCGAGAACGGCATTATCATTGCCGCGAGAGGCTATGTGGCTCTGAGCATTGTCGTGACCGAGGAACAGTGTGCGAGGTTTGTCCAGGTTGTGGAGGATTTCCTCGTCAAATACAAGAGTGCTCTGTTGTAGAGAAAGGTGGTCAATCATAAGTCATGTACCGTTCATGCACCATGGAAATCTCCAAAGTCGGCAGTGTCTCAGCAGTCATCGGCCTCTGTCTCTGTGCTGGAGCCGGGCGCATCTACGGTATCGCTGCAAATTGGATAGTTCCCTTGACTCCCGCGAGCCGCCACTGATGTCCCATGGTAAAACGATTACCTAGATATGCTCCCAGCCAAATAGAGGAGTGAAGGGGGGTGCGATCGACAATGCTGCTTCATGACCCATTGATAGCGCGTCTCCAGTGTTGGCCGGCCCGCTGACCCATAAGAATCGGCATTCGATAGCGAGTCGTCGTGCTTATCTCAGCGTCAAACCCGCGGGGCCGAGGGGGCCCTGAGCTGAGTTAACTTTTCAGGAATCTCTTCAATTGAATCCGGGATCCACTCTGTTGTCTGGTGGGCCGTGGGCCGTGGCAGCCCGGGCAGGGGCTTCAGCCTCGAGGGGCAACCGACAGCGAAATTTCCGAAGCCGTCCTAGCTTCTAATTCGCTTGGGGCATCCCTCGGTTTCGGAGGAGGAACTAATGTTGCCCTAGATGGTCGCAGTCACTTTGGACGGCCGAGGCACACCGCATCCAAGGAGACATGATTCAGCCTCGACGCCGGACCATGTCGCTGGCAACATTGGCACAACCAGAGCACCAAACACGACGTGGAGCCTGAGGAATCCGGGCACGGACACCGACGTGTCAACAATGGGACACAACATCCAGCGGCCCTTTGTTAACCCCGTAGCATGTGCTGCACCAACAGCACAGCAACCACTGCCACTGCCGCGTGAGGAGAATAGCAATGTTCGATCAGAGTCCCTGCAGAAGAACTTCAACCAACCCGAAACCGCCATCTTCTTAGAACATCTGTACCCTGCACGAGCATCCGTGGGGCCCGTGACGAGTGACAGCGACAGGTCGGCAACATCTGTCCAAGACGTTGATCTGCAAATCTTGAATTCGCTCGCGACCAATCCCTCTAGCCTGGACTTGCTCGAGACTGACGATTCGACCGATTCTGCGATGGCATGGAATCGACACGAAAGCACAATTCAGCCGTCTTTTCCCTTGACGCAAGAGCAATTAGACTCCAAGTTCCAGGACTGCGCTGCGTGGCTTGCTAATGAGGGCAGCTCCCAGCGCGGCACTTCGGAGCCATATCAGAAGCCGCAGGTGGCCAGTCTGCCATCATCAGCCCAGTCTCTTTGCAGCCCCCCATTAATGCCCATGTCCTGTGAGGATGACGGGCCTCATCAGAGCATGCCTGGCAATCCAGACAGGCACCTCCATTTATGGCAGAATTATCTCCAAAACATCGCTCCGTGGCTAGACCTCTTCGATGTGGAGAGACATTTTCAGACGACGATCGCCAGGATGGCACAAGGAGTGCTCTGCCTCCAATACTCGATCCTGGCGCTCTCGTCATGGCAGTTGGAGCAGAAAGACGCAGCCACAACGCATGGCGAAAGTCTGGGTCTCTCTCAAGCAGCGAACAAGCTGATTTCTGCGCAACCTCACCCCTTTAGCACCGAGATCATCACAGCGTGTGTATTACTGTGCGTGCTCGAAATGATGAGCTCGTCACCCGAGTCTTGGGCCCGGCATCGAGCCGGATGCGCCGTTATACTTGAGAGCGCCGGAGTGAGTGGTGCGGTCGGTGGCGTGAGACAAGCGGTATTTTGGTGTTTTGCCCGGATGGATGTCTGGGGAGCTTACCTCGATGCCACATGCACCAGAATCCCAACTTCTCGCTGGTGCAAAGACCCATTTTCCTCAACAACGAGGGAATACACTACTTACGCCAACGATGCCATTTTCCTCGGCGCAAGCGTGATCAATATGATATCAAACGATGGGTTCAGCCGCGGCCACGGCGACGCTCCTTCTCACTGGAGAGAGCTCTACCGTCTTTTGGAAGGATGGTACGAAAATCGGCCAGAAGCATTGAAGCCACTGCTAAGTGTTCCGCCGAATGCAGGAGAAATGGATGCACCATTCGACATTATTTTATACAGTCTACCGGCTGGGTCTTACGCCAATCAACTCTTCCATGCCTCGATGATTCTATTGTTACAGCACAGGCCCAAGGATGTCCTGCTAGACAAGGGGCACAAGTCGCAACTATGGCATGCCCGACAGATCTGTGGGACTGCGCTTTCCATTCACGGAGCGGGCATCAATGCCATTCAACCGCTGTGGATCGCGAGCAAGCTGATGTCGCATCGTTCCGAGCACCGGGCCATCTTGGTGGCTTTGCAACGGCTGGAAAAGGATGCGGGATGGGTGACCTCGTCGCGCGTCCAAGAGCTACAGGAATTTTGGGGGGTTGCTTGACTTGATTTGACCCGACCATCTGTTGGTATGCAACAATACCGAATGCGAAGCATGCAACCGCCAGCAGCTTCGACATACCCACGGGCAAACACACGCCAAGGGCTGGAAGAACAAAGGGTGATTCCAAGTTCAGGTATATGAAGGAAGGTGGAACACCATAACTGGTACATGGTAGACAGCTCCATGCTGTGTACGTCCGCCATCAAGTCAAAAGAACCGGGCGTAACCTTGCTTGTAGCCGTCTACTAGGAAACGGATGGCGAGTAAGCGAAGGTCCTTGTTCGACCGTCTTTCCAACCCAGAAGTCCCTTCTGTTGAACATGGCTGGGGTGTGTGTACACTGTACAGGGTGATGGACCGCAGCACCCCGAGCGAGATCTTGCTATTGCTACATTGCATCGCCAGTGACAAGCGAATGAACGTGACGTACCATGTGATTGTGGCAGCATAGTATGAGATGTCTTGCCATCGTCAGGACTCAGGGGAGGAGCGCTTGTCTTTGCCAGGCTAGGAGAGTTGACGGGAAAAACTTTGAGCTCCCCTAGACCCTGCCAGATTTCCGCAGTGCCTGTGGCTTGACTGGCGACTACAGTGGGCGACATATCCACTACGGGATCTGAGAGCACGCAATGACCTCAATCGCGAATGGACTCGCGGCTTTCACACAAGGGACGATTCTCCCTGTGACGTCGTCCTTCTTCCACTTTTACATCTATGCTGCAGCTGGCGTTCCGCATGGGAGCCCTTCAAGGCCTTCAACAGATACATCGCGCCCTCCATGACTCGATTGGGGCAGGTAAACGCCCCCCTTCCTCCCTGTTCTCTACGCCGCGTTGTTCTGTGTGGGTGACTGTGCTGACATCAGGTGTGCAGGTGAAAGGCGGCCCACCGCATCAACCAATTGCCCTGCCCGCGCTCTACCGCACGATGCCTAACCTGCTTTACATCCGACCCTGTGACTCCGAAGAAGTCGCCGGAGCCTTTTGTGCAGCTTTGGAAGCCACCCACACGCCCACCATCATTTCACTGTCGCAGCACTCCTCTCGCGAGGGCGTTCAGAAGGGTGCCTACGTCCTCATCGAACATGGAGATGTCGACATGACCCTGATCGGCCTCGCGTCTCGCATCGTCAGCTTCCCGTGCCAGCATCTTTGTGCCCTTTAACCGTCTGTGGTGAATATAGCCGAGAGAAACTCGTCGTCGTCATCGAGGCTTTCTCCGTCACGGGCTGGGAGAGGTATGCCGACGCAGGTTTCACCATGTCCAGCTTCGGCAAGTCCTTACCTGGCGCAGAGGTGTACAGATTCTTCCAATTTGACGATCGACCCATTGCGCGGAAGATCGAACACTTGTTTAGGCAAGTTGAACGTGAAGCAATCGGCTTTCTGAGGGGGGGGTCTCCAGGACTTGAACGAAATATTGGCCGTTGAATCCTGTTCGACTCGGGGGGAACTCTCTCAGTCCTATCTTAACTGGTGGGGCCGTGAAGATCCAAAAGTCGACTGGTGTCATACCACCATTGTGTCGGTCTCTGGATCGATCACGTCTCTCCACGCGACCGAGATGGTCCCGGGATCTTGACCCGTCACCATGGATGTTGCCCGCCGCAAATCCCACACCTTCTCCAGCACGTCCCGTGTCGTTATACGGTTCATCATGCCGGCCGCGCGAGTTTTCTCGAACAGGCATCTGCACTTGGCCTTGTCCGACTCGGTGTACAGTTCGGTGCCCGCGATGAAGACCGACCACATGGTGCAATTGCCGTTGCTGAGTTTGTAGAAGGTCGAGATGCAGGCCAGAACTTCCGAGGCGTACGACGCAAGGTCTTGCGGGCGCCGCGGGTCGAGACACTGGTGGTAGTAGATGACTGCCGCCGCCGTTTCGGCCCGCAAATGTAGTTGCTGCACAATAAGCCTTTTGGTCTCCTCGTCCCGACCCCAGACGGTCGCGTCCAGCGCGGCACGGCGTGGGTTGCGACATTCTGACAGCAAGGCCAAGAGAGTTCTCCTGATCCCCCTGCTGTCGACCGACAATCCAGGGCCCTGGGGTCGTTGTTGTCGTTGTTGTTGTTGCTGCTGATGATAGACCTCGTTGATTTGCGAGATACAGGCCATGACCGAGCTGGAGGCACCCATGGTATGGCCGAAGAGAGGATTGGAAGACAAGTGGGAAATCACTTCGCCCTGCTGCAGGTCTCGGGTCGAAGCATCGTCTGGCTCTGTCCAGCCCACCCACGGACGCATAGTTTCGCTTTTGATCCGGAGCAGACACAGACTTTGAGTCACATGCCATGCATCATCCGAGTCTTCCCATATCTTGTGGCCATGAAGCTGTCGCAGTAGTCTCCATGCGGCGTAGTGGTGGTGTCGCCATGTTCTCGGACTGCCCTGAAACAGCTTGCTCGAGCACAAGCGAGCGGTTAGTCTTTTACACCCATACAGACAACCCACTCACGCACGCCGAACTTCAAACTCACCTCGATAACAATCAAGGTCAACATGGTCGTCAAGACAGTCACAAGGTCTGCGGGCTTGCTTTCAATGTCCGCCCGGAGCTCCGCCATTGCCCTGACGTAGTTTCTTGCTCCAAGATCAGACATGGCGGCTTTGTCAATTCCCGTGTTGGCCAAGAAGAAGGCCGCGTGTGCGAGTACAGCATAAAACAAATGAGATTGTCCCCTAACCATGCCATGAAGTGCTCTCGAAGGATAGGTGAGCCATGGATTGGTTGAATCGTGGATTGGAGTCAGGAGCGGAACCACGTCATTGACATAGTGGTGAAGCAAAGAAAGCTGCTCCGGTTGTAAAGCAGGACCATATCTTGGAGACACCATGATTCGGTTATCAGATACCCGGTTCTCCTCCTCTGTGGTTGAAGACGAAGTCACAAGGTCCTGACAGGTAAGGAAGGCGTCCGGGCCCACGACGGACTGATCGGGAACCAGTGTCGACGACGAATCGAGTCGCCCCGCTTTGAGCTCCGAAAAGGGATCAGAATCGGCATCATCTTCACACCGCGGCAGACACATGCCAGGGGTTTGAGGAGATTGGACGCAGGCACTGATGGGTAATGCCTGGATATGTTGGGGGGGGAATCGAAAGACAGAGAAGGGCGGTTGTGAGACGACCAGAGCAACATCCTGTGGAGATTCCGGGTCGATGTCACATTTCTGGATGAGACTGTCGACAGACTGGCCATCAAGCACTGGAGACCCCAGCCAGGTGGCCACTGGGAATCGCCAAACTTTTGTCAGATAGAGAGCGCGGGGGACCATGGACATGAACAGTTCCTAGCTCCTAGGGCAGGCTTAGGCTCACCTGGATCTTGAAACCGCCTCGCCTTGGCGGGATATGACTTTTGATCCGGCTCTACCCAGACGAGGTTTTGCAGATAGCCGGCACAGTATCTTCCACCCTTCTCACAGGGGGAACAGCTGGGGGCCTTTTCGTCACACTAGAAAAAACGATCAATCAGCTTCGGCGTCTTCAGGCAAGCGATAGATGGGGGCAAAGGGTACAACCTTGACTTTGCGGGTTCGACAACTCCAGCAGCCCTATGATTCCGTTTGCATTAGCTGACTCTACTACCGGACTTTCCAGAAACACCACTCACAGTGAAGGTTTTGTTTCTTCTTACTTGCTTCCGGCGTGGCTTTGCGACGACTACCGGCGGTGGTGCCATGTCGGTGCCCCTTTCGCAAGGTTGAGCCATATGGACGAGGCGGCTGACGTGTCTGAGACGGGGGGTGCTTCGCTGTGAGATGCTCTGCTCTACGTTTCGTGCTTGGGGTCTTTGATAAATAGGATAGCAGTGCTCCGTCATGCAAAATATCGGAAACCGGGGTCTAGCTGGAGTCGGGACCTTCTTGGCCTTGGATCCATTTACTACCTATACTCTGGAGTATCCTAATGGTGAATTGTTTCGCTGTCGGCTGCCAGCCTTGCTGAGCCCACGCCCTATGCTGCCCGCACACGGATCCCTCGGGTCTCCCCATTGGCGCCGGTGGGCTCTCGGGCGCCGGGTTCTTATCAAGGTTTCGCCAAGGTAGACAACTAAACAAGAGTGGGACAAGTGGAAGTAGGAGTAGAACTGTAATTCCCGGTTCACAAGTAACTAAGCTATTCCGAGTGTAACTCGTACTTCTTTGGATACCAACATCTTAACTCGAACGTAAACGTGGAGAGGGGCGCTGGTCAAAAAGAATGACCAGCGGTTTTGCTGTTTGCAGACGGTCGCCAACGTTTCCAGGTTCCACAGCTCTCCGATCGCCATGCCCCAATGACCAAGGAGCCATTCATGCAGGCACTGTGAGTCTGACCCTGCGCCTTTCCCACTGACCCTGATTGGCTCCACCTCGAAGCCCAGCGTGTCTCCGGCCAGTGAGTCCAGATCCATTTGGCCGACTTGATCGGACGCCAATGAAGGCGCCTTTGTCCATTGACGGCTGCCGGTCTTCCATACTGGCCTGCTGGTGCCACGCCGTGAACCCGGAGCGGACGATGAGGATGTCGCCAACCTGAAATTGCGTACCCTGATGTTCGGCGACCGCATCGAGCTCGTCCACGCTGATCGCGAAAGCGTCGTTGGCCACGGCAGGAGGCCGTCCGGTCTGCTGTCGCCATCCATAATAGTCCAAGAGGACGCCTCGTCCGACAATGCCGCCGCGTTCCACCCATTCTGGTCCGAGAATTGTTGGTCAGCAAAGTTACAAGTCTGCCTGAAATCGCTTTGCGAAAAGGAATGCCTCACTGTGAATCCCTAGTCTCCCGTTCTGTTGCTTCTCGTCGACGTCTCGGTGCTTCATGCCGTTGTAGTAGAGCCCGGATCCTTGGAGCCCGAGGTGTCGCAGGCCATCCCATTGAGAGCTGCTCTGTATGTTAAAGGTGAGGACGTCGTCGTGGGCGCAGATCTCATATTCGGTGCCGGCGTAGCGCTCCTTGAAATCGATGATGTGATGCTTGAATGGCTCGCGGCCAGCCACAGGGACGTCGAAATGGTCGAGGCGCAAATCTAGTTGCACTGTGGTGCCTGTTTTGATTTCTTTGGAAGCCTCGAGAACCACGTCCGCAGTCAAAAAATTCAGCGCTGCTATCACGTTGGTCCACAAGTCCTGTCACTAAGCATGCAACTCACCCACCGCCCAATTCGTCGTTGTGTAGGCTATCCTCTTGGTTGGCTCAACTACCTTGCCTAGGTCTTCACCACTGCTGCCATTGCCTCGATCGCCAGCGGCCTGACCTACTCCTTGGTGGTGTTGACGCGACCTGGGTTTGCCCTGGGACCGAGATGGCAACTGTTTCTAGCCTACATTGCCTGGCTAATGTTAGCCTGGCTGACTAACTTGTACCTGATGAAAGTGCTCAGTGTCATAGAAAACATCGGGTGTCTCAAATATTCGCTCCAGTCCGGGTGACTAACTGATGCGACATAGTTATGGTCAGCGCGTTGGGCTTAATCTGCTTCACCATCGCTTTACTTGAAGCCATCGAGGCTGCACCTTCTCATCTTGGTTCAATCGCTCTACCGCAATAGCAAGACTTGTATAGGTAAAAGTACTCAGCAATGAGACTAGGCTAGGACCTGACCTGGATCCGAGTTTGCCTATTCTTGGATATGGCGGTCCCTCTGTAATGGAGAGTGTCCAGGATCAGACCAGTGTCGACTAGGATCAATGCGGACCAATCTGGTGGGACAGATGTCTCAATGCACTGGTTGCCGCACGCAAAGCAGACTTATGTGCGCATTCTCAAACTCGGATTGGAATTGTTAAAGAAGGGCCCGTTAAAGCTTTAAGGTGTAATCGCCAACATAGTGAAGGAATTGAGAAGACAGACTGGTGGTCATGAGTTTTATTATACCTAGGTGGGAGGCAAACAGCATGACAGAAGCGTATCTTGGCGTACCTACCGCGATTTTAGGGGCCCCTCGGCCATGTAAGTCAAGGTCCTCAGTATTCTTTAGCTGATGGACCGCTAGTCAACTATTAATGATCCTCCGTACTCGGTATTTATCGGCGCATTCACACTCGTGACACTCTGACTTTCTCTGCAACAAGATCGACCGGAGATCTACCGATCGAGGGGCACAGGGGCTGCGGCGGATCCCGACCATTGCGTCATAGTTACAGGTGACCCGTCCCAGGCCGCGATCAAATGCGCTTGAGAATTCAAGGTCCATCCCACTGTCACCATCCCACCTTTCTTCAACCTGTCAACCAAGATTCCCATTCTCTTGTGTCTTATAAGCAGAGTTTTCTTTTTCCCAGTCACATTCTCCTTCGATTTCTCAATACCGACTCCAGAGTCTCGACGTATCCAGTCCGCTTTCCAGCAATAGAACAGTCAGAACAGACCCCCTTGTTTCTCTAGCATTTCTCACATACAAGATGCCTCTCTTCAACGTAAGCTCTACATATTGGACTGTCTGATGGACTGGCGCGACGTATCATGTACTGACAGTCATTTTGAAGGTTACACTCAAAGAGAACGCCTCTCCCGAAGAGCTCAAGAAGGCCAAGGACAAAGCGAAGGCCGATGGCGGGGAAATCAAGCACGAGTTTACCCTGATCAAGGGCTTCACGTACGAGCCTCTCTCAAATCCTCTTTCTCTTATCGCCGTGAAGCTGACAGTCTGTGCGCTATAGTGTTGAGTTCCCCGATGACAAGGTCGGCGTCCTCCAGACCAACGAGCACATCCACGTCGAGCAGGATCAAGAGGTCAAGACACAATAGGCGAGTGCCTGGTGACCTTGGGCTCGGGAGTGGAATCGATGCGAGCGAGATTTGACGGTGACGTCGAACGACATGAACATGGAATGGACGAGCTCTCATTCTATAAACCAAACATCTTCTCTTCTCTTCGCCCCCGCGGACCTGATGATAATGATGACAATCATCACGATACAATGAAATGAAAACGAGTACATGGATGACCGGATGGGTGGGCGATATAGGGTCAAAACCCGATCTGCATGGTCCAGCGATGGATGTTAGCTGGATGGCGTGGACATGGCATCGAATCCTCAGATGCGCTGACACGCATTCGCAAGCTAGAATTGGAATCCAATGCTCATATGGAAACAATCGTCCGTAATGCGTGCCTTCTCGATTCTACGCCGTGGTTAGCGTGGGTCAGACAAAGATGGCATGCGCCCGACATCGAGGGTCGAGTCAAATGAACTAAAGTAGATGTCTGCATCCATCCTCCCTCCTCTCACACATCCTCGCGCATACTTAAAAATCCGTAGCCCTGCCATTATAAGTCCACTCCCCGGTTGGGCCCCATCGCAACGGCTCGTTCTTCGGCCCTCCAACCTCGCCGGTCTTCGGGTTCACATCGCCTTCAAACTCCGGCTCTGCCCCCCTCATCACGTTGGGATGTAATTCTTCGCCCTTGCCCCTCGCGTCAATCACCTTGTCGTACATGTCCTTGACCACCGAGGGCCCTGTCTTGTCGAAGCCCTCGCTCGCGGCAGTGGCACCGATCTTGTCGACGCGCTCTGAGACCGTGGTCTGCGCGTCTGCGATTTCCGCGGCCGACGAGTCGGGCGACTGGTTGATCCGCGGCGGAGCCCGCCGTTCGGGCAAGGGCGTGGAGAATGCGCCGGTCGATTGGCGCTGGAGGGCTTCGAAGATTTCTTGCTCTTCTTTGGGTAGCCGCGGCGGGGCGGGCATGCCCTGGAAGGAGAATGCAGAGGGCTCGTCTTTATTGAGCGGCCGAGACGTGTTCAGGTGGCGGCGGGTGTGGGAGGTCAATCGGGAGCCGCACGGGAGAGAAGATGTGAAGAGATGGGCGCGGGGAGCAGCGCAGAGAGCTCGAGGGAAAGTGATTGGGGTTTTCATTGTGGTGGACTTTCTGTTATCGAGTAAGAAAGATAAATGGTGTGTTTCGAAAGAGTAGAGTGTTTGCTGGTGCTATAGTACTCGTACTTGACTGGCTGTAAGTGGCAGAAAGGAATCCAGGATGGCAAATAATTCTTTGGCAGCTCTCAGTCTCCGAAGTCGTCCCGGCTAACAACTAATGCTTCGGGAAGATCCGCCACGATGTGCACGATCCATGACGATATACCTCGTACTCGGTACTCAGTATGTCACAACGAGAAAGCACTCCCTAAATCTGAACCAACCAACCATGATGTGAGGTTTAACGATGAAATTAGATACTCCTGACTCCAGCAACTTGGAAATCCCAAGACGAAAATCTAGCTATCAAGAAGTGTCTGCCGTCATCTTCGAACAAAACAGAAAGACACTAAAAACCGATCGCCACCAGACATTACCAGAGACCGCCATCTATGACACCGAGGGAGCCGCTGCTGGGGTGGTTGTCGTTGATGCTGCTCGCGTAGTGGATGCCGTGGAATTCGTTGAGCCTGCGCTAGAAGATGGCGATGCACCTGCCAAATCTGCCGCCCAAGCACCACTGTTGAACTCAGCATTGACCTCGCTGATCTGCCCTGCAGTATTGATGGTGAACGTGTCAATCCCTTTGACATCATACTGGCCAGAGCCGATGCCTTTGGCGACCCATCGCCAGGCAATCTTGTTGCAGGTATAGAAGATCTCGAGGGTAGTGACGGTCGGAATGGGTGGTTGACTCCCTTGGCCACCGATGAATGCCTGCTTGCTGGGGAAGGTAGTCCCTCCGAGCTGACGGAAACTGGTCAGTTTGCATTCATTGGTCAGAAGATTCACCAGACGACTTACAGGATACCCGGCGAGGAAATTGATCGAGTCGCTGTTGTCCTTGAAGTCATCCGCCAACAGTGTATTTGCCTTTGACGCAAAGTCTGATGCTTGAGGGGCGGTCAAGAAGGAAGAGAAAGTATTGACGATGTTGGTCGCTTGAGCGGAGCTCAGGCAGGTATAGGTCGGCTGAGCAACCCCGAGACAGGAGCAAGCGCTGCTGTAGCGGGCGTTTCCACCGCAAGCTGAAGCATATGATGGGACCGTGGGAGTAGGCAATGGACTGAAGAACGCAGAGCAATCTGCCTGACGAGTTGCTAGTGGTTGCGGAGCATTCGTCCCTGACACAGCTCTATGGAGCTGTTAGCCCTACATCGTCGTGGCGAGTTTTTTGGGTCCATACCTGGCACAGTTATCGGCAGCACAAACGCCTCGCCCACTCATGAAGGGGTTGGATCCCCAAGGATTGGCAGCCACGAAGGGCACAGAAATGGCGACAGCAAGGAGAAGTGACTTCATGTTGACAGGGGTTTGTTGGTGGTGTTGCGTTAGTATGTTGTTCCGGAGTCTTGTCTCACGAGGCTGCCTTGCTCAACTCAGAATGAACTTGAGAGGGGGAGAGACACTTCTTTTATTTCCCATGGAAAATACGAGCATGGTCAAAGGGGTTTGCCACATTCAAACCTACCACGGCATGTCCGAAGCAAAATTGTAAACAGTCTCAGACATCGGCGACCCGACAGGGGATCGAATTTCGAAGTCGAGCAAAAATAGACTCAGAGGGCATATTTTTTGGGACCTTGCTATGGGAAATGTCTAGCATTTTGGGCCACTTCGCAAAGCGCAAATGAGTTGGCTTTGAGAATGATGCTGAAAGCCGACTGAGCATCGACTGATTGATGGCGCGTCTGAATCAGGGACTGTCCAAGGAAGGCTAGAATCTGGAGCTGCAGTCGGTATTGCAAGGAGTCCTGATAAGGGCTGTTGTAGTGTAAGACAAACGCGTAATATGGCGGTCATTGCCAGATGGCAGCACAATCGGCTCGAAAGGTGATCAGTCAAAACGTCAACTACCCGACCGAGGAGAGGGGGGTCCCTTGCATGACCTATTTGTGGCTTGGTGAATTTCCTGGATCTGGAATGTCGCGGACTCAGATGAGATTTGGCAGGCCAGATTCAGCTTTGCCATGGATTAGGACCACTGTCGATTAGCAAATTCGCAGTCTGGGGCAATCCTTGAGCTCATGGTAGAAAGATGTTGGGGGCTACTCCGGACCGAAAGCATGGTGGAGCGGGTCCCTTATTTCTTGGCCAGGAAACGATACGAAGAAAGAAGCTTTAGACGGCGTGACGGCGTGACGGGCTTGTCTTTCATCGTCAAGGTGTACGTGCTGCGCATGAAGATCGTGAAGACCTCCTCACACACACCTTCTCGATACTACAGGTGCCCTATCTAGTGCCTTGCGACGAAGTCGAGTCGAAGCACCCCGATTGGAATCAGAGTCCCCCCTACGAGGTACCTGCCCGCCGATCTTACATGTCAAGATCTCAGTGGCATTGCACACATGCGCGACTTTAACGCAGTGATGAGGTTGATGGCATGGGTCCTGTAAACCAACCCGATCACCCAGCTAGACCCCCTGATCCTCCCAAGTCCACCGGCGTGACGAGGTCCTTTCTGCACTCACTGTCTTCTCCCCGTGGAGGCAACTCTTTGCCCGACAAGGCGGTTGCTGGTAGTGACGGCTGCAACCGTCTCTGCGTTCTCCTCAGTACCCCTTGAAACTCAATTCTTGCTTCGACGTCCTTGTACTCATAGTCAGCGTTATATTCCCATGAATCTTTCCTTTATCGTACCATTCACGTTAGGTCAAGATGCCCTCCGACTTCAACTTCTCTACAGCGTCCTCTGCCCATTCGCCACATCTTCTCAATTTTTGCTTAGGGAACAATCTTTTCGGGCCGTCAAATTGTTTCACCGGTGCCTCAATTTGGTCGCAGACCTGTCGAAAGGTTCCGTTGTTGTAGACCTCTCTTGATACTTTCCCGAGAAATCTTTTACTGAAGAATGGTGATTGCCCGTCCTCCTCAGGCTTCTTTCCAGGCCGATGATTGAGGAACATTCCCTGCTGGATGTTGCCAGACACTTGAAAGTTATGTCCTGAGTTGGGCCCAAGTTCGTGTGTTTCAACGAAGATCGCCACATGGTTGCGAGGCATTCCGGTAGATTCCACCCAATAGACATCATAGTCTGGAGATCGGTCCGGTTCGGAGTTTGCCATAGCTCGATAGATATTCACTTTCGTCGACGACGCGCTCCGTTAGGGTTGGGGGTTGGTGCAAAAGACTTGACGTGCGACTTTGGGAGAGGGTGAGCCGGAAGTAGCTCCCAATTCAAAACTGGGATTCGGCAAGTTGCCAGAGAATGAATGAAAGTCAAGACCTGGCCACTGTCTGAAACTGATAGTTGTGATACTTAGAGAAGAACTAACTAAAGGAAGAAGAAGTGTCCTTAAATAGCTCTTCGGCTGACCGCTCAACCGTTTGTGGTAATCCATTCGCAGTGAAGTGGAAGAGTCCTTTGTTCGCACGGCGGCGCTGTGACCCGATTCGGAGGACATGATGAATTGAAAGGGGAGCGACGCCTGACTCTACGTATAGTTACGAAAAGCCTTGGTAAATAATGCAAGCGCGCTCCACACGCGTGTACGCTTATGACGCCCTTGGCGGCGTCATTCCCAGTCACAGCGCCGTTCCTGCTTCCCCGCACCTTTTCTCCAATCTTTCCGTGACTTCACTGGTGACTCAAAACGAAAAATTGTAAAAGGCGCGGTCGTTGTTCGCTTGGATCTTCTGCGAGCCGATAAGAAAATTTTCACTCGTCTCACTGTAGACTTGCTTGTTTAAAACGGCCCTGAAGCTGTCGGCCTCAGCTTTTTGGCGTATTGCTCCGTTCTGTTGCAACATGGCGTCCACAGCCGGCAGGAGACTTGTGTGTTCGCAGCTCTCGAAGCTGACCGCTCCCTCACAACGAGCTTCTCTCGGTCTGAGGCGATATGCTCACGCTGCTGCCGTTCCAACCTCATCTAGCCTTCCAGTTCAGGAACAGTCACAGATCCGACATGAAACCTCCGTGCCCAACCCAGACCCAGCCCCGGACTCGCCCACTGCGGCCTTCCTCAATCAATCCGTTCCTTACATGGTCCCTACCTACGTACGGCCGCCGCCTATGATGGTGCAAGGAGATGGATGTTTCTTATACGATAACGAGAATCGACAGTATCTGGATTTCACTGCTGGAATAGCGGTCACTTCTTTGGGCCATAATGACCCTGAACTCAATCGGCTTATTGCGCATCAGGCCCAGCGCTTGATTCATGCGTCCAACCTCTACCACAATCCTTGGACCCCTACGCTGTCTAAGAGCTTGATTGAAGAGACTCAAAAACAGTCTCCTGGGTCTCCTCTGACTCAGGTCTTCATCTCCAACTCCGGTTCCGAGGCCAATGAGGCTGCCTTGAAATTTGCAAGAAAAGTCACGTATGCTAAAGACCCAAACACCAAACAGAGGGAAATTGTGTCGTTTCATGGATCTTTCCATGGCCGTACCTATGGTTCTCTCTCTGCCACGCCAAACAAGAAATACCAACCACCATTCGGCCCTATGCTTTCTGGTTTCCGCTATGGACAGTACAACGATGTTGCAGCTGTCCCAGAGTTGGTGAACGAGAACACTGCAGGAGTTATTGTTGAACCCATCCAAGGCGAAGGCGGGATCAACGTAGCTACACCTGAGTTTTTGCAGGCACTCCGCAAGCGGTGTGACGAAGTCGGTGCGGTCTTGATCTTCGATGAGATCCAATGTGGTCTTTCCAGGACTGGAGACCTCTGGGCCTATACTGCATCAGGTGTCCATCCCGATATCTTGACATCCGCAAAAGCATTGGGAAATGGTATCCCCATCGGAGCAACTATTGTGTCAGGCAAGACCGTCGCACCATACATCAAGACGGGCGATCACGGTACGACCTTTGGAGGCAACCCATTCGCCTGCCGCGTGGCACATCATGTTTTCGGTCGTCTCGCAAAGACCAAACTCCAAGAGGAAGTCAGACGTAAGTCGACTCTATTCTTCAGCTTCTTGGACACGATCAATGAGAAGTTCCCGGGCGTTGTCTCCGAGGTCAGAGGCAAGGGTTTGATTGTTGGCTATCAACTCAGCGACTCTGCTAAGGACAAGGCAAACGAGATCCTCACGGCTGCTCGAGAACGCGGCCTACTGATAATCACTGCTGGGGATGGCGTCATCAGAATCGTGCCGCCACTCGTCATTTCTGACGAGGAGATCAACAGGGGTCTTGCGATTCTCGAGGATGCCTTTAGCGCCGTGTTCCACAAATCGGGCAACGTTGAGGGCACCGCTGGCCAACAGGAAATGGCTTCTCGTTGAGTCCGCCTCTGTTCATGCCGTCTATTGCCTCTTTTCTCCCTCAGGCACATTCATGCCATGGACCCCACGGTAGTTAGGACGCTCCGCTGGCTTCCACTTCCCCCCTAAGATCGTATCTTCATCTGCCAGCTTGAATACCTCTACTTTCAGAGGCCTACAGCATTTGATCATCTCCTTCTCATTGTCGCTTCCAAAACCCCACAAGGACAGATCCCCACCTGGACATGTCGACAGTGCCATCAAGAGGTCCTGTTCCGCAAAAAACTCGATATAATCACCTGGTTGTGCTGGGCTTGGATTCATGAAGTATCTACCCTTAGAGTCCAAGCCGGTAACCTGGAACAGATTGATCACGTCATGGACGTCTGATTCATTGAGGCCCAACGGGAGTACGGCTCTGGTGAGGTTGGAATGACAGTGATAGTCGTATGATGCTTCTGGCCCGGAAAGCACCGTATTGATATATGGGTCGCATCTGGTACCAAGGAGGTCATGGACTCTGCCACCGGTCTCGTCGACGCCATACCAGGAGAGGGAATCAGCGATGATCGTGACCAGTGGTCGCATATACGGCAGGCAGGACCATAGCCTATCGAACGTTGTGACGTGGGATGAGTGGAGCTGTTTTGTTCTAGAGGCCCAGAACCTTTCGCGAGGGTTGTTTGCGTTCCAAATATTCAAATCACCTAGGCGGGGTCAGGGCCTGACTGGTCACCTATTATGTCTCAACGTACCGACTTGAGGTCCCTCTGGCGTACTGATCCTTACGATGCTTTTCGCAGGGGCTTTCCAGGCACGACCCGAGCGGATAGGCAAGACAAAGGAGTCGACGAGCTCTCTTCCGCCTTGCTGGATAGAGGCATACAAGTTGGTATCAACTGTAAGGGGCGATTCCGCCGTGGGTAGATACGCGGGATATGGTGTGGGAAGAGGCTTTCTCGCCTTCAAACGTTCCTCGCCAGAGGGCAGAGTGGACATGATGGAATGGATATCCCGGAGCTGTAATTCGAAGTCTGCCTTCCCTTCTCTCAAAACCCATCTGAGTTCCCAGTTTCGCAGCTCAGAGGACGATGAGCAGGATTTTATGCTGGAGATGACAGCAGATGTGCTGCGGACATGTCCGAATTTGACATTGTCCAGATTTGCTGTGCCGTGGGAGCCTCATGCAGCCTTGTAAATTTCCACTTTGGTCGGCTTCGCGCTGCGGATATAGATAGCTGATCTCCCAGCCTTCTTGAGTAGGACCCATCTTGACCTGTGCAGCCATCAGGTGCGTAGACCGACGCCGAGAGTGCAGGATGAAGTTAGGCAGCCCATGGCCTCCTGCACGAACCATGACCAGTACATAAGAAGTTAGGCAGTTAGGCAGTTCGGCAGTAATTAGATTCTTTCCTCATTCCTGCTCCCACAATGTATACTCACTCGCTGGCGAGCTGGGCTTCCGGCCGAAATCCTTTATCTGGTCTACTTCACGTCGACGTCCGCCATGGCCGGCCAAGGCAGACACGCTCCAAAGACGCGCACAGCGTGTCTCACCTGTAAAAAGAGACGCGTCAAATGCGGACTCGAGCGACCATCGTGTGCAAGGTGCCTGAAGACCGGACGGCAGTGTGACGGCTATCAGCTTTCTGTGGTCGAAGCACGGCCATTCCCATCTTCCATACAGACGACGCTTCCGCAGCTCAGCAGCTCTTCAGCACTGCTCTCCGCCTTTCGAGCCACAGAAGCAGAGTGGCATGCATACGCTTTCTACACTAATAAGATTTCTGGTATCTTGGGCGGCGCCTTCGATGCGGATTTATGGCAGAGACTCGTCCTCCAGGTAGCCGACACTGAGCCCACTGTTCGGCACGGCGTCTTTGCTCTTGGAAATCTGTTCCGGCATCATGGCGTCTCGGACGGCATGTCGGAATGCGTGTGCGCTCGTTGTCGACAAGCGCTGCGCCACTATAACAAGGCGATTTCCTCCTTTTCACAGT
This sequence comes from Phialophora expanda, assembly GCA_016109585.1. Lineage (NCBI taxonomy): Eukaryota > Fungi > Ascomycota > Eurotiomycetes > Chaetothyriales > Herpotrichiellaceae > Phialophora > Phialophora expanda. The sequence continues at coordinate 248,561 of JADWPR010000016.1, forward strand.
ACATGCAGCGGCCGCCCAATCAGCAGGCGATTGATGTGGCTCTTCTGTCGTGCCTGATATTTATCTGTCTCGAATCTTATAGATTGAACGACAAGGTCGCAATCTCCCTCATATCCAAAGGATGCGGCATGATTGCGGAAGCCATGCCAAAAGGACCAGACACTCCGACCATCGCGATCGATTCAGGACTGGTGAATCTGTTCGACAGACTGTGGCTGCTCTCGAGCATGTTTGGACACCACATCCCCCGACCATCACAGCGATCTCCTCAGATCCTTGACCTTGGTCCTCTTCCCCCTTCTATTAGCGGCGTTCAGACGGCGAGAGATTCCTTACACGAGATCATCGCCGTCGTTCAAAACCTCAGACTACGAGTATTTCAGGCTCAGTTGAAATCAACGTCCGACTCGGAGAGGTTTGCGACGATAAGTGCGCTTCAGCGGGAGCAACAGGCGGTCTTACTTCTGTTGGAGACCTGGCAAAGCGACTTGCAGGCCCTCATCGATCGACAGGGTCTGCAAGCATTCCGGAATTCGCAAGCGTGGTCCATCTTGACCGTTCAGTGGTTGATTACCAAAATCAGCGCCGCCGCCAGTATGGACCCCTCGGAAAGAGATAGCGAAGATCAATCCGACGACTTCAGAAACCTTGTGGCTGTGGCTGAAGAGAGCCTCGTGCGGCATCCCCAGGATAGCGAGACAAACAACTTCTTCTTCGAGCCGTGCTTTCTTCCGGCGCTCTATCTCACGGCGCGCAAATGCCGAGATCCAGTGATTCGGAGGAAGGCGCTCGAGTTGATGTCCCTTGCGGGAGGGAAAGAAGGCTTGTGGTACAGGGCTGAACTAAGATGCATTGCTGCCAGGGTCATCGAGCTTGAAGAGGGGCTTGCTGTGTTAGATTCACACGATCAGCTAGGCCTGGTTGACCAGAAACCGATTCGCTTCTACGACATTCTCGCCGAATTGAACTATCGCCGTGGTGGAAAGACATACGTCGACGTCACGTATCTAATATACGACGCCGACAGCGACACGCGCTGGCGAACGGTGCGAGAGACCTTGACCGTTACGGAATAAGGAGTGCATACTACATGCCGACACCAGAGGACCGCTCACAGATAGTGTCTCCTCACTCATTTAGCATGACGAGCATGGGCAAACCGTAGTCGAGGGATAAGCGTGAGCATCTGGTCCAGCAATCCGTCGGGGCGATAGCATCCTGCTTATGTCGGCGCGATTCTGAATTCCATCTGCTATGGCCATTTCCAGGAATGAACCTGGAATCAACTGAACCCGTTCACAGAGCCGAAGCTGCATTTCGGTCTGCCTTGTACAGTCTTCTTAAGACTAACGACTCTATCGGCACTGTCATCAGGCACCGGCGGTGATACCATTGTCGAGTAACACGATTGTACTGATCGAGGTGGTATCCGACTAGCGCAGCAGCAGGAACGCATTCTACGACTCTCTTGCATGTCCTGTGTATACGCAGTAAAAGCCCCTCTTGTGCATGATCACAGTAAGAGAGAATTGCAATGTTGTGGTCACTCTTCTCCCTAGTACTGTCTTAGTTATGTGAACACCCTCAAGTCTCGCACGTTTCGTAGTGCTGGATGATGTCGATGCGATTGCCGCGTTCCTATGGCCATGATACTCGCGAGATAGTTGACACTGCTCTGGGACATTCATACCGTGGATCTAGACACCCTGCGGGGCCTATCAGGCCATGACCGCCACCTGTGGCTGACAGCGATGGCGGTTGCTTGGCTGCATAAATGCTCGGTTAGCGAGACACGCCTAGCTTTTCGACATCCCAACAAAAGCTATCGCCATAAAACTTGCTTTCACATGTGCATGTTATCCGCGCCAATGAACACATGTCAGCCGCTCGTGAGATCCATGTCTGCATGCATGTGCAGCATGGAAACTTGCGGGCACCAGACATCTTCCCGGTCTGAAGTCTTATGGGGCCTGCACACCATGCACCGTGCTGCTCGGCGTGGAGGAGCTCGCAAGGGTATCGGCACGCTCGAGCCCGTAAGCTTGTTGGCATTGAAGGAATGTGGTATGACAGGATGATGATATGACTTTCCAACTTCCAACTCTGAGGTCTTTTCGTGTCCGGATATGCTGGTTTTCTGACTGTCGCTTCTGACTGGACGTTTCTGTGTATAGCAAATTCGTTGACGTTCGGTTGGCATTCTGCTTCCTTCCTCGCGAATTGCGAGCGTTATCTGATCTCGGTCCGAAGCCTGTGTTCGGCGAAATTCTTGTGTGGGCTGACCATTTATGAGGTTTCTTGTCCTCAAAAATCAATATTTCGTCAAGATTGGAATGACTGACTTTATCAGTCGTGACGGCGAGCAAATCTTTCTGCTATAGCTCGTGTTGGAAAATCTGGTGGATGTTGATCTCGGCAGACTCTAATCGAACAAACCAAGCTCGTTGGGAATCCTAACAGAATCTGTGTGGGACGCTGCCAAATCTCGAGGTACGTGATCGTGATATGAGCACAGTCTGTTGTTCAGGACGTACAACTTCTCGACAAGGACATACGTGGCAGAATGCTTTTATGATTGCGTGGTTGCTGGAGCTCTGTTTTCTCTCAGAGCTTACTTGAATCTGAGTGAGGGAATGTTGAAAGCTCCCGTTCTCAAGGCTGGTAAATTGCCACGTCGCCAACCATTGCACGGACAACTTGCCTTACCGCTGCTACCGAGCGAATACTGGACGCTTCAAACGCCACATGGAAAGCTCGACCCAAAATTATCGCAGTGACGAATCAGTCCAGCGTCAGACCTCTGTCTTCCTTCAGCCACGGCCATGTCACATCTCGAATCACAGTCATGAAGCTTTCTTGTTCTCTGGGCCCATTTTTACTCACCTCGTAGCCTTCGCTAACTATGGGTTTTGCCAGGATCATCATCACACGCTTCTTCACTGTCACAAACGCTTACTTACCTCCATCTGTCGACAATCTTGACCTGACTGCGCTCTATTCTGTCCAACCCATCGCTGCCGTCATACAAGCTCTTACTACGGTTCACGATGGTATCGACAACCATCATTTTCAAGAAGGACAATGTCCAACCTCCGGTCTTTGTCGCTGGAGGTTTCACCGACTGGGCACCCGTCGAGATGACGTACGAGACGACCGACTCCAACGGGTCGGTGGAGAGCATCTTCTCCCACAAGATCGAACTCGAACCTGGCGAGTATCAGTATAAGTTTCGGTTGGGTCCGGGTGATTGGTGGGTTCTCGATGAGTCCGCCCAGAAAGGTTCGATATTCTGCAAGGCACTGGAGTCGCCACCGCTGACCATATCACAGCGACTGACCAGCTGGGAAATGTGAACAACTTGCTCTCAATCGAAGCTGAAGAACGCGAACCCTCCTCGGAACCACCTGTTGAGACCATTCCAACTCCACCTGCGGATGCCCTGAACACAAAGGATGCTCCTATCATAGACGACGAGCCCAAGCTGAATGGGCTTGCAGTCCATGAGCAATCTGCCCAGTCATATCCACCGACCGAGGAAGTCGTACCAAAACTCGATGATTCTCATACACCTGAGCGGACAACCGTGGACAGCGAAGAGCCCAGGGCTGAAACCGACGAGCAGGCCCAGTTCGAGGAAAAAACCGGCGAAGTATCTTCCGAGACTGCTACACCGAGAAAGAACTCCATCCCTGATTTTGCTCCTCCGCCATACTCTGTTTCTGCAACTGGAACGGTTCTAGACTCGAACGAAAAGGTCCAAGTGGCGCCAGTGGCCGAAGCAGCTCCTCAGAAGCAGCCCCCCTCTAAACGAGCAGCCATAAAGGATGAATCGGAAAAGAAGAAACAGTCGTTGGTCGCACGAGTATGCAGCGCAAAGTAAGTCTTTCTCCTGTGTGGTATCCAGGGTTGTCGCTAATCGTTGTCTAGGAGTCTAGCGATGGTGGTCGTGATGGTCGCAGTCCCTGTCGCTGTATCATATTACCTGCGTCGGTAGCGTCGATAGAACAATGATGTCGTCGGCCACGGCGTCCCTTGGCGACGTTGCTCCTTCCCACGATGACAAAATATAATTTCCTGCTCTCTTTCTCTTTTTTGTTTCTTTGTGCCCCTTCAGCGACAGACACTTCCCCATCACAATCGTAACTCCTTAGTGACCGACAACCCCTCATCCACAAACAAACACTCGACCGCTCCTCCCATCGACCCTCGTCTGTTTCCTTGCTGTCGCCTGCCCTGCTCACAATGGCAGAATGGCGTGTGATGGACAATACGCCCGCCTGGCGACGACCGCTCGGCCCTGTCTTTCTGGCTGAAATGCACCGACAACAACAGCAGCAACAGCAACAACAGCAGCAACAAGAACGAGACGAGGAGATACGGCGCTTTTTCGCAAGTGCCACACGCCCACGCCTGGGACTGCGCGAGCAAGCAATGATTCGGGCAGCCCAAATAGTCGAACAGATGGAGCGGGAGCGAGCCAGAACCATCTCGGGGTGGATACAGTGGCGGATACAGCTGCTGAGACGGGTGCTGAGACGGCGGCTGGTCGCTTGTTGGGGGTGGTTTGTGGGTGTTGGCGGGGCGTTCTGGGGGTGGTTCGCGGGCGTGGGAAGGGCGTGGACGGCAGGAGCAAACCCTCGGGCACGATGGGCTTTTATCCCGCCTTTGCCAGTCAGCGATGTTGAGAACGGCGGGTTGGGAGGACGTTCGTGGTAACGACGTCGACGTCGACAGCAATGGTGGCGGTTCTTGAGCGACAACGACATGACACAGTGAATAAAGCAGGCGGCGACCTGTGATGGAAGGCGTTGGAACAAGCCTTGAGAAGAGCGTATGCTCTGTCTCTGTCGCTAGATGCGACTGATATGAACACATCACACACCCACACCCCGTTTTGTTCCCATCTGATTTGCACGTGATGTCGAAGAACAGTCAGTTTTTCACAGGTCTCATTCAATCCTCATGACCTATCCCTATCTATGCATGTCCCTAACTACGGCCTCAACCTTCCCCACCGCCTCCCGCACCCCCGGACAGAAATGCCTCTTCATAATCTCCACTTCCCACACTCCAGTTCCGACACTGAGCACATTCGTGCCCTCGACGGAGTCGCTACTCCCCTGAAACACGCCGTCGCCCTTGCGCTCATCACTGTACCAGAGCGGTTCGATCTTGCGGGCATGTTTCTCCGCGATCTTATGCAGCAGAGCCAGGACCGCGAGGCACGATTTCTCCGGCAACTGCAACGAGACGGTCAACAGGCGCTTGAAGAACGCTAGGGCCGTGAGCGTGGGCGGCGGGGCCGAGGGTGTCAATAGAATGGAAGTGAGGACCCTTGTGAGCAGCAGGATGGGGGTCGAGATGTTGACTTTCGTGACCCTTTCACTTCCATTGTTTGCAGTGCCACCATTTGCAGTGCCACTGCCACTGCCGCTGCGCGGTGAGGTTGACACAGAATGGGGATCCGGCAATCGTAGGGATTTCGGCCCGAGTTCGATATCCGCGTCTAGACTGAGCGGGTATATGGAGCGGTAGGTGTGCGAGGTGAAGAAGCTGAGGTCGAGGTTCAAAGTCGAGGCCGCGCGGGAGGCGTCCTGGCCCGAGAGGAGCGTGAACGCCGTTTGTGTGGCGAGGAGGGATTCGCGAGTCAGGTTGCGCATCGTGGCGCTGTCGCGGATCCCTACCGCTGTATCTGCCGCATCTGCCTCCTCGTCTGTAAGGTGGTTGAGATCAGGCGGAAGAGACGATGGGTCGTCGTCTTGGGCGACGATCTCTTTCAAAGCCTCCAGCAGATCACCGAACAGGTCCTGGTTGATCAGGTGAGCGTAGCGCGCCAGTCCTTCGAGCACCGCGCCCATCAGCTCCGGGACACGCTGCTTGAGAATGCGGAAGTATGTCACAAAGACGAGTTTCAGGGTCTCGGATTGCAGCTTCTCGCGCTCCTCGTGGTTCACCAGCGCGGACGCCTCGGCCATGTCCTTTTCCACGGCTTTGCGTTCTTTGCGGAGTTTGCGCTCCTTCTTCGTCATGTGTTGTGATTTCTCCTTTTTGATCTTCCGCCCGTGGATCTTGGACGCTGAGTCTGTGCTTTGGTCCTTGTTGGTCGAGCCTGGGGGTGGGAGTTCCGACAAGAGACGCAGCTGGAAGAAAGTATTCAGCACTTCCTCTCTGACGCGGTAGTCTTTCGCCTTTATCGTCTTGGTCAGCAGACTGACTGCTTCCAGGGAGGGCGCGCCATCTTCGTCATTGGCGAAAAAATTTTCGACTGTGTCGATACATTTGTTGAACTCGGCGGTGGCCTCCCGGCTGCAGAGTTCGTAAACTAGGATGTTCAACAGCTCCGTTCGGAAATTGAAATGCGGAACGGACAGGAGAAGGGCACACGCGCAGTTGATCGCCACGCTTCTCAGGGACTGATGCTCGGCATTGCCTTTTCGATTCTTCGCCAAACTGGCCAACTGTTTCACATAGGCCTGGTATCCTGTAACGAGAGCGTGCTCGTATTGTCTCGTCTTCCGCACGTCCTTGGAAATTTTAGTCCCTAGTTCTTCATCTTTATAGCTGCGTATTCGATACCCGGGGATATTATCCTTGTAGACGGCCGCCTGAGCCGCAAGGACGAGTTTCTGCACCGCAATGGGGGATGTGGGTGTGCTGAGTTGGGCGAGCTTTTTGAATGAGGAAGAGTGTTCCTCGGGATCCTCATTGAGGAGGACCACTAGGCGGGCGATTTCTTCTTTAGCCGAGAGAACCTGTTGCTTCACGGGGATTTGTGGCGTGGATTGTGGTTCAGGATCGGTGGGAGGCGTGGATTGCTGAGCGGCTTCATCTTCGTTGTCTGTACCGGAGCCGAGGAAACTGTCGGAGTCTATATCTTCATCTGCGCGCGGCGCCTGGACTTGTCTGATCGTCCCTTCTGCGGTCTTGATCGGTAGCCTCGTTGACTCCTTGGTCTTGTTGCTCCGCGATCTCTGTTCATAGTCCTGTTCGAGATCCCAGTCTGCAGCCCGGGTGAAGAGGTCGGCCGCCTTGATAGTTTCAGAACTCTTGCTGTCGTCTATCGGTGGCGTCAATCGCCTGCGTTTCGCAGGCCGTCCGTGGCCCATAGCTGTATTTGTTCCTAGAGAGGAGAGCCCGTTGCATGCAACTGTACCGGGTATGCGAAGTCGAACATCAAAATTTCGAAAAGAGTTTGACCGAAGATTTTCCGCCCCGCAGAAATTATTTCGTCTACATGCTGATATTCGTCTTTCGTCTCTGCCCACGCCTTTGCCTGTCGCGGCCAGTTGAGCAGTTCTCGATAGACAAATTCCTCTTTAGAACTCTCTGTCAAGATGCGGCCCCTTACCGACACAGAAACGCAAACTCTCTTCACCAAACTGGCAAACTATACCGGCCGCTCGCTCACCCAACTCATTGCACCTTCCGACTCCTCCTCCAAAGACGACAGACATGTCTTCCGCCTGCACGAATCCCGCGTTTACTATGTGCGTCTCTCCCTCGCAAACCTCGCCACCTCAATCGCCCGCGACAACCTCCTCTCGCTTGGCACGTGTATCGGCAAATTCACGAAGACGGGCAAATTTCGACTACACATCACCGCATTAGACGTGATTGCCCCGCACGCACGGTACAAGCTCTGGATCAAGCCAAATGGAGAAATGCCCTTCTTGTACGGCGGCCATGTCCTCAAAGCGCATGTCGGAAGATGGAGTGAAGACTGTTCTGAACATTCGGGTGTCGTTGTTTTCGCCATGGACGATACGCCCCTCGGATTTGGCGTGACTGCTAGAAGTACAGCCGAGGCGAGGAAGTTGGACCCCACGAATATTGTGGCCTTCAGGCAGGGGGATGTGGGCGAGTATTTGAGGGAGGAGGATACGTTGTTCACGACTTGATGGGGTGTGGATGAGTGGTTATTGCAATGCCGAACCTAACATCATGGGCCCAAAAGAATTAATACGAGCGGACAAGAACATCGTGATCTGCGCCAGTCTAGGGCTCCCCCGGGGCGCGGCTCGAGGAGTCGAACCGTGTCCTATCCTTCTTCAGAAGGGAACAATTTGCTTGAACAACGAAAGGTTAGTTCTTGTCCTGAGTCACAACAGAGAGCGCAAACCGACGAAGGCTTCTGAAGAAGAGCCATTGCAGGTTCACGAAGATCACAATTTTGTTGATAAGGTCAGCTGGCGTGAACGTCAACTCAAACCTTCGTTGCTCTCACACCTATCCTGCTGGTTCCAGTCAATGTGGTGGAGGATATATCAGCAGCAGACATGTCATCAACGTGACGGCGTCAAGTTTGAAGTTGGAGAGCAAAGATTTGACAAGAGTAGAGGAAGAGGTGCCAAAAGGGTGTTTGGCATGAAGGAGTTCTGCATGCGGCTTTAGAAAAGCAGTACGAGTATGGGTCTCTTTTCTCTCTTTTCTTAGCGAGACAAGAGGGTGGTAGACTCATTTTCCTGGGGATTCCAAATAAAGGCCAAGTTTCTCACCAATATAAGCCGATTCCGAATTGATAGAAAACTACATGTTCGCTACCATAGGTCTTCTGGCCGTATGAATCAAGCAAGGAGACTCGTAGCTCAGCGGTCCTTATTTGGCGCCGGGAACACGCATTACGTGCTCGAATGGATGCCGAAAAATCCCATGAAAGGCCAGACGCCTGTTTTCTGTACATATGGCAAGTCGGTAGTCCCAGATTGCTTGTCCGCACCTTGCTGCCATACAAGCCGCGGAGCCCTTCTAAACCATACTTTGCTGTGCTCTGTCTATTTTCCCTTGGAAACCAAATCCTCCACAGTTTTCCTGGCCTCAATAGCCTTCTCATCTGCCCATTCGGTGGCTCCTTGTGTAATTCCCCGCGTTTGCTTCCACGCCTCCTGCACGAACGCGCTGATCTGCGAATGCGTATCAGCCACCACAGGCACTCTCTTCTCATACTCCCAGATCAAGTCCGAAGTATTCCGCATCGTCACGGGGATGAGATACCAGCCCGCGGCAACACCCACTGCCAGTGGGAATGTTGTTCGTAAAAGAATACCCCTGTTTCGCGAGATTATCGAGCCTGTAAGCGTCGCGACGAGGACGTAGATCGCTCCTGGGAGGAGTTGCTCTCCTGTCTCCGGCTTGGGAGCCAAGGATGCAATGGTATTGCTCAAGTCTGTTTCTTTGCGGAACGCCCAGCTGAGGAAGTTGTTGAACGATGTCTCGGCAGAGAGAGAGTGGTGGTATAGGAAAATCCGGGCATTCTTCACCTGTTCTGCGAGCCTGTCCGTTGGTGTGGGTGACGTTGAGTGGGATCGTGACACGGGTGAAGTGGGCGAAGGTTGAGGGGCGGTGGGCGCGACTGGGTATGCGGAGTATATGGGCTTTTTATCAGGAAGCTAGGAGACCGTCAGCAGAGCTATACCGAATCCCTAAAGTTGATGTTCCGCACGTCGTCTTTGGAGGGAGCTTCAGCGTAGGCTGTGCGGAAGGGTGAAGGGATTGCTGAAACTTGGGTGCCGGCTGCCGCTCCTAGAACAAATATTGCAGCCTGCCGTGACTGTCATAATCGTTAACGAGGCCAGTCGGCTCGGTCAGGGGAACTTACAGCTCGCAGCATTCTCGTGCGCGCCATACTGTGGGTTGTTGAGCAGTCGTGGCTGCTGGCGCATGCTCGCACCACGAAGTTCACAATCTTTCAATCGGAGCTCTGACGCAGACGGGCGAATCGGCATCGGGCTTGGCAAGGCACGTCATGCTCGTGACTGCGCGATCGAAAGTCGCCAGGGTCTGATAACACGCGAAAATCAACCTGGCACCGAGAGCAGAGTAACACTCACTGTGTGACAAAGTGACCTGCTCCCCGGCTGGACTGTATTATGCACAAAGTGCTGCGCCGACAGCCATGGACTTGTGCCAGATGCCTTCGCAAGCAGAATAGATACAACAGCACAGCTGCTAGCGTTGTGAACGACGATAACACCTTCCGTTCCGCATACCTGAATGGAAATCCTTCTGCTCGAAGCAAGAGCGATGATGCCCTCCTGCGTGAGGTGTTCAACCGCAAAGGCCTGTCCAAAGCCACCCACACACGCCGTTCGGGTTTGATAGGAAACACACTCTTGACCAACGCGAAAGGGTTCCAGAAGTTTGCAGAGACATCGGTTGTGCAATGCAAGAGGTTGGTCGAGAGGACACTCGCTGCTTCGACAGCTGAAGAGTACAAGGCAATCCCTAGAGACTTGGATCGTCTCAGCGACTTGCTATGTCGGGTCATAGACTTGTCAGATTTCATTAGGAGCATACATCCCAGCGCCGATGTAGCCGCCGCTGCGTCTGCTTCATATTCTCTCATGTTTCAATACATGAACGAATTGAACACAACTACTGGGTTGAATGAGCAGCTCAAAAAGGCGTGGGACATGCCAGAAGTCCGGTCACAATGGAACGAAGAAGAGAAAATGGTCGCCATGCTCCTGATGAGAGATTTCGCCAAATCTGGCATTCATCTTCCAGATCAGCAGAGGCATCAGTTCGTCTCGCTCTCGAACGATATTGTACAGCTCGGGACGGACTTTATCAACCAGATGGACCACGCGAAGGAGTATGTATCTTTCTCAGCGCGGCAACTGGATGGCCTAGACCCTACCTTGATCCAAAGCCTCAAATACCGCGAACGGGCTCAGATCCCTGTATCTAGCCGATGGTCGAAGATGGTCCTCCATTCCGTCAAGGACCCTGCAACACGGAAAGAAATGTACATGGCCGAACGAAGTGCGTCGAAGAAGACCGTCACGACCCTGGAACAGCTGCTTCTCCGTCGAGCAGAGCTCGCCAAACTCACGGGTTTCGATAATTTCGCACAAATGACTCTGATTGAGAAAATGGCCAAGACGCCTGAAGCAGTCAACAACTTTCTCGAGTCGATCAACGCAAACAACAAGATCCACGTCCAGAAAGAGCTCGCACCACTCTTGGAGCTCAAACGGAAAATGGACCCAGGCGCCAAAGGCCTCGACCCATGGGACCACAACTATCTGCTCGCCAAACTCCATCAGATGGAAGCCACCTCCGGACCGCGAACCTCCAAATCGCGCTTGCAAGAAAGCGCACGCTCCTACTTCGCCCTTGGCCACGTGATGCAAGGTCTCTCAAGTCTTTTCGACTCCCTTTATGGTGTGCGCTTTGTCCCCAAAGAAACTGCCCAGGGAGAAATCTGGCACCCTGACGTGCGCCGCCTGGACGTCTACACAGACAAGCAAGAACATATCGCCACCATGTACTGCGACCTATTCTCCCGCCCGGGGAAGCAATCCCACCCTGCTCACTTCACGCTCCTGTGCTCCCGCGAAATCTCCGACGAAGAAATTCGCGACTGCGCCGAAGGAGAGGAAGCGTTGAATAACGGCATGCCAACACTCCAGTCCACGGACGGCACCTCCGGGAAAACAATACACCATCAAATCCCCGTCATCGCCCTCGTCTGTGGTTTCCCGCACTCCAGCACCGCCGATGAGCCCGCGCTCCTTAGCCAATACAATCTGATCTCCCTGTTCCACGAGATGGGCCACGCCATTCATTCCATCCTAGGCAGAACCTCAATGCAAGGAATCAGTGGAACCCGTGTGGCCACGGATTTCTCCGAACTCCCCTCTGTGCTCATGGAATCATTCGCAACGGACCCCTCAGTCTTGAAACTCTTCGCCCGCCATTACGAAACGGACGCCCCTATGCCCGAGGAATTGGTCCGCCTCCTGGCGTCGGAATCTTCCAGAGAGACTTCCCGACAGGGAGCTTCGAATAATGAAGCCCAGATCCTGATGAGCATTCTCGACCAGGTATACCACGGCGACGGGCCCGTCCGCGCCCTCAACTCCGGGAGATATGACTCCACGGCCGTGTACTACGACGTGTGGAACAAACACGGCAGTGTGCCTGAGCCGTGGGGCACCAGCTGGCAGGGCTTCTTCGGGCATCTGCACGGCTACGGCGCGAGCTACTATTCCTATCTGTTCGATACGGCGATCGCGCGACGGGTGTGGAAGAACGTATTTCGGAGTGGAGAGAATGCCAGTGCAGTGGACAGGCGGGCGGGCGAGAGGTTCAAAGAGGAGGTCCTCAGGTGGGGCGGCGGAAGAGATCCGTGGCTGTGTCTTGAGGGTCTTCTGGGAGAAGGGAAAGGCATCCTGGCAGAGGGAGGCGATGAAGCCATGTTGGAGGTTGGACGATGGGGCGTTGGTGCCAGTGGTGTGGGCGAGGTTGAGTAGAGAAAATGAGCGGTTGACCCGACGGAACAAATGCTCGAGGTGGATGCAACGTGGCACAGAATCAGAAGGCGTATTCTCAACCATTATTCCATCATACACATATCTTTATCTTTGAACACCTATAAATCGTCAATCCGTCAAGTCTCTCACTCCGTGAAACCGCGAGACGCTGCGAGCTGGTTCCAGTCGTATCTGCGTGTGATGCAACCATGTGATCCTATCCAGTCCGGTCTGGAAAGCCGTGACCCAACACAACCAGTATCCATAACTTAACGCCCTGCTATGTGATTCCCATATGTGCTCATTCTCGTCAATGCATCGCAATTTCAGGATATCCTCCTGCACTGGACTGTGCGCCTGGGCCGACGTTTCCTGGCATCTTCCCGCCCATCGCACCTGTCCCGCCATCGAGCATACCGCTCTCAGCCACGCCAGCCTCGTACCCATCATTAGCGTCATGCATGTCCGCCAACGTCGTATCCACCCCGCTCATAGCGAGATCCAAATCGGCACTTGAGAAGGCGTCTCCGTCGAACAACGGGTCCTGCCAAATCGTCGGCATGGACAGGTCGAAGAAGCCCTCGAAGAGATTGTCCAGATCGTTGAATGAAGAGTCGTAAAAGCTGAAGGAAGGGTGAGCGTCAATGGCAGGATTGAACGGGGCGGTCATGGAGCCGGATGCGAATGGGTGGGAAAGGGTGGTAGCCGTGTGGGGATTGCCGTTCAGGGAGATGGAGCCTGGCATGGGTAGCCTGGAAGGTCGATTGGAGTTGATGTTGTAGTTGGCAGCCCCGTTCGAGGCGACCACTTGGCTATAACCTGAAGCATAGCTGTTTCCAACATGCTGGGAAGTGCCAGTGGCAGTGCTAGTGCTAGTGGTTGGTATAGGGGATTTCAGCGTCGGTGTACTTGTTAGTGTTGGTGTGGCCGTCACGCTAGTTCTTCGACCGCCGCTGCGTGTCGTGGAGGGAGATCCTGGTTTTGCGGCTCCCGGCGTGGAATTGGAGTGCGTGGCCGCGGCATCAGAAAGGACATGTAGTCCATTACCTCCGCCGCTGCCGGAAGATGCAACTGTGGAAGGGCCGCGCGTGCTTCCAGATGTTGTCGCAGGAGTAGCATTGTGGCTTGGACGGTCGCCTTTTCCCTCAAAGGGTCCGAATTTACATGCACTGACTTCCGCTTCCATCGCGTTGGCAATATTGGCGATGCTGGCTTTCCTCACACCCGTCTCCTTGAGACTCTTGAGTGCCTTCCTTCCGAGCCTGGCCATGGCATCAGCTGTCCACCAATACGTGCTCAAGGCTTCTAACATTTCGCATCTCGTCGCCAAGTCCGCTTGAGCCCGCTCACAATCTTCGAATGCGTTGTCTCGAAGGCCACGATAGGTAACCGTCAGCGTCAGGCCGACTGCGTAGGGAATCAGGGGGAGTGGTGGCACTGATAAGTGCTTGCCATCTGAAAGGAGGTCCTGTATTCGACTGGCAGCCAAAATGCGACGGGCGTAGCTGGCAGTTGTAGGTCCGCCGGCACGACACGAGAGAATCGAGATCACGAGGTAGCAGATCTCTAGAACGTCTAGAAGAGTCAGTAGATTGTGATGGTGTTGATGAAATCATGAAGAAACACACATACTTCGTTCTGACCCATGGAGTAAGTCGAGATCAATTCCCTCCGCTAGTGAATCGTATGTTGGAAACTTTGTCTCCCACCCGGTGCAGTCTGGGTCTGCGGTCGGTCTGTAGAATTCAATTACGTCGTCGAGGAGATCGCCCAACCTCAGCCACATGTTGATGACATTACTCCTCGGAATTGTGCTTTCTAGCGGAGGGCGGGATATATCAATGTCCCTGTTCGCAATCACGATCGGCCTACCACCTAGACAAGCATTAATCTTGTCAAGTGTCCAAATAGTCCACCATAGCATGCTTGATTGATCTTTCAGTGTTCGTCCTGGAGTGTGGATGTGTAGACCCGAGGTCCATGCATCGTGGATCGCCATGGAGAGGTGTAGTGAAGACTCTTCGATGCCTCCGGGACCATCATTATGCAGATGCATCAGAGTCAGGATTTGGATCTTCGTAACGCGATCAGGTTCGAGATCTGCCTTCATCGCGGCATCCAGTCCTGTATGCAGACTCCGAGCGAATGGGATTGGATCGAGTAGTGGTCCGTCATCGTAGAGTCGAAGGTAAGGTGCTGCCTCCTCTGTCTTGCATGTAACCAGACATATCGCCTGCATCAAGAATATCGAGCATCGACCTTCGCTGTAGTCTTTGAGCAACTTCATGCCATTCAGGATAGGCAGAAGTCCATCGAAACAAGCGATGTAAGTGGTGACCATTGCGTCCTGGGTGGCCTTGGGCAGGACTCGGAAGGCTCCTACAGCCTGCAAGTAGTTCCGCTGGTGACCAGTCAACGTTCTGCGGCCGCCTTCCACTTTGCCATACTTCTCAACATTCAGGGGCGTTTTCTCTCCCGACTTCTGCGGTGGAGGAGGCCCAAGGTCATCTGGCGGTAAGCTATTCTGGACGTCTCGGGACTGTTCAACCCAAGTACCCACTCTACTAATACGTTGGGCGCCCTGTCTGCGTGATGATAGATCGGTCAATATTGACTCCGGGTTGAGGTCACCGACGAAGCGGATAGGCTCTTTGTGAGTCAGATTGGGTAGTACTCTCTCCAGCCCATCTGTGTCGGCTTGCTGATCCGGCGGGCGTTGAAAGGTGTGGTGACACCGCTTTTTGGCAGCTCGACATTTCTGACAAGCCCGCGCGGCTCTCTTGCGGCTGGCAAAGGCCGCAGTGTCCGCTTCCCAAACAACTTGCATCGAGAGGAAATCTAAAACGAGCGCAATGTGATGGAACAAGTAATGGTGGGGAGTGATGCCGACCTGAAAACTGCGATCTGGCCGAATACGGTGATCTACTGGGACAGCGTGTCGCCTATTTGAATGCCTCTCCGTACCTGGTCCCAACCGCCATGGACCTGGATGCGTCGGCGATGGAGAGCAGATATGAATAAACCTTGAGGCAAAGTACGGTGTGCAACGGTGTGCGCTTTGGTATTGCATGTGATATCAAAGTGACTTCTCGTCTAGCGCATGCTGTCGACAGCATCTGCCCTCCTCGCTTTGCACTAAGTTGAACTAGCCACGTGTTTCTGGTATGCGCGATCAACTCCACAGCAAGATTTCTGGCAGAAGGATCGGTGTGGCGAAGAGTTGGAAATGCCTATTACACTGTGCAGTACATATTTCCGCTGCCATTGATGACTATCATCTCGACTGGGGACTGATGTTGAGCCGAGCCTGCCAATAAAAGACTTCCCACGTTCAGCGTGGCACTTACTACATATGTCGAGTTGCCCTCTATACTCGGTACATCACAATCAAGACCCGCCTCTATCTTGATTCTAGTAGGTCAATCACTCATGTCGACTCCGGTGTTGAAGCCACACCCCACTGCCTTGTTACTGGTACGAACATGCCTCCATGCTTTAGCGACAGATCGAATTATCCCATCCGCTATTCCACCCACCGACCCAGGGGCTGTTGTGCCTCGCACCATAGCCGCGTTCAAGCTCTCAACGGCACTGGCACCAATATTTCGACTCGTGACCAAGCAGTCCATGTCAACAGCAGCTCTACAACCCGGTTGGCCTGAGCTTCCCACGTGGCACAACAAGCCGGGGCGAATCTTGAGGCAGTTTTTCTTCGGTCCAACTGTATGGTCCTCCAGCTGCTGAGGCAGTCTCCTCGTTGTATTGCATGCTGTAGTGATAGTGTCTTTCCCTTTATTCTCTCAATCCATGCACACTGTTGATACGCAGCTGATGATTTGTCCGCGCCGCTTGAGCAAATACTTCTGTCAGCCTTGGCCTTTCAACTGGTTGCGTTGAGCCCATGTCAAGTGACTTTGGCCTCCTGCTGAGACTCCTGGCGCACTCTTTCCGACAGGTCGTATTTCTCATCCAAGAACCTTCAATCCGCCCTTGGTCTTCGGCTGCTTCTTCTGCACACCACCATTCTGCACCTTCCCATGCCCACCAACACCTTTGCCTTTATTGTTCTGCTTCACGGTCGCGGGGCGCACATCCGTATTCGCCTTCTTGATTGTGACAGGGTGACTGCCTATATATTTGCCAGCCATATCTCTTGCGGCTCGGAAGTAATCATCCCCGTCAGCGAAACTTACAAATCCGTAGCCTTTGGATTTCGTGGTTCGTTTGTCGCGGATGACACGGGCTTTTTGTACGGAGGGGTACTGCGCAAAGGCCTTGAGCAAAGAGTCGTCGGTCGTTTCGCCTGCAAGGTTGCCGACAAAGATGCGGAAGTGAGCAGGATCCCATTCTAGGAGTGTTTGATCTGTCCAGCTTGTTCCACCGCCGCTGCGATAAACTGTCTTAGGCGTGTCATCCTTGCTCTGGGTGGTGGACTCTTTCTGGGATGTGGATGTGGACGTGGTTGAAGATGGAATGTTGTGCGACCCTGCCGAAGGTTTTGGAGTGGCACTGCCAACATTATTATTCAAGTAGGCGGACTGCCATTGCTGGACTTGAGCTTCGTATTCAGGGTCATAGCCGAGGTATGGACTCCCAGAAGATTCAGCATCTGTTGTCGGGGCGAAGGGATTGCGGATATGAGGAGCACTCGAGTACGAAGAGTCATATTGAGCCTGCGATCCCGGCGGCTGATACGATGCTCCCAGACCGTAGTTGGTGGCAGGAGGAGTGGGAAATTGCGCTGGGCTGCTCGTGCGATACGAGTTCGCTACCGATCGAGGCGCAAACGCTGTGAACGCAGGTTTAGTTACGCTGTTCGTAGCTGCTTTGAATGCCGGCGCGGGACTAAATGCTGAAGGCGGCGGCCGCGCAGGGAGCGAAGCGGGAGGCTGAGAGGTGTTTAGACCTGGAGGCGGAGGGTATGACATGATGAATGTGTGATCTGGAAGTGAGATTGCTGGTGTCAGTGACGTACCAGATGCCCCTCTCGAGTTGACCTTGAAGCACAGCAAGCGATCCTCGCTGACGAGATCACAGAGAAACGATGCGTTTGGAGAGACAAGTGCAAGTATGGCTATTCTAAATCGACATCAAATACGAAAGAGTTGCTGGCAAACAACATCGAATGTTCATCATCTGCCGCAGCCTTGGATCGATATCGACGTCTACGAACCGAGGCAGGGAAGGTGTAGCGGGGCACTAAGGCAAAAATAGCATGGCCTAGGTGGACAGATCTCTCTGCCCAATCGTTCTGCACGAGCAAATTTTCAACTAAGGTCTCAGAATTCGGTCACTCGGAGTTGCTACCTTCCGCTTCGACTGTTGCTACAAGGGCGACTGTCAACTGACTTGGCCCTCGATGCATTTCAAGACTCCGCAGCGCTGTCGACAGTTCAGGAGGTGTCCAACTCGAAAGCAATCATGAAGTAAAGCGACCGAAGGAAACGGCTGGTGTTGGCATACCCGGCCGGCTACTTTCGGACTTGCTCGGGATCACGGTCCCGGCAATCGCTGCAACAAGCGTCACCTATCAGTAATGCTTGCCCGTTGTTCACTGCTGAGTCAACCCGCCCGTGGTTATTCACGAGTCCTAGCCGCACATGGCTTTCTTGCGGACTGTTGCTGGCTTATTGAATCTTCATTGACAACGTCTACGTAATCCCGATCGTGAAGTAGACGCTTTATTGGGGAACTGACCGTGCCTCGATGAGTGGACAAGACGCAGGGCATGAGTAGTCAGCCAGCGGAGGGCGACTCAGTCCCCAAGGTTCCGATGGTACTACTTCACTGCCCCTCCATGGAGCCCGTCTGCGAGAATTTGTTTGGTGGGGTTCGAGTGCCTGTCGTTTGCTTGTAATCCAGGACGCCAGCTCTAACCAACATAATACTGCCAATTCCCGTCCTGCTCCTCCCTTTTCTCTTTCTAAACATTCGTGACTCTCGTCTTTTTCGGTGCATTAGACAGAGACTCGATTGAAGCCCTGGCGCTCTTCCACTTCACCTCGATCTACCTTTCAGAGCAATTCAACTCAACCTTACAGCCGATTTAACCGTCAACATGTCGGGCCCAGTGTAAGTCCTATCCCACCACCCGAGCATGAATAGAGTGGCCTTCCCACCACTTTTATCAAGCTCCATCTGAGTGTGCTACATTTCCTTGGTGATTACACCGATTGACGAACAGGATGCTAACTATAGAGCGCGACTGGCTGGCCTCAAGGTCGGCCCTGCGCAGTCCGAACCCAGTGGTGATTTCGGTCTCATTGGCCTCGCGGTCATGGGCCAGAATTTGATCTTGAACGCTGCCGACCACGGTTTTACTGTTGTTGCGTTCAACCGAACCGTTTCCAAGGTCGACCGCTTCCTCGAAAACGAGGCCAAAGGCAATTTGCAACATCCCGTCTGCGGCCAATCTGGGGCTAACATGAACCGCAGGCAAGTCCATCGTCGGGGCCCACTCGATCGAGGAATTCGTGTCCAAGCTCAAGAAGCCCCGCCGTATGATGCTTTTGGTCATGGCTGGCCCTGCCGTTGATGACTTCATCGAGAAACTGCTGCCATTCTGCGAAAAGGGCGATATCATCATTGACGGTGGAAACTCCCACTACCCTGACTCCAACCGCCGTACCAGATACCTTGCCGAGAAGGGCATTCGATTCGTCGGCACTGGTGTGTCCGGCGGTGAAGAAGGTGCCCGTTATGGTCCTTCTCTGATGCCCGGTGGTAACGAGGAGGCCTGGCCATACATCAAAGACATCTTCCAGAGCATTGCAGCCAAATCCGACGGCGAGCCCTGCTGCGACTGGGTCGGTGACGAGGGTGCTGGTCACTACGTCAAGATGGTCCACAACGGCATTGAATATGGTGATATGCAGCTGATTTGCGAGGTGGGCCCATTTCATAACTGTGTTCTCAGACGACAGCTGACGCCGATTTAGGCCTACGACATTATGAAGCGAGGCCTAGGAATGACTTACGCCGAGATGGGAGATGAGTTTGCCAAATGGAACAATGGTGTCCTCGACTCCTTCCTGATTGAAATAACCCGAGACGTCCTCCGTTTCACCGACGATGATGGCAAGCCACTTGTTGAGAAGATCCTCGACTCCGCCGGTCAGAAGGGTACTGGCAAGTGGACTGCTATCAACGCCCTCGATCTTGGCATGCCTGTCACCCTGATCGGCGAGGCCGTGTTTGCCCGTTGCTTGTCTTCGATCAAGGACGAGCGTACTCGTGCCGAGAAGGTTCTCACCGGCCCCAAGCCATCTTTCAGCGGTGACCGTGCGGCATTCCTCAAGAACCTCGAACAAGGGCTTTATGCGTCTAAGATCATCTCCTACGCCCAGGGTTTCATGCTGATGCAGACCGTAAGTGACATGTCGACTCCCATCTAACCTCCACTTGTGCTGACTCTTATGCAGGCTGCCAAGCAATACGGCTGGAAGCTCAACAAGCCCTCCATTGCGCTCATGTGGCGTGGTGGCTGTATCATTCGGTCAGTCTTCCTAAAGGACATCACCGCCGCCTACCGTGCCGAACCTGACCTCGAAAACCTCCTGTTCAACGACTTCTTCAACAAGGCTATTCACCAGGCTCAAGAGGGCTGGAGAGACGTGGTTGCATATGCGGTTAAGGCCGGTATCCCCATGCCTGCTTTCAGCACTGCCCTGGCCTTCTTCGACGGATACCGCACCAAGGATCTGCCCGCCAATTTGCTCCAGGCCCAACGTGATTACTTCGGCGCTCACACTTTCCTAATCAAGCCCGAGTATGCCAATGAGAAGTACAAGTCCGGCGAACACATCCATGTCAACTGGACTGGTCGTGGTGGAAACGTGTCTGCTTCCACCTACAACGCATAGACGCAACGTGCATCCAATACGGCATCCGTCTCCCGGTCTCTCGGGGGAAGGCATAAAAGGAAGCGCATGCAGCACGCCTGAGCGCGGTCACGGTTGTAGGGTTCCCGGTGTATATCCACGGCATAGATAGTGTTCATATTTGGGCTTTCTTGTGCCTGGGTAAACGAAAAGTGATCCTGCAGCGTTTGCCCCTTGCCGGGATTCGGTTAAACCCAGAGCCCGACCGGCCAATCAGCGGCGGCGCGGCGTGTCTCGAGTCGCAGTTCCCCTTCAGCGAAATAAGTTTGTCCACCAGAGCGCAACGGCAACCGCAACAGCACCCGCACCCGCACCCGCACCCGCACCCGTCAACTGCGGCACCTCGCGCTCATCAACTTCTACGAGTTGTCACCTGCGCCTTTCATTTTCTCTTCTTGTACTTTGCTTTTGCTTCCTCTTTCGCCTTGCCACCATTCGCATCTTGGCGCCCGGCGTATTCGTTTGGCTTTGGATTTTGGGCGAGCGAGCATCGTGACTGCTGGGACGAGCCTGGACGGTCGCTGCCTCCTCATTGACGAGTCGAGGCTGTTGGTCACCCTCTTGCGCACTCCCTCTGCCATCGTCGTGATAGCTCCTCCACGTCTACCTTGCATGAGGATGGCAGCCGAGACGAAGCGCCAGAATGCAGGAAGTCGAGTACCGGTTGCCTTGCCCAAGGCCGAGCCAGGTCAGCCCGTGGCGTCCTCAGTTTCGCAGGACGTGAGTCTGCAGCAAGCTATTGGAAGCCGGTAAGACTGCGCCAGAGATGGAGGATTGCTTGTCCGGTCTTTGCTTACAATCCAACAGCGTCCGCATTACCACAGCCGCGCCGATCCAGGCTACCGTCGAAGGCACCGTGTACACAGCCGATCCATTGACGAACCTGCTTGTCCTCAACACCAACGCAGTCGCCGGCACGTCTTTTACTTCAGCCTCTCTCGTCGCCCCTGCGGGCGCCTACCGAATCATTCCCATCTCGCAAATCAGCAGCTTTCAACTCCTCTCGCTTCCTCAACCTTCCTCCGAGCCCGCCGTCAACCCAGCTCTAAACGCGATCGACGTTAATGCTGTACAAACGCGACTTGCTAAGAACATAGCTGCGCAGCAAGCTGCTCAAGCCCGTGTCGGTCCGAAGGGCACCAGTCCCGTTGATCAGGCACTCTTTGATTCGCTTTCAAGAACTCATCCGGCTCGCTGGTCCGGCAATGTCATGATAATCTCCGACACTTTCCTGATTGAGAAGCCATATGGTCCGTCGAATGTTCGCCACATTGATGGTCAGAGCGTTGGTGATCTGGAACGGATGAGGAAAGTAGTTGACATGGAGCGCAATAAGATCACCTTGAGGCTCGCGAAAGGTTCGCTTGATGGAAAAATCGGATCCGACTCCTCGCATGGCAAGGCTGCTACGAATACGGGCATGAAGAAGGGTGGTTGAAGAGAATGAGGCGTCTTTGGAAGAAACAAACCAGCTGGCTGCTGGAGGTGCTCCTGGAGGATACGGGCGAGCGGACTCCTTGGAGCGCTTCGCCTGAACGCTAGGGCGCATACACCTGGCCGGAGAGTGCTGTCACGGCCATCGAGGTACTGGGCCCTAGAGACTCTACCAGGATATCAGTCTGCGCCCTTCAGAGGCCATGGGAACCTGCATTGGCCCCCCAATCAGCCTAGAGCGTGCAACCATATCTACCGCCTCCGCACCTCCGCAAGGGGACTTCTTAAGGCCGCGAAGGTGGTCGATCGGTGGCCTCTTTGGCTGAGCATTCGCCACGAGTCAAGGTCGAGCTGACCGCAACTTACGGTAGCTGGGGTGCAGTCTTGCTCAACCGGCCGAAATTTAATGGACAAACCCGAAATTCTGTCTCCATCCTGTTCTTCATATGCGTCTTGTCTCTTCGCCACGTTCTGTTATCACTTGTGTCATTCCAATACAACTACCCACCAGCCCTGCAAGGCCACAACATTTCGAGTGCCGTTGCTCCACGAATTGAACAAAATACGAAGTCGATGTCGCGGGGAAGGCAGAGCCGTCGTTTAGAACCCCTTTCGATTTCAGCCTCGCGAGCACCTTCCCCCCCCGCGAGCCTTTTCTGATTGAACTGCCCCTACAAATACCTGCGTATACTGTTTATAGCCTACGAGAAGGACTTTGGAAGCCACGCGCCTGGAAATTCCCCGGTCAACCGGCGTTGTTGGACCTGTTGCAGTTGAGTTATACCTGCCCTGACGATCTCAAATATCTTGCACTTGTAATTAGTCGAGATCCCATGGCATCTGCACTAGTGAACAAGTGCGGCCCGGCTGCTGTTCAACGCAGCCCGAAAATGTTCGCCTAGACCGGCGGTGGAGCTTCCACGAGACCGCGGAGCTTGAGTACCGCCATGGTACCCAGATTTCATGGAGAAGGATTGCTTGCTGCCAAAACTTCGGGCCGCGCTTCGAAAGGACAAGCACCATCAGACTCTGGTGCCAGCGCTCATAGAAGTAGGCCCCTGGGCTTTTAGGAGACCGCATGATGCGGGATGGAGACTACTACATAGTACAGTTCGGGGTACATAGGCAGACTTTGCGGGACTCCCATTTCTTATGCCGATGTCACCAACCTGGTCTTGCGTGGCCCTGCAATTTCAGGCTCGGGCGAGATGAATAATCGTCAGCAAGCACATGGCGCGTGCCGTTCGGCCACGGCGTGCGCCCGTTGCGCCACTTCAACGTCTAAGCTCGGTATAGACTGACCTGGACGAGCCCTGGGATAGATAACCCGCAATTTGGAGATCCAGAACTGCCGCGGCGAAGAACACGGACTACCTTATCTCAAAGGGTGCCAACCACCAGTCAAAGCGATGTCATAGGGCGACGACAAGATTCTGCAACTTTTACCATGAGCAGCATCATCAACACATGAAATGCAAGGCTCTGCTAGATGGCGAGAACATGCGAGCTACCCAAACTCGTCGCAATGACTGGTTAAAGACCTGGACTACATTTCTTTTGTCTCTCACAATCCTCTACGACGAGGGCTGAGGTTGTACAGAGGATGGCCGTTCTTGTTTGCGAAATAGGGGATAGATTTCTCACACCCCAAATCTGACAAGTCACGTTGTCTCGGTTCCTAAACCCGCTAGAGCTTCGTCTACCTTAGAAGCTAACAGTCCAGTCTCCTCTCGTAACTCTTTCCAGGTTGATAGCCGCGGAGACGTACGCGAGGTGAGAGAAAGCCTGGGGCGTGTTGCCTAGCTGCTCGCCACTGATTGCAATTTCTTCGGAGAGCATCCCAACGTGGTTCCTGAAGTTTGTGACCGTCTCGAACATGCTGTTCGCAGTGTCGAAATACTTGCGGTCGTATTTGCCAGCGCGGATGAGCGATTCGATGAGCCAGAGCGTGCACATTACGAATGTGCCTTCACGGCCACCAACACCTGGGCAATCGTCAGTAGGTGTCTACATGTGAAGTGATGTAGGCAGAGGGCGACAGAATAAGGGAAGTGAGAGGTAGACGCAGGAAGCCATGGGGAACAATACCATCGTCTGTTTGTTCGTGGTCATAACGAAAGACAAATCCTGCCGAGGTGAGCCCTCCTTTCTCCGGCGTGCGGAGGATGCGGTCGAGAGTGCTGACGAACTGGGGATCATTGGGGGCGATGAAGAACACCAACGGCGCGATTAGTACAGCTGAATCCAGTATCTCGTTCGACTCATAGCTTTGCACGAAGCTATTGAGCTTGTAGTTGAACCCTTTCTGCATGATTTCTTCGTATATCGTGTCGCGTGTCTCCATCCATTTGTTGCGGTTCGGACACGGGAAATTACGCTTTTCAGACAGACGTAAGGCCCGGTCGACGGCAACCCAAAGAAGCATTTTCGAATAGGTGAAATGTTGTTTGCGCCCGCGGACTTCCCAGATAGACATATCCGGTTGATTCCACACGCCGCAGACGAAATCGGTGAGATAGCGGATATCGAGCCATTGGGCGTAGGAGATTGGTTTTCCGTGTTTATTGTACAAGTAGATTGCGTCCATAAGTTCGCCGTAGATGTCAAGTTGGACATGGTCTGTTGCTGCGTTGCCGATGCGGACGGGGACGCTGTCT
Organism: Phialophora expanda; assembly: GCA_016109585.1. Taxonomy (NCBI): domain Eukaryota; kingdom Fungi; phylum Ascomycota; class Eurotiomycetes; order Chaetothyriales; family Herpotrichiellaceae; genus Phialophora; species Phialophora expanda. The sequence continues at coordinate 272,786 of JADWPR010000016.1, forward strand.
TGATAGCCCGAGAGGTGATCAAGTGTGAGTTCGGGCAAGTCTGTGGAACCATCGATGCCAAACATCAGGGGCAAGTGATGTATTTCCCCTGGCTCGGCTGCTTCGGCCTTTTTACGCCATTCTGCAATTCTGGCAAAAATGAAGTTGATGTAAGCTTCAGCTTCAGCTGGGAACCCCATTTTCAAGAATACATAGACTGTAAAGCTGGAGTCTCGGACCCAGGAGTATCGGTAGTCCCAGTTTCGAGGACCGCCGATTGCTTCCGGTAGGGAGAAGGTCGGGGCAGCGCATATGGCACCAGTGGGATCGTAGGTTAAGAGTTTCAGGATCAGCATGCTCCGTTCGACTTCCTGTTGGAAGCGGCCGCGGTACAGGCAAGCTCGGACCCAGCTGGTCCAGAACTTGTAGGTCTCGTCTTCGAGATTGACCATAAGATCTTTTGTTAGATGAGGGCCAACATGACGGTTGCACATGATCATGTAGACCTGTTGGCCCTCTTGGAGTTCGAAGTGAGCTCGACATGAACGAGTCGCATTTTCGCTTCCTTTGACGTCTTTAGGTCTGGCCATCTGGAACATGGCGGGCGAATGGCTGAGAGGTTGGTCATGAGTGCAGTAGGTTGCGAAAAATTCTGGAACGTCTTTGGGGTCGGTGTTGTCGTCCTCATGAGGGACCCAATAGATTTTCTGATGGTACGTGCCGTCCTCACGCTTGACCTGCGTGCTCTTCATCGAGCCTTTGTCACGAGCATAGTCCGGTCGAGGACAGAGTTCAATGTCGATTGACATCTTTCCGCGGACACACTCCAATTTCCTAACCAGGGTTGAGCCACTCCATTTGTCTCTAAGCACCTTGTTGTGTCTTGACAAGGCGAAGAAGTCAGTCAGGTCGACCACACCGTTCTCGTCAATCCATTTGGTCTGCAAGATGTTTGAGGAGCCGCGGTAGTTCTGCTTTCGAACGGTCGCAACCCGCGGACTGATGCTCCAATGACCCCCGTCGCCTTTGGAGGTGTCGAGGATGTTGGCGAAGACCGACGGTGAGTCGAATTGAGGCCAGCACATGAAGTCGATGCTCCCATTCTTGCCAACCAGGGCGCAGGTTCTCATGTCCCCAATGAGACCATAGTCTTCGATCTGCTGGGGTTTTGCTTGCTGTGATGCGTCGCCCATGATGGCTTGAGGCGGGCTTCTCGTTTCACGATCAGATCAGTGTTCGGAGAGGTAGAATAGGAGACTGTCCAGTGTTGACAAGCGCGAAGCAGTGGTAGCTGGCGGTGAGTGACTGAAGAAGGCCTCCTGGGGAGCTATGAGACGTGTTTCAAACGTGCATCACGGGGACGCACGAAAAGAGACAGAGGAGGATGACTAAGGCACGGGAATACGAAGTGTGCAGCAAAAAGCAATTTACCTAATTCGATGAATTAGCAAGCCTGCAGAGTGTATTGGGTGCAAAGGGAACAAGGCAGTGTGGTGATGGTCGAGCCCCAGATCCCGGCCCGCGATGACGATGGCGTCCTTCGCGCAGCGCCAGCAGTGACGGTTGATACTCGTGGATCTTGCCATGGCGGGTCGGATATTCTGATCCGACACTAGCAAAACATGTCTAATGCCCGATAAGATTGAGCATTCTCCGCAGGGCTGAATGCTGATTGATGGCTGACCCCCTTGTTGAAGTCGTGTCAACACCTGCATCTTCTGCTTCACTCTTCTCCACAAGACTCGGTGTCATCGTTCTGACTGTATGCAGATCAGGCTGCCTGTCGCTCACTCACGCTCCGTCCCTCCTTCCCTCTGACATCTTTCCATGACTTGACCGTCCCTGCGGCAGTCTCTCGTCCTTCCCATGGACACAGCACCCTACACCGACCGCGTTTCAAGGCCATCTTCCGTTGCACCCCCAACTACGGCCGAGGTCATCAATCCTCGTCGTAAGTACAGGCGGCGAGGTACAGGTTCCGTATCCGAGTCGAAAGACGAAGGCTCAGAAGATGAGGCAGGTTCCATGTCGGAATCAGAAGAACACGAATTAGGTCTGTTGGACTCGGATGTTGAAGGCGATGAAGATGCAGAGACTGGCCTGAGCCGACATGACAGACGCAAATACATCGAGAGAAAGCGACGGCGGGACGGCCTCGATGCCAGGATTGCTGGCGGTGCAGGCTTATCCAGCGATGAGGCCAAAGAAGCGGACAAGAATGTCTTGCGTAACCTGATCATCAACGCCGTCCTCATAGGCCTGTGGTACTTCTTCTCTCTCGCTATATCCATTGTGAGTGTACTGCCCTGGTTTCCTGGCATTGACTGACTGCTGCAGTACAACAAGATGATGTTCTCATCCGACCACCTCGACTTCCACTTTCCTTTATTCGCAACCTCGCTACACATGGTGGTCCAATTTATATTGGCTTCTTCTGTCCTCGCAGTGTTCCCATCATTACGACCATCCGTCCCGCTGAACCCAGACGGGTCGCAACCTTCAAGACCACTAGTTACGCCTTTGTTCTATTTCACACGGCTCGTGCCAACGGGCACAACAACTTCTCTCGACATTGGACTCGGCAACACCTCCCTCCGATTCATCACCCTAACATTCTACACTATGTGTAAATCATCGGTCCTGATTTTCGTCCTCGTATTCGCCTTCCTTTTCCGCCTCGAAAAGCCGTCCCTTAAGCTCATACTCATCATCCTCGCCATGACGCTGGGAGTCCTCATGATGGTCGCCGGCGAGACAGCATTCCACGCCCTGGGCTTCGCCCTGGCCATCTCTGCTTCCTTCTTCTCCGGTTTCCGCTGGGCGTTGACGCAGATCCTGCTCCTCCGCCATCCCGCAACTTCGAATCCATTTGCGACAATGTTCTTCATCGCGCCAATCATGTTCGTGACGCTGTTTTTCATTGCATGCGTCTCTGAAACGCCCTCAGCAGTTATCACGGGTCTGTTCCTCCTATTTAGGGAGCACGGAGTTCTTAAGGCCCTCTTGCTGCTGATCGTCCCTGGATGCATCGCTTTCTGCATGATCGCCAGCGAATTCACACTGCTCCAGCGCACAAGCGTCGTGACGCTCAGTATCTGCGGCATCTTCAAGGAAGTCGTCACCATCAGTGCCGCTGGGATCGTCTTCCACGATGAATTATCCATGGTGAACATCTCGGGTCTGATCGTCACCATCATCAGCATCGCAAGCTACAATTACCTGAAAGTGGTCAAAATGCGGGAGGATGCGCGGGAGAAACTGAAAAAGAGGGATGAGCAACGGTATCACGAGGTTGATGACGACGATGATGACTTGGACAACGCTCCGAATTCGAGCTCGGCGCCTTTGATTCGCGATGTAATAACAGCTGAGCCCGAGACGGACACATCTTCAGGGCTTGCCTCCCGTTCGAACCTCACAGCGAGCGGTGTTTTGGGTCCTTCGGCAAAGCGAAAGGAAGCTACCGAGTGACAATAAGTTCTTATTATCCTAGACTGGACTGATAGAATTGAGCATCCACTGATGAATTGGCATATTCTACCTAAATTCAGCGCTCTGCTTTGTCTCTGTCAATCATGTGTCCTCTTCCAACTTCTCTGACTTCTCCTGCGTCTTTCTGTTGTTGATCTTCAGCGGCGGGCTGGATCGCTTCGTCTTCTCTCATTTAATGCATTCTCTTCTGATAGCTCTGGTTTAGCCTGCGGGTGTCTTCTCCCTCTGTTCTTCGGCTGCGGGCGTGATTGGGTGATGTGACATATTTGTCCTAATTTCAACGCTCCGCTTCATCTCTGAGATTCTTCTGTATGTCCTCTTCTCACATCTCTGGCTTTTGTATCTTGGCTCTCTGTGCTTCAGGTGCGGGCTGAATCGGCCGAGGCTGAATCTGACCTTGCTGTTGGTGCTGCTGTTGTTGTTGCGTCTGACTTTGTTGTTGGTGTTGTTGTTGAATCTGACCCTTCTGTTGCTGTTGTTGAAAGCTGCACTAGATGGGCGAATGGGTTAGTATTTGTGCTTGTGTTCGCCTTCTTGGCACATTGCTCTTGTTGAGCGGTGCGCTTTATGCCTGCAATTTTGCGAGGACTCCCGGGCGCTTCGTCTGGTTGTGGTGGTCGCAGCTGTGCGACCTGGGCTTCTGCAGCCTCTGCCTTCTCTTTGTACATCCTCGCCGACATGCTCGAAGCTTCAGCCTGGTTCGACAAAGCCAGATTCATCTGCTTGAGTTCGTCCACCTTCAACATACCCTGTTTGAGTTCATCGATTTCGTCTCTGAGAAATGCATTGTCGATCTGTGCTTCATTCTCTGCCTCGTCGCATTTATCGATCTTCTTCTTGAGCTCTTTGATTTCTTTCTCAAGCTTCTCGGTCTTCCCGACCAAGTCCCACTTTTCGCGCTCCAGCGCTGCGTTGTCTTTTTCGAGCTCGTCTCTTTCGGCGAAAAGTTCTTTGATATGGTCGGCTTGACCGTTCAGTCTTCTGTTCAAGTCGTCAATTTGACGCTGCCGCAAGTCTGCTGCTCTGCCAAGCTCTGAAAGTGGCGTGCCGACTGATCGTCCTGTAGTCGATTGGCTCTGGAAGCTCGAGATGCTGGAACCAAATTCGCTGGAGCGATGCGGCGTAGGGGTTTGTGGTAATGTAGGGATTGGAGTGCTTTGTGCTTCGACCTCCATGTCGTCTGAGCTCGGGACAGTAGCTGGCACAGACGCTGTGATAGGAGTCGCTGGATCGACCTCCATATCCTCCGCAGCTGCCATGGTTAGCTCTGCGATTGTTGCCAGATGGCCTCTGATCTCCTCGTCCTTGGATCGACAGACTTCTTCAGCCTTTTGGAGCTGTTTCTGGAAGTCTCGCTTCTCTTGGTCGGCCCGGCGCTGATTTTCCTGGAGCTGCTGTTGGCGCTGCTCCTTCTTCGCCTTCTCGCTGTCGCGATCTCTCTCGGCTTGCTCCTTCTTCCGCAGCTCTTCTTGCGCGAGATGATAGGCGTCATCTCGGCCTTTCCGGAGCCGGTCGATCTCCTGGCCGCAGGCGATCAGCTTCCGGGCATTGTCTTCCCGGCATCGATCTGCCTCCTTCCAGTACGCTTGCCACTGCCCCGTGGCTGCATTGGACTTTTCGACCTGTTCCTGGACTTCTTTGAGCTCGCCCCGGGCGGCTCTAAGTTCTTGCTCGGCCAATTCGAGTCCCGCATTGGCTTTCTCAGCAGCAGCCTTCTTCGTATCTTCCAGCTCGGCGGTGACATCCGCCAGCTGCTGCTTGAGGGCCGCGGTTCCCTCCTCGGCCGACGCCCTTGCCGACTTCGCCTGCCCGACCTCCGCCTTCAGTTGGGAATTGGCTGCCTTGAGAGAGGCAGCCTCTTCTTCCAACTTCATGACGTTGGCTTTCAAGGCCTCTTCGGCCGCGCCATTGCCACGAACAGCTGCCCCAACGTCCGCCGCGCCAGTGCCCTGCAATTCCTGCATGGCAACACCGGTCTGAACACCACTATCAGTGGTGGCGACGGGGGAGACAACTGTTGCGGCAAGGCGCTCCTCGAGCTCCTTGATCTGGGCGTCCTTCGCGACGACGTCGTTGGCGAAGTCGGCATTCAACTTGGCGATGTCGCCAAGGTCCTCCTCTGCTTGCGCTTCTTGGTCCGCAAGCGTCTTCTTGAAGGTTGCCTCCGCGGCTTCCAGCTTACGCTGAAGCGCATCGGCTCTGTCCTTCTCAGACCCCACGGACCACAGAAGGCCATCCTTCTCGTTCCTGGCCGCCGCCCTCTCCGACTCAAGGGCCGTCTTCAAAACTTCGACTTGCGTCTGAAGCTTTTCGGTCTCATCGGAGCCGGAACAGTTCGCGGTCGCCAGCCGCGCTTCGAGCTCTTCAACACGGGCATTGATTGCCTTGTTGGCATTGTCGGCGTGCGTTAGCTGCTCCGTGAGGCGGGCGACGCGCGAACTGTCCAGACCGATGAGCTTCTTGGTGGCCTCAAGCTCCTCCTCCAACGCCTTGATCTCCTCGGCTTGATACCAGATTTCCTGGTTCTTGCTTTGGATGACCTTGCGATTGAAGTTGTACGAGTCGAATGAGGACGGCAGCCCTTTGCGGAAACGGTCGAACCGAAGAGACTCGGTCTTGACTTTGCTCACCAGCTTCGAGACCTTGCCCTTGACCTTGGCGGCGACCATCTTCATCTTCGAGTTCTCCTCTTTGAGCCGAGCGGCCTCTTGTACCACAGCTCGATAGGCCTTTCTCTGGGCCAGGACGTCGTGTATTGACGTCTTTACAGATGAAATGCCGGAGCCTACGGCTCGCTTGCCCGATCGGAGTGCGTCGATGCCAACATTAGTGACAGAGGTGAGCGCAGTTCTGGTGGTTGTGACATAATGACTGTTGAAGGCGTTGACGCAGTGCTTTCCCAGAAAAGACGGGATCCTTAAAACAAGCCAGACGATGGAATAGACGAGGTCGTGGAGAAGCAGCAACAAAAACAGCCACGCGTCGAGGTAGTTCCAGATCCACGCCGTAAAGTTGTCTTGCATTGTCGAGGCATTACCATTCGGACTGAGGATAGCATTACGTAGAGATTGGAACAGCGTCCAGCAGAAAGAGCCGAGACCGATAGAGATAGGAATCGTGTAAGGCCATTGCTCCCATTCCTCACTCGGCAGTCGAGGGATCCACAATGCCAATAGCGTCAGTGATATGAAGATGATCGGTAGCAAGGATCGGAAGCCTTCCATGTGTGATGGGAGAAGAAGTTGTTCGAAAGGTCTTTGAGGCATGATAGGCAATCTTAAGCCGAAGACGCGGATCTCGAACCGAAAGGGTATGTTCTAGGTCGTGTTGGTGCTTCTTGAAACAACTGATCGGTCAGGTTTCGATGTTGTTCGAGGTAGTACACGAGCGTTGTGGATGATTGAATGTGTTTAGAGTTTGTTTGAGGTCTAGACCAAGAACAAACGCTTCTTTGTGATGTTGACAGAAAAAAGACAATGGAGGTCTCGTTCCTTTTTCACTCTGTGAAGAATGAAAGCCGCAGAAGAACAATGGTCAGTGAATTTGATGGATGAAACCGTGTTGCCGTGTTATTGAGGTGCGGTAAAATCGCGGTCGGTTGAGGCCGGTCGGTGTGTAGGTAATTGGACTTCGAATGGAAGAGTAAGACCGAAATTTTGTAGACTCGCTGTCGCAGAGCTGCAGGCGGCAGGAGAAGGCGGCCTCTTGAGGATATGAAGGTGTCTTTTTCGGCAGGAGTTTCTTGTGTCACCAAGTTGAGGTCGCAACCGCTTTGGCAAAGAAAGATGTCGTGTGAGAAAACAGTCACGGACTGCGGCAGGGATCGAGGTCTTCAGAAGGAGGAGTGGCCGTGGTACGAAGAGGAGGTCTTTCTCTGAGACGCCGAAGAGGAGTGGGTGAAGTGAAGCGGAAGAAGAGTGGTCGAAGAGAATTTCTGCTGGGACTCAGTCCGACAGTTGTGTTTGTTTGAGGTTCAACTCAGGTCAACGGCGCAAGATCTCGCACAAACGATGGCTGAGATAGCCCTTGGGCGAAGAGATGATGTTCTTGTAGAAGTTGAGGTTGAGCAGGTAGCAGGTGGAATTGAGGAGCTTGCAGCAACAGATGTGGTCGAAGAGATGAAAGCGTTCAAGAAAGTCTGAAGATGGAAGAGAAAGATAACTCACAGAACTGTGTGGGCTGAATGTGCGTTGGAAGTGAAGGCGGTTCGCTGCCAAGCGGCGGTCTGATATTCACAACTGAGCGTCAACGAGGTGTGTCAATAACGTCCTGCCAGACCCGGTCCCTTCAATAATTGAATACATTAAATCTCCGCCATTGAGCCTGCCCAGACCGAACTTGGAGCTCTCCCGCGTCCGGCGGTCCCTGATGAGGGCCGTTTTTCGAGGAAGACATGATGCCGATGTTCAGCTGATCAGTTTCAACCTGCTGCTGTCACTTTCCACAATGGCCACCAGCTCTACTAGTCGCCTAACAGTGGCTGGCGTTCTCCCTCGCCGTTTCCGCGTCCATGCTTCCGTCTCCGGCGCTTTTTCTTCTTCGAGCCATCGTCGGGATGGTCGTTGGGTTTGTCTTGGTCACCGCCTCGAAGTTTTGTGGTAGAGGAGTTCCTGCTTTCGTCATATGAATGGTGCCCCTTGTTAGCCCCCGAATTGTCCTCCTCCTCGTTTGACTCGCTGCTCGAAGTCATCTCAAGCACGACCTTCCGGAATCCATTGGTGTCGACAATGTTTTCCGTGATACTACCACTTCTGGCAGGGCCTTTGTGATGGTAATAAGGGCTTCTTGACTGCTGCCGGGAGTCGGGTAAGCTGCCTATCGTGCTTTGACTCTCCATGGTCCTGGCTGACGGCCGTTCCTGGTTTACATCTGGGGCAGAAGTTTGGCTGTTGTCGGAATGTCCTTCCAGTGGCGGTCCTGCTTGGACCGCTTTGTTTGCGCTTTGCGGTCTTCTTTCATTCGGCGAGCCCGAAATGATATCATTGCCCTGCACCAAGGCTTTCACGCCACCGCTGGCGCTCTTACCACCAGAACTGATCAACCCTTCTCCCATGCCACTCTGATATTCTGAGGCAGATTCTGATATGCGGCGGACGGGAGTGTGCCGGCCGTCAGGCTTCGATGTTGTGGCGGTGCCGGGCTTGATCTTTACTGTATTGTACCGCGTGGTTCGCGGCTTGCTGGCCAAGTTGGATGGTCCAAGATGTTTCAGGTGCTCCTTGATCTCATCTGTGCTCGCAGCTCTTCGCCCAGCTTTACTATCTCCACCCACACTGTTTGCACTTGAGCGTCTCCTGGCGCCCACAAGCTCCCTCTTCTTGGGTGGAATATCAGCCGTCTTGGCCCTCTGAAGGTCATCAGGCGAAAGTATTTCGCTTTCATCGATATCAACTAGGTCTGGAGCTCCGCCATTGACTGTGGAAGGCTCGTCAGGAAGGATGAAAGTCTTTGGGATGCGCCTGATCGGCGCTGCCATTGATCGGCGAATGGCTTTGTGTACGTCAATAAAGACATCGGATTCGTCCACAATTTCCTCGCCAATCAGCTCCTCGATTACATCCTCAAGCGTCACCACCCCAATCGCGCCATGGTCCTCGCCGGGATACTCGGACACAAGCACCATATGAGATTTGCCCTCTTGGAAGAAGTTGACAATGTCAAGACAGCTTGTGTCAGGACGAGTTTCTGGCAGGGTAGCCAGAGCGAAGTCTCGGACCGGTTTAGCGTCTTCCGGATCATAAGTGATGAGCATCTTCACAAGCAGCATGCCGACGAAGTTGGAGTTATTGTCTGGGTGGTGGATAGGGATTCGGGAATACCCTTGGGACAGAATCTCGTCCATTGTGGCCTCGTCGAGGACATCGTCAAGCGACAAAGTGAAGACATCGTCCATGGGAGTCATGATGCTTCCAATAGGCTTGTCCTTGAGATCCAAGACTGCGCTAATAATGGTCACCTCATCCGCATTGAGTTGTTGTCCGGCTTCCCCCAAGCTCCTATGCAGGGAGACCAGTGTTTTCAAACCCGCCTTCTTGTACGTGGTTCCATGATCTTCCCCTAGAAGGTAGTCGAGAAGCTTCGCGGTTGGCCATCCAACGGGAGCAAGGAGCCACATGAGTCCCTGGACGAATGGTGCCATGAAAGCGCCAATCGGCAAGCCGTAACGAACACAAACGGACTGAGGAGCAATTTCGCCGAAGATCACTGCGTGTCGTTAGCACACGACTTTGATGTATGGAGACAAGATGGGTAGGACATACCGATAAGAACAGTCGAGCCCAGTACAGCAGGCCATCCACCACCAAGCGACCGATCCAGCACGATAGGTAAGGTCTCGTTTGTGATTACGTTGCTCAACAGGAGAGTGACAAGAACCCAATGCTTCCCACTACGGAGCAATTTGAGCACCTTTGCAGCATGGGTCCTCTCTTTACCTTCACCAGAATCTTTTATAACCTGGAGGTATATCTCATCCTTTGAGCGAGTATGAGCGTCCAGAGTGAATTATGACCAGGGAGTCCTTGTGCTCACCTGACCCATCAAAGCTATTGTCAACCCGGCAAAGGCACCCCCAAGCAGCACCAGTACCGCTGCAAAAGTCAAGTATATCCATAGGCTTGGATCACCTGCAGGTTTTGCCTCTGGTTCGTCGGCCGAAGAGAACAGGTCTCTTGCGAGGAGCGGAGCGGCTTGTACAAGGGGTAATCGTCCGAGCGAAAGGAAGAGGATCTTTGCAAGACCCAGAACCAGGGGCCGTCGGCCCAGGTAGGAGTTCGTGGTTCGTATGTTCATGTTGGATCAGAGCTGGGAGTTTGACCTCGACATTTTGACCGCAGGTATGAGCTTCCGCTGTTCAGTCGTTCTGCAGCTCGTTTCGTCGCCGTAGTTTGGGTGACACGTCAGACCAAAACCTGTGTGTATTGATGTGAATCTGTGTTGATCTGTACAAAGTGAGTTGGGTTGTTGTAGAGATGCGGGACTATGAAAGGCAAAAGCCAGAGCGGTGACGATTGGCGGAACGAGCGGCTGCGGAGCGAGTGAGGACAACAATGGAAAGGCTTGTAAATTGCTCTCGTAAGTACATGTAGCGGCCGTCTACTCTGCCGCGGATACCAGCCTGGGTATGGTTATTTGATGCACTATGAAGCTCACTCCTAACGAATGGACGAGCACTCGTGCATAGTAGTATTCTGATTTGAGGTCTATGGATTCGAGATTCCCGATGGCGAATCCGAGAAGGGCAGCTTCCACGAGCTCGCTACGGACGAGTACACGACCTGGAGACCGCAGTCTTGCTCGACTCCACGAGCCCGGCATCGGCAATGTGGGCGCAGGGCTGCCCGCCACTTGCTGACTAGGCGCGGTTATCCTCGGCACCATTTTCCACCAGGACAGGGGAGGACTTCAAAACACCGTCCGTTTCCTCTTTATTCTCGCCGACCTTTACGCAAGAACATCTCTCGGGCATTCACAATGTTTGTGTGCCGGCGGAGCAGCTCTCTTCTCAGGACGCTCAAGCCTGCAGCAATACAGCTTCGCCATGCAAGTCAAGCATCATCGACCGCCGAACTAAACAAACCCATCGACTTCAAAAAGACAGCTATACTACACCAATCACAATCCAGTGCCCGGTCGGCTTTCGGTCTCTCGCAAGATGCTCCAGTCGACTGGGTGAATCTCCATGGTGCAATCAATGCTTCTTTGCATCACGCCTTGAAAACCGACGAGAATGTGCTACTCTTTGGGGAGGATGTCGCTTTTGGCGGTGTCTTTCGATGTTCGAAGGGGCTGAGTGATGAATTTGGGACAAGCCGAGTCTTCAACACGCCGCTATCTGAGCAAGGAATCGTGGGGTTTGCCATTGGCTGTGCGGCCGAGGGCATGAAACCCATCGCAGAGATTCAGTTTGCAGATTATGTCTACCCAGCCTTCGACCAGTTGGTCAACGAGGCTGCTAAATTTCGATACCGGGAAGGTGGGACAGGTGGGCATTGTGGAGGCCTTGTCGTCCGAATGCCATGTGGGAGTGTCGGGCACGGTGCTTTGTACCACTCGCAAAGCCCGGAGTCACTATTCACGCATATCCCGGGTTTGCGCGTGGTCATGCCCCGTTCACCAAGTCAAGCCAAGGGCCTTCTGACAGCGTCGATTCTAAACTCGCGTGATCCGGTCATCTTCATGGAACCGAAAGTCCTGTATCGCGCAGCAGAGGAGTTTGTCCCGCGGGACCCGTATACTTTACCCCTCGACAAAGCCGAAGTCTTGAAAACGGGCAAAGACCTCACAGTTGTCTCGTACGGCCAACCACTTTACCTCTGCTCAGCCGCGATCGAAGCCCTAGAGAGGGAGATCAAAGGCCTGTCCATCGAACTTGTCGATCTTAGAGCGATCTACCCTTGGGATCGGGCGACGATCATGGAAAGCGTCAATAAGACCGGCCGAGCAGTCGTGGTGCACGAGAGCATGTACAACGCTGGCGTAGGCGCAGAGGTCGCTGCAAGTATTCAAGAAGGAGCCTTTCTCAGACTTGAAGCACCCGTGGCGAGAGTCACGGGCTGGAGTACGCATGCTGGATTAGCGTTCGAGAAGTTCAATATTCCAGATATAACGAGTGAGTTCTAGATGAGAGTCGGTAGGGTGAGAGAGACTGACTGTGCCCTAGGGATATATGACGCCATGAAGAGAACCTTGGAGTTCTAAACTTCAATTGATTTATGTTCTGAGCGGACATCACTCCTCGCTCAGACAGCGACAGTTGCCGACGTGCTATGATCCCCTCTATTTGTTCAGGGGCTCAATATGGGATGTGCCGGCGTGGTAGCACACCACGGGCTGGTTTTGAGGTGGTCTGGAGACCAGAAGGCAGGTCAAGCATAGCTGTAGCGAGGCATTCGACCAGACCTTCAAGCCCTTGTGCTTCTACTGCTGTGGAAGAGGCAACTAGCAGCATGGGGCGACGAACTCTTTGTCGATCCAAAGCAACCGGCCCCGGTAACAGGAAGGACTGTCAGGCCCGGACGTAAAGGCGACAAAAAAGGTTTGGCCACTCTAGCATATGGAAATGAGGGTGGCAAGGTTATTATTTTAGAGCGGGAGATGGGAAACTTGGTGCAGGAGGCATTGCCAGCATCTCCAAACTGGGGTGAGGCGCAAACACACTTAGCTGGTCATAACAGGCAAGCAGCAGCACCGAGCGCTGCTGGGAGTGGCACTGACAAAGAAAAGGGATTGCTCAACCAGCGGCTGTTCCATTCTATCCAAAACTGGTCGAGAAGATTGTGCCTAATGCAGAACGCATCCAGGATCCCGTCGTCAAACCAGTATCTTTTGCCCACCTGCTTCCTCAAACCGCACACGTAGCCCATATCCTAGTAGTCCTCCTTAAATACCATGACCTTCGGTTGTTCGGTCCCACTGTGCTCGTCAACTTCATAATACGCTCTGAAGAGCCCTCCGCAGTTGAAGTCGGAAACGACGCGTCCTCGCATCTTCTTCGACGACTTCAAATCGCCACCTTCTTTCCCACCCCACACGCGTTCGAGTTCCTCCTCACCCACAACTTCAATCCCGATAATCCCACCCTGACCCTCTCCCGTCTTCCCCCATCGATCGCCTGCCGAGCGCTGTAACTCGCCCTGTTGTCCAGCGATGACCCTAACTGCGTCAGCGAGTGGGGGAGACGAATTGTCCAGGCGGCATATTGAGGCGGCAGTGCGGCAGGCGTTCACTCGAAGAAATGAATCACCATTGCCCGTGCCGCTCATCGCGACTGCGCGACGACGTTGGCGAATCGGCTGTCGACTGGGAGCCCAACGCAGACTGAGAGAGGGAGGAGATCGGTATGTATGGTACGCCGCGATGGGTGCGGCGTTGTAAGCTGGAGGAGGACCTTGTTCTTGATAGTGTTGTACTGATTTTATCGGCTCAGTCCCAGCGAGGCAGGATCCAAAGAAGCTGCTGGTATGGGTCCAGACTTGGTCCAGGACTGGCATTCTCCTGCGTAGGTCGAATAGAGGCTGCTGAGATGGCTGCAGGCCTTGGACGAAAATGTTGGCGTTGTTGGACGTATCTTCGTGCCAGGCTTCGGCCCAAAACCCAGCGCCTACGGTCGGAGTATCACCTATTCTGCCTGCTTTCTTGTTTGTCAATCCTCCGGTCGAAGTCGCAACAGCCAGATTACCCCAGGAATCTAGACACACTGCCCCGACAGTGCCCTGGCTGGGGATTTCCTTCACTCCGTCCAGACCGTCCTCGTCGCCTTGGATCCGATCTGACAAAGGATCGACTGATGAGATAAGATCGGCGAAAGAGTAAGAGGTACCATGGTCGAGGCCTCTTCTATGCTCCTCCCATCGCCGCTGTGTCCAGAACCATCGATCTGGCTTCTTCTCGAGTGCCTTTTCTTTCCATCCCCATTCCTCAACGTCTCTGCCGCTCAGATGGCAATGCATGGTACTCGTGCCGCCCAATCCGTCTTCTCTGTCAGCTGTCACGAGCACCTCCCTGGCCAGCAGAATGGGATGTCTGGTGTTCCGGATGAGGCTGACAGCAGCAGCACGTTTGATACCCCCAGCAGGGGGCCCTGTTGGATCGACAGAACAAACCATAACACTTGCTTCCATTTCGATAGTGCCTCTTTCTGTAAAGACCGACCCTCGTCCGCAGTTGAACAAAACATCGTCTTCGAGCAAGGTAACAGCATGGCAGGCAGCATCGAGCGCGGAGGCGCCGGAGTCAAGCAGCTCTTTTGTCACGGTCAGGTATTTGGAAAGTGAGGCACGGTATCGTATCCAGAGCTCCCGAGGGAGGTTGGTACGAGAAAGGGCGCCAGCTCCGCCATGGAGAATCAGCGTTGGCGTGAACGGACCAAGGTTTGATGTTTTCTCAGGAGTCATTTTCATGTCTGTACAGAGAACCAAGAAAGTCGAGATGACCTTCAGTCGTGGTTGTAAGGCGCGCGATCTGAGGCTCGAATCACGCCATCGGCAACCGAGTAGCCGTTGATCGGAAGCCGTGGATTTGGTCAGTGAGTCAGGGAGACCAGTGAGTATCCTTCGCTTCAATCTGAGGCGTTTGAAAGTATGAATCCAATGTCAAAGTGATGATGATATTTCATGGACTCCTAAAGAGAGACTAACGAATGTTCCTTGCTGTTCCCAGGCGCAGAGACTTAGGCCGCTTTTACCTGGAGCTGCCACTTAAGATGTGCCAGATCGGCGAATCAGGGTCTGCTGGGCGCCCAAATCCGACGCCTATTGTCCACGAGACACGGGTAAGCGCGACAACCGATCATCCCGCCAACTCCTTCCCTTGTTCTTACTTCATGGTCAAAATTGTTTCGTTGGCAATCTCTTTTCTATGGCCTCCTCTGACCATGCCAAGCAGAATGGTTTACTCAACCCAAACCCACATCTGACGAGAGAACCGCAGGGTCTCGACGACTCAGATGAGGACACGAATCCTGATGCTGAGGAAGCGCTCTCGACCTCAGTTCCGTCGGACGCCGTGAAACACCCAATCCATCGAGTCAACGCCCCCGGCAGTGTCCAGGCTCTCGCAATCGATGATGATGTTCTCTTCGCTGGGACTCAAGGAGGCAGCATCGTCGTATGGTCACTCGAAACCTATGAGCTGCTAGCCTCTGTGTCTGCGCACAAGGAAAGCGTGCTGAGCCTGGTGCTATCCGAGGACAGAACACTTCTTTTCTCGACTGGCGCTGACTCGATTGTGAACATCTGGTCCACAGAGTCCTTGCAGAGGCTGTACTCATTGTATTCGCATTTCGATATTGGCGACGTCTTCTGTTCTGCTCATTCATTGACGACTCAGACACTGTTCTGGGGCGCCCAGAATTCCAGCATCCAGTGGTACAAGATCAGCCCAGAAACCGGTTTCAAGTCTCCGACGACATTCTCACCGGGCTCCCGGAAGCACCGGTTTTTTGACTCGCTCGGTCCTGGAGGCATAACCAATGCAATCTCGGATGAAGATGGTTCAACCAGTGATCTGGGCGGCCGCGTCTTGACGGTTCCCAGCCAAAACTATCTTCCATATGCTCACAAGAGCTACATCTACAGCATGCTGTTGGTGAAAGGCATATGCGCCCGCGACAAGGATGAAGAAGTCCTCATTACTGGAGGTGGTGACGGAACCATTAAACTGTGGATGATCGACAATCTGTCTTCCTCCGGACCCACGCAAATTACCAAGTTCAAGACTCCAGAATTGAGTGTCCTGAGCCTCTCATATCGAGGCTTGTTTCTTTACGCCGGCTTGTCGGATGGCACCGCCAATATCTACAATCTTGCATCAAATCAACTTGTCCAAAGGTTACAGGTGGGCCACGGTGATGTGAGCCAGATCATCTTGAGCACAGAAAGTATCTTGTGCGGAACAAGTGAAGGATGGATCAAGGTAGGAACCGTAAATCAAGAGCAATGGGAGTCACTGACGTCGCTGCAGCGATACAATGACCATTTCATGGAAACAGAGTCGTGGCAGGCCGCGAAGGGCAAGATCCTTGCTTTGGGCACCACAACCACTCCTGAGCACGACGTTCTCGTGTCCGGCGGCAATGATTGCCTCGTCTCTTTCTGGGGCAGCCGAGCCGGCTCAGACGAATCCAATGCTGCATCTGCAAGAAGCAACGGTGAGTATACTGGCAATTTATGCCTTGTAGGGGTGCTGATTGTGATTAGATGAGCTCGTTAACTCTTTACGAGAATTTGTCGCTTTTCGCACAGTGGCCTCAGCCCCAACATATGTTCGTGATTGTCATGAAGCTGTGACATTCCTGCGCAAGAAATGCAACACATTTGGTGCTAACACGCACCTCTTCTCACCTCAACAAGGCGTCAATCCCATATTATTGGCGAAATTTCCCGCGTCAACCCCTTCAGCTTCAACCCGGTCCATCCTGTTCTACGGGCACTACGACGTTGTCGATGCCGAATACGACCCAAACAACCCACATCCAACATGGTACGGTGACCCGTTTGTCCTGCAACCTCTGAGTAGCTTTCTCTATGGTCGCGGTGTGACCGATAACAAAGGACCCATCCTGGCCGCCATATACGCTGTGGCTGATCTTGTCCAAAATGGCACGTTGTCGTGCAACGTGACCTTTCTCATCGAAGGCGATGAAGAGGCTGGCTCTCGGGGTTTCCGAAAAACAGTTGAATCAGCCCACGACGCTATAGGCCCTGTTGACTTCATCCTGTTATCCAACAGCTATTGGCTTGATGACCATATTCCCTGCCTCACGTTTGGTATGCGGGGTGTCATCCACGCCAGCATCACCGTTACATCGAACAAGCCAGACCTGCACTCTGGAATGGACGGAAAGTCCGTACAGCACGAACCACTCAAGGACCTCACAGTCGTCCTCGCCACGCTGGTCGGCCCATCGGGCACCAAAGTCACTATTCCAGGCTTCTACGACAGCGTGGATGAACTCTCCGAAGACGAGGTAAAGAGCTACGCTTCGATAACTTCATCCCTCTTGCCAGGGCATCCAGAAATCAAGAATGAGAAATCCTTTGCTCTGTCACTTATGCAACGCTGGAGATACCCCAACCTGACTGTACATCGCATTGAAGTACCCGAAGCAAAGACGGCTGTTACAATATCCGGATCCGCAAAAGCAACACTATCGATTAGGATTGTGCCATCTCAGACAGCTGAACAAATTGCGCAGTCGTTGACACGGTACATACATGACGAGTTCGCCAAGCTGCAAAGCAGCAACATTCTCACTGTCGCCATCACATCAAAGGCGGATCCATGGCTTGCAGATGTGAGATGCGAAATCTACGAGGCTCTCAAAGACGCCATCGTAGATATATGGAACCCTGACGTTGCAGTATCTCAACAACGAGCATTTAGGATGGCCGATGACATCAAGACCAGTTCGTCTACGCCTACCCCTTCGTCACCGAAGTCTCTCACGGCTAACAAGAACCCTTTTTATCCCAACTCCTCATCCTCCTCACCGCCTACCCGCTCCTCCCATAGACGCGCTTCCTCACTAGCAGCCACTGGTTCTTTCCCACCTTCGGCACTCCCGCGTGAACCACTGTTCATCCGCGAAGGTGGCAGCATTCCCGCAATCTCATTCCTAGAACACGAGTTCAAGGCCCCGGCGGCAATGTTCCCGATGGGACAGGCGAGCGACAATGCTCACCTGGACAATGAGAGGATGAGAGTGGAAAATTTGTACAAGGGACGGGAGGTGCTGAAAAGAATCTTCGCCAGACTGTGATTGGAAAGGCAAGGCCCTGTACAAGCTGAGGACAGAACAAGACGGCAAGAACATGCGAGCACTTGATGTTTCCGAGTTTGCAACGCTTCTACGCCATGTACGATTAAGAAAATGGGGCAGATTTCAGCTTGAACCGGTCGAATAGTAGAATATACGGCATCCCAGATTTCAATAATATGACCACCAAGGGACCCAGGGGATTAAATCTTAGCTGACCTCTTGGGCTTTGCAGTAGGGTTCGTGCGCGCCGCCTTCACTGCCCAGTCACTCAAGTAGAGCGGCGACTCAGTCTCGAGCAGGAAGATGGTGATCCCGTCGGTCATCACCTTTGTCGGCTTCAAGTCCGCATTACGCGCTTTCTCGAATTCTTCCTCCGTTGCTCCTATTTCGCAGTTCAGGCAACCGAGACAGTACAGAACACAACCGATCTGCAAAGTGCAGTAATCAAGGGGTATATTTGGTACGTACCATGCGTAGTCATCGGAGGATGGAGGCCAGCCACAAAAGGCTTGAATTCCCACCCCCCATTGAAGGGGTGCCTTTGGTCCTGCGCGCTGATGATCGGCGCGAAGAACTCACTCATCGTATTCCGGTGGTAGTAGGGCGGCCAGAATGTATCCTCGGCGACCTGCCACCGGGGCGGGATAATCGCAAAGTCCAACACGGCGGTGCCAGGCTCGCGGTGCGACGGCACCGTCAGGACCGCGTACAGGCTGGGGTCATGTTCATCGAAAGCGACGTTCCCGAGCACGCAGAAGCGCGCCAGATCATACTTGTAGGGGTAGAACGTGCCGTGCCAGGCCGCGACGTCAAAGGGCGTGTGGTCCTGAGTGCAGTGCCAGAGGCGTCCCGCTTGGCGGGAGATGATGGTATACTCGGCGTCTTGTGCCACAGCAACACCGTCCCGAAGCGAGCCGTCGAAGTGCGCGGTCGGGATCTGGAAGTCCCGGACATTTGCCAGGCCCGTGGAACCTATGGCGCCCAGGTCCGGCAGGCGGAAGTGCCCCTGGAAGAGCTCGCAGATGTAACCGCGGCAGGGTCCTGAGGGCAGGGTCACCCGGTAGCGGACACCACGGGGAATGAGGCAGATCTCGTTCTGTCGGACGAGCAGGTTGCCAAGCTCGGTTTGGATGTCCAGCGCGCCGGCCTGCGGGATGATCAGGGAATCGCCGTCGAGGGAGGAGAACGCGGTGTTGGGTTTCATCGGCTCGGTGGCGGAGAAGATCCAGATTGCCAGGCCGGTTTTGGTCGCTGGGTCGCCGTTCCTGGCTAGAAGGTGTTGGGAAAGCCAGTCTGAACTGTCTAAGAGGGGGACGGCAGGCCACATGCAGGAGTTGGGCGTGAGGGTGCTGGGAGAAGCCTTCGGGTCGGCGGCGGTGGCTGTGGATTCTTGATCGTATGGGACGAAGGCCTCGTGATCCAGAGACGAAGCGGCCCGGTACATCCATGTCTGGAGATTTTGGTCACGCGGTGCTGTGAAGGAGCTGCCGCTTATCCTCTCCGTGCGAAGGCCGTAGGGAGGTCGTTGAGGCGTATTGTTCACGAGCGGATTGGCTCCAGGGATGGCTTCTGATCTTGTATCCGCAATGTCAAAATGAAATTTGTGCGGCAGAGACTATATGGATTGTGCTTACGAGTGGTAGTTTCCGAAGCCTTGCAGGTAGGTGTAATTGTCCTTGACGGTGAAGGGTGTTACAGGCGTCATGGTGGACTGATCCCAGCGAAGATATCCCGCCCGTGAATTAGCTTAGGAGTTCATTATCCACGAGAGGGGCAATCCCTTTTATGTCACGATTTCCTAGACACCAAGACTCCGTCGCATTCTCCCAAGAATATAGAGTTTTCAACGCCTTTCGTGGGCAATGACACCCAAGAACCGCGTCGAGGTGAGACGACGTCTGTCCCGTGTAATCGTTCCTGGTTTGGGAAATGCGGGGGAATCCAAGTCCCAAGGCCTTCAGCTTCCAAGGCTGTGAACATCCGAGGCACCTTGGGTCCTGAGTTCGGTAGATATACCCCCTCGCCAGCTTGCTAGACCCATTAGGAGCTTCGACGTCGAGACCACGATGTCTTCCCCTGTGACACAGATCATCTACTTGCGAGTCAGCCCAGATCAAGATCTTGCGAACCCGAGATCTGAAGCCGGCAAAACATGGTCACAAGCATTGGATCTGCTTGAAGGGCATGGAGGATTCCGGCGGCTGTATTGGGGACGATCGCCTGAGGACATGTCTAAAGTCCAGTTGCACGTTGGTCAGTCGACGTTTCATTTCATCCAATCTCATCCCATACCAGGAACGTATGAACGGGGAATCTGCCTTGGCAGAATCCACTCAACTGGCTCCATACGTCGACTAATTGACGGAGCGATGACAGTCCGAGATCAACTCTCGCAGCACCAAGACTTTCTCAACTCGACTCGATTCTCGAAGTTCCAAGACATCCTCCAGGAACTGATCGACCCTTCGGCGAGTCTGTTGGTCCGCCATGCGTTCATCAAGGAGTTGACTCCCGATTGTCAAGCGCTAGGGAAGGGTGCCCCCGTGACTGGATCGGCAATCTATGTTTCCACAGACGCGGCGTGGCATGAAGGTGCTTGGCCGCTGTGGACGCATATCGTGAGATATGTGGATGGCTGTCTTGGCTGCGCAGGCGGTAGAGTCATCGAGGCCGTGGATGGGCACGAAAATTCGTACATTGTGTACGTCGGCTGGGAAAGCATTGAAAAACATGAGGCCTACCATCATACCGACCATTTCGCGAAGCGGAGAGTCATTCTGGGATTGGGCAATAAAGGATATCGGGAGTATGGCCACATCAAGTTTGAAGGTTCGAGAGAGCCTACTGCGTGGCGGCTTTGAAGAGCGTCCGAGAATAGCGCAGAGCGAGATCAAGAGCGAGAGAGATGGAGGGAGAGGGAGAAATGAGCATCGGAGCGTTCTTCCCAGTGCCCGTAGTGTCACGAACCATTAGTCATAGGCCGTCGGAGTAGGAATCCTTCGAATCTCTAAAGATCTTCCGGAAGCCGTGATGGTCAGCATTTTATCGGTCGTGGTGGTGGCATGCCTCGCAGACGGAACAAATACCCCAGACTTTCCGCTGGGTTGTGCCAAAATAGGAGGCCTGAAATAGGCCGTTGTGGCTGTGTAGGCGTGCCTAACTAGGTACGTACTGCGTACCAACTAGCGCTCTCCCCGGACGCCTGAATATCCACCCATTTGGGCGAAACCGCAACCACTCCACCTGTTTTGGCCAGCCGCCATCAAGTTCATTGGACACGTCAATGTTGTTTCAGACTCGATTCATCCAAACCCATTTCTTGGATGTTGTCCTGATCGGCGTCTCGGAAACTATGGGGCGAAGCTCGGGCCTGTTCCCGCCAGCGGGGTCTCATTTTTTGCTCTGCCACCATCAGAAGTGCCCGAACGCGCGGCTGCAATCCTGGGCGCGGGTTTCGTGCAGCAGGTCTGTTCAGCCCTCAGCCGCAGCGAAGGAAATCAATCTGTGTCTTCAGGTTCGAAGCTGGGCTTATGAACCATCCCTCATTCTGCTCTCTGGTTTTGCTTGTTCAGCTGTTTGGATTGCTATTCTTCCTTTGTACCCCGGATTCCGCTTATTTGATATTTGTTAAACTGGAGTCATCACACAGTGACGGTATCGGCGACAAGCAAGCGAGCACTTCATCCTCTTTCATTCCAACATGTTGTTACGGCCTCTGGTGTCCTGCCTTTCGTTCCTGAGCCTCAGTACCGCAGCGTCACTGAACCCTTCGATATGGAGACGACAGTCGACCGCCTGCAACAATTCGCCTGACCTCTGCTCGAAACCCTACAACAGCATCGTCCACCTGGGTGCCCACGACTCTCCATTCGTTCGAGACGCCTCTACGGGATTCTCAACATCAGGAAATCAATACTATAACTCTACAGTCCAGCTGTCAGCTGGAGTGCGTCTGCTCTCAGCGCAAGTGCACAAGTCAAATGGAGAATACCATCTGTGTCATTCGTCCTGCGATCTGTTGGATGCCGGAATTTTGTCGGACTGGCTGGAAGAGATCAAGGCGTGGCTCGACAGCAATCCGAACGAGGTGGTGACGGTCCTCCTCGTCAATTCAGACAATGCCACTCCGCAAGACCTGGGCGCGCACTTCACGGCCGCGAAGATCACCGACTATGCATATGTCCCGCCTTCCACAAGCGTGCCACCTTCCGCGGGAGCATGGCCTACACTGCAAGAGCTGATTAGCGCGAAGAAACGTCTGATGGTCTTCGTGGCATCGCTTGATGACCCTGCCTCCATCCCAACGCAATATGCTTACCTTATGGACGAGTTCACGTTTATATTTGAAAATCCCTTCGAGAACGTTGACTCGAACAACTTCACCTGCGACCCGGACCGGCCCTCGAGCGTTCAAGGAAACACCCTAGCCGCAATTTCCTCGAACCGCATGGCTCTCATGAACCACTTCCTCTATAAGGAAGGCCTCTTCGACATCGAAACCCCAGATGTCGACAAGATTAACGCTACAAATTCACCGGGCAATAGCCTGGGCAATCTCGGCTACTCGCTTTCTACCTGTAATTCTCAATATGGCAAACCACCGACATTCACTCTTGTGGACTTTTTCGACGAAGGACCCGCCATCGCTGCTGTGGACGCCCTGAATGGAGTGGCATCCCCGGTTGGACGGACAGCGGTGCCGCCGCGAGACACAAAAGAGGATCTCGATCAGAGTCAGTCGAGTTTCCAAGGTGTTATGGATTTGGCCAACGATGTTAAAGAGGGCAAGAAACCTAAGCTCGGAGCCTGGATCTGGGCTGCTGGACAGTGGACTTTTGGTGGAATCAACCTGAGCGGCGGAAATGTTTTGGAATAAAAATGAGCGTCCGGCAACGGAATATTCAAACGATCTGAGAAATGCAGAAGCGACCGTCTACGAACTGATGGAAGACTATCAGTTGTGGGGATCAAAAATTGATGATATGACACGATATGATTCATCTGGTTGTTGGCATTGGCCAAACCTGGAGGGATTCTAATACCACACCACGAGACTGGTTCCAGCTGCACATCAATGCCACAAAGTTTATAATAGCATCAGACTGTCACCACTGGGAGAATCCCTCAAAATTCCTCTCGGCCTGTTTTGACGGTTCAAGGGTACAATCAATGAAGAAGCCTCGGCTACGAGATATGACACAACAGTTGATGTGGATGCAACAGAACCATCTAGCTACGGTCAAGAATGCCTATGCCGGTCTCATCTTCAATCGGGTACATGGCACTACTGTCGACACTGTTTTCCCTTGGACCGAATTGAAGCACAGCGACATCATTCCGAGATTCCTTGCGCTCGAGCTAGGACAACCTACTTCAAGGGATCAACTCGACGCCGCTGATCCAAGCAGTCCAAAGGGTAGAGAGAACACTGATCAAGTATACCCGCCACAACGCTTACAACCGGTCTGGCCTGGAGTGAAGGGAGTCTCCTACATTTGAGACAACTTGATATCTGTGAAAAGAGTCTGTGAAAAGAGTCTGGGAAAAGAGTCTGGGAAAAATCAAGCATATCGGCAATTGATGCGCCAGCCAAGCGAGGGTTCTCCACGCCCAACAGTAGGAAAGCTGTAGCCGCCGATGCATGGAAGAGACTAGCTAGAGGACGAAACCCCTGACGAGAAAGGCGATCTCTGCACCGATAACGCGGTTGAGTGGACATGGGTATATGTTCGGCCACTTTACCCTGTCAGAGAGTCTACTTGTACGTGCCTCAGCTGTCCTGGGGGTGGTAGGATCTACGAGTCTCAATTGATACGGAAATCGCGCTGCTCATTCAGCCTGACCAGCAACTTTGCAAAAAGCTCTACGGAGGAGCTTTGGAAACAATATGATTGTGAGAGTGACTTTTGGATAGTTGGCCATCATCGCCACCTCACTCAAGGGATGCTGTCAACAAGGACATTGGATGCTGGGAGAAAGCAATGTGAACACATAGAGTCAGCCAGTAGATTAGGAATAAGGACAGACCTCGTGTCGGTCCTTCTCACTGAATATCCCAGCGGCTGTCCGCCATTCATCTTCCCCGCAGGGGCCACCCAGGTTGTCGCGTGGCAGTGGCTGGCACGCTGGGCAAGGCATGGCTGGGGGCTCCTGTCGTACCTGTCTAGCCCTGAACGTCTTGGCTCCAGATTACGTTGCAGTGCATTTTCAAATTGTGGGGAGCTTCATCTATTCTGCCCGTCTGTCTCTTTCTATCAGTACCGACCGCGCACAGCCGAAATATCTCTTGCGAATCATTCACTTGATTCGCCTATATTTCGCTCCCTCACCATGGACTACTTCAAATCCCTCGTGGGCGGTACGCCGTCGCAGGCGCCGATTGTGGCAGAAGATGCAGGTAAACAGTGCATTTCTCCCGTGAACAAGCGCAGCAAGAGACTCACCCGTTTTTGATCCAGACTTTGCCGATTTCGCCGCAGCTCCTCCTCCATCGCCGGTCTCAATCCCTGCCGCGCCAGCCGATGCGCAGGCAGCAAGTCCGACAGGAGCCAATCTTGCAGGAGATCTGCCCCGGCAACTGACCTACACGAAATGGTACCGAGTATGGGAACGAACACAGCTCTCCGACTTCACCATGGAGGGCATCCTCATTCCTTTCATCTTGCTCGCTCTGCTGGTGCACTTTTGGGGTACGAGGACGAACAGGCGCAAGGCGCGGAAATGGATCGCTGTCCATGAGCCGTTGCTGGAGAGAGAGTTTGCGCTTGTAGGCTACGCCTCAGCACCACAAGAGACAACGGAAGCGGGATACTCCCCAGTGGACGCCAGCCTTTTCAAAGACCTGGTCAAAAAAAGCGGCGACGGCGTGTCCGAGGATCTGCTCAAGGAGAAGTCCGCCTGGGAATTTGAGTCCTATGCAACGGGTCGCCAGAACGTCGCGTTCGCCGACATCAAGATCTCCCTGAAGAGAAGGATGAACCCGCTGATCTTGATCGCCGAAGAGCTCACGGGTCTCTTCATCGAGAGCGTCAAGCCCAAGCCCGAAAGAGTCGAAGCAGTTATCTACACCTTCGACGGCAAGGAGAAGGATTTCGTACCCCCACCAGTCCCCGGCTCCGAGGAAGTGGGCAAGCAAAAGCCTGTCGGCAACTCGAGCTACGACCCCTTCGTGTTCGCCGTGGTCAACAAACTCGCCATGCGCCGCCTGCGCGATGAACGCTACGACATCTCCATCACCTTCACCAAGGACCATGCCAAACTCCCGGAGTGGGCCACCGTCATGAGCGAGTCGGCCGAAATCAGCGACTGGCTGCTAACCAAGGAGCTCGTCGACGCTGTCAGCCAAGCCGGGCCCGACCACTTCCAGTACCTGATCATCACGGACCAGCCGCACGACAAACCCACCAACCTGAACGAGACGGCACAGAAGAAACGGCTGCAGTTGGCCCTTAACCTGCCCTCCTCGGAAGAACACTATCTGCACACCTTGCCGCTGTTCGCGCTCTTCCTCCGCCTGCCGGACTTCCTGGTCGCGAATGCCAAGCTCCGCCCTGAAGTGCTTCGCAAGATCAACGCCATTCGCGACCAAGAGAAAACCAAGCTCAAGAAGATTTCGGACAAGGAAGCCGAAGAGGAGCGCCTGAGGCAGTTGGACAAAATGAAGAAGGAGGAGCGTGACCGCAAGATGAAGGGTATGAGCGCCGAGGAGCAGCGCAAGTTTCTGGACCGCGAGAACGAGAAGCAGCGCAAGAAGAACGAGAAGAAGATGACACGGAGGGGTTAGTACCTGATCCTGGACTCGAATCTCGAATCCCATAAGTGACATTCAAGATCGAGTGAGTGAGGGTTGTATGTTTTTTGTATCACCGAACGCCATCACCGTCGCGTAGGAGGGTACTCCGTATAGAGTAATATCCCCGACAAATTTGACTTGCGTTTGTGTTCCCCACGGTCGAAATCTCTTCTTGCCGATGAATTAAATCCCCAAGTAGCCCAGTCATATATGCCGTACTAGTACATATATGTACCTACGGAGTACGGAAGGTAGTCCCAAGGTAAGTAGTCAGTACTGGTAGTAAGTAAGGGGTAGTACGCCGTGATTAGGATCATATAAGCAGTGAGGAGTGAGGAGTGAGGAGCATGTAGGACAGACTTGGTACAGTAGACTACGAGAGCAGAAGCACGAGCATCAGGGCTTCTCAACCCGAACTCTTCATGGTCGAATGGGAAGATCACAGTATCATCCGTGCTTGGAATGTGAACGAGTGAGCAAGTGAGCATACCTATCCGGAGTACTCTACGCTATATACATGGCCTCATGTCTTCGTCACGCCATTTACTCCCATTACACAGGACTCCCAGTACTCCGTACATTGATGGTACAAGGACTAGGAATTGTAGCAAAGTACCAGTCACAGTCAGTACCATGGCCATGGCCTAGAAACTTTTGTTCCCACAACGCCCGCTCAAAACAGCAGTCATTCGAATACACAAGAGATAGAAGGGAAGGGAAGGGGTCATCGTTTTATCGTGTTATCACAGCATAAGCAGGCGGAGGAGGAATCGGGTCTTCGTCCCGCGGCGATGCTGGACCGAAGCTTCCTTTCAGACGTTCTTCCTCGTATCGCCTGGCCATTTCGTTTGCCATCTTCATCATCCACGCTTGCTCGGCGATCGAGGTCGCATTCGTGGAATTGGTGACGAATTGGAGAAAATTCGGGAGACCTGGGCGGGAGGACGGTCCTCCTGCTTGGGAGGGGAGGGCAGCCTTTTCGTCCACCGCTGGTCGAAGTTCACTGGCAGGAGGGGTGGCTGGCAGCTTTTGGTCTGCCAAATACATCGAGGCCCGTGGCGTCTCGTCATCATCGGAATGGGCAGGTATAGTCCTCCGCGATCGCAGACGGATCGTCGCGTTGGGATCTTTAGCCCGCGGTGTCTGATGTACATCCATAGAAGGCTCGTCGCGATCGACTGGAATGCTCGGGCCGGGCGCACCATCACTGACACTGCGCATCCCACCCTGGCTGACTGGCCCAAATGCTGTGGTTCGCTTAATCATCGTGGGGCTCCTCGGTGGTGTGACAGGATTGAGACCTTGACTGGGATCTGAAGACATCGTCGCGGCCGGCGCCGAAAACACAGACGGCGCCGTGGAGTTGCTTTCGGAGACACTGGCCGAGTCGGCTGTGGAACCATCTTCAATGACCATTTCAGGTTCTCCTGTCTCAGGGTGTGGTCGTAAATCAACAACGCGCTTCTTCCTTTTTCGTGTTCGGTGTCCTTGTCCATGTCGGCCGCTGTTCATGCTCAAGCCATGACTTGAAGAAGCATAGGTGTGCAAAGTCGGTCTGGTAGAGCCGCTGTCGAACGTATAAGCAGTGGTGGTGCTGAGACTGCCGGCGTACGAATGAGTCCTGGACAGTGCCGGGGTTGTTGTCCGGGTCAAAAGACCCGGCATCTCTCCTCGTTCCAGCGGCCCGGTCCAAGCTCGAAAGACGGCGTCGCGAATCGAAGGCGTGAAGAGCGACAAAGTCCTGTGCGAGTCGGTCAAAGTGGCCAAGCGAACGAGATTCTTGCGCGAGAACAGTGACTGAGTTTCGATGGACGAGTCCAGTGATAAGGATGCAACCTCTGCGGGAGTCAGGACTGCGCCGGTAGAGTCGACTGGATCCTGCGGAGGGCTGGCCAGTGGATCGATGACAACTTCGTCCTTTGATATCGGCGCCGCTGAGAGCTTGCGTTCCTCGCGCGCATTCCGTTCCGGAACCAGTAGTTGTAATGAAAGCCGATGGATGATCGCTGGCAACTCGTCCATCAGTAGCCCTCTCAACTGCGTTTCTATTTCCTTTTGCAGAAAGTTGGCGACGAACGGTATCGAGTCGAAGGTCGAAGATACGCGGAGTGATTCGAGAGGATCGTTTCGAAACACCAGCGTCAACCCCTTCTGCCGTGAGAAGACCAGGATGATAAAGCCGGACAGGCGGAACTCAGATAACGTTATTTGGAGAGGGATAGTCAAGCCAGTATCGGCAGCCAGCGGCTGTGGTGTCGCAAACGCAGACCGCGTCCGTAGATAGGTGTTCAGCGGATTGGCTTGGACCTTTGTCTTCAGCGTCAGGTACGCATTCCCCTTGTACATCATCTTGAATGTGCCGCGGAACCGATCCTCTGCCAAATCCCCAATCTCCAGGATCTCCAACTCAGGAGGCACATCGCCAAGGTTGAGCTCATTGACAATGATGTCGTCGACGATGATGGCAGGCTTGGGGTCGGCGCGATTGAGGGCATTGGTGAGGAGTTCCTGGGCCCGGGGCAGGAATCCTGCATCGGTCGATAACGGCGACCAGTTGAAGTTGAAGGCCATTGTGAAAGGCCCCAGGACGATGGGAGCCTATCTGAGAGAAGTTGATAAGAGGCTTCAGTTGATATTAGCCATCTTCTGGTCGTACGGTAATGACGGGAATTCGATGTCGGGCTGATCACTCAGACGGTGCACATGCCAGTGGCTGTGTTGGACTTGCAGGTGGACTGATAGGGTCGTATGACGCGCTTCTCACTCATCTGCCGGCAGTTCACAGCTGCAATGCTTCCAGCGAGATGTCGCGGTGCTCGAAGATATCGGATCGCGTAGGATCAGTGCTGATGCAACAGTCACAACACGAGCAGACCAGCGTGCAGTTGTTGTTGTGGTGCCGGCATCTGCTGTTGGAGAAGCGAGATTGTCAATGCGAAGAATTCTTGCTTTTGCAGCGAATGGCCGATCGCCCGAGCATCGGAAAACCAAGGAATCATCCACAAACCCGGCAGACATGCCTTGTTTGGCCGCATGCAGCCCGACATCATCATACATAGGGTGGCACTAGTGCCGTTCGTTGTAGGTTCGTCGAAGCTTCAGGGGCATCTTGACTCCTGCTTTTATCCTGAGAGAGATTGAGTCAAAGAAACATGTCTGGAGGCTTCCCAAGCGATGAAAATGGTGCCCTGCAAACACTGAAATGTCCCCAGCCATCACGTGAAGCAGGCTTGGCGTCCCAATCAGAAGCGCGAGGCTGTTCCAAACATCTGGTTCACCTCGACGAGAACTTCACTGTCCAGCCAAAGAGAAAAGGAGAGGTGGGCCTCGGCCCTGAAAATCGAAGGCATATTAATTGGAAAGCAGAAAAAAGGTTTCAAATCACCAAGAACCCTATCTGGGCGAGTTCAGGTCAAATCACTTCGGCGACGGTCCAAATCAACAAAGTGAAAGGCGGCTCCCCAGATAGGCGAGAGAGTTCGAGTCTCGGCTGAATCAGGTCAAACTGGCACCGGGCCAGCAGGCGTTCATGTCGCGTTTCGGTCCTCACCTTTCGTCCTCGTCGATCGATCCGGACCCGACCTCATGTTCGAATCCCATCCCGATCAACGAAAAAAAGAAATCCCCCCGAAAAGGAGCCCGCCCAGAATATCCACTGGCAACTACAACTGGACAACAGTTGCTTACTTGACAAGGTCAAATCCACTCTCATCGAGAGATGAGAGTGAGATATGGAGTAGACCAGCCTGGCCAGCTGGGTATAGCCGTATCTAGAAAGCGGCTTCGTTTTCTTTTTGTTCTAATTCCTTTTTAACTCACTTTATCCACTTATCGAGACTGTACTATTCGCTCCGCAGAGAACTCAAAAGTGACAGGCATCAAGTAGGCTTTCTACTGGTCGTTGTAATAGTTAGATCTACTGTAATCCGTCAACTTGTATCATGGCCTGGTACCTTGGGCTTAGAATTAGGTAGAAATGGTTCGTTCTGTCAATGTCACACATGTCCAAGTCTAGCTCCCTCCTTTCCGAGTAAAGCACTACCCACACGTGGCCGAGCCTGGCCTGGCCGGCATACGTCTTACACAACAGCGCGGTGCTCGACAGAAGCATCGTGCTTCTCCATGCCAGACACTATAGCAGTCTTGTCAAAGTCCACGACGCCGACCTCGGCATTCTCGCCGTCGAAGATCTTGGCGATTTCCTCGAGAGTAGGTCCCTTGGTCTCGACGTACAGGAAGTAAACGAAGACAAGTTCGAAGCCGATCCAGCACTATCAAATAGATGTTAGTAGGCGGTTCCCCTAACTCGACGAGAGTAGCATGACTTACTGTGTAGATTGTATACAGCTTCCAGTTAGGCTGCAGATGCTTGAAGCCCAACGGATTGACATACTGGTTGATGACCAGCGCGACCTGGACCCAGAAGTTCATGATCATCAAACCCTTGGCTCGAATCTTGAAGGGCATGATTTCCACGGTGTAGGCGACGAGCAGTCCGGACCAGGCCAAGGCGTACGAGAAGTTGAAAATCCAGATGAAAGCAATCACTGCTTGGCCGGCGGCCTTGTTGCCCGTATCTTGGTAGATAGCGGAACAGATCGTCCAGATGATGAAGCAGAGAAGCATGCCCAATGTAGCCGCGAGGAAAAGTGGTCGCCGACCGACCCGATCGCAGAGCAAAGCGCATGTGCAGGATACGATAAGCGACATGATGACCATGCCGCCGTTGAGCTCAAGTTGGGTGTTCGAGTTGGTGATGCCGATGGACTTGTAGATGTCGGTAGAGTAGTACGAGACCAGACCGTTTCCAGACCATTGCGAGAAGAGACCCAAGGAGGCGACCAGAAGGAATCGATATCGGTTGCCCTTGGTCTTGAGGAAATCCAAATAGCTCGACGACCTCTTCGCAATAAACTCAAGACGAAGGGTCTCCTTGATTTCGGCGTATTCGAATTGGACGGTGGGATGGTTGCTGTTGCCATTGGCATGGTACTTCGAGAGAACCGCAAGGGCCTCGTCGGCTCGATCTCTCGAAATCAGCCATCGGGGAGATTCTGGGATCCACCAGATGAAGATGATCTGAATGACTGAAGGTGCGCCCTGGATGATGGTTGGGATGCGCCATGACCACTCAGAGTTGATGTGCTTTGTTCCGAATGACAGCCACGTGTTGATGATGGCGCCCAAGTTCCATAGGCAGTTGTAAATGGCAGTGATACGACCTCTGTGCTGGGGGTGGACGAGTTCGGTCAGCAGCAGAGGGGAGGACAGCTGAGCCATGCTGTTGCCGAAACCCATCAGGAATCGACCACCTTTGAACATTGCAAGGTTCTGGGAAGCACCCTGGATGGCCGCCGCAATAATCATGATGACGCAGCCGCCAATGATGGCTAACTTGCGGCCAAAGCGATCTGCGATAAAGGGTCTGAGGCTACCGTTAGCAATGAATACATACAACGCCCAGCTTTCTTGGGACTTACACGACTGGCAAACTCGCAATGGATCCGATACTGTAAAGCGCAGTCAAAAGACCCAAGTTTGAGCCCTGAGGGTCATTGAAATAGTCTGTCCATTGAGGTAGGATCCGGATGTTGTTCAACATAGACCTGCACAGTATCAGCCATCCAAACGGAATCAGTTGTTCCAGGAGACTTACCCGTCGTAACCGGTGGTCGCTGAGGCGACACAGATGATGGCTGCATAGAAATAGAGCTTCCTCAAGCCTGGGTCTTTGTGCCAGACGACCCTCTCAAGTTCAGGTGCCTCAGCCTGAGCGATGGCGACATCGTCAGCGTGAGTGGGGCCTCTTTTGATATTCACCATGATGTCGGCAGGTCAATGTGAAAATGAATTATGTGCCCGTGCAGGATATAGAGCTGGCCTGGAGAAGAGGAAGCGGTCCTGGCGGAGAGACCGTGGTTTTATATCTGCAGCGGATGTTGATCGTTGAACGCCAGCTCCGGCAACAACCCTCGAATGAAGCTATCTGCCGACACTGGCAAAGGTCTCGCGTCCCGGCTGAATTACGGTTGGCATGTTCGATTCAAAGCATGGAAGACAAAGCTTGGTTGGCTAAAGGCGACAAACCAGAGAGTGGATCGACACCAAGTCGCGATCTCCGAAGCCTATGCTGAATGGGAGCATCGTTGAAAGACCTTCCCTTCGACCGTCTGAAAAATGCAACCAAAGCCGGCTCGTGTCAAATGGAATAATCAAGCTGCCTTGTGGTGCATGGCTTGGTGCTTTGCCAACGTTGCCGACGGAGCTGTGATTCGTTCGCCTCCGGGGTTGGCGCTGCTAGAAAGCTGCTTGAGGCATAGCTTCATTCCGCCAGCGTGACAAACAATCCCTCTAGAACATTGGTGAGCAGGGGTTGAGACTTGTCTTGTGATTGTCACCGCTCTGGTGGCTGCTTGAATAATAGATGATTGCTTGTCCGGAGCCTTGTGGCGAGCGCTTGTTGCCTCCGCCGTCATGAAAGCTTTTATCCTGAGCCTTGGCCTTTGGTAATGAGACTCCAAAGACTGCCTCATGAGCCTGTGAAAAGACGGGGTCTAGCTTAGGTCTTGGATCGTCTTGCAGCAGCCCCCGCATATTCGGTCCAATCCAGCCAACAAAAGACGCATCACAGACATTTTCATGCATCATCGATTTCCCCCGTAGAAGCGGGAGAAGCTCCCCAGATTTCCCTCCACGTCTGTAAGATCCAGGCTCTTTTAGGGTGGGTAGTAATAGCCATCGGCCTGCGTCCATCAATCGGGTGAAGAGCATTCCTCCACTGGCTGGGGCTGAAGGCCAGCCTTCCGCCTATCCGGCTAAATTCGCAGGACACGGAGACCCATAGGCTAATCTTCGGACAGGCCCCATGGGGTACTGGATGAGACCGGCTGTGTCCGCTCACGTCCTCTTCGAGTGGAGGCTGTCATCCTGCATGGTGGCAGGAACCGTGGCACGCATATTCAACGCCCAAGACGGGTAAAGTCGATGCTGGGTGTAGAGGAGCGGGGCCAGAGGCTAAATTGGAAGAGGATAGGGAGTAGAGGATAAACGTCGGGCCCTCGTGTTTGCTGCATTCGCGGCTCGAGCTCGTCTTGCCGGTTGTGTGAAAGGGGCGGTTGTCATGCCCTTAGTATGTGAGTAGAAGGCGCTATTGTTCCCTCGCCACGGTCACAGATCTGTAAACAAAACTACTGGAGGAAACGAGGGAAAAACTCGGCCAAGTTGTGCCGGAGATGAACCAGAAATGAGGCAACGGTCAGGGGAGCGCCTGCGCAAGACCAGAAATAAGTCTCGGGCCAATAATGCGTCGCCTTTCTTCTCTCATCACAACACATGCACATCGCCAACCTTCGTCTCTCAGAACAAGGGTCTGGGTAATGGTGGAGCGTGTAACACCCGCTCGCCTGATTAGGGCATTCAGCGTCCTAGCAATGCTTTGGCGAGAGATCTGGACTGCTCCTCATCCACGTGTTATAGAGTCCAGATATCACGCCAACATGTTGGAGCCATTCCCCGAGAATTTTGGCTGATCTTTCCTGAATGTCATGGCCCATTTCCCTTCAAGGTCCAGTTCGCAGTGAGCTGCATGGCCGCGAAATCCCTTATCTGAAGTCTCTACGGTAGCAGTATATCACGAGAATAACTTCAGAGCGCCGAACAAGACCGAAGCATGAAAATCAGTCGGTCTCGGGAATGTGCCTTTTGGTACAATAACTTTTGCCTCTACAGGGCGTGGTGTCTAACAACATAACTGGGTATCTCTCTACAACAACAAACACCTTACACGAGCTCCTTGCCCGGCGCAACATTCATCTGATCTTTCGGATCAGCGACGTCGTCAGCTGAACTTGCCACGTTAGATCCGCGCTTCTCAAGCATATCTTGCTCGGGCTCCGCCTCGGGGATGTCTTCAATCTCATCCGGCAAAGTCAGGTTGAGAATCATGCTCACGAACGCGGTAATAGCAAAGCCGGTCTCGCAGACGAGGACGAGCGCGTCATAGAACCCTCGAAGTGCGTGGTTTGAGCCCTGATATGTGAAGACGTAGCTGAACCACGTGGGAACGAGCGTGGCACCATATCCCAGAGCAAGCGATGCTGTCAGAATGAACCGGGTTCGGCGGTTGAAGGGGACTCGGTTGACAATGGCCATTCCAGACACTGCCACCGCGCAGAAGAGGAAAGTCGTCATGCCGCCCAGAACTGACGCGGGAATGGCCACAAGCGCAGCTGAAAATTTGGCGAAGATACCGGCAACGATCAAGAAGACTGCGAAAATAGTTAGAAAACGCTGAAATTGGACGGCACGAGCTTGACTTACAGCAGCAGAAGTATCCGGCCTTGCGATTTGCACAACGTGTCAATGCAATGACCCCGTTGTTCTGGGCGAAGGTCGACATCGGGGTAATGGTCATCAATGCCGCCAGGCAGCCATTGAGACCGTCAGCCAGAACACCTCCTTGAATGCGAGACTCGAATTGGCGGCCTTGGACCTCAAGGCGGGAAACATCGCAAGTGGCAGTGATGTCACCAATGGCCTCGCATGCGCAAATGATGAAGACCACCATGATAGGCAAAACGAGCGGGCCATAGAGGCTCAATTTGAACGTCTTCACCCAAATGAAGGAGCCGACAGGAGCAGATTTGATGCCCGAATCGTCAAAGTATCCACAGGCTGCGGCGACGATGCAGCCCGTCAAGAGACCAAGAATGACACTGGTGGACTTCATGATGGGGGATCCAAAGCGTTCGCAGAGCAAGATGGTCACGAAGACCAAGAACCCCAGTCCGATGTACTCTGCACTTCCCCACGGAAGAGCGTGAGGAGCGCCCACTTGAGGACAAACTTGAAATGGCCCGCTTTCCGGCCTGGAGGCGCACAGCCCAGAACCGCCGGCCCAACCCTCGAAGCCTGACTCAATCAAGGACACACCGATGAGGATGACGGTCGGGCCTGTGACGATGGGTGGGAAGATCTTCCGCAGAACATTCGGCGGCAGGAAAGAGAGGGCGATTTCCACCAGGGCGCAGAGAGCGCAAGTGCCGATCAGTGCACCGTATGCGTCCGGGCACGGCAGGCGGTTGCCGTCGGCATCCAGCTGGCATTTACCGTTGGCGTACATTTGCGTGAAACCGCCGGTAGCTACAGGAATGATGGCGAAAGACGTGCCCACGACTGAGATCAAGCCGGTGCCGACGTAATATGGTGTTCTCCAGATGTGGAATCTCGTGATCTGGATACAAGACAGGATGCCACAGACGATCACTGCGATGGTCAGCCCCTATCCCCTCAAGACAGCACGAAATTTGCCAGACTTACAAGATGTCGAGACAAGGTATTGTTGCCAGTCCACAGGCAGATTGACACCACCCTGGCCAGCCAAGATGATTGGGGGTGTCATGATACCCGCCAACATGGCCAGGGCATGCTGGAAACCTAGCAAAAGAGCCAAGACGAGCGGCATCGAGTCGTTGAGTCCAAAAAACGGTGATGCTCGGCGACTCTTCGGGAGGAAAGGGATATTCGGTCGGAAGAGGAATGCATAGTCATAGTCGCCGATGAGCCCTCTTTTCGTGAAGAAGGTCTTTCGTAAGCTGTTGGCGCGGTCGGCGAGGGTCTTCTTAGGCCCCATATGAGGGAGGGTGTCGGCTTCACCCATCGCGAATATTTTGGTGGGATTGAAGAAACCGAAGTTCGCGATTGGTTGGCTGGTAGAGGGAGCAGGAAATCTTCTGGATTGGGTAGTTGTCGCGTGCTCAATAGCTCCGTTCAGCCTGAGGCAAGACCAAGACTGGCAAGAGGCACGGCGTCGAGCTCTATTATAGAATCTCCCTGGGCCGATCTGGAGACCCTGACTCGACGGGCCATGGCCAGCTCCGCTGAGCAACAAACCATCGATTTTTTGCATATCAGATTGGCGTGTGGCCAGAGCTGGTCTGCAGAGCTGATCATGTGGAGCTCTCCACACCAGCGAGCTCATGACCCTCGGGCGGCGGCGAAGAGCAATCAGACGCGACGAGGAGATCAGGAGCTGCTCCAATAACCGCGTCGTCGTCGCCCTCGGAACACGCCTCCCGAGGGGGCCTCCCGCCTGAGGCCTTCCAGAAGCTTATCAGAGCGCCTTGATTGGCCCGGCGACCACCGAACTCAGATAACCTTCTAGCCCTCAAATGGCCTTTACTCAATTTTGCGAGTAACAGTTTTTTTGCGCCATCTCATCTTGCTTCTTCCACGTGGAACTCGGGCGCTCTACAGCCCTCCTCTGAGCCTAGCACCAAAGGCATGCAAACTATGTTACCCGATGCCGTCCCGGGTGTATCTGAAACCGGGAGCATGAGAGCATCCGATCTTCATCGGTATTCGCCTATTGGGCGATGTCTCGCTACTTCTCGGAGTATAATTCGAAGCTAAGCCTGATATCAGCCCAAGAAACGCACAACATGTCTGCAGTCGATTATAGGGATGGCCTGGTGTCAGCTGACATTTTGCGAGCTGACGCCGATGACTGTACTGAGGGACGAGCACAGAAGATCAAACTCCAACATAAAGTATTACTTGTATGTAGTACACCATCTGGTCGCAAAACGTGACGGAAAAGTACTGCGCTTCCAAGAAGGCTGCTGCTCAAGGTGTTTCTCGGTCAAATCATCTTTCCAGGGTTTAGAATGTCCTCGCAAGCGGGCTCCATCTCCTCAGGACAGGCCCCCAGAAGAAGAGAACGTAGACGAGCACAACCAAGCCGATTGAGATGAAACCCAGTGTCGAAAACGCCCACCTGACGTCCATGTTGGCAAACATAGCAACACCGGCATGGGCGCAACCTGCCGCGATGAGAAAACTGGGGATCAAGAAGGCTGCGATGGCGCTGGCAGCAACGTTGGGGTAAGAGTCGGTGATGTAGTTGAGCATGGCGAGCCACAGAAGCGGATCGCAAAAGCCGAGAACTGCGCCCGCAACGACAGGTGACCAGTACGAAGTATCTCCTGGGTTTATTGCGTCAGTAAAAGCCTGTGAGCGCAAGCGCCTCTCGCAGATACTCACCATCGCATGTCCAAGCGAACCAGAACAGGCTGACGGGAAACAACCATACAGTCACCAAAGACGTGAGGAATCGTGCTTCCGGCATGTGGCCATGCTTCAACCTATGCCGTGTGAAGAGGTACGTCTGGACCGGTACGAAGCAAAAGGTCACAGTGACACCTGGTTTTCTCATCAGCAACCACCCTTCATGTCTGAGCTTAACAAGACCAGGACTTACCGACACAGAAGTTGAGATACGTCAACGAGGCACCAACAAAGCTGAGACCGTTGTTGACAACGAATACGCCAAAGACGCCGTCAAGGTACAGGAAGAGTAAACCATATGCAAATCCGTTGTACAGGCCAAGCGAGATGACGATTGGCTCCGTTACCATGATCCTCAGAGCCATGGTTGCCACGAACCTCATTTCCCGCATGACAGACAGTTTACTCGACCCCATAGCAATTTCCAATTCGTTCTGGTCAACACTACCCCGTCTCTTGACAGCTCTGGAAATAACGATTCTGGGAAGCGTCTCGGGGATGAAGCACAGGACGAACGCAAAGGCGCCACCGATGATGATGTTGATGTAGAAGATCCAACGCCATCCCATGTGTGGATTGATGGCGATCCACTCTCCAATTGGGGAGCCCAAGCTCGGGCCAAAATTTGCAGAAAGCACAAACAATGCCATGGGTTGAGCTGCTCCGTCGGTATCGCCAAAGAGATCAGCGATCGTTCCAGCCACATTCGACAAGGCGACAGACCCGGCGCAGCCAATCAGAAAACAGAATATGACCAGCATAGGGTAGTTGTCTGCCAAGGCGGTGCCGATATTCAGGATGGCATACAGAGCAATCGAAACCACGTAGACCCATTTCCTCCCATTTATATCACTGAGGGGTCCGAGGAACGCCGGGCCAACAGCTGTGCCGATGATGAACATGCTCTGTCCAAGAGTCGCGACCTGCGCCGAGCTCGTCCACTTCTCCTCGATCAAAAACTCCACCGACACATATGTGGTGGACGTGAGGGTGACGAACACCTGGAGAAGGCAGTAGACAAAGACGATGGACCATTTCTTCCAGAGCGGCCACCTGATTGGGTGAGCTTCCGAGCTGGTCTCGATCTTGGAGAGGAGAGCCAGGGGGTCGTCGCTGTTGGTCGTCGCTTCGAGGTCGGCGCTGGCTGGCAACGTCTCCTTCTTCTCCATTTTGTCGGACGTGTCTTCCGGGGAAGAGGCCGTAGCAGCCATGTTGAACGAAACACCCAGGGCCGTCAGTTGAGTTGCAGTGGTGGATGAGAGTGCCAGAAATTCCGGAGATGGGCAGCGCTCCAGACAAGGGAAAATCAGCGCCGGGAGTCAAGGAGATGGAACGAAGAATCAACACAAGGGAAATGTCGAAATATGAACGCACAACGCGCCTCGGAAGGAGGCCCACCGATTATGGAGACGGTGGTGGACGGTCCTAAATGCTTGGAGGTGCTTATCGCAAGGCTTGCCTCTCGAACCAGTGACGTTGCCGTGTTGTCGCCCCATCGTCTCAGCGAGCAACTCAGCGAGGCGCAGGCGCCACATGCTTGGCTCCGAGGCAATGTCATCCCTGTTATCTAGAAGGATCAAGATGGACCAGTGCTGGAACGAGAAATCGACGGTCAATCACTGATAGCGGCATGCAACGGATGCCGGGTTGATGACGTTGCTGGATTTCTTTTGGGGGAGCAAGCAAGGGATGTGCACGTACTAGGCTAGAGCAGGTTAGCGCCTGTACTGCAGAGCACAAGCTCAAGCTAGCGCTGCTCGGAACTTGCAGTGCTCGCATCAAATTCCGCCGTCGCTATCATTATGGTGCAGCATTCTCGCCGCTCTGGCACCTCTGAGTTCGCCGCTCTCCACCAACTCTACAGGTGTGGAACGCACCGACGCCGCTGCACCCTGGTTGCTTTCCACCATGCCGAAGCATCGAAAGAGACATGGCGGGGAACGGAGGTGGCTTGAACCAAGAATCAAAGTAAGATGCTCTGGAGATAAGTGCGACGCTCGGAAATAGTTAATCTTGTCAGCGACGCTGTATCCTGATTGTCGACACGATTCTAATGTGGCCTGGCCCTTCTAAGCCGCGACTAAGAGACTGAATTTCTCACCATTTACTCTCTTGACTACGCTGCCGCGAGTGCCTCGCTCCTTGATTGACTGTTTGGGTCCAAGTATGGCGCCTCGCCAATACCGACGGCCCGATTGCCAAACCTCTCACCCAATCCGTCATAGTCGAACGTGGCGCAATGGAATGCACTGCGATTATCCCAGATAGCTGTCTCGCCGATTGTGTTCGTCAGCATCAGTTTCTCTCTCCGTCTCTGCACGAATGCGAGGATATGCGTTCAAAACGTACCGATATCGTGCTCATTCCTCCACTTGAAACGCACTTGCAGATCGTGGTTCTCGACCACCATCCTCTTAAACTTGGCGAGTAGCTCATCACTCTCTTCGGCGTTCAGTTCGTTGATCACCTTGGGGAACGTCCCAATGGCGAAAACGCTCTTCCACCCGGTGACCGGATTGGTCCTGACGACGGGATGCACCGCCGTCAACGCCTTACCCACGTTGCGGGGAGATCCTCTGGGCTGATCGTACAGCGTGGTTCGGCCCGCCTGCTCGGCCTTGATGAATCCGTCTCCGATAAACGTCGCGGTCAAGCCCTCGAGAAACTTTTGGTACGTTGTACTGAATCGATCGTAGACCTCATAACCAGAGGCCCAGAGCGTGTCCCCGCCGTTCTTCGGCAATTGCGTCAACCTCAAACTGGTATAATCGGCGGGACACGTCTCGAACTGGATGTCCGAATGCCACTGAGCGGCGTCATACCTCCGCGGATTCTTTACCTCGCCGTAGGCACCGAACAACTTCTTGCGCGTCACGGAGCTGATGGTGCTGATTTCATTGTCGTGCCCGAATTCGCTGGTGCCGTTCAAGACGGGGTGGATGTGCAGAGTTGAGGTAGCGGGTTTGTTGGTCAGCTCGCCCATGCGTTGGATGAAGACCTTTTGCAGGGCGTCGGTAAGGTTTGTTTGCGCGCGGAAGAAGACGACACCGCGCTCGGAGACTGTGGAGTGTAAGTGGCGACACCAGATGCTTCGCGTCATTGGTTGGAAGGGGAGTACGTACTGGTGATGGCGAGGTCTCTCAACAATGTGTCCGCATCGGGGGAGTTCAGCAGATCGTCCACGATGTTGACCTTTGGGAACTCCCGTCCAATGACCGGTGTCAAATCGTCGGATTCGAACTTCTCATTGAGCAGTCCGCTCTGTTTGAGTGGTTTTCTGGGGTAGCCATGGTCATCACCATTCGAATGGCCGTTGGAGTAGTTTTCCCCGAGTGAACCCATCTTGATTTGATCCGGAATGATATGGCTCCTGGTAACGAAACGACTCTCAAACCAGGTCTACGTATATGAACATACAGTTTGGATAAGATAGAAGAACTTGTCCAAACAGCAGAATGGTTTTCACATGACGACCATGTCCGACATATTGATCACGCAATCCATGCAGAAATCAGCAAATGCGGTTCGTCTCGATTTCTTCTCCTCACTTTGAGGTGCCGCCAGCGAATAGAGTACCTGATATCAGATAAGTGCACGTGTTGATACTGAGTAAAGTCTGTTTCCACGTGGGCATGAGCTTTCCTTCTGAGTCGCGGTAGAATTGCCATGTGTTTCGTAAGAAGAAAGTTCAACATCAATGTGTATCTTGCTAACGGCACAGATAACGCGCCGAAATCTAGGTTATGATGACGAGGCCATGGACTCCCGAGGTGTCGGGCCGAGGTGGCCGGGCTCTGATATTTGCGACAAAGAAACGAGTATAATAGGAGAAACAGCCAAGCGGTATGCTTTTGAGGACTTATCCATGTCGCTAACATCGAGGAGCAATGCAATGTATCCAGGGGGGCGTGTCTTCTATGACGCTTTCAAGG
This sequence comes from Phialophora expanda, assembly GCA_016109585.1. NCBI lineage: Eukaryota > Fungi > Ascomycota > Eurotiomycetes > Chaetothyriales > Herpotrichiellaceae > Phialophora > Phialophora expanda. The sequence goes on from JADWPR010000016.1 coordinate 313,305, forward strand.
CTTTCACCTCCGCCACGAGTTGTTCCACCGTCTTGGTTAGACTGCTGATCTGGCGTGTCTGCTGTGCAAGAATCGCCTTCAGGTTCTTGATTTCCTGTTCTGCTGCGTTCGATGTCGAAGGTGATGTTGCCGTGGGCACGTTAGAGGCTTCGCCGTCTTCAGCGCTCTGTTCCTCGGGTAGTTCCTTTTCAGTCATCTGCTTGATGTTAGCAGGTAAAGTGAAGATGACATTGTTGCAGCTTACCTTATGTTTCGGCGCAGATTCAGGACCCTCGAGATCTTCCCAGACCTTGCTTGCAGGTGGCGCTTGGGACTCTGCTTTCTTTTCCTCCGCTACAACTGCTGGCTTAGTCGCACTGGTTCGCTCGACAGGTTTCTGTACCTCCTCAAAATCTGATTCTTCGTCCACTTCCTCGGCGGGTTCGGTATCTTTGAACTTGTCGGCAGCAGTCGCCATGGTAGCACCTTGCTCTTTCATGGAAGGAGGTGGAGACCGAATGGTTGCTGGTGTTGGTTCCGAAGCCGGCTCGGCAACTTCTTTCTTCGGTTCAACAGCCTTGACCGTCTCAGGAGCCTTCTTGATTGGCTTGACCTCCTCTGCAGGAATTTCTTTCACACCGGCGCCTTCGTACAAGCTCTCCATGGAGATCTTCGGTGGCAATCCATCAGCGCCGTCGAACCATTCTTTGCTGCTCACAGCAGGCTTCAGACCAGTTGTGGGGGGGTAGATATCTTCCTGGAAAGTTTCCGCTCGTCGGGGTACAATGAAGGAAATGGGCTCGATGTAGCTGTCATTGACAGTTTTGTACGCTCGCGCAACTTCGTTTTCGTGCAGGTTGACGCCTCTCTTGGGGACAAACGCGACTCCGCGTTGTGGGTCAGCCGACTTGTATTCGGATAGATATTCGAATCTGTCGTGTTCGTATTCGTAGTATCGGATGTTACCGTCACCTCTTCCAGCGAGGAACAAACATTGCGTGCCTTCATCCCAGAACGGCATGCAGACGCCAGATATCGAGTCAAGCATCTGGAAGCCATCCACGGGTTCTTGGGCATTTCGAACATCCCACAGAGCCAGCTGACGATCGCTCATTCTCGAGAAGCCGGTTGTGGCAATTCGATCATGCTCGCCCATCCATACCGCTCTGCTGTTCTTCGCTCCGGCATGGCCGGGCCCTTCGTGAACTGGCTTCTCTTGCCGGGTATCCCATATCCTCAGCTTCTTGTCTCGAGAAGTGGTGACCAAGAGGGACCCATTTGCGCTCCAGGAGAGAGACTGAATGACTTCACCGACCTTGAGAGAGAGCTTCGAAGCACCAGACTCGATATCCCATATCTTAACGGTGAAGTCTCCAGCAGCTGATGCGAGAACGTTTTCGGCTGCGGGGTTAAAGAGCACATGCCCTACTTTTCTGATTGCGGTCAGTTATGCTTCGCCTGAAGCGCAGATTTGATAGCGTACTTGGGGTGACCGCTGAGCTTTCCGACGGGGGCAATGTCCTGGATCTCGTCTGCAGGCAGGTCTATGTGAAGCGTGAAGTCGTCTGGAACCCTCCAAAGGAAGACCTGGCCGCGTCAGTTCCATCACAACATCTTCTGATTCAGGAACCATACCTTCCCATCGTCGGAGCCGGAGGCAATTAAGGAGTCATTGAAAGGATTCCTTCGCCGTGTCAGTCCACCACTCTTGGTCCACGTTTTCCAGAAAGCTCACCAATCCGTGTCCAAGACGACTGCGGTATGTCCTCGGAAGAGCGGTATTCGTTCTGGTAGGCGCCCTTTTTCATTCGTAGGGATGACAGCAAAGGCGCCACCACCGCTGCTGTCCCAGTTGAGGGCGAGGTATTCTGGATTGGCCTGAGGTCGTCAGCAAGGAAGGGTTTCACAAGCCGGACGCAGTGCGCACTTTGACCAAATTTGTGTCCCAGGCATTCTTTGACACTCGCAAGTTATCATAGCATTGTTCCTTTCCACATCTTAGCTGTAGCTCGTCATGCTTGGAACCAGGCAGAGGCGCACCTTGCGAGTTGGACGACCGAACACGTGCCGGTATTTGGAGGAGCGCACAAAGCGGCCGGCCATGATTCCGGCAGTACGAGTAGGTGGAAAGGATGCTTGAGGTAACAATGAACAATCAGGTCCCAAGTCCGTTCGGAATCTTGTAGGAAGGGGTCAAACAAGCTGAAGCAATCAGAGTGCCATCTTGTCGTTTCGGTCTCCCTGAGCTGACCGCAGCCGCCGTCCGCAGCTCGAGCCCATTCTTCCTTTTGCTCCAAATCCGCCGATCGAGTCGGTGCCCCTCCAAGCCCCCATTGGCGCTTGGCCCCCAGCAGCAACTGCAGCGCTAACCCTTTTGGAAGCTACGGTGGACCATCACGTAATCAGCCGATGCACCGAAAGACACCGAGAAAGAGGACAAAGTGAAAGCTTTCACTCTGCCCTGCCTTTGTTATTACTCGTCCCTTGGTGTGCTCGCTTCAATACCATCCCAGGTGAAAGTCGCGGCTTTGTTGCTGTTGTCTGTATGAATACCTTTGTCTCGTTATCCTGAGGTCTCAGCATGAAACTGTGTAACTAAGTGGGCGTTGAGTGCGTCTACCGGATTGTAACGACGCTTCATTACCACGCAGGAGTAACGGCAGCCGTTTCTTTGATTCTCGCTGACCCTTTGTGATGTCGGCATGGCACTGCCTACGCAGTTGCACCTGTACCTTGTTTTTTAGTGTTCATCTTCGCCGGTCTGAGCTCGTCTGCTTTTCGATTCCCAGCACTTGCACGTTTCACGTCTCAAATATCGAAGTATCTTTGTCTGCGCACCGGCTGCGCAAACAAAGATCTCTCGAGCTCTCCTTCTACCTGAATTTCCAGATTGTATTCATGCCTGATACACCGTTACCCGACTATACCTCGAGAAGCTCAAGGAAGATTGCTGGTGAAACCCTCAGGATGCATAACATGTACATCGTTGACCCTGAGACCAATACCTCGGCCCTGCCATACCGCACCCGCGACGAGAAGCTTGAGAAGCTATATCGCCGTGCTTGTTGTGGATCCGTTGCTGGTATCCTACTCTGGATTGTTCTCTTGTTGGTGACCATCTTCGTCCCTATCGGTGTGCTTGTTGCGAAAGGTCAGTTAGGATCCAACTCATCGCAACAGCTTGAGGCTCCATCTTCGACCCCGACCTCGTGGGTATTCCCATCTACAGCAACTCCGACTGCTGTTTTGGTTTCCATCTCCACCGATGTGTCAACCATAACCGAAATAGTCACGTCTGTCTCGACATACTCTGCGATCAGCACCGAGACAATCACGTCAGTGGTAACCTCGATCTCTGTGAGCATTGTGACCTACTCAGGACCCTCTACATTCGTAACCACGGAGGCAGTCACCATAACAGACGTGGAGACCGCATTCGCGACTGTGACAGAGGATACATCCTCCGGTGAGCGTTCAGTCAGTTTCACGACCGTCGAGGTCACAACCACCACAGTCCTCAATCTCCCCACCGTCCGCACGATCGAGAGCACCATCACCTCGACGGGGAGTTTCATGGTCCATCCGACAACTTTATCCGCGACCGGGATTTTTGTGTCTCCTCTTGTAGGAGCCACAGTCTTGCCGGGCGGGCCCCCGACTTTCAGCCTCGCCCCAGCCTTGAGACCGACTTCCTGATGGCGTCTTGAATCAAAGAGAGAAGCAAGTTTCCGGGCAGTAAATGTGAACAGAGCACATAAATGGATATGAACACAAGATAGACGTTGCTGGATCCACCAGTCCACCTCACAAATGTCCAGCAATTTCGTTCTTGCAGAACCATTCACTGATCGCTTACCACATCAACCATTCTAATCTTCTTGTATTCGGCAAGCCCACTAATTCGTACATTAGCAAGTACGTGCCCTTGACTACACGAACCAAAGAAGGGTAATAAGGTGATTTGTTTTCTCGCGACTTCGTCATAAGGATGCTGTCGACAGAATCGATGTGAGAGTTAATGGGCAATTAATGCTTTACTCATCCTAAGGTCAGTTAAGTAGTATGGTCGCTCTCCCGCAAGACAGGTCGTCCGCTCACTTTGACGACTAATTAACAACAGCCCTGACTGATTTGCGCTCAAAGAGTATATAGGGAATTTTCAACACCCTGGTTGTCCGGCCTTTTGCCTTTATAGGCCACTCAGTTCTGGCGCTTGAGATGCGTTGGCGCAGCGACGGTGATGACGCAGACCATGTACGAGCTGGAGTGAGACTGAATATCCTTGCGCCAACATAGGATGGACTCGACAAGATTTGTGCGAGAGCATAGCTATATCCCATAACTGGGCATAGGATGATTCGCTGCAAATAAGACAGCAAATAGGCACTAATCAGGGCCCACGAAACGGTATATTGATGCAAGGCATTGACGAAGATGGCTCTTCCACCTGTGCGAGAAGATGGTGCTTTACGAGGGCATTGGCACGGTGTGAGTCTCCTTTTCATTCATTTTCCTACTTGTCATCCCGTCCCAGCATTTGTCTTCCCACAACATTTCTCGCGCTTGACATCTGGCGTGATAGAGCGAGAGATGCGTCGGATCCAGTGCAGAGATAAAGGCTCGCAGACTATAGCTTTTTGTCCTGCAGTAAATTCTTTGTCATCTTCGCACATAGGCCAAAGAGATCTCCCCTCAGTTAAATCTTCTCAACCCAAGGGCGCAGTGAGGAAGGGCTAAGGGGCTCGTAGCCTGATCACGTGGATCGCTGTGACTAGTACCTCGCACGTCGTATGACGCTCTCATGTCCTCGAATGAGGTCACAAGGCTATCAGCTCGAGCAGCTCCTAGGTCAGGCACCGCTCAATAGCTCTCGGCAAACATACTCACGGCTCGCGGGAAGGGCGGTGATTGGCCATGTTGAAGTCTCATTTTGAGTATTTACCCTGTCGTACTTTGGTCATGATACACCTGTATGAACTGTCAGTCTGGCTTAATTACAGAGGTATCAAGCGCCTTTCACATACGCTAGAGATGCCTTTTCGTCATGCTCAAGATGACCACCCTGTCCTGTCTCCGGGGCCATCGAATATGCCTTATCTGAGCCTCAGAGTGGACTCTGAAGGCATTTTAGGTTCGCGATTTAGGTGAGATATACATGTGGAAATCTGGCTTCTCAAACTGTCTGCTATCGCGGTAATGATCAGAATTCTACCATGGGCGTCAATCACAACCAGTCGGATTAGCGCATCATCGCTGCTGGGACAAGTACCACGTCTGAAGACGTCCAGAAAACTATGTGAACAAAAACTCTGGGTATGTTCAAACCTGTGGAGACTAATTCTTGAAGCAGAGGCACAGTGAATGAAGCTCGATTGCCAGTGGCGATCCAAACAACAGTATCGTCGCCTGCCAGAGAAGATGGATTCCAGTATGCCTCGTTCAAGAACACCGCGACAGGCGTGGTTGAGTGATTTGACAGAACTCGGAATATGCCACTTCGCAAACACAACACTGATAAAGGAATCAACTCATGGGTTGTTCCGAGACCGAGAAACAATGCTCAATGCCCTACGGCATTGGCCATGAATCTTCCAAATGCCACACTTCCAACGAAGACACCTGCCAATACACTGAGGAAGTATCCAACATTCATGGTCATCACCGCAATCATTCTACGTCGTATCAGCAATGTCTGTCATTGGACCCTCTCCGATACCAGTACTCACAGAAGGTATCCCACAACCGCGAGCACGACATCCATGACGCCTGTCAAAATTGCATCTTTCGCTCTCCATGGACGCTTGGGCGACATTTCTTTCTGGCATGGCTCGTACCCAGCTCTGTTGCGGTGCATGTCGACAGCAGCCATCAAGGAGGGGAAATTGAAGCGGACGGCCAACAGTGCTCGGAAGATTGCCGCAAATGCGATCAAGAAGATGCATGTGCCTGCGTACTGGACGGTCGTGTTGGGCGTCCAATTCGTGGAGAACAGTGGCGTGGTTGAAGAGAAGAAGGATGTCATTGCCATAGAGTCCATGCCCATCATGTTGGTAGAGGACATTGGCATCGAAGAACTGGTTACGCTAGCCATAGACACGGCTGACATTGTGCTGGTCGACATGGACATGGACATGGAGCCCATTGAACTCGTCGTTGACGTATTCATGGCTAAAGATCCGAATGGTTGTCCGGAGGTAATGATCTCGCAGGCTCTGGACGTAGCACCGCAGAACAATGCAACGACGAGCTCTGCCAGCCGTGCCCTCACGGTTTGTGATCGTCAGGATTTCTCGCAGCACGGAAGGAAACTTGCTCAATGTAAGGCGGACCTGGTAATTATCCGATTGGTCATGACCAACGGAGTTCCAGGTGAAAGTGGGAACCATTCCATTTGAGCATGTTCCTGGAAAGTCCCAACCGCTCTTCACCGCAGCACGGTTCTTCGTTTCGTGGGGCCGGGATCCAATCAATGGGATCATTAGATGGTGTAGTGTTGCAGATACACAGTATTCTCTAGAAATGATCCTTGCTGCCGCGGTCCAGTCCTGCTTAAGCATGACCATCAATTCGACGCGGGCTGTGCAATCCGCCCTCGCTCACCTTGGTGGAGATTCACAGTAATCCTGTGCAGGAACCACATCGCGCCCTTCCCTATGATGGCGGTCTCTTGCAATTAGCTCCCATCGCACACACGCCACGCCCTCTGCCATCCCTCTCTTCCTGGAATAATGGTCCGCAGCTCAGATGACCAAATGCAGACTTGAGTATAGAAGCCCGGACCCAATGACAGCCCGAAAAATAGTAGACCGTTTCCATCTTGGTAGGAATCAATCCTAACTCAACACTACTAACAGAAATGAATGCAGACTCTCATGTGCTGGGTGTCTGTTAATGACTGCTCGCACGGGGAGGTGGTCAGACTCGAGGACACGACGCGAAGCCATCCCATGAGCAACACCGATCGTATCGTCCAGGACCTTCACGACATCTTGTTCTCGTCCTACAAGTTGACACGGAAATGATTCATCGACAGTGTCAGCATGCAAGCCGCTGATCACTGCCTCGTGAACGGCCCTGAGACGCCCTTGTCTTTGTTCTCGTCGACGTTCGTGACCATCGTGACTCCTGAACAGATGGAGATCATCGCCGGCGAGGACCAAGGGACCAAGAGGACACGAGCGCAGTTGAAAAGAGACATTGCCAGTCTGGACACGGCGAAGAAGATCTTGAAAAAAAAAACCCCGTGGCTAACAGTCGATGTTACAGCAAGCTGTGACCGACGGCGGTCTCAACTGCGTGTCCGGCGATGATGTGCTCTTTTATCCCGCGACGAGCGGCAGTTGGACAGTGGACAAAGGTGCTGTTTTTGAAAGTAACGAGGACGGCATCGGGATGACTCCTACACCTTACGGTGACAAGTTCGCGTTAGTGATTCTGTTTTACCCTGTGCTGCCTTTTTACTTCCCTGGGCCTCGGAGTTCGAGTGAGAGAACGAATCTCGAAACGCTGACGCCGGATGGTATATTTACAAAAGCGACGGTGTTGGCGCAGCTCAAAGTCTCGGTTGTGATGCCGTCGCTGAACAACCCATATAGATCCTGAGTTAGGATTGCGGTGAAGCTGGGCGCAGATTCGCCGACGAAGGTGCTAAACTCGCAGAAGCTGCATCCTGTATCAATACTGCGGTACCCAGTTGCTCGGCAGCCTGACTTACTCTTCGCCAAACCCGACATCTGGATGGTCGACGGTGACGGACCTGTCATTCATCCCTGCCTCCTCGAGCGGTACGCTCACCTTTGAATGGGACTGCTCGGCCTTGCTGCAGCCGCAGCCCAATGCTGAGAAACCCCCTCGTAGGTTGTTAGAGCGCATTGTGCACTGCCATGGGCTCTCGCCGCTTCGTGCCTGGAAGGCAGAGTGTCGAATGTTTGCATTGTTTTCGGGCTCAGTACCATGGTGCCCAATGCTAGAATCAAGTCTGTACCTGACAATCGATTATCAATTGACAACTGAGCATCAACTGAATTTGGCGGATCCATTTCCTAAGCTGGAGGATGCGAAGCACGTGATGACGGCATTCGCGGCGGGGTTTTCTCGGTTTCGTTGAGAGCAACGGACGACTTTCCGGTCCTCCAATCCAAGTAGCGACACCGATCAGCTGCTCCCCAATCAGCGTCAGCTCATCGTCTTCCTGGGACTCCAGATCCATACCGCATATCCAAGCGATGCTCGGTAACCTGGGGTTCTTAGTCAGGACGACGTCACTCGACTCCTTTTGCATGGTCCCAGAGACGTACTACTCGTACCCAGGATCTTGATTGTCCCTGATTGTCTTCACTAGACTATCCGAACAATCGCGGATACCCCACTATCCCGCCATGTATACTGCGAAGCACTTGGGTGTTTATCGGTGATATACCGCTTTTGGATCGTTGCGAGGTTACCGAGAGATTTCCGTCCTTTGAGCTTGACGTCTATCTCGCATACACTCTACCCAGACCACCTCGGATTGCTTCAGTCTTGGCTTGTCTTGATGACAATTGACTGCTCTGTAATCTGTTGCATACCGGCTGGAAAGCCTACTCGTTTCGACGAGATTGAATGCGGGATTTTGCACGATTCTGTGAGTTCTGGATATCACAATGACGGCACACCAACATGATATCATACAGGAATGCACAGTCCCTCCAAGTCATGAAACTACTTAATGGTAGGATCTCGAGAAGAACAATCCCTTTCATGCTCCTCAGAATCATCACAAAACCAAAGCAAAAGCAAGAACCAAGAACAAACAAAAAGATCAACAAACCGACTTTCCATCAACACCACAGTCAAAAGCAACTTAATTATCAGAGACATATTTCAGATCCAACCTACACCCCCTAGCAAGCAGACAAGATGGTCGCCGCAATTCCGGACTTCTGGACCCCAGTCTCCCAACTCCCTGCGGAGTTCAAGGCTGTGCAAGCAGCCTTTGAGACCGACAAGACTCTCTCCCTCGAATGGAGGAAAGAGCAGTTGAGACAGGTCTGGAAGATGTTGGACGAGAATGAGAGCCGTCTCCACGAGGCCTTATACCAGGATATCCGCAAGCCCAAGGTTGAGACAGAGGCATTCGAGATCATCGGGATCAAGAACGAGATCATCCACACCCTCGAGAACCTGGACGAATGGGCCAAACCCTCGCCGGTGGATGTATTTGACGAATTCAAGGCCAACGAGCCTCGCGTCTACAAGCAACCCAAAGGCGCCGTTCTTATTCTCGGCACCTGGAACTACCCGGTGGACTTGACCATCGATCCCTTGATCTCCGTCATCTCGGCCGGCAACACTGCCGTCATCAAGCCTAGCGAGATGACTCCGGCCACGTCCAAGCTCCTGACCGAGCTGATCCCCAAGTATCTGGACAGTGACTGCTACCGCGTGGTCAACGGTGGAATTCCCCAGTCAACGGAGTTGCTGACCTACCACTGGGCACACATTCTTTACACGGGCGGTGCCAAAGTGGCCCGCATTGTCATGGCCGCCGCCGCCAAGCACCTTATTCCAGTGACCTTGGAGCTCGGTGGCAAGACTCCGGCCATTGTCACCGCGAAGGCCAACATCGACATTGCCGCCAAGAGAATTGCGTGGGCGAAGACTTGGAACCTGGGCCAGACCTGCATGACCACCGACTACGTGCTGGTGCACGAGTCGGTGCGAGAGGAGTTCGTCGCCGCGCTGGTCAAGTACGTCAAGGCCTTCTACGAGAACGCCGGCGTGGACGGCATGTCGAGCCTCATCAACGACATGCACTTCCAGCGCATCGCCGACATGCTCGCTGCCACCAAAGGCAAGATCGTGTTCGGCGGCGGCAAGGACGCGGCCAAGCGCTTCGTCGAGCCCACTGTCATCTTGGACCCGGCCCTTGACGACTCGACCCTCGCGGCCGAGATCTTCGGCCCCCTCCTCCCCGTCGTCAGCTTTAAGACCTTCCCCGAGGCGCGCAAGGTCATCAACCAGATCGATCCCACGCCGCTCGGCCTCTACGTCATGACCGAAGACAACAGCGAGGCCGAGTATTTCTTCACCCACATCCGCTCCGGCGGTGCCGCAATCAACGATCCCATGTCCCAGCTGGCCGTGCCAAGCGTGCCGTTCGGTGGCTTCGGCGAGAGCGGCATGGGCAGCTACCGTGGAAAGGCGGGCTTCGAGACCTTCTCTCACCTGAAATCGGCCGTCACTACCTTTACCGACGCGGCGTCCGAGAAGGCCATCGAGTGGCGCTATGCTCTGGGCGATCGCGAAGAGAAGTATCACGCCATGAAGGCGGCCACTGAGATCCCATTGAACTAGACGATGGTTTTGTGATCGGAAAGCAAGGTGTGTTGGTGCTGAGTTTGGATTAGTTACCGCCGGAATCGGTGGGATTACACTCGCTCACTGTACATATTGCAAGGCTTTGGTGACGGGGCGTATAGAGGTCATTCATTCTATAGAGGAAGAAGTCTGTTAACTGTACGATGTGTCTATTCATGTGTCAGGGCATTCTACGCCTGTATTTGTCTTCGACATTGATTCATGCGCCGTAGTGATTACAACTACATATCCAATTTAGTCTTACATGCATCCAGCTTTTCGTAGTATCGCTTGATCCGACCAATGATCCAGCTAGAGCTGTCGCGGATAGCCGTTGCCATTGGCATGGGAGCAAGTGGATCTCCCGACGAGGCTGCATGTTGAACCAGGCGCCAAAAGGGGTCGGTCGCTGCTTACAGTCAGTTGCCAACATCCAGGAAATCGGCGGGTGAGTAATGAACTGGGGCGAGGCTTCATTGCCAACGGGGGTTGAGCTGAGGAGATTGCACCCGTGACTCAGGCTCGTCAGGGTGTTTGAGGAACACCAATGAATAATCTGCTCCATTCTCGTCCGTAGCACGTGAAATCTGGAAAGATTGGACAATAACAAGAGACAACAGGCCTTTGCTACCTGCGAACGCTCGGCCGAAGTCAAAGTGTAATGGTTATGGTGCAGACAGCTACATACTAGGTAAGTGACCAATGCGAAATCATCAGACAGTAATGGTAATGGCTTTCGCCGAAATTGGTGATCTGGACCGATTTCGCCGAAATCGTCGGGCATTTGCCCAATGGGCAAATATACCGGCCGGCGGGCATCAAATACGTTTGCACTTGGCGATCAACCTAGTTTTGCCCTACCTTTAACTTCAGGCTTGTTCTGTTCGACCGTCACCAACTGCTGGACGCCCTGCGCCTCCTTGCTTTGCGCGGTAGCTTTTCCCTGGCTTGAGGATGCCAACTGCGTTCAGCGGATGGGTACGAAGTTGTTACGAGAGTCTGAGCCCTTCTCAGATTGGAATGAATGACGGATTGTGCAATCTCTGATAGATTCTCGAGCCCTGGCAATCCTACAAAGCATTCCAATATACCTAGTACCTGGTATCCAGGTAACAGATCTATCTAAGACGAATGACCTCGGTTGGAATTCTGTTGGACGATTCCTTGCGGGGTGATCAATGCAGTGAAAAGCCATCCAGGGTCTCAAACATCCCTAACCATGAGAATGATGCCCACCAAGCCTGAAATTGCGGGGGTTAGTCAGAGTAGCTCGTCCCCAAACCCGCAGCCTGTAGATCCACGAATCTAGCACGAGGCACCTCGGCAGCCTAATCCGCGTCTCACAGTGCCTGCCAAGCTCTGTTCCCCAGGCGCTTCAGAGGCCATGAGACCCCAGCTCGCCCAGATAATAATAAGACAGTCGACACCTTAGACCTGGATTTGCCCATCTTTGCTCTTGCCTTCGATGACGGTTGCAGCTTCGGCTTAATCGAATTTCGTGCCCGGCTCAACCCATCGTCCTACAGTTCAGAGGACTCAGTCAACCACGCAAACCAAACGTCAATCGACTTGAAGACCTCATTTTCGCAATGATGGAGCAGAGCTCGAGTCGTACGTACCGTCGACAAAAGCGTAAGTTGGCCTGCAGGTATTGCAATACTCGCCACATTCGATGCAAGACCCCGGAGGACGCCGACCCGAATGACAAGGCCGCTGGGCGAACCCGCCAGCGTCGATGTCAAGCTTGCTTAGATGCCAACGAGGAGTGCGAGCTCGAAAAGCCCACAAATGCAAAGTAGGGATATTTCTTGCCCAGCCGCCATCGTCAAACAATTTCAATGCGCGAGTGCTAAAGACTTGGGTATTTCAGTATTTCTTCCAGATCGCTCAAAGCCCGTCAGGCGGAGTCGCGCAAAACAAACCCACGACAGTCTTCCGCGATTCCGGAACTGTCGCCCACACGACCAACAGATCGGCAAACGGACATCAGTCCGCAGAACGATGCTTCCAGGCTGCCAAAGGTAGGAGTGGACTCTGCTTACGCGCCCTCCGCCAGCAGGAAGTCGGCTCAGGAAGGCTCGGAGATGCTTCTGGTCCGGCTAACGGATATACGAGACAACGATGAAGTTGAACCCCGTACCAAAATGACCAACAAGGTTGTTTATTTCGGGGACGAGTCCATTTGGTTTTATAGCCTTCGAAAGGCTCGGAACAGCAAGTCCAGATGTTCTGCAAGTCCGCAGTCTTTTAGCGCACAATCGGTGGACAGTAACATCCACTATAAAGTGCCCCAGACACTAGATGATCAGCCTCGAGATGTGCCAGAGGACGATCTTGGCCTAAAGCAAGAAGAAATCCATTTACTCCAGCACAAAGGGGCATTTTCTCTGCCACCTCTGGACATCCAGAGGGAACTTCTTGACGCATACTTTTTATGGCTTCATCCTCTACAGCCGATCCTCGACAAACAACAATTTCTTTGCGTTTTCAACTCAGGTCAGGCACCCATAATTCTCCTCCAAGCACTGTTGTTTGCCGGCACAACCTGCTGTGACGAGAGTGTCATCTTGAAATATTGGCCAAGTCGCCGATCTGCTCAAGCTGCTCTATACAAGCGGACCAAGGCTCTTTATGACGCCGACCAGGAACAGAATCGTGTCACCATTGTTCAAGTTCTGTTCTTGATGTGTTTCTGGTGGGGCAGTCCTACGGACAACAAAGACTTCAGTCACTGGCTGGCGGCATCCATACATCTGGCGCAAGTGATGGGCATGCATCGATCGTATGAGCCCATCCACAGTTTGATGATGAATTTGAAACTAAATATTGAACAGAACAAAACACTCTCAACTGTCCATCAAAGATCGAAAACTCTGGAAACGGATCTGGTGGACCTTATATGTAGGCACAAGCCAAGCGCCGCCACTTCGTTCATGACACCTAATTCGTTGACGTGCACAGGTTCGGGATCATTTTGACGCTGCATCAGTCGGCCGTCCTATGATGATCAACGACGACGATTGTGATATTGAACCGTTGCGCGAGACGGATTTCGAATACGGGGCAGACGAGAAGCCGCCACTCGGAGCAGGTCACTGCATTGAAATGATGAAATTAGCCGCTCTGAGTATGCGTTCAACTCTCTTGCCAAAAGCGAATTGGGCTGATCTCAATAGTTGGTCGAGCAGTTCGAGCCGTCCGCGCCGGGCAAAAGAATAAAGACCTCGCCGACTCTTGGAAAACGATCGACAACGATCTTTCCGGGTGGGAAAAGCAGCTACCGGAGCAGTTCCGGTATCACGAAGAAGAGCGCAGTCCACAACTGAAGTTGTTTGCATCCATGCTCACGTTGGGCCTGCAGTATGTGGAATCCGCGGCATAATACCATCTGAAACCCGGACCCTCTCGCTAATGGATGTACCAGTTTTTGCAGGATCGTGCTGCACCGAAAAATCTTCTTGGACTCGAACCCTAAAGCCGATTCCATCTCCATGGCCCCGGCATCTGCGAACGCTGTGACACGAGTCGTCGAGGAGCTAGTCACCGAAGGTCTCCTACCGCGTGCACAAGTACATTTGTATGTTGAAAGACGCTCGGTGCAGTGCTTCTGTGTTTGCACCCGCTGACATTTGATCGTTCTAGGATAGCAGTTATTTTCGCCTCTTTTACAATCCACGTTATTTCTATGGAACAGAGTCTAGGGGCACGAAGGCGAGTGTTGCAACACAAAGCCGAGCTCTGTCTCTTAGGACTGGGCGAATTTCGTGACTATTGGCCTTTTGTGGATTGGATGTACCGTCTGTTCAGTAATTTGTTGCACAGGCTGGGGCTTGATGATGGCTCATCTGAGGCATCCGACAACAGGGAGCTGTGGAACAACCAACCTCGCCCGGAAAATATGATTCTGCAGGATGACCTAATGGACAGCACCCCAGAGGGTTCTCACGATAATCAGACGACCATATCTCTGCCCATGTTCGACCAGAATGCCAACTCGACGGCCGATGTCCCGCCAGAATTTGGCGCTCGGCAACAGTTCATGTCCAGCATGTTTACATCGGAGAGCTTTTTGGACCCTTTTATGCCTCTTGACAATCTCGAATGGTATGATTCGAACACGGCGAGTTTAGCCTACCTGGGCGGAAGCGGAAATACCATGCAATGGACTGGCGATCCACCATCAGCGGCGGAAAAGACATCGCTATCCTGAGTAGCTACGTATGTCTTAGCTAATCCATTTAAGAGACTTCGTTCCCACGCCCGCAGACTCACTTGTGCTCTACCCTTAGGACCAACCCAGATCACAGCATCCCACTGTAACCCTTGAACGGAGCCTTAACAGGAGAGCCAGGTTTCTAGGTCAAACGTACGTTCTATGGTACGATAAGATAGGGGTATAGCTATATATTCAAGATGTCCACTCCATCAGTGAATATCATGAAGCCGTGAATACCGGTACGGAAACATCTGATATCACACGAGGCGACATTTCATCCTGATTGACTGGGCCTCTTTGCGCGCGCATGTTTAAGCAGAGAAGCTATCCCATTCATCTTTCCACATACCAGGCCAGGTCATTCTCCTTCTGCAACTCATACTGCAGAAACCCGTTCCCCAGAAATCGAAACCGGTTCTTGTGTCTCGGCTCGATGTCAAAGTCTTCCGGCCGCAGATCTTGAATGAGCCGCTTGAAAAGCAAGGCACTCCCCGCAAACGTCGCCGTCACTCGCCCATCGATCGTGTTGTTCTTGTACCAGCTCCGACACGCCCCGGTCCAGGTCAGTGTCTGGTGGATCTGATCGGAGTAGACGATGAAATCATCCACGACGCTCTGCTTGGGCACGACCGCCTTGATGTCTTCCGACGCAATTTTCCTCATCCACTTGATCATGTACTCGGCACTCCACCCGAGACTCTCCATCAAGGAGCCGTGGCCGATCAGGGCGTTCGGACCGGTGAACATGAAGTAGTTGGGCATGTCCGGCGAGGCGAGCGACAAGTATGACGAGGGTTCCTCGGCCCATTTGTCCGCCAGACTCACTTTGCCACGGCCAACGACGGGGTATCGAGGACGATAGGAGACATCGAATCCGGTGGCGCAAACGACTTTTTCCCCCCAGGGCTTGATTAGCTTGCTGATGACTCGGGGGTTGCGCGTGGGTTTAAGCGATCTTGCGGAAACTTACCGACATCGACCTTGTAAACCTGACCATCAGCTGTGTGAACGCTATCGGCATCGATCTTGGTGATGGGACTCTGAGTGAGTCCAACATTGTCGCGCAGGAAAGCTTCAAGATATCCCTCTCCGGGAGTGATTCTTCGACACCCCAGCTCCCATTTCGGAATGAGCTTTTCGCACAGTTCGGGATTGTTCTCTAACTTGGCCGTCATTTGTCGCCGGGCAAGATCGAAAATCTGCTTGTTGAGTTCCGAATTCTTGACAAACTGTGATTTGTTTGTTAGTCCATCGTCAAGTACCGAGTATTCTGGCATGTTGTTGATTTACTATACGTACCATCTTAAACCCGTCGTTGATGCTGTGAATGATCTTCTTGCGGTATTGATGATGCTTCTGAGGGTCTTGGAGGAAAGCCTGCTTTTCCTCCTCCGTGTACTCGGGATTATACGCCGGGTCGTCTTTTCCCAGCAGCGACGCAGGGCTCATGGTACTGACCACCCAGGTCGGGCCCCGTTGGAAACTCGTCACTTTCGTCCCCGGCAGCTTGGCCAACTGAGGCAGGATTTGGATCCCCGAGGAACCATTGCCGATCACGGCGATGGTCTTGTTGCTGTAGTCGTAGTCGTGGTCCCAGCTGGCCGAATGGACCTTTTTGCCCTGGAAGTCTTGCAATCCCGGAATCGATGGCCAGTTCCAGGTGCTGGGAGAAAAACGAATCAGCCTTGCCCTTTCCACTTTCCAGACGACGGGGAAACCCATTTGGGGACAGATCAAGGGTACCGGCAGCTTACTTCAAAAACCCCTGGGCTGAGATCAAGATGTCCGCGTAGTCTTCGAAGACCGTGTTGTTGTGCTCGACTATGACCCGCCACTGGCCGCGATCTTCTTGCCAGTACGCACCGGTAACACGATGGTTGTATTTGATATCACGCTCCAGATTCCATTTCTGGGCCGTCTTCTTCATGTATGCCCAGATTTCCGGGCCAGTCGAGAAGAAGCGACTCCAGCCAGGATTGGGGTCGAACGGAAATGCCTTTGCTTGTTAGATATGCACCCTTTCAGCTCCTTCGGTTTTCGAGAACCGTAACATACATATATGTGTGAAGGGACGTCGCAGACCACTCCTGGGTAGGTATTCACCAGCCAAGTTCCTCCCAGTTCGGACCTCACTTCATAAATGGTGTGATCGATCACATCGCTCAAGTCGCTGTGTTGATGCTGGAGCTTGTGGGCCAGAGTGAGCCCCGAATACCCAGCACCGATTGTCACCACCCGGAGCTTTCTGGACGTGTATGCTGGTACATCGTTCAAACCGGTGCTCACTTCCTCTAAGTGCTGGGCATCGCCGGCATGTGCACGGGGGTCAGGAGTCGTGTCGGCTGAGATATTGACGCCCTTGGCAACACCGTTGGTAGCGCCATTGGTAAAGCCATCGACGATGCGTTTGGCGGCATATGTTGGGTGAGTGTCTACCTCACTAGAGCGCGCCATTGCTATGTATTTGATGGCGTTTTTGAAAAACAATGGGAACTGTATCACGACAAAGATCAAGATGGCACGTTGGCACCCATTGAGAAAGTGGCATCGGCCTCAGTGATAAACCCTCCCCCAAACTTGTCCCATGCTCATTCACACACAGCCTTGCCAACAGATGGACCCAACGAATGCGATGCGGAGATCAGCCCGTCAGTCCTGCCTCGGAGTCGAGTCTCGAACTCGCCAACGGTGAAATCTAGTGATTTTGCTCGAGGGTGGCGTGTTTCAACTCGGTCCAGCTTGCAACTTGATTTCGGCGAAATCGGCCAACCACTGCAGTTGCTCAACGCTTGTTTGCCCTTGGAGGAGAGAGTGGTAGGGTCGAAGCCATCTTGAAGTTGGTTTTGGGCTGAGGCTCTTCATCGCCGAAACTCGATTGCCCAGACTTGGGTCTGGACAGGTCCCCAGCACATTCTACACTCCGGGGAGTGTGAGGAGCGTTCATGACCCCAGGGGTGTCAATTAGAGATAACGGTCTTGGACATTTCTGTTGGAAGTGGTCAACTCGTTCCGCATCTCCCAGTACCATATAGAGGCTGCATTGGTTCCGTTAAGGTTAGATCTCTAGCATTTGAAAAGCTCACCACCGGCGGCGCAGAGTCCCAACAGGCCATGGGTTCCGTCAGCGAAAATCTCGAGTACGATGCCGTCCTCATTGGCGCTGGCTTCGGGGGATATACTATGCTTCCCAAGCTGCGTAACTTGGGGCTTCGCGCAAAGATTTTCGAGCGAGGTTCGGGGTCTGGAGGTGTCTGGTCAGTAATACCTCTTGCTACGAAGATGAAAAATACAAAGACGGTCTCCTTGACTGACGCGTACGTCTTGCAGGCATTGGAATCGGTGTAAGTGGACAGATACTAGTAGTGTATCAGATCCAACAGCGAGCTGATTATGGGGGTCTAGACCCTGGTGCTCGCGTTGACAGCGACTCGCCAGCTTATCAGTTCTTCGACAAGGAGATCTGGGAGGATTTCACCTTCTCCGAACGCTTCCCCGGATTCCGCGAGCTGCAGAAATACTTCCAACACGTCGAGAACAAGTGGGACCTGCGAAAGGACATCGAGTATCACAAAAATGTCATCTACGCGTTCTGGGACTCAGACAGTCGCCGGTGGAGGGTGGGTTGCTCGGACGGAACCGAAACGAAATGTAAATGGCTGTTCGCAAACGTGGGCTTTGCGGCCAAAGAGTCAGTCACCGACTCCTCTTCCTCTTCACTCTGCAGCACGACTAAGGAAGGGACAGGTATATACCATATCTCAAAGGCTCTGGCGATTTCCAAGGCGAGATGTACCACACGGCACATTGGCCGCACCACGACGTCAGTCTCCGAGACAAAAGAATTGCCGTCATTGGAACAGGGGCGAGTGGCATTCAGGTGATCCAAGAGGCGGGCAAGGTCTGCAAGCATCTCACGGTGTACCAACGCACACCCAATTTCTGGTAAGGTGGCTATCTCTACCTTCGGAGGATGCAGTCTGACACATGGCATTGATTAGCCTCCCCATGCAACAGCGTCGCTTGGATGCCCGAGAAGAGCAGAAAAAGAAGGACGACGGGACTTACGAAGCCGCTTTCAAAGCGTGCGAGAAGACCGATGCCGGTGTTCCATACCAGAACAACGGACGCAAGACCTTCGACGACACGAGTGAACAGCGTGAAGCTGTGTGGAACTCGCTCATCCAAGACGGCGGCTTCAAATTCTGGGTCGCCGGCTATGCGGACACGAATTTCGACCAGAAAGCCAACGACGCCGCCTACGACTTTTGGCGCCGCATGGTGCTCAAACGCATCAAAGATCCGCAGAAGGCCCGGCTATTAGCACCAGAGGTCCCACCGCATCCTTTCGGTGCAAAGCGTCCGTCGCTGGAACAGGACTATTTCGAGGTCGTCAGCCAGGAAAACGTCGACATCCTCGACTTGAACGAGTTTCCCATCGAAGAAATCAATGCCACGGGCATCCGTACCGCGGCCGGGCAGGTCGATGTCGACTTGATCGTCCTTGCAACGGGGTTTGATGGTCTGACGGGCGGGTTTATGGATATCGACCTTCGCGGCGTGGACGGACGGACTCTCAAGCAGCAATGGAGCGACGGGGTCAAGACGTCCATGGGCGTGGCCGTGCCCGGGTTTCCCAACATGTTCTTTCTCTTCGGGCCGCAAGCACCGTCGACATTTTCGTAAGCAGTGTCCCTGTTGTTATTGTTGTTGTCGCTGCTGGGTACTTTCATCGTCAGCTAACGCTTGATCCACCTCTAGCAATGGTCCATCCTGTATCCAATTCCAAGGCCGATGGTTCGAGAAGCTGATCAAGCGAACGCTGGCCGAGGGCATCGAAACCCTGGAGGCCACAGAAGAATCGGCCAATGACTGGGTGGAAAAGATTCGCGAGCGGTGGGAGGCAACGCTTCTCCCTCAGGGCAAGATAAGTCTCCTCTTCCCGGGCGATGTGTCCGTTTCCGTCACTGACGTCCTCTCCACAGCTGGTGGACCGGTGCCAACATCCCGGGCAAGAAAGTGCAACCTCTCAGTTGGGCGGGGGGGCTGCCCTCATACATGCAGATGCTTGATGAGACGTTGGACAACAATTACCAGGGCTGGATCGTAGGGCAGAAGTAGGTATCTCAGCATGGCAGCGTGTCGGGCGGGGAGATAGAGCATGCTTTATTTTTTCTGGCCGGTGCGTTCTTTGGTCTACTGTGAAGCTCCAGTCCAGTCACAGGCGAAGGTATGTGCTCAATGGAATAGAGCCCGCATGGAAGAGATCACACGAGTCCGAGCAGGTTTTTAGTGTCATTTGCGAAGGAAGACGAGACCACGCAGATAGAATTCTAGCTATTTTATTCTCTGCGATGCTGGGTCCTTCAAGACAGTCTTCCCTCATGTGTTACACGCTCGGACCCAAGCACCGTCGACCGGCAGTTCGACACCACTGACATAACTTGCCCGTTCACTTACCAACCACACCGCCGATTCCGCCACTTCTTCTGGGGTGCCCATGCGTCTAAAAGGGATGAGACTGACGAGTTTGTGGTAATCTGCACCGGCAGCCTTGGCCTTTTCTACCAGAGGTGTGTTGATGAAGCCGGGGCAGATGGCGTTGACTCGGATCCCATCTGTCGCATACGCCACCGCATCCGTCCTTGTTAGCCCCAAGACCCCGGCTTTCGAGGCGGGATAAGCTCCAGCCGTCGCGTGAGCCGTGATGCCGAAGATACTGCTGATGTTCACAATGGCTCCTCGCTGGGTAGGTATTGCTTCGGGGTGATTGCGAGTTTTGAGCGTGGCGGGTTGCTTGAGCAACTGGCGGATCTGCGCGCGTTCGCACAACCACAATCCTCGAAGGTTGATGTTGATGACTCGATCGAACGCTTCTGTCTCCAGTTCGTGCGTCCGTAGCCGGGGCTTACTCGTCACGCCCGCACTATTGATACAATAGTGGATGGCTCCAAATTTGGAGACCCCGGCTTCCACCATCTGCTCGACGTCGGCTTCTTTGCTCATATCACCACGGAAGAGAACGGTTTCCACCGTCGTGTCGATGTCTTTCAGCTCCCGCGAAACCTGCTCGAGGCCATCTTGGGTCAAATCCGAGAGTACGAGCCTCGTACATCCTTCGGCCACGAGAATTTTCGCACACGCTCGCCCGATTCCCGAGGCAGCTCCTGTGACGAGGCCGACGCTTTTGTTCTGGTCAGTACCAATGCTGTGTTTCATGGAGGCCGCGTCCTTACCCTGTCATCAACACGGGTGCCATTTGCGCTAATCAACGGAGACAGAGCGTCGTATGTAGGAGGAGAGCAATCAACCAAGAGGTCGCAATAGCCCGGAAGCAACTGTAAACCAGTTCGAGGTTGTTGAATGACTCGGGCTGTCTCTGGTAGAGCAATACAAAAGGTAGTCAAGTCCGGTACCGGACCACCAATCCCGAGGTCGTTTATTACTAGGTACCTCTACCTTCGAATAAAGCTTCGTGGTGACCTTTCACCTTGAAACCCAGCCCTATAGTACTGTCAGTGGCATGAATCCAATTGTACGAGTACGCAGCTAGGAAAGACGCCGGCCAGAGTGAAATGGGGGGTGGATCGTTTCGCCGAATTTGGCTCGATACAATCAGGGAAACCCAGAAATGCCGGGGCCGCACTTGGACGACCGTGAATCCATTTTCACAAGGCTCAAGTGTGTTCAGGAGACCCTTGGGGGCTCACCTGCATGTTTCCCCGTGGATGCCCCGACTTGTCCATTTGGAAACACCTCGAAGTGTCAATACTAGGTACTTTCGCCGGAGACCCTCGATCAGCCACGAATTTGGACCACCAGAGCTCTTTGGTCGTCTCTTGACCGTCGACGCAGAGACCTAGACCTCGGCGACAAGATCTTGTCGCTCATTACTCTCGTTAGCACGTAACCAGGACCCTGCATTGTTCTACGCGCAGACATGGATTAGCGATAGCAGTGGCAGCCGGATCTCAACTTGAGACGATCTTCTGTCAGCCTTACTTCCAAGCCTTCTGAAGGCGAGTCCATATTGCAACAAAAAACGACACTTGCCTTGAACTTGCATTGTGTTTGCTGTGTTAGTACTTGGAATCATGACAGGACGCTTTCGCGATAAAGTGGTGTTCGTCACTGGGGGCACTTCTGGTCTCGGAGCACAAACATGCGAGCTCTTCTTAAATGAAGGCGCGACTGTCTTCGTCACGGACCTACAGGTACTGTTCCATCGTGCATTCAGATGTTCAGGATCCATTGGGATCAGATCAGGCTTACCCCAAGATCGTTCCAGTTCGCACCCAGACCGCGGTTGCTGGCAAGCTGCTGACGAGACTTGATCGAACAGGAACGGAACGCATCGCAGCGCTTTGGTCGAAATGCGCATTTCCACCAGTGCGACGTCTCGGGTATGTAACCTCTTACCTGGTACTCTCACCATTCTCGACACTCTTCTAAGGCTCGTGGCTGGGTCTGTACACCAGCACTCCTATATGTGGATTATCGAACTTCCCATTGACAGATGAAATACCATCAGATCCGGTGTCTTGCTTCGCCGCCGTTGATGCATGCATTCAAAAGCTTGGAAGGATCGACATCCTGTTCCACAATGGTGCCATGCTGAGTCCGATAGTTCCAGTGGTCGACCACGACATTGACGTTTTCAACAAAGTCATCATGACCAATCTTTGTGGTGCGTTTTACCTGGCCAAGGCCGTGATCCCCCACATGAAGTTGGTGGGAAAGGGGGTGATCGTCAATACTGCCAGTATTTCCGGCATTGGAGGAGATTATGGTCTTTCGTCCTACAATGCGGCCAAAGGAGGATTGATCAATCTCACGCGGACGATTGCCATGGACCATGCAAGAGACGGAATTCGTGCCGTGACCGTCTGTCCTGGGTTTATGGATACTCCCATGTCCGAAGGAACACTGCACAGCGAGAAGCTCCGGGAAGAATTGTTCGAGAGCATACCGATGAATCGCGCCGGGCATCCAATGGAGGTGGCTCAGTTGGTTCTCTTCCTGGCTTCCGACGAAGCATCTTATATCACTGGACATCGTAAGGCCACCCACCAAGAATTTGTCTTATTCCGCTGTCTGCTGACCACATGCAGCTTTTGTTGTAGATGGAGGATGGATTGCTCGAAACCCCAGTCCAAACTGGTGTAAGTATATTGGAGGCACTTAGGAATGATCTCTCGTGTGTGACGACGGCTTGAGGGGTGGTTATCAATTGAGAACACCTGGTTGCTTAGGCTCAGGAGCCCAATGTCATTAATGGCACATGCTATCCCTCAGCTTATTGAACCGGGTTGTAGATGTGTTAGATGAATTGCATCCGACCATGAAGTGATCCGAACCCGCCGCCGTCGAGTGTAACCCGTTGACATCAGTGATGGCTTCTCCTGCGCCTCGAGATCCAGTCCCTCGAAAAAAAAGAAGGTTACACTTTTCTCTCCGAGCTTTGACTGGTGATCGGGGGGGATGCTGTCAAATTCGCCGAATGGCAATGCACTACTTCGTACCCGGCCCTCATCATCTCCACATTTCCAGATCCCGGGCCGTCACTATCGAGATTGAGGCTGCCAAAGCCTGATCTTGATGGAAATTGGAATTCTGCAAGTTCTCTTTCTTATACCTAGTGTCTGTGAGGTCGTGATTCCATTGATACATCGATTCTTCTCAGTAATCATGTCGGGCGCAACGAGCAAGACGTACCAAGTACGCTCAGAAGGGATTTTCCGCGGATTGCCTGTCCTAGATGCCTCTTTGAAGGGTCTGAGAGCCATCGTCGTTGGCGCAAGCGGTCAGTCTGGCCAACCCGTGGTTGATGTGCTCAGTGCCAATTCGAGTCGATGGGAGAAAGTCTACGCGTTGTCAAGGAGGCCGCCAACCACAGATGCGACGAGCGTCGAACATGTACCGGTGGATTTGCTGTGGGAGCCTGAGAAGGTCGCCAGTGTCTTACGCAAACACAAAGTCCAAGCGTACGTTGCTCCGGGCGAAAAGCTGGAGATCGCCCGGGACCCGACATGGACTGTTTCTGACATTTCCTCTTCTTCAGGGATTATGTTTTCTACTTCGGCTATGTACAAGTTGCAAGGCCGGATACTGGGTCGGAAGTATTTGGGAATCCTGACCACTTGGCCGAAATCAACGGTGAGACAATTGGACCGGGGGGAGGGGTATGGTAGACAAATCGGCTCACTCGCTGATCGCACATCTTGTATACAGGACGGCTCTTTGAGAATTTCCTTCTCGCCTTGGATCAGGCCAATGTTCAACCCAAACGCATCGTCCTCCAGACTGGAGGCAAGAATTATGGCGTTCACCAAGGCCACGTCAATGTACCACTTACCGAGGGTGCTCCGAGGGTGGAACTGGAACCCAACTTTTACTACACCCAGGAAGATTTACTGGTAAAGTGCATTACGACACACCCTGGAGCGAGCTACAATGTCACCATGCCGCAATGGATCCTGGCGGCCGTCGCCGGGACCGACATGACCATCTTCTATCCGCTGGCAGTTTACGCTTCCATTCAACGAAAGCTCCTCCAACCTCTGAAATATCCCGGGGACCTGACATCCTGGGACAACAATCATCCCATTTCCTCCGGATTCATCCTCGGGACATTCTATGAGTGGTTGGTCGTGACCGAAGGTACCGCAGGCGAATCGTTTAACATCACTGACGGATCGGAGTTTACGTTTGGGAGACTCTGGCCCATCCTGGCCTCGTGGTTCGGCTTGGAGTGGATGCCTCCTCAAGAAAACGACAGCTACCACGAGGTAGAGCTGCCATTCGTGCCACGGGGGTACATCCATCTATCCATCATCTCCGGCGTTCTCGGATTGTGCTGATCATGAATGCGACGACAGATACGGGCCCAAAGGCAAGCTTCGGTCCACATTCAACTTCATCGAGTGGGCAAAGGAGCCGGCAACTCGACAAGCTTGGGCCGAATTGAAAGAAGAACACCAGCTCAACACCGACCCACTGCAGAACCCGGAGAAAACGTTTGCATTCCTGCAGTTTGCGCTCGAGCTCACTTGGTCCTGGCAGACTAGGTAACAACCCCTTTCTCTTCGAACTCTGCCCCCCCCCCCGGCCACCTGAAGAAGAGACAATGCTAACCCGATGCTGATAGTATGAACAAAGCTCGCAAGTTTGGCTGGCACGGGTACGTGGATTCGATCGAGTCGATACACTCGGTCTTCCAAAAATTCACCGACATGAAAATGATCCCGCCTTTCTGAAGTAGAGGCTGGTGGCATTGGGCAATCATTTCGCCTCTCATATGCAGGAATGACGGGATGGTTTCCTATTGAGAGTTTTGGTTTGGGTTGGCATCAGATCTTGTAAAGTACCAGTGTCTAGTACCTGATACATGGCCACTGGTTGGAGCATTAGACCAGGGGCCGGTGACTCTGCGCAAAGTCATCAAAGAACGTGAGAAGCCGTGACCGAGTTTGACGATTTGTCTATGCCATGGGAAGTCATCTCCCGGAAGCCCTTCGGCCTGGGGTACCATTTTCGCCGGGACACTCAAGCTTCGCCGAATCGTGTGTCGGCACGATTGAAGAACTTCACTAGACCTGTGCACATCAGAAACATCAGGTCCATCTAGTGATAGTGATATATAGAAATCTCACAATGGAAGCTGTGCAATTTACACACCGTCCCTCAGAGCCGATACTGGATCGTCGTGACATTATTTCGATACCTCCCGCAAACCACGCATTGTTGACGGACGAACGCACGAGAACAGCAAGTCGATCAACATGAAACGCGTCCTTTTAACTGGTGGTTCGGGCTTCATCGCTGCACATGTACTGGACTGTCTCATCCAGCGAGGCTACAGTGTGGTGACGACTGTGCGGTCCACGTCCAAGGCCGAGAAGATCAGAGCCGCATACCCGAAGATCGGTAAGGACCGACTGGACTTTGCGATTGTGGAAGACATCGCGCAAGACAATGCCTTTGATGACGCCGTCGTGTCGAACCCGCCCTTCGACGCGGTGATTCATACGGCCAGTCCATTCCACTTCAACGTGACCAACGTTCAACGGGATCTCCTGGATCCGGCAATCAAGGGCACCACGGGCATTCTCAAATCCATCGTCAAACACGCACCCTCGGTCAAGCAAGTCGTCATTACTTCGTCCTTTGCCTCGGTCGTCAACCCTTTCCAAGGCTCGTGGCCAGAGCACACATACACCGAACAAGATTGGAATCCCATCACTCTCGAGCAGGCCTCGGAAAACGTGGCCAACGGCTACCGGGCCAGCAAGACATTCGCCGAGAAAGCCGCGTGGGAATTCTTGCAGCAAGAAAACCCGCCCTTCTCGTTAACGACTCTCTGTCCACCGCAAGTGTTGGGACCCGTGATCAGCCACCTCAGCAGCCTGGACAATCTCAACACCAGCAACCAAGTCATCCGCGATTTGATCCAGGGGAAATTCAAAGACAAGATCCCGCCCAACGCCACGTTTACGTGGGTCGATGTGCGTGACCTCGCCCTCTGCCACGTCCTGGCACTGGAGAAGGCCGGGGCGGCCAATGAGCGCTTTCTGGTTACGGCGGGCTATTTCTGCAACGCCGAGCTGGTGGACATCGTTCGAGAGCATCATGAGCAGTCGCGGGATCAACTGCCTGCCGAGGGTAGTGATGGCGGTGGCTATCCAGAAGGCGGGCTCTACAAGGTCGACAATTCCAAAGTCGTCAAGATCATGGGAGTCTTGTGGAGGAAACTGTCAGACACCGTCATGGACACGGTCAAGTCACTGCAAAATTTCCAAACATAACGGACGGAGGCAGGTCACCTGAGAGAGAGAGATATACATTCTCTCTGGGAGCAGAGGTTGCACCCTGACTTATGAAGGACCAGTACTAGACCAAGTCCCCGGGACCAATTTAACAGTACCTTATGTTCTATTCGATCTTGCTTGCTTGCGTGATGCTGTATCTTTCAAATCTCCTTCCCGACTAACTGTGACAAGTATCAGTGACAAAGTCTCACAAAGTCTGCTATAGTTCACAGACTGGCTCACCAGAAGGCCAGAAGACGGCCAGAAGAAGACCTCTCGGAGTATTGCGCAAGCAACCTCCACATGTCAGGCGCAATAGCACCTAGTATGAGGCAATCTGTCGTCTCGCCTCGAAAGCTATCACAAGGCTACATCCCTTCACAGGCCCGGTTGTGGCCGGATCCTAGGGACTCGCGACACAAATTGGCCGGGAACCGAGCCAGGAACAATGTTCGCCGAGGCTGGTTCCGATCGTCAAAGGGGTTGGTGGCTCTTCGCGACACACGGAAACAACATGGTAGAAAGGCAGGAACTGGCTGATGCGCCAGCGCCACACTGGTTCTCGACGCCCACACGTTCCTTGATCAGAGAGAGTTTTCCCACGCCAGATGATCCACAGTTGAGCAGCTGACGACAAGTCACAGGCCGTAAACTGATGGCAATATCCGGTCCACCAGACCCTGGAACAAAGGAAGAAAGTTTCCCGTCATCCCTCTTGGCTTGAGCAATTTCGGCGAATATTGTCCATTGCATCGTCAGGGCATCTGTACTAGGTAATACCTAGTACTTTACAAGTCTGTACTCGTACAGGTGGAGGACGGAATGAGATCGACCCCGGCCGGGGAATCTTGTCTTTCTCCATCCATACGTCCCCGTTCCCCAGAATCCCCCCTTGCTGGATAGACTCTGATCAATAATAGACTTCCCCACGATTGACGTTAGCGTCTACTTAGGGGAACCTCTCCTCGAGATACGCGTCCCGCCAAATCAGATATACCTAGTATTTAAATCCAGCACGCTTTGGTCTACCACGAGTTCCTATTGACCTATATCGTCCGTCGGTATAGGCCCTAGTATTTTGCAGTCTTGTTCACCATATCTCAAATCCGACAACATGGCCGACGAAAAGATGGAAGCTCACAAGGTGGAGGACGTCCTGGTCACCGAGCAATTCTTCCAGGGTATGTTGCTCCGGAGCTTCTCGTTGCCATCCTCATGTTTCCTGGCTAATTCTTTTACCATGGCTACCTGATCAGCTGAGCCTGCCTGGTCTAAATACATCCCCGGGGGTTATTCACGGTCAAGATGCCTGAAACTCTCGGGTATGCCCATGGTGGCCTGCATCCTGGTCCTCGCCGGGACATGTCTGCTTTTCTTCGGCTACGACGCTGCTGTGATGAGTCTGGTCAACATCAACCAAGACTATCTGGAGCACATGGACTCCGCTGGAGGAACCTCAGATGATGCGGCACGGATCGGTGGCATTGTGAGCTTCTGGTTTCTCGGCTTTCTCGTCGGTAGGGGACCCCCCCTCGAAGATCCCACACTCACCAGAGTGAAATAGTGAAACAGACTGACAATCGTCACTGCATAGGTGCCCTCATGGCCGGCAGCTACGCCGACAAGATCGGGCGCCTCAAATCCCTTCAGCTCGGCTGCGTTTGGGGAATCTTTGGCGCGTGTCTCCTGGCCTCGGCGGAGAATTTCTCCTGGATGGTCTGTGGCCGCATCATCAGCGGCATCGGGTGCGGCCACCTCAACACCATCGCGCCGATCTGGACGTCCGAGCTCGCAGACTACAACTTGCGAGGCGCGTACGTGTCGGTGCAGTTTACCATGTGTGTCGCGGGTGCGACCATGTAAGCAAGCCCCGCGGAAATGTCACCCTCAAGTCAGTCAGAACTTATTACTGATCTTGATCAGGACATACTGGATGGAATATGCCGCCCTTAAGACCCAGTCTCTTCAATTCTCCTGGCGGTTCCCACAGGCGTTCCAGATGGTGTTTTTGCTCTTCATCGTTGTCGTCGCCAACTTCCTGCCCGAGACGCCCCGGTATTTGGCCAAGACAGGCCGACTGGAAGAGGCTCGAGAGATCCTTGGTCGTTGCCGCCTGCGGCCTTCCGAACAGGCGATCGAGCAAGAGTTGGCCGAGATCCAGGAGGCCATCCGGATCGAGGCCACATCCTCGGCTCATGGCTTCATTTCCATGATCTGGAAAAAGGATGCTCTGCATACCCGTCGCCGCGTCGGCCTCGCCATGGGGATCCAAGCGATGGAGAAGCTCTGTGGGCCTGATGCCATCGCAGCCTACGGACCGATCATCTTCGGTCTCAGTGGATGTGAGTACCTAGTACCTTGTTCCATGTTGTATACGTGACCCTGTGACTGACCGGATTGTTCCTGCCTGGTTTCTAGTCAAGGGCAATTTGCCAATGCTGCTGGCCGGGTTCAACTTCATCTCGTATACGTGCAGCGTGCCAATCGGCATGTACTTCGTCGAGAGAGCCGGACGGAGGAAGCTCATGCTGATTGGTCTGTTGGTCATGGGCAGCTCTCTGCTCATTGCAGGCCCGCTGGCCAGACAGGCCATCAACACGCCGGAGACCGACATGACCAAGAAAAAAGCATACGGTGCCGCCGTGGTGGCCTTTGTCTTTCTGTACACTTGTGGCTTCGGCAGCACATGGATCACCTGCTGGTAAGTCCTCAGTCCTCAGTGTTCTGTTTCCCCCTTGGACGGCTCTGCGCAACTTGCGTACCAGTCCGTCGATGTGGCGTGGCTTACATACATGCCTTGTACTAAAATTCCAACCCAACAGCTGGGTCTACCCGACCGAGGTGTTCCCTCTGGCCACGCGAGCCAAGGGCGTCTCGTTGTCCATGGTGTCGTTTGCGGCCTTTGGCGCCATCATCAACGAGGTCATCCCGTATGTCATCAGCGCCGTGGGCTGGTGGGTCTTCATCATGTTCGCCGTCATGAACTTCCTCCAGCTCATCCCCGTGTGGCTGTTCTACGTCGAGACGGCGAATCGGCACCTCGAGGATCTGGACATTCTCTTCGCGAGCGACAGTCCCGTGGCCTATCGGATGGAGCGCGAATTCGCCGAAAAGAAGCGTGTCCTTGGCTTCCACGCCGATGCAGATGCAGTTGCAAATGCACCAGAGCTCGTGCACACCGCTTGAGATGCCGTGTGCCACCCAGCCAGCCAGCCGGGAGTACGACCTCACTCTTCCTGGCAGGACGCCGAAGACACCAAAGTCGAGGTCGAGGCAGTCAGCCTCGTTGACTGGTGTCGGAACACAGAAACACAGAACAGAAGTGCACATAGAACAACTCAATCCATAGTCCCGGTGCCACTATCAGGCGCGAAAAGGGGGTAGACGTATTCAAAGGCATGGTCAATACCTAGCTAGCTAGTGCTCTAGATTCTTAACGCCGGCGGCATGCATGTACTATCTCGCGGGTACCTATTACTTTGTGTGAGTAAGAATTGTAATAACAATAACAATGATTTGCCCCCCCTCCCTCGGAAATGGAAAATCGCCGATTATGCCCTCGGGTACGCCGTGATGCCGGGAGCGTTCACCCACTGCTCGCTGCCGACTGCAAAATGACGTCTACTGTAGAGGCTCGAGCAGTCCAGCATGGAGGCATCTGAGTCTGTCGTCGTCTCGGGTATCTAAATAAGGGGCTCGGGTTGGGCTGGTTTGGTTGGACCAATTCGGCGAAAAGGAAGAAAGGTACCAAGTAATCGAATCGTAATATACTCTTGCGTGACAATTACGAACCAACCAACCAACCAACCAACCGAGAGAGGGAGTCATGATTCTTACGGCCCAAGCCTGGTCTATTATTTGACTGAGACCTGCGTGGACTTTTCAACTCCGATCCATCCTAGGAGCGCAGTCCGTCGTATATTAAATAATTCTGGCCTCTGAATGACTGTCTATCTATCTATCTATCTATCTATCTATCTATGACTTCTGCCCCTCGCGCGATATCACAAAGTTGCGATCAAGTACTGTAGAACGCCGGGTGCGAAGACAGGACGACGAAGACATGGAGATCCCAACAGAGGGATGGGCAGGCGTGGTGGTACGTGACACCGTGACCATCGGTTGGCAGCGCAACTGTGGCTAGAAGAATACTTACAAAGACAACGTATGGAAGAAAAACGAAGGGCCCGATTTCTTCGTCTCCGTGGAGAAGGTTCCAATCCCCAGCATCGGTCGGTCGAACTACTCATACTCAGTAGAGTACACGCTGGTTTTTGCCATCTTCAAATGACTGATATTGATAGCGATGGTCTGCCAGGGCCTTTTGAAGTTCTCGTCAAGCTCAATGTCACAGGCCTGTGTCTGACCGATGTCCATTTCATGATGCACGACTGGGACTTCCCCAAAATGTCCGAGATGGGCGTGTTGTGTGCCGGACACGAGGGCGCCGGAGTCGTGGTGAAGATTGGCGAGAGTGTCAAGACCGTCAAAGTCGGACAACGCGCAGCATACGGTCCTATCCACAGCACATGTGGTCTCTGCGACTCTTGCAGATCGGGCAAGGAGACTTACTGCCAGCACGCCGTCTTTACAGGCGGGACTGTGGACGGTATGTGGACATGGTCCTCCCAGTCGGGACAAGGGCCCCGTTGACGCCGGATAGGAACTTACAAGCAATACTGTGCCGTTCCGGAGAGCTTCGTTCATGTGAGTTGGGAAGCGAGCGAGCTTTGGGGTCTTTGACTGGACAGATACTAACAGATTCGCCATGACCGAAGCTGATCCCCGAGGTACCTTATCAACCTGACTCGTGGCGACTGACTGGTTACTAAGGATCGACAAATAGGGAGTTTCAGACAACGTGGCCGGGCCTGCAATGTGCTCGGCGGCCACAATGTGTTCTTCGCTCAAAGAGTCGGGGCTCAAAGCTGGTGACTGGGCTGTTTTCCCGGGGGGAGGCGGTGGGACCGGAATTCAAGGTGTACAGCTGGCATGTGCCATGGGTATACGACCCGTGGTGGTGGATACAGGAGAGGACCGCGAATCGCTGGCACTCAGTCTTGGTGCTGAGGAGTTTGTTGACTTTCTGAAGGAGCGAGACCCGGTCACGAGGGTCCTGGAAATCACCGGTGGAGGTGCACACGGGGTGTTTGTCAGTGGTATGGATCGTGAGAGAATGTACAGCACATTTCGCATGCAGCTGACTTTGGCAGCTGTACAATCCTATCCGGTCTCACTGGATTATCTCGGCTCACGTCGCGGCGGCGTGGTCATGTGGTACGTAAGACGTTGCGCAACTCTCACTTCACCTCTCGAGAAGAACCGAAGTATAGGATATTGACTGGGACAGTGTTGGGCTTCCCCCGAAGGACAAGTACCACATCGACGCAGCCCCCACGCGGCTTTGTTTGAGAAATCAGTCCATCAAGGGCACGTTATCGAGCGGTCGCGTTGATATAGCCGAGACGTTGGAATTTGCGAGACGAGGTGAGGCGCGAAAGAAGGACGGGCGAAGCACCTGTATGCAATTGTGCTGATTCTTGGTGCCAGGAAAGCTCCAGCTGGAGCCGACGGTGGTGGGGAGGAGCAAGTTCAATGAAGCTGTTCAAAAGCTAAAGAACGGACAGGTGGTAGGGTAAGTACCGTGTTTCGACACGCGCACAAGTGTGAGATCGCCCATTGATGTGGATGTGTGTAGGCGAATGGTTGTGGACTTCAACCTGCCCTGATCGTGGAGCGGTGAGCGGTGGAGGCAAGAAGCGCGTTCTTTGCACCTTCCAATTACATGATTGAGACCAAGGGACGAATCTGATGAATCGTACATCGATCCATCTACTTACAGTATCTCATCCGCAGTGGAGGGAGCGAGGTAGGGGTCGACTCTAGAAAGTCAACGGTCGAGTTGATGTTTGAAGCATACATAGTATAAGATACAAAGAGGGAGCCCATGGAGCTGCCTCCGTTCTGCTGCGGTCGTAGACCTTCTACACTCCCTAGAAGCAAGTGTAGTTGGTTTGATGGACGGGAAATCCCT
Source organism: Phialophora expanda (assembly GCA_016109585.1). Classification (NCBI taxonomy): domain Eukaryota; kingdom Fungi; phylum Ascomycota; class Eurotiomycetes; order Chaetothyriales; family Herpotrichiellaceae; genus Phialophora; species Phialophora expanda. The sequence continues at coordinate 345,676 of JADWPR010000016.1, forward strand.
TTTTCCCCCTTTCTAGCTCCTCCCATCTCTCCAATCTTGCCACGCACCATTTCGCCGAATGCTCGTCCACGATTAGTATTTCTAAGCTATGCCTCAATTGCGGATACAAGCCAAGTCAAATCTATCTTGGGTACTTGAAGCCCCGTCAGTCTGGCGTGGGCGCTCTCAGTCCCCGTCAGCCTGCTCAGTCACGACGACCACAACCCCCTTTTCTTTTAATCGTCAATTCCTGATTCCTGATTCCTGATTCCTTGCTAGCTAGCTCCCTAGTATGGACCTCCGCACAATATGTTCGAGATACGCACTCTGCATCAGCGAGCAGAAGTTTTCACAGCTACCCAACTACGTCCACGACGACGTTCTGTACGACTCGAAGCCACCCATGACCGCCGACGAATATGGCCAAATGCTCGATGGCCTGATTCGCGACTGGGCCGATTTCCGTCTCGACGTGGAGATGTTGGTTGTGGAGCCGAGCGGCGCCTCGTCGGATCTGAATGGCATGGTTTCTGCAAGATTCAGACTGAGCCATGAACCCCCGATCGAAAAGGCGGCAGACGGCCGTGTGGTCTTCTACGAGCACGTGTTTTTCCACTTCAGGGAGGGCAAGATCGCCCGGATATGGCCATTGATTGCGTGGCCGGGAACATGAGGTCGTCGTTCGAATGGTGTCCTGAATCAAGTTGTCCTTCTGAACACATAACGCAATTTGTCCGGGACTTCTACTGCAGGAACCTTGTGATCCCTCCACATAGAAAGTGTCGATCAGAGGCAACGGCGCATCAGACCTTATGAGTTATTATGATGAGAGACTCTCGTGTGCACAACGATCAAGATCATGGCTTCGTTCTGCTGGCCTGAATCTCACGGTGCTCAGTGGTGGCAAGCCTTGTTACATTTCCTTCCTGAGGGATTAGTCTTGATGCTTCACGAGAAATCCTGCTCCCAGAGGTGGTCTCTGAGTCTGGCAAGCCGGGAAGTGGAACGTACACTCGTATTCTGGAAGTTGCACAGCTGACATCCAAGACATTATGATAAAGTATAGCTAGGCCATATGCCAGCGAAATGGAAACCAAGGATATAGAACACACAAATCTCCACCAAAACTCTCTAGGCCTTTGTCTCCTTCAACGAATCAGCCACACCTTTCCACTCATGCGTTTCCCAATGCGGCATTCCCCAAAGTGCCGAAGTAGCCAACTGTCAGGGTCACCTTGTTGGTCAAGGAGGAGAGATCCACAGACGGAGGAGGATTGGACTCCTGGTCCAGAAATTCTCGGATTCGGAAAGCCACCCAAGTTGGGTTCTCATCAGCTAAAGGGACGAAAGTCAGTGGATGCCAGCCTATCACGACTTTGGTTGATCTCATACCTATCCAGTGGCCCGCCTTGGGAACGATGTCCGTCTCGAGGCTTGACGTTATATTCGCCCACAGGAGCCGTGCAAAGGGTCCGAGACTCGCTTCACCACCCATTGCCAATACGTTCATTTTCAGAGGGCTCTGCCCAATAGTACTCTTGAAAAAGCTCGATGCTGCCGCTATGGCCCTGTTGTCATAAGGCCCAAGCATGGCTCTCAGAAAGCCCGGCTTGGAGATGGAACTGGTATATCTGTTGATGATGTCCTCCGAGAAACTAGTCGGGCCTGAGTAGCTGCCGTGGTAGAAAAACCACTCCAACATCTGCTTTTCCTTCCCCGAGATGAAGAACTCCGCCGCGTCGGGAACGGAAAAGAAAGCCAGCTGCCAGTTGGCGTACAGGTCCCAATATGATCCTGGTGCCTGGGCCGTTTCGTAGCCGAAGCCGGGTGGCGCGAACTCGGTGACGACAAGTCTTTTGACAAGGTCTGGATACATGGTGGCCAGTGCCGTCGAGATGCCCGATCCAAAGTCGTGCCCTACAACGTACGCTGAGGTGATGTTCAGAAAGTCCAGGACAGACTTGACATCTCCAGCTGACGCCATGGCCGAGTAGTTGCCGTCTGGTGGTATCGACGAATCTCCGGCTCCACGGTTGTCGAGCGCGATGACGGTATAGTTTTCCGCAAGGATGGGTCCCACGGTACGCCATGTGAGACTGAATTGGGGGTTCCCATGGAGCAGGACCAAAGGTGGTCCGGACCCGGCGTAGCGAAAGTGAATGCTCACATCTTCGAGGGCAACTCTTTGGTGTGACCAGTCGTCGAAGTTGGTGAGGGCTCTCGCCGTTGTCGTGTAGACGAGGAGCGCGACAATGGTAACATGGGAAAGCGACTTGATGAAGTGCATGGCCATATCTCAAAATTCAAAGAGTGACTCAAACGAGGGAGAAGACGTCTGTCATGGAATGTTGTGGACAGGGCGGCTTGAGGGAAATCCATCCTGGCTTTTAATACTCCTTGTCACGCAGTGTCGGAGTTCTGGCGCGGAGTGTCAGAGACAAGACCACAGATTAGGAGTGTAGAATATTCGTCCTCAGCCGGGATGTTAGAGTAGCTGGACCCCAACATGGAGGCTGCTTGGTCATCCGCAGCCTGTAGTAGACTTGACCGGTTTGAAAGTCTTTGCAATCACCGGCGGATTGCGAGGCATGGGATATAACGAGGCTTTGTGGAGTACGAGGTGGGTGACGACGTTGGTGAATCATGCTATCGACAAGAGTAGACATCTGGTATCCTATTGGTGGTGTAACTCCCCTCTGGACATACTGTATTTCTAACCACTCCGACATTTGGTCCAGTATTCTCCAGCAGGCAACCCCAGCATTCTATCATCGGTCCTGATTTCTGTGGGTGCTCTTCTTTGATATATCTCTGCCCCGGAATATCAGTCCAAGAGATATTATGTCGGAAAAACAACCACAGGCTGAACATTTGGTCGCGCCAATAGCAGGTAGATCCCGCGGTAATGCACCAGAAAGAACATCTTGTAGCAAGCTATATGACCTCAAAGATACTGGCAGAAAAGATGCTCTGGGATCATGTGGAGAAGGAAGAGACTGCCTTGAACGTTCCTTCAGCAAAGGCGGCACGACCATACATCCGACCTCTCTTCTCATATGTTCTCGCAACCCATCACGGGGCAAGATAACGCTCCCTCTCAACCGCTGTTTAGCGGCTATATTCATGTTTGAGATCTTGCTGCGCTCCAAGTTTGATTGGTCGTGGAGGTGGAATCAAAGCCGGCGTGGCTTGGTTGCGAGCGTGGAGCAGTTCTTTGCAGAGTCTGTCCTGAAAATCTTGGGCGAAAGGCTGCCACAGAGCAAAGAGTGGCTGTCATCAGCCCGAGAGCCATGATTGTTGTCGACGAGAGCGGGACACGGAACATCCATTGAAGGAGGGAGATGACCTTGAAGCCGAAACACTGTTTGGCCTCAAGATATCCGGGGCACGGGAGGAAACGATGGTTGACAAGCTCCTGGAACTCGAATGAAGTCGGAGAGTAAATAAATACAGAAGTGCTGGAACAAAACGATCATGGTATACAAAGGCGTCGTACTGTCTTGCACTGCTCTGGATTAAGTGATACTTGGAATAGATTTCCATTGTCGTCTTTGCAAGCAAACCCAGAGTCCCTGCTGGCTATCCCAGCTGAAAAGAGCGTGGGGATGTCCCTACCGCTGTATGTTTCGCACAGCAGATATGTGGAGCAACGGGTTCTCGCGATGGGCTCTGGCTCTGGAGGAACCAGAGCAAACATTGTTGATCAGTAATCTCTACCAGAAAGTCTGTGGGTCTGCACCCCCCTCCCCACCCGCGGACGAAAAGCACGGAATTCTCTAGTTAGTCATGTTAGTACAGTGTCCAGAATCGACTAATAGGCCCGCAAGGGGTGACTACAGAGCGTTCGACTGATTCCTCCGTCCATGCTGGCAACTGCATTTTTCTTCTCAAATGACAGGCAAACTTTTCACTATCTCCCACCTGGTGATTTTCACCCGGATCCGGTGACGGCTACAAACTCCATGATCCCATATTTTCCTCCGTCCTTTGCATAGCGGAATCTTGAGTTCGGTCAATCATCATCTTGTGTGAACAAGCTCCCCAGTTGGTCCTTCTCCGACGGACAAGCCAGAAAGAATCGAGGCCAACCTGCGAGCACTCTCTGCAAAATGGATACAGCAGGTGTCTCTCCGCGCCCACGACAGGCGCAGCCTCACCTGAAAATGCGTAAGGGCACGAGGAGCTGTTACGAATGTACGGCCGACCCCCACCGCTGATCTCGCGCTTTGTTCTCCACTGAATTTCGGACTAACGAGAGGCTTTTCAGGTCGAGTTCGGAAATTGAAATGCACCTACAGTGAAGGAAACACGCTGAAATGCAAGGAATGCCGTGCCCGCGGTACTGCTTGTGTTGAACAAGACAAGGGACCACTTCCAGCACCCCGGATCGGCCACCCCTCGGCCAAAGGCAACACCAGCACTAATGAGTCGAGACCTTTGACGTACAGCTTGCGCGAACGAGTGGCCAGCCTGGAAGAATTTGTCGAGGAATATCTCAGAAAAGAGAATTCGCTTGCAAAGCCGGACTATCCTAACCGTCCTCATAGAAGAGACGATTCATTGTCAGCAACGCAAAGCACCGGTACGTAACACGGGCCAGATATAACTGAGAATTCAGGTTGACAAGATGGACGACCAGCGTCGAAAACCCCAGAACATGCACAGCCTTTCACGGAGGGTAGTTCCGAGCACAACCCGGTACTCAGTCTTTTCAACAACAACGTTATTAGACAGATAGACCACCCAGGAGAATGGCCTCGTGGAGAGACCTTGACATCTCGAACAGCAACTGCGAAGTTTGATCCTGGTCGTTTTGAACTTTTGAATCTCCTGCCACACGAGCCAGACCTCAACACCCTGATCGAGTTGAATAAAGACTGGTGGAACCGATCACCGCACAGGTTTCCAGAGCTATTTGCAGTCCCTCATCATGCAGATATCCGCTCAGCACTTTCCCATAAGCTCAGCCTTTCCAATCCAGCCGAAACCGCACAGGCCCTCATATGGACCTTGATCAGCGCGGAGAGAGTATGTCGAGAATCCCTTCACCAATCGACATTTCGAGATCCAGGCGCCATCGCCAGTTTAGCTTATCGGCTTCTGCCTGCCATTGAGAAAGTGGTGGTTTTCAACGACGAGGTTGCTTCGACCACTTCCGGAATCGAATGCTTGATTCTGTTGTCCAGGTACTACTGCAATCTAGGCAGACTCCAAAAGGCCTGGCACCTCTCTCGAAGGGTGATCGAATATGCGACTATGGCGGGCCTCAACCGTTTTGCTGTAAGTGAAAGCGTGGCCCACCAGCAGGCCAATTCGCAGGAAAAGAGAATTTGGCAAGCAGCCTGCTACCAGGATCGATTCCTCAGCCTAATTCTGGGTCTCCCATATGCGGTATCAGATCAGCACCTTCCCCAGCACATCGCAAGAACGATGCACAACAAGGATTCTGCAGCCATGTTCCACGCTTCCATCAGCTCTGTCATCGGCCAAATCATCGATCGGAACCAAAAGTCTCCCGCTGACTACTCCCTCCCTTTGACCCTGAAGTTGGATCAGGACCTCGAAGACCTGGTCAACAAGATCGACCAAAGGTGGTGGACACCCGTGTCCTTTGACACTTTCACACAGGCCGAGAATTTGGAGCGGGTGGAAGCATATTTTACGTTGCAGTTTATCAAGGCTTTGCTTCATCTTCCTTTCATGCTCAAAGGCTCTGGAAAACGCATATATCAATTCTCTTACGACACCACCGTGGAAGCAGCGCGCCAAGCCATGGTGGCATACAAACTGCTACGAGTCGACCTTGCTCTCGATCCGTACTTGTGCACCATTCTGGATTTTCAGGTTTTCACCATGTCGGTATTGATGACCCTCCATCTACTTGGCCAGAACGATGGAACTCCCCACTCCGACACGATGGACCACGAACGAGACTGGAGATTGGTCGCCGATACCAGGAACATCCTCTGCCAGGCTGTTGAAGACGCACACAATTCTGTCGCGAAACAGGCCGTCGCCATTCTGGACATACTGCTGCGTGCCAAATACAAGGACGGTTCATGTCCATACGGCTTCGACCGGGGAAGATGGTGCAAGGTCAAGATTCCATGTTTTGGAGAAATCACCCTTGCGCCGGGGGGGAAAGGCCCGCGGTGTCTAGGTGGCTGTGAAGACAACATTCCTCCCGCGGCTCCAGTCCCTGGATCTGTTCCTCCGCCAGCCATAGCAGAGCGCGAAGCAAACAAGGCGGCAAGGCCTGACGAAAGACACAACACTTCGGATACACTGATGATGTCGCTGGGGAATATCGTGGCCCTTCCCGACACGCACTGGTCGGATGGCTTTTCCCATACATCTACCACGACGCCTGTTCCAGATTCTTGGTTGTGGTCGGGCGTCACGACTGTCAGCACAGACCTGCAACAGGAGTGGGACTTGAACTTCTTCGAACCATTGACGAGTACTTGACGCACATGCACCACTCCTTCAGCACCCGTTGGGAATGCACACATGGTCATGCGAATGGCGTTAAAAGATCGTCTACTCAAGCTACGGTGGGAACCATCTCGTTCCTGACAGAAAATGGCTCCGAGTCTAGACAGTAACTTGGGGGTGAACTCTACCAGGAGACATACTCTAAAAGATTGATCGTAGAATCCAGCAAGGAGATTGTACTCTGCTAGAAGATATCGTCCTACGCTTAATTCTGCATATGTGACAATCCCAGGACGCGAGCAGAGTCCCTCTTCCAGTCGTGTCGTGTCATCTGTCATAGTGTGAAGGGGAGGACTGTTTGTTGTACTTTACAGAGGCCAACGGGGAGGGCTTCCCGAAGACCTCTTCCAGCCGACGCAGCTAGACAAGGGAGGTGGTGCCGCAGGGGCAATCTAGGCTACCAAGAACGCCCTCCCAGGATTGGCGAGAGAATGTACCATATGAGCTGTAACGTGCGGCCAACTCCCGGATTGTTAAGCGGCATGTTCAGTAAACAACGCTTAGCGACCACGGGCGTACCCATACGCAGTATGATTAGTGCTGGACAGTATGATAGCCAGTTAGCGGTGCGCGAGCCAGACGGGCTCCACTGTGTTGTTGTCGGCCGACAGGGGAAAGGATATATATATATATTGACTCTTTCATGCCTATGGCCAGAGTCTGTCTGTCTGTCGTGTCAAGGCTAAGAACAGGCTCTCCAAAAGGATACTCTAAGGATACTCTACTCGTCTCTTTCCCTTGACCGAAATTGCAATTCCCCACCATGGCTGCCAAATCGGGCATCAATGTGATTTTGGGGACCGGAGTTGTACGTACATCCAAAGCACGGGACCTTCGCCGAAGGCTTGAACCGTGGTGACGACCTACTGACATGTTCGACACCAGATCGGGGACAAGGCCGTGGACAAAGGTGCTCGTCTCGACACTCTGGACGAGGTCCGCGCGTTCTTGGATCTCTTCTACGACGCGGGCTACCGCCAACTCGACACCGCGCAGCTCTACTCCCCCGGCGCGCCTGGGACATGTGAGCCGCGACTCGGGGCCGCTGGGGCGGGCGACAGGTTCATCGTCGACACCAAGGTCTTTTCCATGACGCCCGGCTCCCACAAGAAGGACAGCGTGGCCAAGAACATCCAGGCCTCGCTGTCCGCGTTGAAGATGAAGCAGGTCAACATCGAGTATCTGCACCAGCCGGACCGGTCCACCCCGTTCGAGGAGACGTGCGAGGCCATGGACGAGGCCTTCCGCGCGGGCAAGTTCAAGCACTTCGGCCTGTCGAACTATACCGCAGTCGAGGTGCAGCAGATCTTGGACATCTGCGAACGGCGAGGATTCGTCAAGCCGACGGTTTACCAGGGCCAATACAATCCCGTCGTCAGAGGGGGGGAGAAGGAACTCTTTCCCCTCCTGCGCAGAAATGGCATTGCGTTCTACGCGTACAGGTGAGTGACGTGACATGGATGAAAGTCTTCATGGCGTCTTTCGGGATGGATGAGAGAGGATATCAAATGCCGTGCCTGGCCTGTGCCGTGCTGACAGTCAATTTTTTTCCCACTCAACCCTAGCCCCGGAGGTGGTGGGTTCTTCGCTGGCAATTACAAGAAGATCACGAAAGGGGGCCGCTTTGATACTAATGTGAGTCCTCAATCTTCTCTCTCTCCTCTGGTACAGAAAGCATGTCGGGCCATATTGGCTGAAGATATGAGTTGGAGCTCGCCTGTTCTGTTCTTGCGATCATTATGACTGACTTGGCCTATATCCCAGACATTGCTGGGGGGCATGTACACGGGCCTCTACGTCCAGCCGGGCATCACGGCGGCAACCGAAAAGGCGCTGGCCATCGCGTCGAAGCACGGCATTGGCGGCCATGCGGCAGCATTGAGGTGGACGGCGTTCCACAGCCAGCTCGACCCCAAGTACGACGACGCGGTGATTATCGGCGCCTCCACCCAAGAGCAGCTGGCCTCCAACCTCGATATCATCAAAGCCGGACCGTTGCCCCTGGACGTGGTAGAGGCGTTGGACGGCTTGTACAAGGAAGTCGCCGCTTCTGGGGCCGAGATACCGTACCATTTCTAAGCGACATGGCAAACGTGACGGGTCTGAAATGTTGCCTTTCATTCCTCACGGAGAATGTCGTCGTTTTAAGAAAAGGGAGAGAAATAAGGTCCCGCTCAAAGGGGTGTCAATATGTTGATAGTTGTTGGTGTTAGATACCACATTCATTCATTCATTGATTCATTCGTTACTGCTCGCTGATCGATGCGACCTTTCGCCTCTCAAGAGCCTGTTTCCATCGATTTTGAAACAGAGCTGTCAACGACCCTTGTGTGTCCCTGTGGAGAGACGCGAGATCGCACCTACCAGGCCTCTGGCCAGTACCTGAGAGACGACGGGTTATCGATGCGTGACAGTAAATGTATCGGCCCCTCGTGGTAAGGGAGGGAGATTGAGCTGTAAAAGAAAAGCACCCGCAAGTGTTTCCTTTCACTAGGGACCTGTCTTCCTAACTCCTCCGCCTCGCGAAACCATACCTTCGGTTAATTTCGCATAGGCCAGGTGTTCTGTCCTTCGTAGAGGAAGCAAAATACGCTTAGGTAGTAGTCAACCGGAAATGGGGGTAGGTAGAAGCAGCTGCTGACAATGGATACGGCACAATGGCTAAGAGTCTTCCACCAGGCGATACCCTTTTTTTACGGACAGATAATTATAGTTCCATCCGAACGCCCGGGAGGCCTGAGGCGTCCTTCAGTGGGATGCAAAGTCTATAAAAATCCCGAGGTGCGGGATATATGGTCAGGTCCAGTAACATGCTTCTCAAGTCAACCACCACCAGCAACGGCAGGTGTGAAGAGTTTCTCTCTTTTCATCAATGCCGAGGCAATCAACGTCACGATTCCCGCCACAAGAGGCAGGATGAAAACACGGTCGATGGATGCGATGATCACACGGACCGCATCGTCCCTCAGCTGGCTGTTGCCGGCTTGAAAGATGGCGGACTGTGTACCCGCGATGGCGCTCCGGATCTCGGCATCAGTGAACATAGTCGCATTGCCATTCTCCAGTCCATGAAGCGCTTGTTTGAGGCCGTCAAAGGCCGTGTTCTGAAAGACTGCGCCCGCGATCGTGAGAGCGATTACGATGGTGCCGGATTGTGCAACATTGACAAATCCGATCGCGGCGGGGATTTCGTGCGGTGCCACGGTCGCTGCTGCGATTCCATACCCAGACTGCATGGCGCACCCACTGCCAATTCCGAGTAGGATGCTGTAGCCGTATATGTGGCCAGGAGACGTGGTGGGATCGATGGTGTGCATGAGGCTGGCCCCGACGATGGTGAAAACGCCGCTTGCGGCATACCAGGGGACGTAGTAGCCAAAAAGTGGCATCAGTGCCCCGTTGAGCAGCGCGAAGGTCATGGTGAAGGTGATGAAGGGAAGGAGCCGCACCGCAGCCATTATCGGAGAGTCGGACAGCGCGAATTGAAAGATGAGCGGAATGTAGTAGGCGCCTGCAAAGAGGGTGGTCGAGGTGGCCGACATGCAGATGAAGACGAGGACCATTGTGCGAGACCTCAAGAAGTGGCCGGGAAAGAGGCGGTGCTCCTTGGTGGTGCCGACGGCGAAGTACTGGGTCAAGACAAACACAACGAAAATCAAGCCGAAGAACGTGATCATCACGATGAATCGGTGATCACCCCAAGGCCATTGGGTGCCTCCAAATGTCAATGCCACGGTGTATGTAGTGTACAGGGCCGCGATGAGGACAGCCCCAAGCCAGTCCATGTTGCGGATTTTGTGTGCAAAGGTATCATCCGGACGAGGGTCGTGGGTTGGGAGGATGAGGATGAACGCCGGAGCCATGACCGCTGCGAGAACCAGGTTGATATAGAACGCCCACTAACGTCGCGATTAGAACATGCTCGTCTTCATCGTACAATCAGTCTCGAAAATAACTCACTCTCCATGTGGCAGAAGATACTGCAAACCCCCCTCCCACCAGCGGACCCAGAATGCAGCCAAAGGCCCTGTCTCTGTCAGCGGTGTTGGTGATTGTCCCCGTGCAGAATCTATACTCACCACACGGCTGCAATGATTGAATTGTAAAAGTTGCGCTCCCGAAGGGTGGTAAAAGTGCCGATATAATTGAGCACGCCGAGATACATGCCTGATCCACCAGCACCTGCAACGATTCGGCCGATGATGAGTGCGTTCATCGTCGGTGCAGCGCCACACACAGCACTTCCTGCCTCGAAAACAATAATGGACGCGAGATACAGTCTCTTGATCTCGAAGATCCCGTACGCATATCCTAGTGGGAGGATGACAGCCACGCCCCCGAGGGGAAATCCGGCGCCCACCCACGTCAGTTTGTCGATTTCACCCAACGATTTGACGATATCTGGCTGGACATCGGCTGCAATGGTCGTGTCCAAACCGAAAAGCAACCCTGTCAGGTAGATGGCCAGGCACGCCAGTGCCCATTTGAAACCGTGGATTGGACGCACAGATTCTGCGGTCAATTCTGTCGCTTCGGTCGCGCTCTTTTCCTGCCGAGCAAGTTCAGAAGGGGACGAGCTCTCGTGCGGCGGAGTAGAGGTCGAGTCTGTAATATGCTGGTTTGTGTCAGACATTGAAGTTATAGGTTGCGAATTTGCAAGCTCCATTTCTGTTCGGATGATGTGTGCTTTTGACAAAGGACTGCTCGCAAGTACTTTTTCCGTGACGGCAATTGGTGTAGACGAGACCTTTCCGATTCAAATCTGGGAGTTATTTTGAAACCCAGGACGCCATCCGGGCGTGAGCAAGATTGACCTCCATGACTCGCAGGAGGCATCAAACGCTGCACACTGGATTAATCAGCCCATTCCTGTGTAGAACCATGAAACCATCAAGATTAATAATACCAAAACCATCAAAAGTGGTGAAATAACCGTACTATCAAAGAATCTGGGTGCACGAGAGTTCCTTTCTACTGAGAAAAGTGGACCTTGACTATAGTCCGGACGATTATTCGGATTGTGTTCCGGACAGAGACGCCGATGCCGATCGCTCGAGACGAAATTGGCAATCTTCTTGATCTCGGAAAGGGAATCCGGATTCAAGCCCCCGACTCTCATTCAGCATCGATTCGAAGAGGTAATGTCGTTTTGTCACTTTACATTCAAGCCCCACGTCAAACCAAAGTCCTGTCGTCGAGGCACGCGGTCGGACCGCAGGCCACGCGAGTGTCCACGTCGCCTTCGACGCCACAGGTCTACAAGGCACGCTCATCACCGCCATCGCCGCCATCCGCCCAGGAGATGCGGTGTTCAATGTGGCGGTTCACAAGTAGCCGCATGTCATTAACATGAACTTGGTCTCGCTATGGGAGAAGAAACTCACTCGGGGTATAGGGGTAAGAATGACGGACATGGTTGTACTACAGAAGGTCCGGTGGTCCATCAGACTATATCCTATCACCCTATGTATCTAGAAGGGGCTACAGTGCCTCCTGGCCTTCAAATGGTCCTTACACATGACGTTGGTACCGATGTATAGCCGTTGCCGTGTGGCGTGGGGAGTAAGTGGATCTTGTCAAATGACCGTCACACCCGACGAGGCTGCGTCTCCTTACTGGCAGCCTTCCCTTCTGTGAGTTCGGAGCGCATCCAAGGGACCGTTGGCGACATCAAGTATCAACTAACAGCAGGGTCTAGCGCTCCGAAGACATGTTTACCACGAATAAGTATCAACGCGCCTTCCCAGAGCCCTGACATCGTCGCAATGCCCGCCAGGGACGCAACCCACAATCCCTACCTTCTTCCCACCAGTTCCAGTCTCCTGGCTCAACAATGCCTGGACGTCTCGTGTAGACCGGATCCTCACATCTTTGTCGACCGCATTTGCCAGCACGACCTCCAAAGCATTTGCAAGACATTCTCCCGTCATCGTAACCCTCCAAGCAAGCTCGACATCGGGGGTGGTAAGCAGCCAGGGGAAGCACAGCAGTGATAGCCCTGTAGACCCGACCTTGACGACAAGACAGCGTCGAGCCAATCTAAAAGGAGGAAGGGAAACTCTCTAATCATTGGCCGAAAAGGTGAACTTAGATCGCCTGGGATGGCGTCGATTCTGCATTGACGGTGAACATGGCATTCACAAACATGTTGAAGTTCCTCGCCATCAAGTCTTTTCCAGGCTTGTTTCCCATTAACAGACACATAACCTACCTCCATTTTGATCCAGGCGTCCTTGAGTCAGGATCGAATCTTTAATTCTATCGTCATTCGAGGTCTGCCGAAACGCATATCGAGGAAGGCCAGCATATCGGTTGATACTGCACGTTTCGGCGGATTTCAAACCGATCTAGAAATTGAAAGAAATCCAGCAACATGCCCGCTCTCTAGAGCGTGCCCTCAATGTGGAGGTCGACGACAAGAGGGAGATGGACGTGGGTGGGGTTGGCGACTATATGACTTCGCCCGATTGTTACGCTGCCGGCGACTCCTTCCTCCAGTCTGAGACCTGGTGCATCCGCCAGCGGGGTTATGAACGCCGGGACGATTTATCTGTGATGCAGCTCGAAGGGTGCTTATGTAAGCAACATTTCATTTAGCCTCGTCGGATAACCTTCCCTGTTACTCTCCGTCAAATTGGGAATACCAAGAACGAAGAGAACCAAGTCAAAGGGTCCAAGGTTCTACGGACCAAAGGGCCGACAGTCCCTCAGTCCTCTCGGTATAGTATTCGATATCGCCAGAAGATAGAGATGAAATTGGATGCGAAGTTCCAAGACACCGACGATGTCGCACTTTGATCCACGATTGAACAATCATATCTACAACACAGATAATCACGAAATGAACACAACGAGGTTTGAGCCGAATGCAGATCTATCATCGTACGGTGAGCAGGTCGCTGCAGAGACCTCACTCTTTTGACGGGGTAGGACTGGCGGAACCCCCCCGGGACAAGCTCCTCGGATGAGCAGAACGTGTCTATTAAAACTTGCTCATGAGCAAGTTACCGAGCATCACATCGCGGTCTGGTTGGCCCGAACATCGAGCTTGCGCACGCGGCAGAGGAGCGCATGCAGAGAGCTCGATTGCCATTCACGAAGAGCTATCATGCCCAGTGTTGTCCGATCTAATGTGATCGTCTTTGATCTCTAAACTCCCTGCCCGTTCTCACGCAGGTCTCAACGTTGCCTGCGAACCAAAGAGACCGGCAAGGCCAGTCTTGCAAGACTATGCTTCTCTTGCTGCCTGGTGATGTCCGAATGCAAGCTGCCTCTCTTTCAGTCTTCACGTGGCCTGAACTGAGACGAGCATCATTCCTGGCTGGCGCAGGCGCCCAGCATTTACGGGCAGATCACCCATTCTCATCTCCACAAGGACCAGAAGTTCGTCACGAACCATGAGTTCAGCGCTTTGCTACTCAAGCCGAAGCCTCCCCGAATACCTCGAATCGTCTTGAACGTATCAAACTTCAACCTGTCATCGAGTTCACCGCTGGACACACAATGCATGCCTTCTCTGAGAGACACTCTTGCCTATCTCAACTGGAGACTCCCAAAGCTGCCGGGGCTGTTTCAAGAGACCGTCCAAGTATGGGCCGGTTTTGAAAAATGCAAGGTGGGGGGCAAGGCTGCTGCTCGTCGTGTCCAAGTCGAGGGAAGGTAGGATTGGAATCACTACATCAAGAGATAAAGGTCTTCCGAGTCCAGGGAAGTTGACTCTTCTTTGTGTCGAGATGTAGGAACACTCCCACTGCTCGCCACAATCTAGGGCGTTGTGGAAAAGACTGCTCACGAAGGAGGATATCAACTTCCGAGCATTTAGGCATGAGAGACAAACAATCACCAGGATGGAACGGCTTACACGTTATAACTTGCGAGAGATTACGAGGGTCAAAATACGGGTGAGAAGTTTTACTCCTAAGTACATGACAATTTTCTGGTTCACTTCTTTGCACACTGCCATGGCTGACCCATTCACAGGATGGTTACCATCATGCTGCTGCAACTTCGCTCTGGTCATTTCTCGTTCTTGAGCCTTTCTAATGAATGAATGAATGCCTTGCCTGCCTACGTCTTTCGATTCAGCAACCCTTGTTCGATCATTGTGGCGGTCCGTTCTTGCCCCTTTCCCGCCACGTTACGGGAAATCGGCGCCGCAATGGTCCCATTTCTAGTGCTAGTCACTGTCAGCAACACAGACGAATACGCATGTACACACTCTGAAGTGAAAGAGATGGGGTTTGGTTCACATACGCCACATGAGGAGCATTTGCAGCCTGGGCCGCAGTTGCAGCTGCTTGGTCCACTACAGGTGCAAGGTCCCTTCATGTTGTCTGAGCTGAGTTGTTGTGAGTTGGCGAAAGATAATTTTCGTTGGTCCGCTGGAGGAGATGTTGAGAGCCGTGTGTATGCTGATGGTGCTTGTGATGGGGAGAGGAGGAGAATCAAGTTTCGATCGTCCCGGGCCGTCACCAATACTTATAGGAGAAGGCGGGTCTGCACTCTTCCCACGGCCTAGCGGACGCAGAGAGACTCGAATCGAAGGAGGGGGCCTGGTGGGGGGGAAGGACTTCACCGAGGGCAATGTTGCACCCCCTCTGGCCATCAGAGCAGCCAGGCAATCGTCTACTAATTAATCACTGATCCTCAGCCAATAGTCGTGGGTTCGATTGAACTTGCTTTTGGCCTCTTCAGCCGAGTGGCTCTTTACTTTCTGCATTCGCGACCTAGTCGTAAATCCACACGTGTTGCATATGTTCTTGCAGACTAACCTGGAACGTTAATTGCAAGACCTTGAGTTCCATCTCGTGATGACAGACTGGCAGACTATATCCAACTGCCAGCTCCGAGTTTATTATCTCGGATGAACGATATTACGGGTCCTCGACGGCAGGACACCGTCGTACCTGTTGAGTTTTTTGTGGATTCTCTGGCACTCATCTTCACAGCTATTCAACTCGCATCTGCTTCCCTTCTTTCTCCCTTCTTTCTCCTCGACCACACTGGGTACACATAAACAACGGTCGTCGTTCAAATGGCATAATCCAGGTCAAGCCCCATCCGTCCCGCTGGCACGCAGCTGGCGAAATGAGACTACAACAGCCCAGACATACTTGCCATGACAACCAGCCATAGCGTGCGTGGTCCATCAGCTGATTCAAGAGAGCAGCATCTTTACGGGGACTGTACCATCTTCTTCCGAAGTCCTATCCACGATGGCTGATAGAGGCGACAAAACGAGGGAGAGACGTGGCAGCCATGTTGATCTGACGCTTTGTGATTCAGGGTTTAGAGACAGTCTACCGTCAAAAGGTCACATAATGCAGAAGAGCAATGCGTCCGTACCGTTGAATGCCGCCATCTCATGAGCGGTCCAAGCTTGGAGATTTCCCTGGCCCTTTACTCCCCCATCCACCATGCCCAATATCATTCGGGCTTCATATCCAAATATGCAAGCACTCGAGAAGCCAGGAGCGAGCCGAGTCTGAGTAAGTTCTGGGCACCGAGACAGGCTTTCTGCCACCGGATACCGAGTACGCTGTCTCTTCCCATAGACATTCTCCCCGATCAGCGTACAAGCAATTTAATTATAACACTCCAGCGCTGATGTGATAGTGAATGATGACATTCCAGAGGGCTTTGGATAGCAGACGAAAGGTACGGAATAGACCTACCTGTTGTTATCCAGGACGGTGGATCAGGGCCTTCCTTGCCAGGTTCTGCCCACCAGTCCTCCCTTCTACAGCCCTCTTCCATGGTTTCAGCATACAGTATCATTTGCACCGCTGTCCACGCCCCCCAATGGACCGACCAATGGACTGGAGGGGGAAGATTGGCGGAATGAGGCCAGTGGGTTTGCCGTGGAGTATTAACGCCTTGCTGCCGCCCGCTTCTCCATTGTCTCCCTGCATCAAGATCGTCTTCTCTTTATCCAGTACCTGACCGAAGGCGCAACGACTCGGAAAGTCCAAACAATACGACTGACTGCCCGTTGGACGCCACGTCTACCGTCTCTTCGAAAGTCATCACCGTCGCTTTGTACAAAATCATCTCGGTCCGACGAACAAAACAATTCTCATAAACCCTTCACCTTGACACTCACTCACTCATAACTCACTCAGACACACACAACTTCTCTCTCTCTCTCTCTCCCCCTCTCTCTCTACACTAGCACACTAGCACACTAACGTACTGGACACCCCCCTTTTCATATCATGGTCCTACCAAATCCAAAAGACTCATGGCCCCGCCACCGTGATGCGTGAGTCAGTCGGTCCTCCACGTCCAGCTATCATGCTTTCTTATAAAGCCGCCTGGCGGTACGGCAAAAATTCAGCCGGTCGGCACAGGGGACTCAGGCTCGGGGACGGACCTTGCTGCCGATACTTTATGTCGGACTGTAACCCGGTATCGCGCACGAGTACTTACGTTACTGTAGGATCGGGACCGTGGTTTCCAAGACCCACTTGGGAGATAGACGCGTCACCGTGGAACAGATTAATCTCTATGTCGACGAGACGGACAAGGGCAAACAAGCTCGGGAGTTGGTCGGAGAAATCAAATCAACCAAGGGCATCCGTGTTCAAGGGCCGTACTGCGTATCTACTATGTAGGTATAAGCTACGGCTGCATTCGCCGAGAGTTCTCATCCCTGCCGATTCAGTCAAACATACGCCATGTAATGCTTCTGATCGAGTAATGAAGTAATTATTTGTAGAGTCGTTGACCTCAGTTCATCGTTTGCTACATGATTATAGGACACTTTATTCCACTTCCCGGCGTAGACTCTCCTCCGCTGGACTACAATTGCTTCGGCGTCCGCTCACTTCTCAACCCATTCCTTGACCTCCACGCGGTCTCCGACTCTGATCTTCCTGCCGAAGGGTTCTGCGAACGCATACCGCCCGAAACACGGCTTGTAAGGAAACATCGGATTGATCCGTCGATCTTTGGCGAGGAGCTTGAAGAGTTGTCGCTCGGGCGGGACAAGACCGCCCGTGCGGAAGTCCACATTGAGGGACTGGCAGCGGACGGTGTTGAAGACGAGGTCGAGTCTGAGAGGTACCTCTTCAAGCTCCTCGCCAGCAACGGAGGTGGCGGCGGCGCCGATAATATCCAGCGTCTTCCATTGGTCTTCCGCGTAGGGAGCTGTGAGCAACTGCACTTGCGTCTCGTCATCGCTGAGTGGACGCCCCGTCGTCGCACGAGTAGGGACTGTGTTTTCAATGTGGATATTCGAGCGGAAGCGGAGGATCACGTCGTCTTCTCCTCCTTCCTCTGCATCAGCGTCCGCAGGGACTCGGGACTTCGCATCCTCTTCCGACGATACCGTCGTGACCAACAAAGGCGCCGCGTCTGCGAATTGGATCTTCTGCGTATGTAGCTCATCTTGGTCGCCCTTGGTGCCTGCGAACCATGAGAGGAGCCCGGTCCGGGGTCTGGGCTTGCGCGGAATCAGCTGCGGCGCAACGATATCCCTCATCCCAGTCGCACCACCGATGTAGAGCAGTCTTGCTTTCTGTTCAAGGTGTTTGGAGAACCAAGCCGCAACGTCGTCACCCAAGTCAGCCCCGGTGGCCCTCGTGCCAAAGATCTCCACGACAAACTCTTTGGCGCCTTGCAGAGTCTGTGGATCAGGTGTTAACGGGAATGTGATCTCTGAGCCAGTAAGTGTATGCGTGACTCTCAGCATCGAAAACGGCCCTGACGCCAGGGACGAGTCAATGGAGGGTTGGAACAAACACAGCTTTGACAGCGTCTTGATGGTGAGATGCTCGCATGGATCCGCTTCGGTATCCTTGATCAGGATGAAGGACCGATCATGTCTGAGTCCTGTCTGACTCACTTCCACCTCCTTGACTTCAATGGGCAGGAGGGACTTGATAGGGTATATGAAGAGCTACCGACGACGGAGGGGTTAGCCGAGTTGGCCATGGTAGACAATATATGAACAGACGCAGTCATTAAATAGCTTGAGCAGCATGGAATGGGCAGTAGCAAAGTTCACAGGCACAGTGCTCACCCGCTGGATATGCATCTCGTCTTGCTCAGTCAGAGCGACCGCCGACTTCCTGATGAAGAGGGAGAGGTATACTCGGCTCAGAGTATGTGGAACGACGCCAAGGTGCTCACGCTAAGGCAACCTTGGGACATAATAAGTGGCACCCACTCAGCTGCGTCAACAGAGGGCGACTCGGGTAATTGATCGAGCAGCTCCCAGGAACGTGAAATAATAAACAAGAACAAGTAGTATATAAAGGAGACGAATTAGTGACGGATCGCCAAGCTGGACACTGAGACTCCTAACCGCATGAGGAATAGGCGTTCAGGCTGGCAGTGCTTATGTCAGGAGAAATGTCCATTGCTCGGCACCGAGCTCGGGTATTCAAATATGAGAAGGTCGCTGGAGGGTATCTGATAATCAGTCGTCGCAGAAGTTCTGGTACCGCAGTATATCGTCAGTCGTGTTTACCGTCGTCAAGACATCCAACAATACCCAACCGGGGTACCTCGGGCAGTACTTTCCCAATCCGGATTTTCGTTCCAATAAGATTCGTATCGCGTTTATGTTCGTGTCTGTCCCGGCGCCTAAGCTCGATCCTTCACAAAGATCGCCGGGAAGAGTCCAGCATCTCCAGCGTAGACACCGTACCACCACTCATCATTGACCTCCTCAATCTCAAAAACATCGGCATGCTTTGGGAATGCAAGCTCGTCTTTGCCTCTGGCGTCGTCGACCAGAGGGAAATAACTCCATCGAGCCCGACAAATTTTGCCAGACCCGCCGTCGGGAGGAAACTTCGCGCCTGGCGGAGGCAAAGTGGCGGTCCGAGCTCGAGTCATGCGTCTTGTGCCAGCTTCGTCCTCTCGCCAGCTCCACTCACCCCGAACCACCGACAACGCTGACGGATCGACTCGGTGGATGTTGCTCATCGCAAGCTTCCAAGCCACCATGTCAGCGTCGGTGGTCTTGACACCGCCGACGATGTCCCGAACAATGGCTCTTCTTTGATTGCCCTCGACGTCTCGCTCGAACACAACGCTGACCATGCGGTGGCCCTCCGGACAAAGGCGCCAACCGTCTGGTCCGTCTTCGCGCTTTATCCGCCCAGCCGTCACGTCGCGAGCGTAACAGTTACTGCAGATATCATAGTCACCTTTGAGACCTGGCTCGTCTGGTGACGGTGTGGGATGTGTCGGGCAGTGGTATCGGGTCTCCTCCGGCGAGATTGATCGAGAGCAGACGTCGCAGTTCGTAGTAACGACCAAAGGTCTGAAATCAGCTCGTAAGCCAGAATAAGGCCCAGTTGCCGAAGTACCACTTGAGGCCACACTCTGAGCGGGAGACGGGTCACGTCTTCCGCTACTGTAGGTGTTCAACGCGGCGCTCCCCGGCCGTGCAGTCGCTCCGCCTGCGTGAGAACCTGGGTCCTTCGGATCATGTGATCTGTGGGCGACTGGCAGAAGGGCGTGGTTACAGCAGTGGTTAGTGTTTACACAGTGATTGCAAAAACCCCATTCACCCTCGTTGCAGACGTCGCAGGTCCAGAAGTAATCGTTGGCAAAGCGCCCGCATCGATCACAGAAGTTGCCTTCTCGTAGACGGGATGCAGGATCTGAAGCGGTGTGTCGCCGGTTTTGTGTCGAAGGTCTCTGGTACTGTCGCCCGACCAGGATATGTGGAAGTTCAGCAGGTTGATTGTGCCTGCTTGGCGGACGGGATGCCTTGAATTTGCGCATCGCCGCGTCGCCAAACCCAAACCAGTGATTGCATCCGCGTCCAGACCTGTAGCAACGCAGACAGAGATCCATCTTACAAGGATCACAATGCTTGTAGACCTCATATTGGATGTTTGGTCTGGAGCATCGTGCGCACACAACGTCAGGTTCTTCAAACCTGCTCGAGACAGTCGCCACATTGGATGCCGTGGCTTCTGGCGCCGAAGCTGCAGGGTCTGAGGTAGGAATGACGGTAGGCACTGGTCCGGAGGTCACGCTTGACATGACAGGTCGAGAAGAGTCTATCCGTGGCGACTGTTGCCCAGGGGAGTCGACTTGAGCGGGGCTCGATATTTGACGGCTACCAGCAGCTTGCCATACCTCGGAAAGCCTTGGTGGAGTCCTTGGCTCTGTATTCGCTCTGTGTGTGTGCGAATGTTGTTGTGGGCGGTTCGCAGTGCTGCTCTGCGAGTGAGGCCTATTGGAGAGATCTGTGGCAGACCTTGCAGCAGGATGAGGGGCGGTCTCGCGTTCTGTTCGCGCTACAGACGAATCGCTGCGCCTGCTCTCGTTGGAGGTTCTTCGTCGGTGCGCTGAGGATTGGGGCAGAGTCAACGTCTGGTCCGTTGTCGACTGTAAAAATGATGTTGGAGGTCGGCTCTCGGTGCCGCCAAGGACTATACTGTGACTTGCTCTTGGACTTGGCGGCGCTCGGTCCCGGTTACTGCCCCTTGAAGAATGGCGAGAGCGACGCTCGGATTCCTCAGACTGCGGCTCTGCAGGTCTCGCGGGAGCGCCCACACTACCATTATCGTTCCCAGCCTCTGCTCGTCGGCTGCGTTCCGAATGCAGTTCCCTGTATCTTTGGGCGATGATCTCGCTGAGCTCATCTTGCTCTTGCTCTGTCAATTCGTCGACGTTGATGCCATCCAAGAGGCCCGCGTCCAGAATCTCTTGCATGAGTTCTGCTTCGTTCAAACTTTCGCCGGTGCCAGTTCCACTCTCCGAAGCGCTGACCAGGGATATCAGACTCGCTTGGTGGGCGACCGTCCTAGCCCCCCTCTGCCGCGCTTCCACAGCATCAGGATGACGAGGTGAACTGGGCGGGGGAGACAGTTGGACCAGGTCCGCGGAACTCGAAGACCCCCCCGTCCGTCGTGAGGCACTATCAGCATCCGAGGTCTGCGGCTCTTCATCTCTTTGCCTATCCCTAGCCTCTCTTCTCTCGCGGCTTCTGCTGCCTTCGGCAGTGCGTCGTCTGCGCTGGGCCGACGCTGGATCCAAATGTTGCTCGCGTCTGCTTACCTCGGTCGACCCACTCTCTGTAATGCGTCCCTCCTCTTCACGTCTCCTCCTCTCCCTCCTCCGATGGGTCTCCACCTTTGGCAGAATCTCATCGCCAGGCTTATAGACCTGCGCCATCTCCGCCTTTTCATCCGCAGTCCTGTCCTTGCCAGGGTTTGCAGCGAGAAACATTTCCAGGAATGTGTTGATGGTTGAGTTGCGCTGGACATCCTTGACAGAAGCACGACAGGTCGGACAGGTATATGGGTTCGCGGGCGGCGGACGAGAATGTGCAGCCTTTCGGTGCTGGTGGGAAAACCATTCTTTCAAGCATGAGCCACAGAATGTGTGTAGGCAATCGAGCAGTGTGCGAGGTTGGTAGAGAATCTCGGTGCAGATGAAGCAGACGAGCTCCTTCTCTAGATTGACAAGGCCCGTCGCAGGCGTTTCGGTCGTGGCAGCCATGAGAGAGCCGCAGTCATGATATACGCACTGGTTCTTCGGTGACCATTCCTCTGATATCAAACCCCGCTATAATTATTTGTGACTGGGAATACGGCTAGTAATACATAAACAGCACTCAGGCACAAAGAACGACCTGGAACAATGAGTGATGGGAAGCTGAGGAGACGAAAAGTGTGGTGTTGAGGCTGCGGAGTCGCAGTCGCACCGCAGTTGAGATGGAGGCAAGTTTGAGCAGAGCACGAGGCGAACTGCAAGCCCAACCGAACGGCGCGCTATTACTATTTTTACTTTGGGCTCAAATAAACGGGGACCCTGGAGAAGCTCGTTTGGCTAGCTTGATTCGGGGTACAATATGCAGCTCGGGAACTCACAGTCTCATCTTTTCCTCACCTCATCGAGACCTTACCAGGTTCATCCTGAAGTGAAGGAGCCCGTTCAGGATTGAACACTCAGCTGGTAGCTTGAAACCTGGAGGAAATTTTTCGAGACTAAGGAGGGTATCATTTTTTGAGAATTACTTCCATCTGAGATCATGTCCAGTGGCACTTGCACAGTGTCACAGAGTGCTCGAGTCGGTCAGTGTTCCATCTAGCGAGGCTCACAGCCGCGAGTATGACATGAACGACAAACGACGATTTTGACCTGTGGCTCACTCTGACCATCAAACCCACGCCTGAGACTTCTTCACTATCAACTGGCATACAGCATCGAATCTGCAGCACATTGACGAGTGAACAGCGGTCCCCCCGTTCAGGGTGCCTCATTCTTCTCGACTGTTTGAGTCGCGTGACCAGCCTCAGTACGGTCACTGTCTTCCCGCTCACGGTGGACGGCATAACTCAGCTTCCTCTCAGCATCGACTTCGCCATGCTCCTCTCGCCTGATCTTGTTATAGTCGACGTGAGTGTTCCAGGGCTTGACATTGCTCAAGAAGAGTTCCTCGACTTCTTCCAGAGTCTTGCCGGCCGTTTCCGGGAAGCAGAAGAATACGTGGATGGTCATGGCCGTGCAGAAAACACCGAAGATGATGTAGACCTTCCACTTGATGTTGACAAACGCCGGAGGGACGAAGTATGAGAGGGCGAAGTTGAAGATCCAGTTGGCCGAGGTGGTAAGGGCGACCGCCTTACCTCTGACGCGGAGAGGGTACAGTTCGGGTGGGTAGATCCATGATACAGGGCCCCAGGTTGGCGCGAAGGAGGCGACGAACAAGTAGGTGCAAGCGATGACACCTTTAGCCGCGCCACCGTGGATCTGCCAGGACTCTTCTTCAACGTGGTCGACGCCCCCAGGAGGGGCGGGAGAGCCATAAGAGGCCATCAATCCAGCGTTAGCGTACATCCAAATGGCCATGAAGGTGGAGCCAATCATCAATGGCCAGCGGCGTCCCCAGCGATCGATAAACATGAGGGCGAAGATAGTCATGAAGACGTTGATGACATATTGAATCGACGAGGCCACCAGGTTAGTATTGCCAGAGAGACCAGCCATACCTGTTGCCGGGGTCAGCGGGCGCCCCAAAAAGAGATCAAGACAATCCACCTACCAAAGACGTAAGTGATGTAGTACATCATGACATTCATGCCGGTGAGCTGGGACCAGATCTGGGTGAAAACACCAATATGCGTGCGATTGATCATGTTGGGCTTGAACAGCTCGAGGTATGTCACGTCGGCATTTCTGCGCTCGAATTCACACATCTCCTTGATCTCGTTGAGCTCGAGCATCACGAATGGTGCATTGCGATCGCCCTTTGCGTGGACGAGAGCCAACACGCTGTGGCATTCTTCCCAGCGGTCTTTGCGAGCCAGCCATCTATACCCAGATCAGCAGTTATTCAACCCGATTTCGGCGACCTTGGCTTACCTTGGGCTCTCTGGGAGGAGAAAGAGAGCGAAAAAGAGGAAGATAGCGGGAATCATCTGCAAGCCCCATGGAAGGCGGAAGGCAGCTACTCCGTCGATGTAACTGCTGCCGTAACTGATATAGAACATGATCAGAATACCCCAGGTGATGGCCCACTGTTGGGCTCCGACCACTCGTCCTCGCTTGCTGGGAGGCGCCAATTCTGACACATAGACAGGGACTGGCTCAAGATTAGAATTGTGGTTTGCAGGCAGTTAGGGAGGATCAAGTACCTTGAGCAGAGCAGATACCAACACTGAATCCGTTGATGAAACGACCAACGATAAGCATGCCAATGTTCTGGGAAGCGCACACGATAATTGAGCCGATGCACCAGATGACGGCACCGATTTGAATCGCTCTCTTGCGGCCCAAGATATCAGACAACTGCAAAACCTGTTAACCACCAGTCACAATGGAGATCGCGCCGACATACGAAACCAGATGCCAGAGCGCCAATGAATGAACCTCCCGGCATGGAGGCAGTGATGCCACCCTGGACATCAGATCTGGGGCCAGAGCACTGCGGCGGTCCATGCGGGCCTTGGTTGAAGTAGCTGAAAAGTCAATCAGTCAGTCAGTGCCGTGAAAAGTCCTGCTCGCGGCGGGATAGTACCATTTGTACTGCTGCGTGCCGATGCTGAAAGCGAGTCAGTCTCCGTATGTTTGGACGTTGCTCCTGCGCAACTCACATGGCAGACATGGAGGAAATATCAAAACCGAACAGCCCACCGCCGATGACGGCGATGGCCGTGATGAAGTAGATGTTCCCTATCTGATACATGATGGCAACGAGGTCCGGTTAACCGATCGCGGCACAAAGGAGGTGTGTCAAGAGTCACCAGAGGTGGTAGAAAAGTTGGTAGATTTCAGGTGGCATCCGGGTGTTCTTGTATTTCCACCAGACAGGGGAACGGGTCCGGACATATCAACGGATTGGACCAAGTCTTGCATTTGCAGACCTTGGGTGAGAGGGTGTCGAGGGTGTTCTTGTGACCATCTGCGGAGAAATGTTACATGGTGCATCCGTTGCCCTGCTTTCACGGTTGTACCGAACTGACAGGCCAACAGCCCCGTCGAGTGCCTTGTGGGGAGAGGAGGAGAAGCTGGAGAGTGCATGGCCCCTTGTTGTACGAGGTATGGCGAGCCCCCAGGCTCGAGGCTTTCCCTCGAATAAGCGTCCGCCACTTGAAGCTTGTCCTGCAGACGCCATCATCCCCTTCTGCCCAATCCCCTTTACTCTCTGTGCGCTGGCTTGCTTTGGGTTTGAAAATCCACCAGGCTAAAGCGTGCCAGGAGCAAAAGGCTTACACGCTATGAACGCCACTGACCGCATTCCTTTGCTAAAGCTGTGGAGATCAACCGTTTCAGACCTGCACCAAATGAACCGCACACGGCTAACAAGGCATCGCAGCTCCAGGACATCAATGGCGGCCTGACGGCAATGGACTGCTGATCATCATTGCGACGCTCCCCACTGCCATTCACCGGGTTCTGTTATGTTGATCAATGCAACGTCGCCCGCGAATGTCGACGAAGCGCTCCAATCTTGATCCTTCACAGCGTGATGTTTGCAACCCCAGGTGGATTCGGTCGATTTTCGAGCGAGACAGGCTGAGACGGACCCCTCGTACACGTCGTGCTGCATAGTAGGGCTTGTATACCGCAACAATATTTTCCTACCCGGCTACATTTTCAGACACGTCCCCAGAGAAGACCCTTTCCTTTTCTAGCCCTAGGTCCGAGATGGAGCCTTCGAATGTTCGCCGGATCGTCCACACGTGTCAGCCTGCCGTTGCTGATCTCGTATTCTTACGAGCTGCAATGCCTTCTGGAGATTCCGAATCGGAAAGGTTGCATTGCGACCGGAATTGCGATGCCGAGTCCTGTTCTTAGCCCATTTCTGCTCATCCTAAGAGCGCTCTACGCATCGTCCAGGGTAGAAGATGAAATGGTGCGCTGGACACTAGAGCACCGAGACATTCGAGCTGACCCTCCGCACTGACGGAACAGTATCGCACATGTTCCTTTGTCGCCCGTTTGAGCGAGGCTGTGTAGAAGAGCTGGTTGAGGCCGCCCGGCCTCACACAGGAGACAGAGAATGTGAGCCTCTGTGTCGTCTCCAACGACCTGGTGCCTTCTAGGCGGAAACGAAACTGCCTCGAGTAAGTCCAGGCCGGTTGCTTGAATATCGTAGATTAGCCACTTTCTACCACCTCTACCAACACAATACTCGAAGAGAGACGGCTTCTCATTTTCCGATTGGTTCGCCATCGCTGACTCATAAATGGGACACATCTGCTGTCACCTAGCAGTTGGATCGCACACATTATACTCATGTTTCTGAAGCCGGCCTGAATAATGCGCACGTCATCATTAGAAGGACTCGGTGGTTGGAAACCGTGAGCGAACAGCGTCAAACGCAGGGTTGACTGAGGTTCTTTCATAAGTGCAATTTGCAACAGAAGCCACCAAGAACCAGAGGAAGCTGCTACCCAGCTGACCAGAGATGGCGCCTCTCTCATCGCTACCCGGCTCCAAGATCGCAGTCAAGCCGATCACATCAGAGGCGGACCTGCCCGTCTGCGCACATCTAGCCGACATAGCCTTGAAACCGGACTCTTTCCACGAGTTCAAGGCTCGGTACTGTTCGCAGAACGTATACGGAGAGACATTGGAGAAATTAACCGAGGCACTGCGCGATGATCGCGGGAGGTATTGTCTGCTCAAAGCTGTCGTGCCAGCTTCATCGACCCTTGAGTCGGAACAGAGCACGGCGCGGACGACTCAAGGGTCTGGAGCAGATGACGCTGAGATCATCGTAGGGTTTGCGCAATGGAGGTGTGGCTACGTCGAAGTCCCAAAGATGGATCCCTTTGCGGCACGCAAAGCGCCGGAGAGGAGCCTGAGCCTTGAGACGGGCGTAACGAATGTGGCTGTTGCTGAAGTGGATGGGCAGGACACGCGTAGTGCTGTCTCAACAAACATGGATTCAGTTGCTGCCGGGAAAGTTGATAGCTCCCGAAAGACGCAGCGATTCTACTCGAATCCGCACGACGAACTCGCGCGGAAACTGATGAACGCGTATATCGGCACGATGCGAGGGAAGAGACATGTGTGTAAGTCCCAAATGGTACCCTCTGTCTTGGTGGAGCTTCCCATATTCCAGCGTGCAGGTAACTGATCAACGCACCCGTGTTTTCAGATCTCCACCGCCTGTTCGTCGACCCATCCTACCAACGTCAAGGTATCGGGCAAAAACTCCTCAACTGGGGAATCGAGACCGCGGACCGGGAGAATCTTGGAGCATGGCTCTTCTGTCGCCCAGCTGGGTACAAGTTGTATGAGCGAAACGGGTGGAAGGTTATTGTCGCAATCGAGGTAGACGCACCTGACGAAGATTTGGAAGTCCCACCAGTTGTGGCAATGTTAAGGATGCCTGCAGGACACAGAAGGTAATATGACTGAAGTTCTTGTATTGGTAGACATACACATAGAAGTAACACGTTTAATGATGGTTTGACATCGGAAATGCGGCTATAGCTTTGGCCTCAACTCGTTCATGGTG
This sequence comes from Phialophora expanda, assembly GCA_016109585.1. Taxonomy (NCBI): domain Eukaryota; kingdom Fungi; phylum Ascomycota; class Eurotiomycetes; order Chaetothyriales; family Herpotrichiellaceae; genus Phialophora; species Phialophora expanda. The sequence continues at coordinate 373,091 of JADWPR010000016.1, forward strand.
GGAACAGGGGACCGGCGTTGCCTAAGAGTGCGCGTGCAGATGAAACGGCGACAACAGAAAACGAAGGGAGCAGACAAACAGTCAAAAGTCGTTAAAAAGGCATGTGGGATTATTGCCTACCTCCTCTTGTGTCGACAAAGGGAGCCAAACATGTCAGTATTAGAGGCGTTTGTTCTACTCACCCTAACCTTGAGACAGAGCGTTCCAGATCTCTCTATACTCTCAGAAGTGGAACCTGTTTAAGGACGGAGCTACAATACATGTGCAACAGCCATCTTTGATTTGCTCCTCATCAAGCGATCCTCGGACGCTCGCTGGGCTTCGTGGGAGACCATGACTGCCACTGTGCGACAACAGCCAGCCAGATCGAGTTGAAGGCCCCGCCCGCGATGCGAAATTCGACAGAATTTGCACAGGCTCCAACGCTCAGGTGTCGCCAGCCAAAGGGTGTCGACCTCGGAAGTAGGATACCACTTGTGGAGGTCTCGTGCCATTGAAATCGAGACTAAGCACGGGTGAAGTACTCCGTACCGAGTCAGCAGATTTGGGCAGTGGCGGAAGGATACCATGTTTCCTGTTTCTAGAAGCACCTGGGATCAACTCCTCTTCTTCGAGGCATTTATGGTTGTTGCAACCTTGAACGCTGAGGAGATCTCCATAAAGGCCGTATACAGAACCCAGAGAGGTATGAACACCCACAACATATTGAAGAATACCAGGTATAGCCAGAGATAGACCGGATCATCGCCAGCAAGTGCAGTGTTTCCACTGAGCCATTCTGGTGCGAAAGTCATGAACCCTCCGTACAACTCTCCAGTTGCCAGCGCGATTGCTGTGAACCAAAGGGCTGGCAGATATCGACCTTTGTGAGCCTCCTCTGTCGAATTCGTGAACTTTGTGATCAGGTAGCAGACGTATAGGGCGGCTGGTCCAGCCAAGCCAACAGTGAGTATCTCCAGCGAAATGACCGTCAGGTCTGCCCCTCCCCATCTTCGATCGGCTTTTGCATATTCTTGCCACAGTCTCGCCATTGGCGCTTGCGAGTATATAGCGCCATAGCGCCGGTCAGGTCGATTGTACAAGTAGGCTTGCGGCTCACCGCCCCAGGCAGCTGGGTGCGAGATGTCTGGTGTTCTGGCAGGCAACTGGCGGTAGGAGAAGAAGCAGTGGTAGAGATAGCTGCCCTCGATGATGAAATGGGTAAGGAAGTCGTACGCGTGCCACAAGAAGAGGAAGTACAGCTTCCTAGGCGTGGACTTGGGCAGAGCGTAAGCGGCCAATGCCTGCGCTGACGGCATGAGGGAGAAAGCAACGGCGAGAGAGAAGGCAGTACCTGCATCCAGCTTGAATGGTGGGCTTGTGGCCATTTCCACGGCAGAGGCCATCTCGACTGTCCGGAGAGCCGATGGAGAGACGGGGTGAGATGGACAGATAAATGTGTTGGGGAAGACAATCGAGATATTGCTATGTACTCGGTCGTATCTCGTTCCCGGCCGATCACCAGTAAATCAAATGCAGGAACCAACTGGTAGGCACTTGGGCTCGCCTAATCAGGCTTCAGGGGCCACGAGAGCCACCCAAGCTGCTTTAAGCCAAGCCGAGCTTAGCAGGATATCCTTCCCCAGCTTTTTCCAACCAAAACCTTCCCAACAGGCTGGCCACCCCGCCTTAAGAGGGCGACCCCACGCAAAACCGTTCCTTCACTCAACGAGGGGCTCGAGGGGCTGTGCTTGGTGTTGGCTTGCCTACTCTGGTGCTCGACTTCAGCTCATCACACGACGCACATGGCTTGTTCCTGTCTGGACGATGTCATCCTCTACTCTTTTCTTCCGGCACCTTGAGGCTTCCATGTGCCGGCGTGGTGACTATACACCTCCAGCCCTCCGTTCTCTCGCATGTTACTTCGTCGCTAATGGGCTCGGTCTCGTATCTTTCGAATTAGTGAGCCTACTGGCTGATCCTGCTAGACCTGAGTGAGAATCTCCGGGTTTCAAGCTCTCAAGCGCTCAGGCTCTCGTCCCTCCCAGATTTCGAGACGGTCTTGCGAATATCTCATGAATGGCCGACGGTTGGGAAGCTGCGCCTGAGGCTGACGCCGGAGCTCAGGCTGCAGCCGAACCACTGCAGTCTTTGCTGCCGTGTGATGCTTGCAGGAAACGGAAAGTGAGGTGCAGTAAGGAAGAGCCTTGCGATCGATGCGTCGCGGCTGGGCTACGATGTACCAGAGACATCGTGCGAAAGAAGAGGGGACCGAAGAAGGGCTCAGGCTCCGTGATTGCAAAGCTGCGGGATGAAAGCCAGGCAACGTCACCGCAGGATCAGACCCTGCCTCCATTCGATCTTTCCCCGTTGCAGCTGCAGATGCCTGCTCTGAACCGAACAGTGACGAACGACAGCCCGTTGGAATCGCCACTGACCTCTTCGACCTCTTCCCCTTTTGGCGAGACGTATGGACCACCGTTAGATCCCTTGAACGTCCCGCGCTCAGTTCCTGTGATCCAGAATGGCGCTGGATTGGATCCGACTTCTCATACAGCATTCGCACAGGCAGGGATTCAGTTTCCCGCCTCGTGGCAGATGCAGCCGTCCGAACTCTTGCAGTTTCAAGCACCAATGTCGCCGAACGGGTACATGTCGATCAGCGATCTCGCGCATGAAATCTTCCAAGAGCCGCATGCTTCGATTCTGCAAGGCCCTGCTTGTAGATCCAACGTGCACACGCCTTCACGAACCTCCACCCCACTCACCAAACCCACATCGTTGGATGCATTGTTGACGGGTGTGCCCAGCGGCGGCGCTTCTCCATCCCCAACCGCAGGGAGCTCCCCAACCCAACACCATGGGCCTAAATACTTGTATCGGAGCAACTCCGGCGACTTCCAGAATTCGTATCAGATACAGATACAACTGCTGGCTGCCGAGTTCGAACTGTCCCCTTATTTGATGACACAGTGCATCCGCCAATACTTCCGACATCTCTACCCCATCCGCCCGACAATTCATGAAGGTTCATTCCTTCTCCGGCTCAACCGACCTGATGAACTATCGAATGAAGAGAAGATTCTCATCCTGTCGATCTGTGCCAACGCGGTTCTTCACGCGACGCCGCAATCTGACCTCTCCTTGGACAAGAAAATGCAACTCGCCAAGCAGTTCGTGGAAATATGCCTCTTTTTACGTCGGCAGTATGACTGGGCCGAAACTGCCACGCTCTTATCGATACAAGCCAGTTACCATATCTCCGTTGCGCTTTTCGAGCTCAAGAGACCTCGGGCTCATCATTTCTACCTGCGAGAGGCCATCTCCATGTCCATTGAACAGGGCCTCCACCTCGAATCGACCTATGTTGGCATGGACCAGATCCAAGCAATCTGTTCTCGACGCACTTTTGCTCTCTTGTTTATTACTGAACGGGGTTTGGCCATCCTCCGTAACAAACCTGCCCAAATCTCCCGCCTGCCTCGGCTCTCCACGGAATACTTTGACGACCAGGATGGTGTCATCCTTGCCGGGTTTGCTGCTCTAGTCAATTTATTCTCTGTCCTGGACGAGAAATTCGTTCGCCTCTGGAGCTCAACATCACTCGACTCGGAGTCATCCGGGTATGAACCTTATGAGAACATAGCGGCCATTCAACACTCATTAAACGAGATGTCCTTTGAGAACTTTCACATGACGGACATACAAAGAGCAGATGTCGTTGTTACTCATCAATGGCTACGTCTAATATTTTGGCAGGCCTCTATGCGCCAGGGGCTGATCAGCTACAGTGCGCCTGATCCGATCTTTTCTTCTACTTACCCCATCACCATCGCAAAGAACCTTCATGCGATGATTGCGGATATCAGCCACAGTGCAATCCTCGTCCATGGCCTCGGCATATTTGAGAAGCTCTTTGAGGTTGCGTACACACTGATGGATGCATTGACCATTGCCAACGCAAATTGGTCTGAGAGCCAAGAGCTGCGGTACCTTTTCGACGTGCTGAGTGCGAGTCCAAACAGTCAAAGCATCTATGTCAAAATGCTGAGGACGAAGATCGAGACAGAAAGGAGTCCGGCGGCCAGCCCACCACATCAGGGACCGGGGCTGTTATAATTGATTGGGGAGCGACGGCAGCGATGGCCCGGGAATACATGAGATATGACTCGAATGCGCTGGGAGCTCTGGAGCCCGTATCTTTGGAATACCATACCCCTGGGATATACAATGACATAATGACGGGACAGACGGGCTGTCACCCGCTGTCCCACATGCCGTATTTCGATCTTGGTAACCTGTCATTGTGAACGCGTTTACGGGGTATTCTCCCCTCAATGTATTCTCGCCTATCCGACCTTTCGCCGTACAATACATGTACCTCAACCCACACCTCAGCTGATCTAAGTCATTACCCACTACTGCACAAGACAACATCGTACCATGCAAGCCTTTCGCACCGTGACCAACTTTCTGCTATAGGGTCTCTATACCTCAAGCATCCAAGCTTGCACCTGCTGGGTAGGGTGGACGCTATGAGCTGTAGGTTCTCAATGGACGTACCCATGATCGATAGACTCTCATGAAGTAAATTTCTGAACTACTCTGTTGAGAACTCGTGGAATCTCGTCCGATGCTCACTGCTGTCCATCGCGCTCTCTCTCTCCCTCAGTCGACTCCTTATCCGATGATCCGAGGTTACACGTACTTTCCTACACGGTCATGGTCATAGCCAAGGTTAAGTCAGTCCCCAGTACTCAGTGCTCAGAGCCGTCGTGCTGCTCGATTCCTGCCTGCAGGGTGTCGCCTCGTACGCACGGTCGGTGGGTCGGCCGACGTGTCTCCTCCTTATGGGACCGCGTACGAGGTACATCCACGCGCGGCGCACGTCCTGCATTACCCCTACACTAGACCGTCCCCTTTAATGCGTGGCGGGCTCAAGGGTGTTCTATGCTTAGGTGGGTTTTTCGCTTTTGTGTTCTTTTTGCTCTGGGCTGATCCGTCCAGTTTCGTGCCTCTCTTCCAACTCCACTTGAAGAGCTCCTGCTTGTATCTGAATCGGCTCCAAAGAATCATTCCAGGCACGAACACGATCTCCGCCACAACTGGAAGCCGCGTCAGTAGGCGTATCAAGCCCTAGCGTAGACAGGACTGCCATACCCATAAAGGTCAAGGATTGCCACCCTTTCCATCTGATGTTGTCTCCGTCGTGGGGGTAGTCCCTCGCAGGAATGGCCATGAAGGCAGCAACGACGTTGACTGGTGCCTGGTCAATCATGAGCGCGAGGAACCTATCTTAGTATTTTGGCTGGGTAAGAGAGAGTGCTGCTTACGAAGACGACCGTGATGGTCGTGAACAAGAACAACAGTTGGGACTGTTTCTCGCTGTCTCTGTCGCGCTTGTCGGCATTTCTCGCAAGTGTCAAACCGCCTTGCTTTAGCTTCAGCTCCAGGAGCTGATTGAACTAAGTCGTCGTCAGTCTTCCATCTGAGCTTTTGGGCCGAGGTGAGTGCGATACGCGTTTCTCTGCCCTCTTTGCTTCCTTGTCGAGCCTTTTCAGAATTCTGTGTATTTTCATGAAAGTTGATTCCTTCCAATTCCGAAACTCATCCTTCATGTAGTCGGCCATGGTTAACAGTGTATTGATGACGGTTTGCTGATTATCGAAGACCTTTTCAATCATTTTCAGCTCATCTCTGATATTTCACGTTTCTCGAAGTCCTTCTATTTCAGGAGAGACGTCGTATAGTGCCTTGAACTCTGTGTCCAGTACAGTGTCATCTTTCGATTGCTCTCGTTCAGTTCTGTTGCCCTCGCTGACATCTTTGATATATCCGCTGAACTCTCTGTATCGTTGTGTTTCTATCCCGCCCTTCTGATCATCAGCAATGAGCTGTCGAACCAGACGGATAGCGACAACGAACACATTCGGCAACGCTGTCTTCAAATATGGATACCCAAGTTCCCGATTCTCGGAACCCTCGGTGCTCGTCGGGGAAAATGAAGCAATGACGCAGAATAGAATGCACAAAGATGTGAGGGTGCCTTGCACCTGGGTCCTTGCATAATGCCTCCAATTTGTCACGCAAGATATTTGCGAGGCCTTCCGTCCACGGCTCCGGAAAGGCCGTCACAACCAAATCTGAGGGAAAGGGTCAGATTTCTTCAGACGGCAGCGAATGTCTCTAGGTTGCTTACTTCCCACTTTCCATAGCCATGCTTGATTTACCATCAAAATCTTGGCTTTCGTATTGTCTTTGTTCTTATTTTTTTGACGTGCCGTGTACCGGTAAATGACCTGATCAACGTCCCGGTCCCTGGGTGGCTCATCTGTCTCGAAGTATGATTGATCCAAGGTCTGAGGGATGTGAAGAGTCCTTTTTTTACCTCGCCTTTGCTTTTCGGTCCGTACTCGTCGGCCAGATTCCACATGGTACGAAGGCGAGAATTTGCCAAAGAATTCAATTGCCTCACCTGTTTTCTGTCATGTCGGCGGTCACGGGAGTCAAGATACGCGTCAGTTTCAAAGGAAAGATACGGCATCTGGCATGAAAATTGAGCCGGACGCCTGAAATGCTCAAGATCCTCGGATCCTTACCACAACAGATAGCATATTCCCCTTCTTTGGCACCTTCTCTTGATATGAGCATCTTTGCTATCTCCCTTTCATGTACAAGCCAGTTCCACGTCGAAGCGGCCCCTGCGGCCTCTATCAGGGGGTGTTCCCTCGATCATCTCTTGCATTGACATCCGCCCCCTTTCCCAACAGCACTGCCAACACGTTATGATGTCCGCACCGTGCGGCCCAGTGCAGGGCAGTCCTTCCGGATCCATCCGCGTCCTTGGAATTGATGTCGATGTTTGACTGAAGTATGGCCTTCACTTCATCAACCAACCCTTTTTTTGCAGCGCGGAAGAGATCCTCGATTCGGGACATGTTCCTCATCAGTGGAGTGAGAGTTTCGAATTGAGCAAGCTATTTTGCCTCTCGAGCATCGGCCAGCAACCAAAGATTTCAGAATGTTGGGAGTAGGCGCACTGACCAGGGAGCCCAGCGACAGCCTTATGAGTGTTGCGGCACTGCGCAGGCGCCTGTGGCGTTTCTGGCGCCGGTTCTGTCGTTATTTGTTCTTGCGCCTGGCTCGGCTTTGTTGTGTTCTCGCCCTGGAGCGGTGGTGTCGGAGGCGAGACACCGAATCTCCTGGATGGCCGCGTCCAATCCGGGCGATTGCGGCTGCATTTGGCTGCATTCAACGGCCACTACGGAGTAACGTATCTCTCAATTGCCCTCTATCCTATTCCAATCACCGAGGTCCAATGTACATAGCAATGGGCCTACCCCGGCGCTAAACCTGGCCACTGTGATGTTGCAGACCTTGTCAGTCTGCCAGTCATCGAGCTTGCCACACATGCATTGATGGATTCGGAAAGGGTGACCGGGAAGGCTATCCGAGGTGGTAAGGGCGGCGTCATCACGCATTACCCCACGTACCGCCGTCGCCACTGGTTTCCGTGAAGTGGGGTAAGCAGATGGGAATTGAATTGTCCATATCAACTTTCCGCCCATGGCTAGCCAGCGGGAAGCCAAGGAGAGTTACTCCAGTACATCATGGCAACTGCCTCTCAATGGCGCCGACGGTGCACGTGGTGCACACGACGTGGCAAGTGCAAAGGCCTACGTCCTGCCCTGTCACCTAGGTGACTGTGGAAGTGAGCGAGCAGTGACCTCATCGTGAACGAAAGAAAGTTCGGTTGCAATGATCTGCAGGCAACACTCAATCCTTCACCTTCCTCCTTGCTAATAAAATAACAAACTTGTCTTGAATCCTTTCTCATCGTTCTGCCCCCAATCTGATCCTCACCACAGCAAAGTCAGAATGTCGACCCCTACCAATGGCTATCCCGCCGAAAAGGTGCCTGACGTCGAGGTGCTTCCGGCCCCGGCGACGGCTACTCGTACTCGTACGCCTTCAGCAAGATACAGCAATTTCATCCGCCGTTCCATCCGACGTATGTTTGCAGTCCTCATCATCGTCCTGGTTCTGAAAGTCTGCTACCTTGCCTTCAAAGCAATCTCCCGAGGTTGCCACGGGCAGAGAACGCAAATGTCTTCTACTTACGATTCTGTCGATGACGGTGGTCACCAGCACCCATTTCCACCGATTGAGGACTGGAAACCCTTTCGTGGCAACACTCACTTCGAATTCGAGCCCGCTACTGCGTCTGGCTTCTCCGTCCGGGGAAGTCAAGCCTTCGGCAAGGTCGTCTTTGAGACCTCCATACTATCGAATAAAGTCGTGATCGACTTGGACATCAAGACCAGCAAAAAGGACAAGGATGGCGAGGTCACAGTCAAGGAAGAGAATGGCTACCTGACCGTCGATACTCCTAACGCAGGCAAACTGGAGACCTACGCCTCTGCCAAAATCCAGATCCCCTCCAACATCATCGGCGAGTTCGCCATCCCACAATTCGAGGTCGATGTGCCCCGTCACATGGTTGACTTCAGCGGCCTTCCCGAGTCCCTCGAGATCAACACCTTCAAGGTCCGCGTGGGCAAGGGATTCATCAAGCCGGGCCCTGTACACACTAACACGACAAAGATCTCGATCGGCAACGGTGCATTGAAAGGCTCTCTCGTCCACGCCCGTTACGAAACCAGCGTCGATGTAGGCCATGGTAACGTCACCCTCGATATTCCCGACATCTCATCGGGCAACCAAGGCGCCACAAAGATCCACCTCGGCAATGGGCACCTCAAAGGCACACTCTCCATCTACAACTCCACCACCGTGGACGTCGCCTCAGGCAGTATTTACATCGGCGTTGACTTCAAACACTCCGACCCTCGCGCCAGCCTCTCGACCAAGATCGCGTCCGGAAACTCGCGTGTGTACGTCAACTCGATTGCCGCGGAGCGTCTGCTTGAATCGTCGCACACGTCCATCAATGGCGACCAATTGATCACATATCCGTCCAATTTTCAGGGCACGATTGATGCGAGAGGCGTGGCTGGTGACATCAAGCTTGCAGGCAAGGACCTTGCGGTCGAAAAGGTCATTGGTGGCCTTGTGGGCCGACAGGGAGATAGTAGCCGGAACAGCATCACCGTCAAGTCCGTGAAGGGCCAGCTGGATATTCTTGTCGGAGACGAGTAAGCGTGAGAGGTATGCAAGAGCAATGCCCGGGTTAAGCATAATTACGCGGTGCCTGCTGTGGTTCTGGGACAAAGTAGGCAGGCAGCGACAGGCACGGCGATCATGGCACATGGGATGCATGCATGTAGTGGTTAGTCATTGCACTGTTATGTATTATATCCGTGGCTCACTACAGCAAGTCGAGCTACCATCAAAAATGACGAAGATACAACTCCCTTTCATTTTCACAAACTTTATTTTCCCCAGTCTGGATGCTCGTCCTTCATGTCCAGTGTGCCCATGCCAGTACTCGTATTCTTCCTTTCCGCAAATCCGGAGGAACGACTTCGAACAAATCACGTACCGGGGTTCCCTTTGATGCATATCCACACAGACAATAACACCAGCCCTCCTGTGTCGCGTGGGCCATCTCGAGTCTAAATCCAACGCCAACTCCAAATTCGACTCCAAACACATAAACACCAACCAATCCTCCCTCCCTCCCTCTCTCTTTTTTATCCCTCACCGTTACGAACCCCCCAAGTCGAGGCCCTCCGGCGTCATCTTTAGCCCATGGAAGAAAGACCCGATGTTTCCCCCCTTGGATGGATAGACGGACGGCCGGACTAGGTCCAGGTGATGGACGGACGGCGGCACAGTTGTGCACTCCCGGGACATGCGATCGTTTTCTCGGGGTATACGGGTATACGATGAACTTTTTGCCTTGGGCTCCTGCCTCCTACATGCATGTTCTATCCGCGAGGTATAAAACGTCACAAATTACCATTCTCCTTCGTAGATAACAAATCATCCCATTTCACGTACTGTGCCTGGTTCATTTCATTTCATTGCCATGCGTTGCATCCCTTTCGTCTCGGCGACTTCGTCGATTGCCTCTGCGCCACTTGCCATTCGCTTCACCGGCCCAGGCCGACCGATTTTCCCATGCCGGCAAGGTATCCCCCCGTCGCCTTTGCTGCGTTCGTGCCCGCCTCTCCAGCCCTGCCGGCCGCATCCGTCGCCGAGCTTGCGGCTTCTTTCGCGGCTCCGGCTCCAGGCAACGACGGTGTTGGTCCCGCCGCAGAGGAGATTTCACCTGGTTGCTTCGCACTGTCACTCGATGTCCCTGTGCCCGCTCGTGTGGCCGTGCTTGTTGCAGCGTCTCCTGCTTGCTTCGCTGTGCCAGCGGCAGCATTTCCGGCCTCCTTCGCCGCGCTCCCGGCCTGCCCAGCGGCGTCGGCACCACCAGACGGGATACTTGCCAGCCTCTCGCCGATTGCCGCTGGTGTGGGTGGCGCCGGACTCTGCACTTGCGCCTGTTGACTTGACGTCCTTCTGGGACCCAACTTTGGGGGCGATTTGATTCCACTTCTGATTCGCTCCACGAGGCTCGGCGTTGGGACAGATGTCGGAGGCGATTTCACCCCAGAGGGGGTTCGATCGAGTTTCGGTGGCGGCGACTTGACCCCGGAAGGGAGGCGGTCGAGTTTTGGGGGAGGGGACTTCAGTCCCGAGGGAATTCGTTCCAGTTTTGCCGGAGGTGGTGACTTTAGACCGGAAGGGAGACGATCGAGGGTTGGTGGCGATTTCACGCCCGAGGGCCTTTTCTCGAGTTTCGGCGCGCTCTTCGCAGCATCCTTGGGGACATCCTTCTTTGCTTCCGAGGGTCTTTTCTGCAGTTTTGGTGGCGCGGGTCTCTTTGCTCCTCCGGCTCCAAAGCCGATGCTCGGCATGCTGGGCAGATAGGACGCCGCTCGGGAGGTATAGCCCTGGCCTGTCTTGGCGGTATTTAAGGCCCCGTCAGAGACATTCTGGCCGGCATTCTGAGTACTACCCGCTGCGGCTTTTCCTGCCTCACTTGCTTTGCTCGCTGCCGTACTCAACCCCTTCTGCACGGTTTGTGTCGCATTCTGGGCTGTCGTGCCTGCAGCATCAGAGACTTCTGCTGTCTTCTCCTTCACCGGAGCAGGCGTACGATCTTTAACTTGGTGGATTATCGGTGCCTGTCTGGCTGCGCGTTTTGTAGATTCGATGGCAGGATTATCGCTCGGGTTTAGAGTATTCTTGACAGTTGGCGTGACCACGTCGGAGACTGCACCTGCTGTCGTTTGGGCAGCAGATGTGGCGGCATTTGCTCCTTTCGATGCAGCGTCCGCTGGCTTTCCTGAGGCTGTATCTAGCTGCCGCGATTTGGCTTCCTTTTTATCTTTACCCGGACCCGACATGGATGGCATGCTAGGTAGAGACGGCAAGTACTGCGACGCTTGCTGGACGTAGCTTTGCCCTTGGCTTGTTGCTCTCTCGGCTACCTGCTGCGCTTGTGCCGCTTTGCTCGAATCGACGGGAGCGGATTTCTCCCCTGTGCTGGTCGCCGGCGTACGGTTGACGTATGGCATGCTTGGTAGATGTTTGTAGATGTAGGTTGCATAGCCTTTCGTCGAGGATTGCAGGTCCCTGGCCTGTTGGCCTGCAACATTTCCCGCGTCGGCAGGATTTTGGCCAGCCTTTTGAAGGTTGCCGGCGATCTTTTGAGCATCCTTTCCGCTCGGCACGTTCGGCATGTAGAAGTACTCGATCGCCCTTGTCATGAGACTCTTATTTGTCTGCTCTTGGATCTTCTTTTCCAGTTCGTCGGCTTCGGCTTCTCCTTCAGCAGCCTCGTCCACCTTCCCGCCATTTGATTCGCGTCTCAGAAGCCACTTTTTCTGAGCCGCACGAGACTGTTTCTTCTCTTCTTCCTCCATCTTGGTCAGTTCTTCCTTTTCACGTTCGACGGCAGCCATATCGATATCCTCGAACCCGATCTTCTTCAGAATCGCACCAATAAGATAGCGGTAGCGCTGATGACTGCTCACGTCTTCAGACACGTCGAAGTTCTCCACCGAGGCCAACCCTTCGACCTTTTGCAGACCAGCAACACCATATTGGATTGCCGACGTGCGGTACATGAACCCGAGGACATAGTCATTGACCGAATAGACGTTGACAAGTCGACCTGCCACCGCACTGCGAAGGACTCTCCAGTCGCTCGTGTCACTCGGAGTCGGACCGCCAATCAAAACTGCGTTTTCGACGAGCCCGAATTCCTTCCGTTTCGCCAGGCTCATGAGGCAGGTATAGATGACTCTTGCTCCAAGGGAATATCCGATCAACGTGACTGGTCGTTCCCCTTGAGCGCGGTTGATAAGGGCGTCGGCCAGGACCTCGCCAGCTTTGTCGGCTCGACTTTTGGCGACGCTGAAAGGATTGTCGACCACCCTCGCCACCTTCATCAACGCCATTGGCCACATCGCTGCCGCGAGGTCTGCAAAAATTGTTTGCGCAATGATTTCTTTCTGTGCGTAGCCCCATGCGGCCGACTGCACCATCCCATTCATTGCATTGCCCAGGTTTAGCAACGCTTCAAGCTCGTACTTGAGCGCGAAAATTTCAGCGCCTGTCCCCAGAGACCGCCATGGCTTGACAACTTCTTCTTTCTCGGTCAACCAGCCGGAAATGCCAATTGTGACGCGAAGCTTGTGGTCGTGCTCGCTGGCTTCCTGGGCGCCTTGGTCTTCGTCTTCACTGGTCTTCTTGTTGCTGCTGCCGTGAACCGGGAGGAACTGAAAGTCCTCAACCTCGCGAGCATATGAGTCCATCATCTGGCCTGTCATTCTGCCACCATAGGCACCAAACAAACTACCAACGAGAACTGAGCTTCCAGCGACAGAACCCAGATAAGCAGCCGCAGAGGTGGCGCCTAAGCCCAGTCCACCCATGACGGAACCAACCCCTGCGGCCACAAGAGGGGCAGCCATGCCGCCCGTGACGCCAAGGATCGCAGCTCCCGCGACGGTGGCGTAGCGGACTCTCCTTTTCCTCGTCTCCTCGTTCTCCTTGACCTTTTTCTTTATCTCATCGTCAGCCGTCATTTCCTTTGCCGCTTCCAGGAGTCCCTTGGCCGTAGCATACTCATCTTGCTCGAAAGTCTTGAGCGGCAATTTCAACGATGAAGTCAGGTTGAGTAGAAGTACGCGAGAGTATGCGTTGTAGTGCTCCAGCGACAAGAGCAGCAAAAGTATTGAATGGAGAATTAATGTCCGCTGGTTCATGGCCATCTTGGTCAAGGGCGTCCGCGTTGGCGGAAACACGTCCTTGAACTTCAGATTAATGGCGCGGTTGCCAGCTTCCATGACCTTGCCGGTGGTATTTGGGGCCTGCGGCATCGCTTTATCGGCTCTGGCACGCTTCTTCATCTGTTCCTGGGCAGTCCTTTCCGTGTTCACGACTTGCCCCACACGCAAGATGACCTGCTCGCGCCAATCGTCGAAGGCCTTGAGAGAGTTCTTCTTCAGATTCTTCATTTTCAGGGTGGAAAGGTCCTTTTCGATCTCTGCCTTGAGTTTGCGTTCTCGGTCATAGGCGCCGACGTCAGCGCTCGCAGGGTCCGCCGCCATCAACTTTTCGTCCTCGGTCATTCCCGCCCGAAGAAGACTCTTATCCAGGCCAGCCATGGCGTCGAAGTTGTCGACGATTAGTTTTCGCATAGACTCGGTCGCATTGGCAACGAGTAGGGTCAAGTCGGCGCGCTGACTCTCATCGAGGATGGTGGTGAGATCGGTCTCATCTTTGTTCTTCTGGCCCTCGACGGCCGGCTGAGAACCTTTTCGCTCGGCCATGTCGACTGACGACAGTCTGAACTACTGGAGACTACCAACAAAGTATTGGTGCGGGAGGGCTGGACGAATGGCAGGCTCAAACTCGCGCCAGCTGAGGCTTGGTTTCCTCAGGGGTCAGTCAGCACACACCATTACCGTCTCGATGGCGAAGCGGAACAGGTGACGGTCAAGACATGAGCCAGCGAGAAAGCCGTCTATCATATTGGAACTCAAGTGCAGAGCGATGGGATGTCAAAGTGTGGCGGTGCAGGCCGATTTTAATAGGAAGCCGAAAAGCTGGCATGTCATGACGTATGCCCGCTTCACAAGCTGGAATGATGCTGGAAATCGACTCGTCGGGGTCCCTGCAAACCACGATCTTTGCCCAAAGGGTCCGTACTTGGATGCTGCAGGGATGTGTGGTGTTGGTGAGCCCGGGGAGCGAGAGCCGGAAGGAAAAGTGTATAAAACGTGTAATTCTCTTACTTCATGGATATCATTCCACCGTTCAATCCTCGTCCTTGCGTGGGCACGTCATCTTCTTAGCTTTTTCCAGTCCCCCAAGAACTCACCAAGGCCTCTAGAAAGCTCAAGCACCCTGGGATATGCATTGCTTGCCAATTCTTTACTCCAGTCGCCTTGCTTGTGCAAATGCTGACAAAATGCCACGGTGAGCCAACCTACAGAATGGTGCCGAAGCTGTTGTCGTGTCAGTTCAATGCATAGAGTGTCAGGCACGGCGCAAGACTCACCCAAACGTCTGCTTGATGCTGCGGACATAGTAGCCTTCCCAGTTTCTCTGCACCACCTCTTCCTGTCCAACAGGCACGCCAGTCCAAGTCACCCGCATATTGGTCACTCGGTCGACATCATTCTGGTCAAAGACGATCTCTTGTGTGCTCACGTGCCCTTCTGGCCATTGAGCTAATCTCCATGTCTGGACCAGCTTCTTGGGTGGGCTTAGTTCAACAAACTCGCCGGAGACGTTGCCGTCGAAGATGGAAAATTTCCCACCGGGCTTGGCGCCTTCGAATACTCGAGGAGGTGCCCGCGTGAAGGCTGCCAGTCGCTGAGGGTCGGTGAAGGTCTGATACAGTTCTTCGGCGGTGGTGCGGAATTCATCTGTAGCATTGACTGTGGTAGTGTTGACAGATGATTTGCCGGAGGTGGAGGTCGTGGTGGGTGCAGGAGACAAGGGTTTGCGTTCCTTCTCAGGATGCCACGTAGGTGTTGCAAAGCCACTTGACGGATTCGAGCCCGGCGGGTGTTGTAAGTCCTTGCCGTGCTCTTCTATTAGGGCTGGTCCGAACTTGGAAAATACTTTTCTCAGTTGCGGGACCAGTTTTGAGCGGACCAGGTCTTTGACAGGCTGTTTCTCCTTCTTCTCCGAATAAATGTCTATATCGAACTGCGAGAGTTTTGTTAGCATTTCCGACTGTTCCTCGGGACCCTCCGACCAACACGTACCACATATTCATCAGGCTCCGTGTCGTACGCGCACTCGGGAACTTTAATGCTGCCGCTGACGTCGGTGCCATCTTCTGTCTTCCCTGCACAGTATGAGCCGTCTCTTGTCCATGTTTCATGTCACCACCAGGCCCGTACCTTCATACTCGAGCTGCAGCGCAACATCGAAGATTGTGATAACTTTGCCTTTCCGTTGGCTCACTTCGACGTCACCATCCATAGAGATGAGTTTTGAGATCTTCGCTGACACTCCATTCTCTTCTGCCGACACTTGTTTGACCTCGGTGTCCAAGTACTCTTTCGCCCAGGGACCGGCATCTTTGGTCACCCAATGCCAGTTGTTGGGATTATGGAGCATGACGAAAAGGGAGTGTGGCAGGCGTACTCAGTGGGGTCTCGAAAAAATATCTGTCTGGGCTCCAGTCAGTCTGGAATTTGGCGAAGTAACTCGATTGCAAACTAGCGTGTGAAGGAGAATATTCAGATTGTAGGCTAATTGCCATGTAGCTGATCCGCATGTAAAGAGTACAAGTCTTCTCAGACTGGTGCCAGCTGGTGTCTCATCATCGTAACAGGGCAGAAGGGCACAATTTCACGTACCGTTGCGCGACAGAATTGGGCCGACCGGATCAGAATGTGGTGTCGTTATTACACAGTGTTAGCTGAGCGGGCTACTTTGCACTGGATCCTGAAACGCAACGAGGTCGAGTGCAGCGAACACACGTGGTAGCTAAATATCTGAGAACTGAAGGGCGAGTTCATGGAAGCGTCTAGCACCAGTCGGCCTGTGGGGTTCGCAAATGTGATTCTCGGTACCGGGTACGGAGTAGCACAGGGCATCACGCCGTCATGGCCTGCCAAGCCCGTGGATGTGGGCCGAATAGCCACCACGCAACCCATTCGTCTGTCGTGATCCGCACTCGCCATTTACCTAAGCCGTCGCTGTCGCTGTCGCTGTCACCAGTCACTACCAGGACCGCTTTACATATCGACCCAGCGTGTGGAACCCAGCGTGGTTCAATATGGGCTCAGCCACCAGGATTGTTTCACGGTGGAGGACCACAACCGCTCAGGGCGCGCACACACACACAACACACCATCGCAACCATCAAGGGCAAGAAGATCGGCCTCCCTGCCAAACGGACTGTGCCGGACAGTGATCTGAGGGGATCTGGCTGTAGGTTATATCGTGAATAGGCGATGCTGAGGGGCATATTGGCAAAGGGCTACCTCCGGTCTCAGTGGCGATATTTGGTACCTTTACGGCAGCCACCCTGCTATGGCGCTCTACAACTGGCGGAATCACTGAAGGGTTGCGCACTGGTCCGGGTTGTTCTTGTTGCAGCAGGAGGCTGGGATCGCATCACTCACAATGGTCAACGAGGCAGCGTCCTCTATCTTTACCTCGCCGTCAAGAGCATTAAGTGCAAGGTTCGTTGCGCATAGAAGAGTCATGAACAAAATGAACTTTGGAACCCGCCCTTGGCATTGTGCACTATCATTGATACTGAGCCCCAAGAGCCAAGTTGATTGCATGCTGTATGTCAGTCCTATGCACTTCTGCTCCAAGCATCAAGCATCCCTAGACGCCATATCGTGATCCTGACTTCACAGCTACTTTGCATTTCCGCCTCGGCCCATAGCGCGAGTAACAGGTCTCTCTGCCTGACCCTGAGCGACTTTCTTCGGCGAGTCTTTCTTCGGAGTATCCGTCTTCGGAGTATCTTTCTTCTGAGTCTGCTTCTGTTCCTAACGGGCATTCTCAACATACTCGGCACTCGGTTTCTCGTACTTGGCGCAGAAGAACTTGGAGCTATTGCGGGACAGCCAGGTGGAGAATTTGCTGAGCTCGGTCTTCAAGCGTGAGACGGCTTCGGCGTCCATATTGGTCTGGGCCTGCGCGAGGCGTTAGCTTAACACAATGCGAAGAACAGCGTGTTATAAAAATCGGAAAATGACTGTGAATCAAGCGGGAGAACTTACAATCATTTCGGGGAGGTTGACAATCATGCGGGTAAGATGTTCGGCGCCGTAGCAGTCACCTGGCCCTTTGCCCTCCCAGTCCTTGTACTTGCCGGATTCCCAGAGCTTGCGGACCTGTAGTCAAGAAGACGATCGTTAGGAGTGATGGGCGTAAGAGATTGGGTGAAAAATATACCTCTGCCAACTGGCTTCGCTCAAAACGGTAAAGCAAGATCTTCCCCACCGCCTTCTCGAAGTACATCTTCAATCCTGCACAGAATTCCTCCAAAATATCTGCCTCGGCAGACCCAAGACGACGGTTGATCTTTTCTTCGTTGAAGTACTCGTCTATGATGTAGTTCGCAGGCGCTTGACTGGGAAGAGGGACAAGAAGCAGTGATTTTGTGACATTCTCCCAGTCGTCGACGAGAAGATTTTTCAGGTGGTCGGGGACGTTGATGCGGATCGACGGGCGCGAATAAAAGGCATCTTCCTGTTCATTCATGATTAAGTAAGTATGGGTTACTCCTTGTTCGACGTTCAGGCAACGAAATTTCAATCCTTGGGCAAGGGCATTCAATCCTGGGAAAAGGTTTCACGTCCTGTCAACGCGGTCGCACTGGCCGTGGGTCCTAATTGGGAGTCGGAGTGGACATAGGTGCTGGTGCAGTGTTGACTTTGGTATCCTGGCTGGTCCTGGAAAGGTTTCCTGGGACAAGATGAAATGTTCCGAATTCAACAACTTCACCTGCGAGCGCCAAAAGGTCCAGCGTGTTAGGCTCTCGGTTAGGTGGAATTCTGGCACGCGCCGCCAATAGCAGATTATCAGCACCCAGACCAGCGAACTCCTGTTGATCGCCGTAATGACTGCTGATGCGAATGTAGCTCTCTTCAACCCTAATGCTGTCGTCACCATGTGTGATGGGCTCGCCAAATGTGCATGCACGACCTTCCTGCTTGCATCGCTTGCAGGTCGGCTTGGAGCCATCACATCTGATACCGCTTTTAGCGCAGGTCTGGCAACCTTCAACGCGAAAGTCGGCTGGTGCGTCGAGACCACGTGAACCTGTGACGGCGGAGGAGCAAGGTGCGAACTCATTCGCAACTCGCGCAAATTCAAGCAGAGTCTCGGCACAGTCTTTGCTCCGCTCAGTTTGGACTTTGGCCACAAATGCTTGTATGATTTTGTGTCCCTCCTGTTTTTGCCATGTGACCCAGAAGGGTGAAGAGTCAGGAAGCTTCTTCAGAAGTTTCCAGGGACGGTGTACCAAGAGGTCGTATCTCAAAATTGCAAGAAGATCATGACGAATGCCCACGAAGATGGCGTCCGGTATGGATCTGATTTCCTCCTCGGCCCAGCCCTCCGGAAAGAAAGTGCCGCTGCGATTGACTTTCTCAAGAAGACGGTGTGGCCAT
This sequence comes from Phialophora expanda, assembly GCA_016109585.1. NCBI lineage: Eukaryota > Fungi > Ascomycota > Eurotiomycetes > Chaetothyriales > Herpotrichiellaceae > Phialophora > Phialophora expanda. The sequence goes on from JADWPR010000016.1 coordinate 391,690, forward strand.
CTCAGAGCGTCAAAGGGTGTGCCAGATCCTGGCGGATCAACCTCCAGATCTTCTTCCGGGACGCCGTCCACAAGATCCTCGTCATCTTGGTGGTCACTCTGCTCAATCAGAGAGGTGTGACCAGCGGACTCTGAATGATGTTGATGTTGAGGGGACTGGGCCGGGAGACTGCCGATTGCACCAGAAGAACGTCGTTTGGTTGCCTTTGCAGGCACTTCGGCGGAGAGTTGTTGCGAGACAAAACTTCTTGACGAGCTACCTGACGCTGTGCGGGTGCGCAATGTAGGGGCGGAAAGCCTCTTAGCTCTGTCTGTGTCATTTCCTTCTGGTGCTTTTCTCTTTCTTGTTTTGACTGGAGAAGGATTGGCGATCAGTGGCAGCAATCGTATGGATTTCTCAATTGCGATGCCAGCTTTGATTGCAGCTTTGCGGGGCTGATACATAAACTGTCGCAGGCCAGCTCTGTCGTCGGGTTCTTGAGCGGCGGCGGCGATGTTATCGTTGTCCTCTTTGGCTTCTTCCTTTTCTTTGTCCGGAGCCAGATCGTTGGCAATACTGCTAGGGGAAGACGTACTGGCAGGTCTCCGGGGTCCAATATCCAACTTGTGTCCAGGAGCGTTTTGCAAAAAATCCGAACCGGTGAGAGAGCCAGGGTCACGCGAATCATCCAAAGGGGGCATCAATCCAGGGGAATTTTGGACACGGGGCAAACTCGGCATAGCACACTGTGTGGGACGGGAATCACCACTAACCTTTTCGATATCGTTATCACGAGCACGCTTTGACCCTCTACCACCGGCAGCTGGGACCGATGATGTTCTTTCCTCTGAACCTCTTCCGGAACCAATCTCCGAACCTTGACCACGACGCGACTTGGAGGTGGTCTTGGCCAGAGCCTTTTGCGCTTGGGTGTGTTCTCGACGGAGCTGGGCTGCTAGTTCACGGTTCTCGTCGGTCCATTTCCGGAGTCGTTCGAATGAGACCCAGTCGTCCCAACTGGAGAAGAAGTTGTTAGATTGTGAACGCGAAAAATCAAGAGAGCCAAGGTGAAAACGAAGCAATTTGCGCGCAGCTAGAGGTGGTCAAAAGAAACACGAAAAGGAGTCAATCCCAACTTTGAACCATGCAGTTCCAGGGCTGTCGACAGTCCCGTCAAACATTGCCACGGCCTTGGACAACGTGAAAATGGTAGGACAAAGAGCAGGATAGGACACGGCAGGAGATCGACACGCAGGTAAAACAATGGGACAGTGAGACTCACGTGTTCTTCCATCCTTTGTAGTGGATCTTGTACTCAAAAGGAGACTTTGGGTCTTTGGAATCTGTTCGTCTCAAGTCCTGGATTTTGGCCTCGTACAGGAATTCACCGTGAAAGCAGAGGACCTTTTCGTTGTTCTGATAAGTCGATTTGCTCTCACCAGACTGCGGAGCCATGATGTTGCAGAGTCAGTCTCCACCCAGCAATTCACGGCATGGGTCGATGTGGTTTCGAGGCGAGTTAAAGAAGGGGAATCGTGGTAAGAAAGAGCCGTGGCACTCCTCACGCTGAAGGAGATGTCGCCAGCCAAGGAAATAAGAAGGGACGTTGCTTTTCGGAAGGAGATGCAAGACGAAACAAACGAGACAGTCAGTGGTGGATGAGTTGAAGAGTCGAAGGCGAGACGAAGTGAGCGATCGAGCCAAGATCGACGCTCATTGGCGGGCCAGGACGCGTCCGTTTGCCGAAGTTGTCCCGGTGAGGCCGAACCATCTGCTGTGAATGACAATGAACAGTTCAAGCCACCTCACGCTCAGGATCTGTGCCTGGCAATCACTGATGGACCTGCGATAATGCCGGGACAGCGTGGTGAGACGTCTCGTTCTGGCGCCAGCACACTTAAGGATAAGAACCTCAAAGCCTCAACACCACACTCCTGGATGGTTCCGTCTGGAGAACAATCAACCTCGCGTCCACAACTTACAAAGACCCCAGACAGCAGCGGCCCCGCTCGTCAGAGTCCCTTTCCAGCAAAGACAACAGCAGGGACCCATCCAGCCGTGCCCACCGCACCAGGCGCTTACCAGGTCCCTGGCGGCCAACAAGCTGAGGACCCAGACTGGCGGTTTCTGACGATCTCAGAGTTGGAAAGACTCTTGGGGCCTGATCACCAAGTTTGCCGACAGCGACGTGAACGATTGTAGGAAGATCGTCAGCGTCAACAGACCCATCACCAAGTCGACCACGTCGAACCACTCACCATCTGCACCCCGTGGGAACCTGGTGCCCTCAAGGATCTTGGAGGCCCTGAAGGCAGGAAGTTGCAGCCCTTCCTGACACAGTCAGAATTCGAAGCTCTTGTGAGACCTCATCTCCCGGGCCGTGACTTTCGACGTGAACGACCAACCAACGATCCTGGACATCTGCATTTCCAACAACACTTCAAGATCAATCCAAACCTCCCTCTTACGTCGTCGGACTTTCCTCTCCACCAACTTTGCCACACGACTGAAGACGCCGACACAGCTGGCAAGGTAACAGACATTTCTGAGAATCCTGCGATATCTCTGCCAAGTGGAAAGACGCATCTTGATCATCAACAATCAAGTCAGGGCGTCAATAGCAGTCCACAAGAACAAGGCTTCTCATCGTCAGGGGCTCACACCGTCGCCGCAGCGACACCAGCAGCACGCGGGTCAGACGCCAAAGAAAGTGATATCATTACCTGATCCGGTCGGCATCGACGACTAAGCGACGTGAATGTCTGGTGGCATCAGCTCAGAAGATCTCGATACCTCACATCACTAGGACAATAAAACCTGCAGTGCAGACAGGTAGACAGACCGGGAGGGACTGAAGCTAACCACTGGACGCTTGCAACGTCCTGTTCTGTGCAGATTGCGATCTATTCGGGAGAGCTCAAGAGTTCTCTTCCAATTCTTGCGTTTTGCCATCGATTCGAAGCGGGGGGCCCCCAACAAGAGAACAAGTGCCCCAGCTTTCAACCTACACCCTCCTCATTCATCACTCATAAAGAACCCCTTCTAAAGCCGCAGCACCAGCTCCAGCTCCAGTTCGAACCGACACGTTTCGACGCAAATTCTCAAAAATGACGACGCCAACCCCGCCCTCGGAATCCCAAATCCTCCATTCCTACCTCCTGCACCCCTCGCCCCTGCCCACAATCCTCCCATACCACTCGTTCCTGGCCCTCCTCCCGAAGCATGCATCCTCACTCCAAACCACCCACGCCACGGAACTGAAGCGCCTGTACCGCGACCTGCAGTTCCAGCGCGCCGTCGTGGTCGACGACGTCCGCCGACGCATCGAAAGCGAATGCACAAGGAGTGTGTCCCTCACGGCGCAACTGGCCAGAAAGGTGCGCTGGGAAGAACACCTCAAGCGACAGCAGCAGAAGCAACCACGGAATCGCAAGCGGAAACGAGGTCCAGAAGACGAACACAGCGACACGTCCGACGACGACGACGACGACGACGACGAGACCAACACGACACGACACCCCGACATCGACATCCAGATCCAGACAGACACGGCCATGCACGATGGGATCCCTCTGTCCAATACTCTGGTCCAACCGACGGGTCCGTCAGCGAAGCAAAGTCCCTACCACGACGGCGCGTCGCTCCTCCGCGCCATGGAGACTGCGACTCGAGATCTCAACTCCGAGATCGCGGACCTGGAAGCCGAGATCGCGGCCTTGCGCCGTGCGTGCGAAGAGACGGTCGGCGGACTGAGCGATCTGCGGTATGGCCGGTTCGTGAGGGCCAGTGGCAGCGGGGGCGAGTTTGCCGTGGAGGACGAAGTGCTCGCCGCGCTGGAGGACTTCAAGGAGAGGCTGGCGGCCAAGGGGCGCGAGGACGGTCCAAGTTGAAGGGTGGTGGTGTCCTTGCTTGGATTGGACTGAACCGTCAAGCTGAATACGTAGTTCTGTATTCTTGTTCCAATCTTCAGGCATGGAGACGACAATCTTATCGCTGAGCATGCATAGGATGAGGATGTGAGACAGAGCACAGAACAGAGCGACGCAGGAAATAAAATGTTCGATGATTTGACGTGATTTGTCTGTCGTATCAACATCCAACTCCGTGGCGTATGCTAAATGGTAGGTAAGTACAAAACTACAAACCCGGGAACAGGCTTCATCCGGCTTATCGTTCTTGTGGTGCCCCATGCCCGTTCACCCCCCTTGCTGCATCATATCCCCCTGACAACAGTTCACAAGTTTCAACATAAACCCGAGCAGTCCTAACCTACTTGTGCGCCTCGATCACCTTCTCCAGCTCCTCTTTACTTCCCATGAAGATGCCACTCCGGTCATGAATGTGCTCGGGCTTGATCTCCAACATCCGGTCCATGTTGCTGTTCACCGCCATACCCCCTGCATTCTCCATAACCATTGCCATAGGTGCACACTCGTATAGAATTCTGAGTTTCCCCTTGGGAGATTTCTTGTCAGCTGGGTACGCGAAGATACCACCATACAGGAGCGTGCGGTAGGCGTCGGCAACCATGGACCCGATGTATCGAGCGGAGTAGGGCTTACTGCCCTCCTTGGCCGGGTATTTCAGCGATTCAAAGTAGGCTTTAGTCTTGTCGGACCAGTAGAGGGAGTTGCCCTCGTTGACCGAATAGATGGCGCGTTTCTTGGGGATGCGCATGTTCGGATGCGTGAGGATGAACTCGCCGAGAGCGTTATCCTGTTCAAGCGTAGCGGTTAATATGGATTGGGATGGATTGGGATGGATGGGAACACCCCGAGCATTTACTTACCATTGTGAAGCCGTTGACTGTGCCGCCTTTCATGGTGATGACGAGCTGAGCCGAGGCGCCGTACATGGTAAATCTGCTGCTGTTAGCCGCTTGCAATGTATATGGCCGCAGTTTGCTCATCTCACCCAGCAGCAAGGAGCTCTGTGCCTGGCATCAGCAGATCCTCCGGGGTGGGTTTCTTCCCAATAACGCTGTCCGGCAACTTCATGATGCCGAAGATGGTGCCCACACTGACACCCGCGTCCAAATTGCTCGACCCGTCGATCGGATCACAAGCCACCACATAACGCGCATCGGGGCTCTCGTCAAAGTATATGACCTCTTCCTCTTCCTCTGAAACGAGTGCCCTGCACTTTCCTGAGCCCCGCATGGCTGCCACGAACAGGTCGTTGCCAATCACGTCGAGTTTCTTCTGGTCATCGCCAGTTGTGTTTGACGAACCGGCTAGGCCAGTGAGGTTGATCAAGGTGGCTCGTCGGATGTAGTAGGCAATTGATTTGAAGGAGAATTGGAGGGCGTGGCATAGTAATCTGCACAATGTTTAGCTGCAATGTTCCTGTCCCGCGGGTGCTCTGGTCTAAAAGTACGTGAAGTCACCAGTTGCTTCCTTGTGCTTGCTTTGCTCTTCCGTCAGGAATCTAGTGAGAGTGATAATATCTGTGTTGATCTTCTCCGTGCCGGTGCCAGTCGTATGGCCGTTGGCATCTCCGTTGGTTGCCATCTTGCTCGTCAGGGGAGATCAGAGGCGTGAAGGTGAAGCTGGGACGGGTGACGTCGGGCACGCGATATATGTATGTGACCTCGGTGGAATGGAAGCGGTGCGAAAGGGAATATTGGCCAGGCCAGTTGGAGAAAGCACAGCACTGGGTAGGGCAAATCGTGATGGGAATGAAACAGGCACGAACAAAGCTTAAGACGGAGGATTTTGGCAGGAAGAGCTGTTCTTTTAAGCAGCCTACGTCCAGGACAGTCAATTCCGACCAGCCCCATCTCGGGTGCTGGTGGCAGAGCGGGAGTGCATCATTGTCAACATCACTGGTGTCTGAGTAAGGACGTTCGGGAGATGATGCAGGCCCGTCGATTGCGGAGAAGCCATGCACGCCCGCCTCCGACTGCTCTGCTTTCCATTTGCGATGGGAAGCATTTGGTGAGCGAATGAGTGGCGGGAGGGTCGAATGGAGGGGCAACAGCAGCGGGCGAGCTGATGCAAGCCGAGGAAAGATTCGCCCGGCTCATCCCGAATGCCGGTCACGTGATGCGACCTGCTGCGGAGGGGCCACGGTTGAGATAAGAAGTACGAGGCACACCACGCTCCCAGTACACCGAATCTTCATCACAATCGACCCGGGCGGCATGCCCAGGGCCGTTATTGTAAATTGAGCCCACAACGAGCGAAGCTGCAAAATGCCCAACAAAACAAATAATTTCCGCACGCTGCTCGGTGCACCATTAACCCGAACTACGACCGTCGGGTGCTTCCGGAGCAAATCGTCCAGCGTCAGGGGCTAGAACATTTAGCCCAGGTATCACCAAGATTTTGCTAATATCAGGGTATACTGCAAGGATCACCATGATCTCACAAATCACGCCTCGTTCAACTTCTCGGCTCGACGATAGAAGGGCGGCATCGGCTCCAATTTCTGTCGCAACACCCACACACGGAAATGCCACACGGCGTTCTTCATCTGGTAGCTCATGTGCTTCCGGGTGCTGACGCTGAAGACCTGGTCAAGTTCTTCCAGGGTGAGGGCCTATAAAGTACGTTGGCACCACGCACTAGATATCGACACGGGGCTCGGACGTACCTTGGTCTCGGGAACAAACAGGAGAATCAAACACCACAAGATGAGACACCACGCCCCATACCAGGCAAAGGCACCTTGAGGCTTGAAGGCCGTCAAGAGATGAGGCCAGGTGAAACTGAGGATGAAGTTGAAGCACCACGTTGTCGCAGTGGCGAATGACATGCCCACATCACGAACGTGCACCGGGAATCTGCGAAACCACGTCAGTTTTCACCGGACCAGCTGCAGCAGGCATTTCCACAGGGGAGATGTTTTGTCGGAGCGGGGGAGAACCTACGCCTCAGCCGAATACGTGAAAGGCACCGGGCCTTCACCAGGAGAGTAGAAGACCTGTAAGACTACTGTTAGTAGGCGTGGATGAGATTGCAACCCGATTTTTACGCACCTCAAACAGATACATTCCCGTAGTAACCATGCCGACTTTTGCTTTTGTGTTATCGAACCAGAAGCTAAAGCCTGTCCACAACAGGAAAATAGCCAAGAACGGGAATGTGAACAACAAGAGATTGCGTCGTCCCCACCGATCAATGGTGAACACTGCTGGAAGTGCAAAGACCCAGTTGAGGATGCCGGTGCCCATCGATGCCAGCAAGGCCGATGTTGTGGAGTATCCAGACTCGATGAAGATCGTGGTCGAGTAGTAAGCAATCACGTTCACACCGCAGAATTGTTGTCCGAACATGACAATCCAAGAAGCCCAGGTTGCTCGGCGGTTGCGAGGTACGGTGAAGAGCTCGACGAATTGCGTGAACAGGTTTTTGCCCTTGTGGGCCTTGCGTTCCAGCTCGACGCCGACGTAGGTGTAGTATGTGTCTCTCGCTGCCTGCATATCCGTAAATCTCAGGCGGCGGAAAGAACGGAATGCCTTTTCAGGGTGCCCGTGCTGGATGTACCATCTGAACGACCCGATTAGCGTGACTCTTTAGATTGGGCCGTGACTGGACTTGCCTGGGACTTTCCGGACAAAAGTAGACTTGAGCACAGACGATGAGTGGAAGGACCACGGTGCTACCGAGCATGAGTCGCCAGCCAAGATCCGGAGCCAATCCACCAAACGCAACGCCCATGATGTTGCCGAGCATGATACCTAAGCACGATCAGAGAGAGGTGCCGGCGGTGCAAGGGAAATGCCTTACCGAATGCGGTCCACATCTGCCACATCATCACGAGGGCACCCCGAATAGGAGCAGGTGCACACTCGGCAGAGTAGACAGGTACAGTCGAGGACTTTGGACCAATCCCCAGACCTAAACAGATCAGCATCAAGCACATGAATTCCGGAATCTCAAGGGCTCACCCAGCACGAATCGAGCCAAGAACAAGTTGACCCATGAGTTTGCCACGCCCTCCCATATGGAGGCAACGGCGGCAATGAAACAAGAGATAAAAATGGTGCCTCGGCGAGCGAAGACCTTGTTGCACGGCTCCGTCAACCAGCAACCAAGGATTGCACAGCATACTAAGATGTGTCAGTCGACTGGAGGCTAGAGAACTGGAGGGAAAGAATGTGCTGGCAGAACAAGACTTACAGTACGGGGCACCCACGACAAGCCCAGTCAGGTTGTCAACCATGGCCTCTGAGAAGCGGTCCGTGGTAATGTTCAGTTGCTTCAGATACAAGGCTTGAGCGCCATTATTGACGGTTTCGTCCATGCCTTGTACAGCCGCTGCCAGTGAGCACATGATTACTAGCCAGTACAGCGTCTTCGGCTGATGCCATCGATGGGTTTGTTCTCTCATCAGGACGTCTCGGTCCTCGGGCGTCAACTCTGCGATGCCTTGAGTTTCACTAGGGTTCTGAGCCACCAGGGCACCTCGGCGGAAAGCGTCGATATGCTCGGCAAGGTTGTTGTTTCGACAGAAAGTCTCGACTTCTTCCAGGAGTTGCTCTTTGGGGATCCCGCTTAGTGGGTTCTCAAAAGCAGCGCTCAGCTTGTCCACGTCGACGTCTATGAAGGACTTTCTGCGGGGTCGTGCATCTTCGACGGCGGTGGCTGTTCGCTCGCTCTCGACAGAGTGCTTTTCATCCACGGACTTTTCGGGTTGCGCCATGCTGGCAGTGTGCGTTCTAAAGGTCAATAATCAACTGTGTGGGTCTATGGCTACACTCCTATGAGCCAGGGGAACAAGGCCGAGGGTACTGTAGACTATCCAAGCCGCCCAAGGGGAGACAAGCAAAGGTCAAGGAGGGACAAGAGCAGTCAAGACAGTCTTGTATATCTTGTCCGTCCCACCACGACGGCCCCTTACTGGCATTAATGCGAGTACCGAGCAGTACCAATGGCGGGCAGAACAGCGACGATCAACAGTGAACGTCATCGTGTCCGTTAGGCCACCTACTCCCATGTGCTCAACGGGATAGACTTCGGTTCGTTCTGACAGCCGTTGTTTACGAGTATTGTAGCAGGCCAATCGTGGGATGCGTGCCGCTGCAAAGCTGGAGAATAAAAGTTGGGGCGGCGGCCAGGGTGGAATAGCTATCGACGATGAGGTTGCACGGTGTCCGGTATCCCTGACTCGAACACGTCACACCTGTTGATCAGCTGTGCTGGACGGTTGCAACGCGTGGAGGTCGTTGTCGATCGAGCGTGATCGACCAATGGAAAACGACGACGAAGACGAAGCTCGAGACCGTCTTCGACAACCTCCCGCCCGCCAAGGGACGAGGACCACGAGACCAGCCCACCCTTCCGATTTCCCGACTGCCCGCCCAGACTCCGAGTCACCGTGGAGCCTCCACTACTTGTGCTTGTTTACAAGCACACCTACCTCGGTGAATGCAAGGCATTGACAAGGGTTGTCCATGCAGCCGCTTCGTCCTCCGGTGTGAGGAGACGGGCATAGAGGGTCCTGGAGGCTCAAGGGGAGTGCGAGAATGCCCGTGCAATTATCCATGTCATTCCATCATTAATCGTATCCATAAAACAGTACTTTACTCAAATGGTATCATGCCGGGATAGCTCGAACCAGATCGCTTGAACGCAGTACAGCCTATTCTTGTATAGATTCATCCCAACCGCCGATGTTTTCCAAAAACCTCCTGACCTGCACCTTCTTACCCTGGACCGCACTCCCCAGTGCTTCGAGCCATTGCTCCTCGATCATCGCTACCTGCTGCTTCAGTTCCGTAGTTGCTGCCGCCTCTTGCTCGCGTCGCACATCGTCGGGGTGGTCCCCTGACACTGGACCGTCCAATTCAGCACGGGCTCTGGCGGCTTCGACAGCGCGGCATCTGGCTGCGAGGAGACCGACTTTCACCTCATGCACCAGACAGTGAAGATTGATCTGCGACTCGATAAATTGATAGGTCGATTTCTCTGCATGGTCGAGCAAGGTGTACAGATATTGTTGTGGGAAATCGTGATATGCTGGGTTCTCCACGTACTCGGCATCAGGGATGGCGATGGGTCCCAAATTGCCTAAGTCGTCGGGTATTTTATGGATCACTTCCAGAAGCCCAGGAGCGATGTCCCAGAAGGCGGATGATTGAAGCTCTACTTCTCCACCAACATTCTCTGCAACCAGGTCGAAAAACTTTTGATAACGTACCAGTGCTTCGTCGTAGAATTCTTTACGCCGCTGGAGGTTGTCACGCGCGAAGAAGCCTTCGGTGTCGCGAATTTTGTCCAAATTGCTGTTTTGGTGATAGGGAAGAAGCACAATGGCCTTGTACTTGTCATTGCGCTCGGTGAGAAGGTCAAAGATGTCCTTGTAGATCGTTTCCCGAGTCTCGAACAACCACTTGAGTTGTGTCAGATATTCCAGGATCTCAGGTACTGCGTCACCTTCTTGTTGCGGTCGGTCGAGATTTTGAGCGCTTGTTTCTGCCACGAGTTGTTCCGTCAATCCGTCGATGTGCGTCGTCAGCTGGGCGAGTCGGCCGTTCAACATCTCATGCATTGGATTGATCACCACATCCTGCAACGTGTCGAATTCCGCCTTCAGACACGTCTTCTCGGATTCATTCTCCTGAAGCCGGAGAACTTGCTCGGCTTCCGCTGCTTCAGTGTAGGTAATGCTCCCATCGTTTATTTGCGCCGAGATATTGGCCCTAAAGTTCTTCTGTCCGTCAGAAACTTTCCGCTTGTGTTCCGTGCGGAGGGCTTCCACGCTCAGGTTGTGTCTCGACCTTCTGTCTTTTAGCTCACTCAGGTCGCTCAGCGTTCGGACGAGGTTTCGGTATACGGACAACTTAGGGTGGTTGTTGTTCACCGCGGGGTAGTGCCTCGGATACGGCGGCGGCAAGGTAATGAATCTTGAAATATCGAAACCCATCGGTGTCAACGGGTTAGGTGACATGTCATCCGGTATCAGTCCTGGCTCCCCGTCGTCGTAGACGCCAAAATTCTCTGGGTCTGACTTTTCCGGCGGATAGCCCTCTGCTGATCTGTATACCTCGTTGATGTTAGTTGGCGTCGCGGCCTCAGACAGCACTTCGTGCATTGAAAGAGTTGAAAGTCCCATGTATTTCGATTCCCGTTTAGATCTCTTCAACTTGTGCTGTGCACCATCGGTGTCGGATGCCGTTTGTGATTGCCACCACCGGCTTGGGGTCCTTCCCCGAGAACTCAGTTCATCGTTACTCATACTGGCAATTGGAGAGAGTTCAGGGTGATACTCTCTTGACCACAGCGTGTCTGAGCGTTGAGGAGGGTCGATTCTGATTGCATGCATAGGCGACTGTTTGCTAGCGGGTCCTCTGTTCGTGGTATCCCCGAACATCCGCTGTTTGGCCTCGTCCGCGTTGAAAGTACCATCAACGAATGGGCCAGGGCAATGCTGCCGTCGAATGTTCGACTCTTCGATCACGTACTGCATGAAGATCTGCAATCTTTCGAGCTCGGTGCGAGCTTGACTCTCTTGAAGCAAAAACTCGTGATGGCGTCGAGATGCGTCCTGCATGAATGCGTCATATTCACCACGGCCAAGTTCTGAAACAGAAGACGCAGCCGAAGGCAGGACGCTGTGGGCAGATGCAGGGTTCTTCTGACTCAATGGGGGCGTCGGCAATGCCTTCGATGGCAAAAGTGGCGTCTGGCTGTTCTTTCTCGACAAACCCGGGGGATATGGTGAGTCTATTGGCGTCGGTGCGTTATCATAGCCGCGATATCCAGACCGAGACCTACTATTCGTGCGCAAGCCACGTCGAGCAGTTTCAGGGCTGGCTCGGCAGGGAACGAGATGTCCAAGGGTGGGCGAGTACTCAGGACTCATGGCTGTCGGACTCATACCATCAAACCATGGGTCGGTGTCAATGGTCAAGGCACTCAGATCTGCTCCTTGGCCTTCATGCATACTCAGGCGTTGCTTCCGGCGTTCCAGCAGGCCTTTGGCCGAGGAGACCCGAAGAGCAGCGCTTCTACTCAGTCCTGCAGGTAGAGCTCCTGGCGGGTCTAGGTTAGTAGTTTCAATGTGTAATGGGACGGGGGCTCTGGAGTTTGATCGGGATGTGGACTGGTCTCTCCAATTGGCAGGCGTCGGAGGCATCGGACTGAGCAGGGGGGCCCGCAGCGGAACACGATGACTTGGTCGACCACTAGGTCCAGCGACCTGTGGCTGGGCCAGAGTTCGACCTCCGCCGGTACTCTGTGATCTCGAAGACGCTGGAGGTGGGCCCGGTGGCGGGCCTGGTAAAGGCATCCCTGGATGCCAACTCCTCTGCTGGGAGGATGATCTTGAGGATGAGCCATCGTCCTGGCTAATGGAAGCGCCATGGGAAGGTATGGGCCCTGCTGAAGCTGCTCTCCTCGAAGCTGGCGGTGCTGGAAGTGGTCCGTGATTTGTCTCTATTTGTGGAGGTGGAGCCATGCTTTGTTGCGCCGCCGCCGTATTGATTGAAAGACTGGTCACGGGTACAGGCCGTGTCATGCTGAGAGCAGAGCCTGGCCGTGACCCATGGTGCTGTGAAGAAATACTTAGTCGGCTCGGACGAGGGTCGAAACCACTGACGCGCCCTAGAGCCGGGGTGAAGTACTGCGGACCGCTGGATTCAACAGGCATTTGACCGCTATCAGCAACTGATCCCTGATTCATCGGTGACAAGACCCCAACTGTGCTTGTGGGCGTGTTCGACTGCGTATGATTCCCAGCAGTGAAGGTCGAGTCGGCGGGCGAGACGGTCGAACCAGCGCTCGTTGCCTCACGAAGGGCAGCAGAAGAAGCCGAATAAGGCGGAGGTGGATTGGGTATTCCGTCTGTGCCAATAATGAGTGATGTTTACCATGGACAAAAGAGTCGACATACCTTCTGCTTGTGCCCCAGAAGAACGACCGTCTACCACCATCGACGCTCGTCGACTTCCTCCCACCCACTCTCTTGGGTCGTACGGAGCATTGTAGTTGGCCAAAACTCTTGCAGCCATTGGAAAGGCACTTCGTGGACTCGGCACTGGTGACGCAAGGTATGTTGGAGAGAGGGGACCATGCAAAGCAGGCGCAGAAACCGGAGTATGAGTCGACAAGTCACGAACAGACGCAACGTTGATGTTCAGTGGTGGTCGAGCTGGAAAGTGACCAGGCCGCAGGGGAGAGGCTGGAGGTCGGCCATCCCGGGGTGGTGGTGGAGGAAGAGGAACGATGGCAGTGGGAGTCCTCGGGGAATGTTGATATTCAAACTGGGCGTGTTCAGCCGCATGCAATGGTCGGCTTGCGAAACGATGTTAGCCTCTCTATGATCTGTGATAAGAAACAGAATAGTCGAGGTCAACATACATGGACATGTTGTGAAAGAAGTAGTCCTGCCCAAACGCCTGATGGAGATTGGTAGGCTAAGCGCCCACACGGCTCATGTCACATATGCCCGCTGTGGGCATCGTATTCTTCCGCCATTGTCGGCCAGGTGATTGCGATTACGATATCGACACCAGACCGAGCCTCACGCAGTCAGCGAGAATAGAGACAAGAAGCTTGTTGAGCCTGAATTACCTAGTAGTTGATACCAAAGGAAAGAAAGTAGGCAGGAGGAACTGTGGAAGTGGGGACTGGGGAGCGGCATGAGTTGTTGCTATTCTTTGACACAGGGCTGCAGGCCAAGTCTAGAGCCACGCCGGCTTAGCTGAGAAACTCTCCTCTTTGTGGTCGGAGAATAACTCGTGGCATGGAGCGCCGGGGCCTCCACTGTCGATTGTAGATTGGATGCTGACAGGATACTGGGTACTGTAGATGCAAGACGGGTGCAGGAACCCAGAGCAGATGCGGGATGGTGTTGAGACGACTCATGCAGCCTTTTACCCAATGGATGGTGGGGAGGCAGCTGATGGTGGTTTCGGTGAAAATAGCCATCAAGCGGGACAGGCACAGTCATCGGTCATCGAGGTGCCCACTTGTGCCAGTTACTTCGTACGGAGTAGCAGCCGTGATTCTGTCAGGCTTAGCGCGTCCGGCTAACCTTCCGTAGCCATCTTTGTGTGATATTAGGATTCGACGCGATTTTCGAGTTGGAGAAAATTTGTTGTCTTCCACCTCGCCCTGCACCGCGACAGACTCTCTCGTTGTTCCCTGATCTTGCTCCAAGATGAATCTTGTCCAACGATGACAACCTAATCAGACCCTGCGGGCAGCGAAAATTCTGTGCCGCGAATATGTTGCAACAAACTAAGAGGGATTGCTAACTCGCAGGCTACTAACTCTGAGCGACAGACCCGACAGACCCGTCGTCCCAATCTGACACTGGCAGATTTCACGAGACACTGAGCAACACCAATCAACGGAGTGCTCCAGCTCAAGTTCTGCGTGACAGCATGAATCATGATGGGACTTGGGTGGACAACGAAGAACGAAGGATACACACACAAGCCAGGTTCGTTTCTCACCAGCCCCAGTCTCCTCAATGATGAATCTGCATACCGTAACAAACTAGAGTCTTTGATCTTACGGGACATGAAACTCAGTACGCAACGCACGTCAGTCTGATACTGCGAAACCTTCTACGCACCCCAATTTCTTTGCTGAGCTTCTGAAGCTAACCTTGATTCAAGATATCTGACAGCCACAAACTCTCCTCCCACACCTCTATCGGTTCTGTTTGCTGGGTATGTTCCTGCCCTCTTAACCCTTACACCCAGTCTATTATGATGATCATTTCAAACAATATACGCTGGAAATTACCGGCTGAGGCTTTCGAGTCGCAGAAGATATCAAATGGCTATATCTGATTCTCCAACCACCCTTCAATCTTACTTGTCAGCTCTGCAGAAGACCATGGCTGACGGTTGACCAGATCTGGCGAGGTACGGTGATGCTCATTTCTTTGTCGCTTCAAAAACACCACTTGATGAATGGCACTGGGCTCCGACAGCCATCTTTGGCTGGTTTTGATGGAAATGCCCTATGGAGGCAGGCCTAGAAAACCTCGCCCACTGATCGGATCAACTTCGATATCTGTCAACACACGCTCGTCTGCACTCATGCTGATGATCTGAAGAAAAGTCCAGTACACATATAAGCAGTCGAGTATTCGGTGCCTCCTTGAGTATGTTGCACTATCTTCTACCCTTCTTCCCATGATGAACAATCTAGATGACGAGTCTTATTCAGCACGCTGATGCAGACAAACCTCAAATTACCATTCATGCATTTCCTGAGTCTCACATTCGTCAACAATCCTCATGGCTTCTTAAGATGCGCTGCTGACCTCCTTCAAGCCCAGGTCCTGCGTATCAGTAAAAGTATGTCGAACACCTTCATAAGCCCTCCACTCCAATGTGATGAATCGACACATACAAAAGACAAGCATATGTCCAAGTTAACTTTGGTTCACGAAGACGAGATTGTCAAGCCTGATATCCATCATCGCCGCTATATTTGTTCTGAAAGCTACAATGTCAGGGTACTGATACGCATCTTCGCAGATGTACTCTGTTGAATGCTTCTGGTGTGAGTTCCCCATCATACCCATCGTCATGTTGTTTTTAAGGATGATTTATTCTATTTTATCACGACGGTCAACGTAGCATATGCTTTGACGACCACAGCCTCTGACAGGGCTTAGATCTGATTGCTTCGCAAACCTACCTTCCTTTTTCAAGTCGTTAGGCGCGCCTTAGCTAACTTCAGTCAGCGCAGAGTTCGTCACCAAGTTCCGCGATCCTGTGTGACCGGTTTATAGAAGTCTCTCATTGAGTCAGTGACAAAATTTCCCCCATGCAGGGCTCAACTTCACTTGCTTCCATATGCATGTACCATTCTTTTCAAGTTATCTCAGCCAGTCTTCACCTTTACCTTTCTTTCTTTTGCAGTCGTACCTTAACAGGCTTTGTCATTCCCTTCATTGTGTTCAAGTTGTAGCACTCGATCCAGAATGGCAGGCACATACACCAAGGGCAGGCTTGAGCATGCCCTCAAAGTTTACCGCGAAGCACGAAAAGACTCGAGACCTACCACGAGCAAGGTCCAACGCCACCTCCGCAACGACTACCAGTTTCGACGAGTCAAGCCTCCCTGTAACCTTGTACATATCACCGCTTGGGATGACGACGACGCCTCATCCGACGAGTACAATCCTGAAGCTCCGAAAAAACGTCGACTTCTCAATCCACGAGTATCCAAGGCAAAGCGTCCCAAACAAGATCAGCAACCAGCCAATCCCACACATACCACGCCAGAGAAGATCGAAGACGACTTTGTGCCTTTCCCCACTCTACTGACGATCAAGTTAAGATCTTTACGCGGTAGACTCCTTCTCAACGCCCTTGCTTGCCAGCGTGGTACTGGCTATGAGGACAAGCATGAGAGCAACAAAAGGACGAGGAGAAATAGTCGTCGTGATTCGGGCAAAACGTATCTGGAGCTCCAGGATGAGGAAAGTTGCAAGATCGATGAGGGTACAACCCGCAGCGGTCTCAAGAGGAAGATTGATTCCTCAGTCAAGACCAAAGGGTCTCCTACCTGCAAGCAGTCTAAGAAGCGATGCGCAACGAAAGTCTCTGAAATCCCGTCTTGTGAGCACTGTGAGATTGAGCATCTAAAATGTGGAGTACCCAAGAACGATGGAGAGTCACCGAAATTGGAGCACCACGAAGAGCTAAAGCGAACTGAAGCCAACCAGATCGCATCCGCCTTGATGCCGACTCCTCGCTTGGCTCACACAACACCTTCTCCCTCTCCAGTGGCCGAGAGACCCATCGACGAACTGCGTAGACATTATGTTGAATTCCGGGCCATGCTGGGCACCCCTGTGTTAATGGCGGGATCGTCGCCACAAAACCCCATCACCCTCGCCTCGCCCAGTCCCTCACCTGAGCCGGCAAAGCCTCTGACGTCCTCCACTTTCATCATTAGCACGCCTTGGGCCCATCCCATCGACTTCAAATACGCCGTGAATTCACAGCCACCATGCCACTTCTGCGATGATTTCAGATACGGTATTTACGGGTATGGTCTGATTGAAGCTGAGGTCTCCCGGCGGGCAGATGGACAGCTTCAGGAGTGTCGCAAAGGTCACGGTCTTCAAGGAAAGGAGGCCACAAGAATGTGCGTGGAGTGTTCGCTCAAGCGCCTGTATATGTCAAGATGCAAAGAACACACCATCCACCAGTTTGGCAGCCCGGAGAACGCGCGGTTTAAGGCGTATATTGGGCAATTGCTGGACAAGCGCTATCTGAACGGTCCCCCTATCAAACTCGGCGTTTACTACACCTGTTCTTTATGCACGCAGCCTGCGTTTTGGCGATGTGTGGCCGACCAATTGCGGAACCGGTACGGGGAGAAGTTGAAAGAGGGAGAGGGAAAGGGCAGGGGTTGCGGGTTGTTCTTGTGCAAGTCTTGCTCTGCAAATCTCCGGGCCGACAATGGTGTCCTCAAGCACACAACCGTCCAGAAAACCAGTGGCCACGACTGCCGGCGGGCTGATATGCAATTTCTCTTCCGGGGCAGCTTGCTTCACAAGGCATACAAATAAGCCCGGGCCCACGCTCAGGGAGAACTCGAATTGAGGGTTGATAGAGCTTCGAACTCGACACAAGTGACAAAGGGTGCCTCTTTCGCTGAATGAAACGGAAAGAGCTGGAGACATAGCGTTCTCTATGTATCGTAGTCAACTACCAGGGAGAGGGGGATGATAATGGTTGCTGCAACGAACGTCGAATTGGCGAAGATCATACGGTGCAGCCCACCAAGAAGACATTTAGAGGCATGTGCCTCGATGCGAACAATAGTTAAGCTGGGCTCGAAGAGAATAACTTTACGTTGTCAATAATGCCTTTCCCTCTGGCCGTCCAGTACTTTGTCATGCTGGGCCCGATAAGCGAGTGCCCGGGCGATAAGAATTTTGCAGCTCGTCCTCGCCTTCCGCCCATAAACACATGACAAACATCCACCAACTGACCAACCCTGATTCATGGCCTCACGTCTTGACGAGAGAGACGACAGAGTACTTCATCTTCACACATTCCTCCATCATCAGAGTCCCCGCGTTGTGACCCTCGTGATCTCAGTTTGAGTCCTCCAAACCGCAGTCTGCAGCCGGCGACCGATCACCGCAAGAGATCAGACCGTTCTTCTGTCACAATTTCGGCATTCCGCATGCCTCACCTCATCAATCCAGCCTTGCACGTTTTGGTGGAACTGTACCGAAGACGACTTACACCTTGCATTGTTCATTGACGCTGGATGTCACGTCCGCAACGCGTCCCCTAGATACCGCCTCCCCCGAGCCCAAGGAATCGACCGTGGGCAATCTGAACCCCACGCCCACTTCAGACCCCGACGGGATCGGACACCAGCCTCAGTCGCACTGCATTCCAGCCCGCAGCCATGAGTTTCGTCCAATCTAGCCCTATATCCATGTTGAGCAAGAGCTCATTGAATAGGACATTCCCACCTTCTGATGTGAGCACACCTTTTTCTTGGTTATCGCTTCTGTCTGTCTGCTTTGTGTGCAATTGAGAGTGCCGACAACGGACAATCAGCTGCTGGCCGGAAAGGTGAGACTGCGTACTTGTTCGAAGCCAACAATCCCCCAGACCCGGTATAAGATCTGATGGAGACTGCCCCTCAAAATGGCACCCGGCGGAAGGAGGCGCCACTTGTCAGCCGAGGCACAAATGCCAGCCAGGAACAGATGTGACGACACGGTGCCGCCAGCAAGTCGAATGACATGAGCACACGGGCGGACTGGAGCCGGACATGCTCATTGCGGCCACCGTAAAGCCCTGCGACACAGCAATACAACAAACGACGCCAGCTCTCTGGTCTCTGCCACCGCGTTCACCTTCTGCATGGAGTAAAGCCGCGATCATCCTGTGCTTGGGTTGTGGGGAAGCAAGATCCTCAACCAGCCCCAAAGTCGGTCCCTGATTTTTCCGAGACTGTCGAAATTTCTCTCTGGACGCATTTGGCCGTTGAGAGTACGCCGTCTCGACTGAAGTGCCTGCTTGTCGTTGTCGTCGGCGTTCTCCAGGAGTGTCGTCGTCGCGATTGATATCGACAACAGCGTCGAGTCAACCAGGGACGACATCATCGCCAAGACCACCCAGTCCGGCGTCGCCATTTCAAACAAACTCACCCACCATGGGCCCAGACGTGAGCGCGCACAATTCTTCTCGTTGATGCATTCGTTGGCTGTCCCTGTTGTGTCTTGCGTTGTGCCACCTGGCTGTCGACCAGCCTGAACAAAGCCGCCATCATGGCGGATTGCCCCGTCATCCCTGCCCTCCACCCAGTATGCTGTAGCTCTTATTTTGTACTAGCGTTCTGCTCGATTACGAATACTAACAAGTTGTTCCAGGGCGATGTCACTCAGATCGTGGTGGTGATGGTTGGCTTGCCGGCCAGAGGAAAGAGCCTGATTGCAGGCAAAGGTACGCTGTACCCGCCGCAACCTATCCAAGAAGCTGACCAGATCCTCTTAGTCAAGCGCTATCTGAGGTGGACCTCAGTTAACGCTGAGGTCTTCAACGTCGGCAAATACCGGCGAACAGACAATCCTCACCCTGACGCCAAATTTTTCGACGTCAATAACCCCGAGGGCGAAAAGGCCCGAAAGGCGGCGGCAGAGGCGGCCGTTGCAGACATGCTCAACTGGTTCAAAAACAAAGATAACAAAGTCGCCATTCTTGATGCCACGAATTCTACGAAGTCCCGTCGTAAGTGGATCCATGACAAGATCGTGGAGGCCAACCTCCTTCACCTGTTCGTGGAGAGCAAATGTGATGACGAGGATCTCATCATGGCCAACATTCTCGAGGTCAAAACTACATCGCCCGACTACATCGGCCAGGACCCCGAAGAGGCTGCGAAAGACTTTCGAGACCGCATTCGCAATTACGAAAAGGTCTATCAAACCATCGATGAGTCAGAGAGACATTTGACCTACGTGAAGATTATCAACATCGGCGACCGCGTCGTCATAAACCTCATCCAAGACTACCTACAATCACGCCTTGTATACTATCTCACGAACCTCCACATCAAGCCCCGAAGCATCTGGTTGTCGAGACATGGTGAATCGAGATACAACCTCGAGGGAAAGATCGGTGGCGATGCAGACCTGTCAGACCGCGGTGAGCAGTACGCGAAGTTGCTACCAGAACTGGTCAAACAGTCTGGTCTGCCGAAAGACGCGCCGCTCACAATTTGGACCTCCACGCTCAAACGCACGAGTCAGACAGCACGATATCTGCAGGAAGAACTCGGCTGGGAGAAATTACAATGGAAGGCTCTCGACGAGCTCGACAGCGGCGTCTGCGACGGCATGACTGTGAGTTGGTACCTTGCATCGCCTTCTTCTCGTGTGGATTCTCCGGTATACTGACCTTTCCGTTCTCCGTCTTCAGTACCAAGAGATCTCCGACGCGTACCCGGAGGACTTCCAAGCTCGTGATGACGACAAGTACAACTATCGCTACAGAGGTGGCGAATCGTACAGAGACGTCGTCATTCGTCTGGAGCCGATCATCATGGAACTGGAGCGTAGCGAGAACGTTATGATAATTACGTACGTCTTGCCCTTGTCCCGCTGCCAGCCTATCCTAACATTGTCACAGGCACCAAGCCATCGTCCGCTGCATTTTTGCATATTTCATGGAGATCCCTCAAGAAAAGTCCCCCTGGATGGAAGTGCCACTGCACACCCTCATGAAACTCACGCCAAAAGCATACGGCACAGAAGTGGAAAAGTTCAAGGCCGATATCCCCGCGGTGTCGACCTGGCGGCCCAAGGGCTCCACGGCAAAACATCATGATAGTGTCAGCGAAGGGGTGCCGGAGGTTGTCGTCGGGGAAGTCGCCGGAACAAGCACTAAGCTCAAGGAGGACGCGGTACCCAAGATCGTCATGACCGGATTGCCGCTGCCATAGCGGCAGAGAAGTGTCGAGAAGATCGTTATGACCGGATGGCAGATGCCATAGACAGCAAGCAAGTGTCTCGAAAAGGACATCGAGAATCGAGCCATCAAAGAGCTATGCATAGCGACTAGACGTCAGCGTCGCCCTCAGCGAGGACGGTGAGACAGCATGGTCGAGAATACAAACGTCCACTCCTGCCAGCCCATCTTATTTGATCGTTGACTGGTCTCTCCTATTCTGACTCGTACTCGAATGCGCCAAATGGTACTTGTCTACGAATGAAGTCGTGCCATGCGAGACTATGTACACTTTGATAGCAACACCATAGGAGCTACCTTCGCCAAGACCCGAAGCGCTTGGGATAGATTTTGTTTCCTCTATCTCCGGTTTGCCCCTCCGAATGGAACTACGGCATTTTGACTAGGCCCAGATCCTGATTCACCACAGGATAGTAATCATGTGGTCTGCGCCGAGCGGGCGCTTGAAGACCCAGATCGATCCGCGCGCCGCCCTGAACGATTCATGATTTCTGGATAGATAGACATTTTGGAAAATCCTCTTTGCGTGGAGTGAGTGAGTGAGTGAGTGTCTCGGAAGAAGGAATCTCCGGAGAAAGAACTTTCTATGTGACTATGTGACTATATGACTATATCAGCCGGTGCAAAGAGAGACGAGAATGTCTGGTGGGATGATTGAGGGCAAAGCTTGGTCGACCCGTCTCGGGTCTTGCGAAAAGGACTGAAGTCAAGTCCAGTCGTGACACTTCGATTGGAACTGGCTGGGCCGACTCCGCCCACGCCTCTTCAGTGCTCCTTCGCATAGCGGTTGACGCAACAGTGAGACAGGCTCACATACTCAGAGACTCGGACCTGGTGGATTCGAAAAGCCGACCTCATCAGTGTTTTATCTCGGCAGTCATGTTCCAGAAGCAGGACAACTTCCGCCCGGGGGTTCTGGTATGGGGAACAGCGCACAGATGTATGGTGTACGCGCCGGGGATTCCTATCAGGTCTGCTAAGGGAGTCGATCGGTAAGAATAATTGATCGCACTTCTGATACGAATGGGTCATGATATGCTGTCCCTGGTTATGATTGCTCCGCGGGAGGAGGCAGAGCATCTGATACCACAGAAATATAGGAGCCGGGGAAGGAGGATAATTACTCCTGCATATAGCGCAAAGTCTAGGTTCTTCTCGATTTACCAGTGGGAGGCTATCCCTGCTACAGTTCTCTTTCTGGGGTCAAGGGCGTATCTGGCCGGCCACATGGCGTCTATCTTATCTATCTTTGATGGTCCGTTCAGCAGGCGAAAGGCTCGCCGACAGCGCCGCTGTTGTATGCGTCGATAATGAGCTTGACGGAGACGTAGGTTCCTATGGTTAGATTTCAAGGTCATCAGCAAGTCTCTCTCAATCGGTCGATCCCTGAGAGCCAACGGGTTTGAGGCGGCCAAGGCACGAGGGGAGATGAATGCACGAGACGTCGAGGGCTCACCTGCAACACAAATGAATGCCCCGGCAAGGAATGTTGCGACGTTCACCACGGTCTTGATTGGGCTTCCTGTCCATGCCCTCAGCCCGTAAATGCCTCTGACGCGTCCCTTGTCGAGCCCGTGCCATGAATCGTATAGCCAAAATGCGCCCGCGATGCCGTAGGTATACCAACTGGCAAACAACGAGGCGGCAATACTGACCAAATACGCGAAGATAGGCACACCGACAGCCAGCACGAACGCGGCACCATTCGCAAGGATGATAAGGATAGTCCAGGTTCCCCATCCTAGGATTGTGTGCTGGTGCAGGTGTCGGGTCTTCCGGAACAGCCGAATGAAGAACAGCTTGGCCGCCGTATGAGAGTACAGCGAGCCAGCGATCAGGAAGTTAGGGAGTGCGATACCATACGTGGCCTTTGCCCACTTGGTTGGCAGGGACGAGAACGCTGGTGATGCGACTGACGGTCCAAGGTAGACGTACATGACGACGGCAAAGACGACATAGAATCTACAGAGCAAATTTGAAGTCAGGCAGGGCCTTTTCATGCCCAAGAGGCACGGGACAGAAGACAGTGAAAAAGAAGCATTGTAAGCTGCTTTGATGGGGGAAACAGACTTACGTGGTGGCAAAGACCTGTAAGACCCAGGCAGCTTTTTTGGCATCCTGGGGCCTCTTCATTTCTGAAATCAGGATGAAGAACATAAAATGTCCTGCATACGCAAACACCGGGTTCGTGATCGACACAAATGCATTGTAGAAGCTGGCCGAGCGGACCACGTCGACGTGCCTGTCTGGTGCTGGGTTCGCTCCTGCTGCGGCCATGCCGACGATACCGGCCACTAGAATACAGATACACGAAGGGATGCAGAGCCAGGACAGTTGATCCAGGGTCCGAGGGAAAGAGAGGATAAGGGTCGGGATGGCGAATATGCCTGGCTCGTCAGCGGTACTATTCGTCTTACCCGGAACTGTGCCCGTGGCCTCGTAAACGCACCTGTATACCACATCAGGCAGAGTTTGTTGTCTGACAAGACGCCAAGGGTGATCTGACCGGCTAGTAGCTGTCTGTGTATCTCGCCTTAGCACAATGACAACAAAGAGAGCACACGGGTAGTCAAGGACTGGAAAACTCACGACCCCGTGGCGCAGACGGCGAAGATGACAGTGCCCGCAGCCAATATTTCGCGCAGGATAGGGCCTCCGAGTATCCTGCCAGCGTCACCCATATTGTGGACTTCGGGGTGGTTGAGTTTGAAATCAATGAGGACCAGCGAGGTGTATAGCGCAAAGACCCCTATGCATTGGTCTGTCAGCGACGTCGACTGGGAGATCTGCGGTCGTAATACCGAGAAACACAATCAGGACGACCCCGGGCACAATGCCTACCACGGCTGTAGCTGCTGGTAGGGAGAGCATGCCATTGGAAACGATCTCGGCGATCATGAGGACGGCGATGAGCGGCCACGACAGTGTTTTGTACTTGATATCAGCGCCGTCCTCGTTGCCGAATACGTCCCGGTCTGTTATTGTCAGGAATCCACCACCAGGGAATGGCTAGTAATGACCGGCGTACCATGGTATCCGGCCGGCGCGCCATCGGCCAGATCTCTTGACTGAGTAGAAGATAGTCCTTTGGGTTCGACAAGATCATCACCGGGGGCCCGGTATTCGTACGTCTTCTCAAAGCTGGACATTTTACCACAGTGAAGCTAGACCGCTATGTGAGTTCTCGGACAGCGAGGGCTCTAATCAACACGAGTTACGGCTCCGGCGAGCTCTGTCACAAAATCACGAAGGGCGGGGCAAACCTGTCTGGGAAGAATTGAGGTTTATCAAGACGGGTCAGACAGATATGGGCGTTTGAGCTCATTATGCCCATGATTATCGCCTCGTCGTTCCCTGCCCTGCCAAAAGAGGAAGGTCGTTAAGGTCTTGGAAGATTGTCGTGATAGATTTCTTGGAGCCTGTGGGGATGGAGTTTCTCCAGCAGCCACAACGAGCTAGTCACCGCCACAGTCCAAGTTTGGCTTAGCTGAAGTGGCTTGACCGGCTCTGAGGGAATTCACCAAAACCCGCACATGCTTGGAATCGCAATTGGGGAGACGGGCCCAGCCAATCATGCGTCCGATCAGCACCCCACTTTTCGTCATTCCACCTGCACTGGCCTGCAGTCCAACTTGCCGTGGAAACCTGGCAGCAGGAGCTTCTGCTCTTTTGCCTGTCCCGTCATTGTCACTCATCTCGTACTCAATCGGCTTCATTTCTCTTACCTCGTCTCTTCTACACGGTCTCAGTTCCTCTTTCAGTTGCGAGCCGTGTCCTGCTTCAGGCGCCCGACGAGATGAGTTACGCCGACATTGCTGCCAAAGGGCCCAAGCAGTCCGCGGAAGAGGTACGTTAGCCTGTCCCTCTGTTGAGGGTATGTGTTCCCGGACTAACATTTTATAGGCGTATGTTGACGCTTGGGCGTGTAAACTGGGAGTTTGTCGCTGACCTCGTCCCTACAGACGCGCTCCACCTGTTCCTTCGCTCGAACCGTCGGAATCTGAATCGGCAAGCTTGGTCGACGTCGATTCACCTCATGTCAATTCCGTCACATCTGATTTCCGGGAACAAGCAGTAAAGACAGACACCCAAGCCGAGAGAATCGAACACGAAGCCGAGGACAAGGCCCGTGCAGCGGCGAAGCAGTTCTCGCAGGATGCCGAGAGCGCCAAGAAAAAGGCTGCCACCAAGGGCAAGAAGATCAAAGACGAGCTCAAGGAGGATGGCCGCAAGTTGAGCGAGAACAGAGACAACCCGGTGGTCATTGGCAACGCCCTCATCTGGGGTATTGCGACTGTCGCCATCGGATACGGCGCCTACCAGAAACATACCGAGGGCAAGTTGGACTGGCAACTGGCAGGGACTGTAGCTGGGGCCGTGGGCGCTTTTGCTGTGGCTGACTACTTTGGCAGCAAGTAAGCTTGTTATCCGACCTTGACTTTTGTGAAGCAGAACTAACGGGCGTAGGTGGCTCTTGGAGAACAAGTATCCGCCCAAATAGACGATGATGGACAGCGTGGCCTAATTGCATGTGGTTGGGATCGAAATTGTGTAAATTTGTATGAGCACTCTACTCGGTTGACGGACAGGGCGGCTTCTGGGCGTGCGCGCCTCTGCCGGGATTCTTTGTTCCCACGAATACGATATCCCTTTTTGATTTCCTGAATCCAGTGCTTCCCTTCCTGGCCATAATCGAGGCTCTATCGCAGAACCTGGCAAGCAGTCGACCAAATCTGACAATGCTAACCACCGTCCCCATGTCCTTGGCAGTGCTTGTTCTTCAGGTATCGGAGTGCCCGTCGTCACCATGTTCTCTCGTCGAGTCAGGAAATGTGATCTTTGGCACATGCGATGAATACAAGACTGATTGCAATACGACCATGACAACAGTGAAGAGTCTGCAAAAGCCATCCTGAGCATGGACGTCAATATGAGGTTGAATCGAGGTGTCGAAAATTGAATATGGGTTGACGTCAGGGTACAGGAGGCTGAGGAACCCATTGATGGAATGAAGAACTAGTACCGGGTTCAGTATCGTGGTGAACAGGAGTAGAGGATTCATTTGGAGCAATCTGTAGAATGGAGGAGGATTGTCTTCGGAGGGCGCTTGTTCGTGTCCCGCCGAGCTGTTCATGGGCGCTGGCGGGTTTGCTCGTTGTGGGTCTGTTTCCCCATTGCCACACGCCATGTTGGAAACAATAGTCTAGATGTTGATAGCGACTGAAGGGATGTGAGAGACGTGAATGAAAGACAAGGAAAGATGGTTTGTCGCTGCGCTGTTTAACAGTGATTCCTGCCTCACATTCACACAGGTCACGCTTCAGATCGGCTTGGGAAGTCGCACTGTTCTTCCAGAGTGATAGAAGAGGTTCTCGTGAGAAGTCGAAATGGGCGGCACGAAGCAACAGACAGCAGAGAGTCTGGGAGGCCGACGACAACAATACATCATGGTCTCCGCTCACCTTTGCATGTTAATATTTGCTATGACGCTGAATTAGACGTGTCTCGTCCAACTTTGCGCAGACTGTCTATTCGACGTTAAAAAGTTGGCACTTGTGCCACTTGTGGGCGGAATTCTCTCCATGGCCGATTCCTTCACTTTTCAGGCACAGTCCGAGGAAAGCGAGCTGGAAGGACAGTTTGTACTTTCGAACATCCCCGCCAATATGACCCCTTGACAATACACAAAACGTTTTCACGTCGTCGTCTGATTTTTATCTCTTTTGTATGTCGGCCTGTTTTTGAATTATCGGCAAGATGGTAAGTCGACAGGTGTTCCTGTGCGCCGTGAACGCTCTGACATACTGCAGAATGTGGTCTTCAACCAAGCACTCAAGCAGTCAACTGCTATTCGAAAAGACCTTGAGGCCTTCGCGCAGGCACCGGCTACTGCATCTCCTGCTTTGCAAGGACAAATATCCACGACGCTCACGAGTCTATCGAGAACTCTCGAAGACTATCAGAATCTGTCACGAAATGAGTTGAACGAAGAGAAGAAAGAGAAGGCTGCGGAGCGACTGAAGAACTTTCGGGCTGATCTAGCTTCATATCGTACACAATTCGATCAACTCAAGAAAGAGCGCGACGGTGCTGTCGCAGCCAACAACAGGAATGAACTGCTGGGGAGAAGACCTCATCACGCGGCCACCCCTGAAAACCCATATGCTCATGCCTCCTCAACTCAAAGTGCGTTCGCGCCTGCGCATCGCAACACACAGGATGGCTTGTCATTCGGAGCCGGATCAAGCAACTACACCCGCGAAGAACATGCTCTTCGGGAACAGAATTTCTTCGAGGCCGCCAACTCGCAGCTGGACGAGTTTCTAGACCGTGGTCGGGCAGTACTCGGTGATCTGGGACACCAGCGCGACATCCTCAAAGGCACCCAGCGCAAGCTCTACAGCGTCGCAAACACGCTTGGTGTCAGCGGTGACACCATCCGCATGGTCGAACGGAGAGCCAAGCAGGACAAATGGATCTTTTGGGGCGGTGTCATCATCTTCTTCTCCTTCTGCTTCCTGGTCATCTACTTCTTGAGATAATCCGAGCACTTTACTTGCTAGTAACCAAACTTTCTTCCCTGGCTGGGGCCCATCAGGCGACCACTTACCTGAATGCATTCTTCATGCAACTCGATACGATCGACGAAGGAAATGGCTGGCCACGATCTGTGCTCGCGGAATTTTTTCTCTGGGATTGGACCCTTCCTAATACAGGAAGACGAGAAGCGCATGCTTCCCTCGACGAATCCAGCTCGGCGCGATGAAATCATGTGGGGTTCGATGGTCTGATCCTTCGACTAGGTCTGGTGAGACTACATACATTCACCTGTGTGTCCACAGAGCTTGTGCATCACAAATATGAGGCAGTGTTTTGCCGGGCACCGCGGGCCGTCTGAACGACCAGGTATGGGGAGTCCTTCACTCTGATCCTGTGTCAGAAACGCCGAGTCAGAACCCATACCGCGACGAACAACCAAATGTGGGCTTCTCAGTCGAGTCATGCAGAGCGGACGCAGCGGACGCGGAGGGCCTCCGCTAGGCGTGGCACATCTTTCACGATTTCCCCGCATCTCCAGGGGATCAGAGCTGCCCATTGGGCCGTGATGGCAATCCTGCTTGACTCTGTTGCTCTCGCCCGGGCATGTCAATTACCTCGGATCAAGCAGTGCAGGGCACTACTGGAGGTGCTCGTTTGGATTTCCTGATCTATATTTTGTCTTAAAATGGTCGCCGTCCCTCTTCCCTGGCGCATTGAATCGCCTTGCATCCTCTGTTAGAGGATATTCCACGAACTCGTCTTCTCTTTCATCAACTCACACTACCCAAACAGCCACGATGGGAGGCGATATGCCGTGGCCTCAGGTGCCTGTGGGAAACAAGGATCACACCGAGGCAGCTGTAGTTATCATTGGCGGAGGAATCTCTGGCATGTGTACGGCAATCGACTTGATCAAGAGGAATAATTGCAGAAACTTCATCATCCTGGAAAAGAGCGGAGGTCTCGGGGGCACGTGGCGCGACAACAAGTACCCTGGATGCTGTTGTGATGGTAAGATTCGTTCGGTCGACATTCTGGCACAGAGTTAATAACATTCCGCATCAGTGTGGTCACACCTGTACAGTTACTCCTTCGAGCAAAATCCGGATTGGACGAGAGAGTATCCCGGACAAGAGGAGATCCTGCAGTACCTTATGGGAGTGGCACAGAAATACGAGCTATACCGCTATATTCGCTTCAACACCGCCGTTGAGTCTGCGAAGTGGGACGACGCAGACAAGAAGTGGAAGACCACGGTGTCCGTGCAAGGCGCCAAAGACGCCGAATTCGGAAGCACATACACAATCACTTCGGACTACCTGGTCTCCGCTGTTGGCCAACTGAATGTGCCAAAGATGCCTGACATTCCGGGCGTGGATGAGTTCCGAGGAAAGATTATGCATAGCGCTCGTTGGGACTGGAGCTACGACATACGAGGCAAGAAAGTCGCAATTATTGGGAATGGAGCGACAGCTGCGCAGATCATACCTGAAATTGTGAAAGAAGTCAGCCACCTCACCATCCACCAAAGGACGCCAAACTGGGTCATTCCCCGTCTTGACTCTACCATTCCTCCTTGGAAAAGGAGCCTGTACAAGTACGTGCCCTTGATCCGACACCGGAAACGTGCCGACATGATGGATTACCGAGAAAGCTTTCATGCTGCCGTTTTCGACAACGCATCGGAGACCGCGCAGTCCATGGAGAAAATCAGCAAAGATCATATGCACGCACAACTCCCCGGTCGACCTGATTTATGGGAGAAGCTGCAGCCCAAATACTCCATTGGATGCAAGCGTGTCATTATCAGCGACGACTACTTCCCAGTGTTCCTTCGGGACAATGTCAAGTTGGAAACCGGCAAAATTGACAAGATCACTGCCAACGGCATTGTGACTGATGGACAAGAGGAGGAATACGATCTCATTGTGCTGGCCACAGGGTTCCGCACGGTGGAGTTTATGCACCCTATCGACATCACTGGCAGTGGAGGTCGGACTCTCTCAAGCATTTGGAAAGAAGGCGGGCAGGCACTCTATGGTGTCACCGTCGAGAGCTTGCCAAACTTCAGCATGCTCTATGGACCGAATACGAATCTTGGCCACAACAGCATTATTCTGATGATCGAGGCGCAGAGCAAATACATCAATGCTCTGATCAAAGAAGTCATTGAAGCCCGACGGAACGGCGGCAGCTTGGTGATTCAACCCAATGCCAAGAGGATCCGTGAATACAACGAGGAAATCCAGTCAGAGCTGGAGAGAAGCAGTTTCGCGGATCCGAATTGCAACAGCTGGTACAAGGTCAAGGAAAGCGGCAAGATCACCAACAACTGGAGCCGCACCGTGGTCGACTATCAAAAGGTGAGCTCTGACCAGGTATTAACCTCGAGATGGTCGTGATGCTGACTGGTGCGACAGCTCCTGAGTAGTGTGAACTGGTCAGAATATGATCTCTCCGGAAGTAGTGCAGAAAAGCTGGCCGGGCAAAAACCGACGTACATTGGGCGCGTCGTGGAAGAGTCGCAGGTAAGCTACAAGTCAATGGGGCTGGCTGCCCTGAGCTTCGCGGCTGTGGGCGTCGCCGCTCTTCTTCGACAACGACAGGCGGGTAGATTGCGATTCAGCTGAGCGACGGGTTGTGGCGGCATGCTGCAACACGGACTGTACAGGACTGCGTGGGCGCACTGTTCGATAACGCAATTTTTGAGACGGAGTTTCCGCATCAATTCTTTGTGCGTGGTGCTTGGGGGTATGGCGTGGGGCGATCGAGTCGGGTCGCGGAGGTTCATTGGCAAACCGACAATCCAGGGAAGATCTCAGGAGAATTCGAGTCCCGGTGCCTCGCCTTTAGCCCTTTCCAGTTAAGCCCGTGGTGCCCATTGCGAACTCATAGGCTCGCGGGTGCTAGTAGAGTAGTTTGGTATGCGGCTGTCACTGGCCGAAACGAGACCGTCAGTCACTGCACTCTGTTCTGTCTTTCCTCTCCTCCAGTTCTTCCCCCGACCTGAACGAACTGACGAGAATTTATTTTCAACCCACTGTGACAACCAGCCATCTAGCCACGAGCCGTCTACCTCCATTTGTAAAACCATCCATATCCGCAAACCTGTCGTCCATCATTCAACCATATTCGGGCTTTTCCCACACTCGAGAACTCACGCGCCCACATACCGCATTTCGTCCTCGAATCCATCAAGAAAGCTGCTGCAGCGGGCCTGGTCCACAATAGGGCTTTTTCTCCTTCACACACTCTCACACAATGCCGTCTCCATTTGCACCTACCTTTGCCTCTGCTGCTGCGAGCACGAACGGGGACAATTCGGGAAACAGGAGGGACAACGCTGGCTCAAGTGAATGGTATGAAAATGAACTCATGACCATTGCCCGCAACAAAGCACAATCACTACAAAACTCACAGCGCATTGCAAGGAATTAACCCCTCAGGGACCCTCTGTTGACTATTCTCCCATTTTTTGCAGGTCTCGAAGGAATGTGAATGGTACCACCCAAACCTTCCGCAGACCCTCTTTAGCCACCACACCTTCACAGACACGAGAAAGCGGAACTGCCAGTGCATCAGCTACCAACAACGGCGGCGTGTACATTCCTCCCCACCTCAGCGCCGCGAACTCCACCATGTCGCGCAACCCTCCGGGCGACACGCGCTATTCCAAGGACCAGCTTTTGAACATTTTCCAGACCCTTAAAGAGACGTCGGCTCTCGACAGGAACTTGGAGGATATCTTTGCCGGAACTTGGGATCCCCTCGACAACAAAAACGGCCTGGGGAACCAAGGTGCTGCTGTTGACGGAAAAGATCAGACGGCTGGGCCAGAGGTTTGCTGGAATTACGAGGTGAACCCAGTGCCGTTCGGCCTCACGGATTTAACCGAGGAGGAGAAGCAGGTATGAAATACTCGTGAAATCATTTGTGAAGCATGGACACGACCGGCTGATGTTGGTAGCAGCTCTTCTCATCTTCAGTCAACTCGCCTATCAAACCGCAACAGAATATTACCAAGGAGACCACCGGAGTAGGGGTCATCGGTCGCAAAGCGTCATTATCGACGTACAGTAGCACCACCGGAGCTTCAAGACCTGGCACTCGTCGGCGCGAAACCAGCGATTCATTCATGGGCAACGGTCCCCTCTCACCTGTCGAGGGAAAGACCTTCTTCCGGACCGAATCAAATACCGCAACTCCTCCGCCCGCCCTGCTACGACGTCGAACAGACTACAAAGAAGAGGAAGCCACGCCCACGAGCAAGGAAAATCAAGAGCCCGAGGACACACCCGAACCGCAGCCCCCTCTGCCTGGATTGCGCCGAACTGGAACCGGTCCTCTGAGTGCAGGGATAAATCCGCCTTCTGCCTCGCCCTGGTCAGCAAGTGGGCAGGGATCAGCCTTTGGATCCATGGGTACCTTTGGCAGCTTCGCCATCGGGGCTGCAGGGCCGCCGTCTGAGTCGAGTGACAAGAGACCCGGTTTCGGCAGTGCTCGCGGTTCCAGTCGATTCAAAGACATTCTCCAGTCCAAGACAAGCTCAGAAGATGTTTCCCAGCTCGCCAAGGACAAAGGTTTGTTTGGTGGCCTTGAAAACCTCCCTGAAGAGGAATTCGACCCCAGGCAAGCCAGGTTGCGCGACGAGCTGAAAACACGCCCTGGTCGGAGCGAGACTAACCCGTACGAGGATGACCTGTTGCGCACAGGAAGCGCAGCTCTCGGCGGCTCTCAAGATCCCGGCCCTGCCGCTCCCGGCATTGAGCAGATGGGTATGTCTGCGTTTGGCCCTCATCAAGCCATAGGGACGCGAGATTTTGGCCATGATGAACCGTATCAGCAAACACCATACGGGCGAGCACAGAATTCTCATGAGCCGATGAGCCCGACCAACACTAACCCATATCAAAGCCCCCACGGCCGTATCGAGGACGACCAAGATACAAATGATTCTGCATCCCAGGCCTCGGGTCTTCCTCATTTTGGTGGCGCTGCTCCACGTCGCAATATGTACCCCGGCATTGATGAAGGGAGACATTCGGCGAGCGGTCTTCGCAGCGCCAGTGGCTTTGGCGGTCTTCCCGGCTTTGGTGGTCTTGGGGGCAATCCGATGTGGTCTGCCGCCGGCATCGGATCTGGCAAGCCTGCCATGGACCGTGGCACCACGTCTGCATTTGGTGATTCGGTATTCAGCCCTTTGTCCGAGTTACAGTCTCCCAGTGGTCTAGGAGGCGGTTTCGGTGGCTTCGGCTCTGTCGGTCGCGCCAGTCGACTTGGAGCTATGTTACCTGCTGCCATGCAAGATCATGTACGCGGGGATAGCAGAAACGAGTCGCGGTCTTTTGACTCTCGCCCTGAGAGCGCTCAGCAACATCCTATCCGCGATCCTTTTGATGTTGCCTCTCGCAGACAAGACGACTTCGCTCGTGGATCCGGCGTCTTCGAAGACTCTCCGTCGATGAGGAGCGTGGAGGAGCCGGGAAATGCACAGTACGGTCTTCCCGTGTCAGGACCACCAACCAGCTCGGTTGCCATCTCTGGTGCAGGCCCACAAACCGCAGGACCGAGAGCAGGCGGATCGGATAACTACCAATCCGGCCATGGCCTTAGCCAATCGAGTGGTAGCAGTTCCTCGAATCAGTTGCCGGCGGCACAGCAACGACAAATGGTCATGCCAGACCGTATGCGTTGGATCTATCGGGATCCTCAAGGCAATACTCAGGGGCCATGGTCAGGTCTTGAGATGCACGACTGGTTTAAAGCAGGGTTCTTTACCGCTGAGTTGCAGGTGAAGAAGCTTGAGGACGCCGAATTCGAGCCTCTCGCGCAGCTCGTGCGACGAATTGGAAACTCTCGCGAACCTTTCCTGGTGCCTCAAATCGGTGTGCCGCATGGCCCGCCAAATCCTGGTCCAGGGAACACATGGGCGAACCCGGCTGTCCCCCCGACCAGCGGCACAACTCAGCCTCCGTTCGCGAATAGCTTTCCAAGTTTTGGCACTACCTTGACAGCCGAACAGCAGAATGCGCTAGAACGACGCAAACAAGAAGAGCAGTACCTGATGGCGAGACAGAAAGAACACCTTGCGCAACAGCAAATGGCAATGAAAATGCAAATGCAAAATGGCATGCATTCCTTGCAGCATCACTCGAGCGCCCACTCTCTTCAGAGTCAGCCCAGCTTCGGCAGCATCACCTCCCCTACAGGTTACCAACCATCACCAATCCAACCAATGATGCAACCTCAACCAGCGCCCTTCAGCCAACACGCGGGCCCTGTCGGGGTACCACCTTTTGGTCGCGAGGACGACATACAGAATATGATGGAACGCCTAAGTTTCAGTCAACGTGCAGGTCTCCCTTTCGCGAGTGCCCCTTTAGGTCCACCCCCACCAGAGGCGGGCCCTTCTTCCCAACAGGTCAATACCATGCTTCAAGATAGGGCTCGACTCCAGCAGCAACAGCAGCAAGCCGATATGCGAGGACATCAAGAGGCTTTTTTAGGCCCACAGGGTCGCAACGAGCGGCTGGAGGAGTTCCACACTCTGCGTGGACAAGCAGACATCCCGGCTGGTCGTCTCGGCCCTGAAGAGCCTCGACAGCAACCCATTGGTGCACCGCGTCTGGCTAATGAGCAAACTACCACAATGGCACCAGCCAAACTTCCTGCACCTATCGGACATCCACCTATGATTGCTAAGCCAGAACCTGAATCGCTTTCTTTAGCTCAACAAGTACAGATTGCTGCCGCTAGTCAACAGGCAGCGGCTGTGGAAAGCGAATGGGCGAAGAAAGACACTCCGATTGAACTTCCACCTGTCTCAATCTCGCCGTTGCCCGCCCCAGCGGCGCAGCGAAACCGGCAACACGTTGCTGACGCTCTAGCCGCCGAGTCAAGGTCGGCTACTCAAACACCCATTGAAACTCCTGTTGCGTCCATCGCCCCGTGGGCTGAGCGGACCGTGGAACATCCGAAAGGCCCCTCTCTGAAAGAGATTCAAGAGGCCGAAGCCAAGAGCGCGGCAGTCCAAGAGGAAGTCGCAAGACGTGCCCAGGCGGAGCAGGAAAGACTGGCTCTGGCTCAGACTCAAGCTCCGGCTCCTGCGCCAGGCCTGCCATCAACGTCAACCTGGGGGAGCGCAGCTTCTCCCGTAACTCCTGGCTCTCAGGCAACGTCAGTCTGGACAAAGCCAACGCCTGCGAAAGTTGGAGCCGGAGCGAATGCAGCACCCAAAAAGTCGCTTGCACAGATCCAGAAAGAGGAAGAAAGTCGCAAGCAACGCGCAGCAGCAGCACAAGTCGTGTCTAATGCGCAGAATGCTGCCAACTCTGCTGCAGCTGCTGTGGGCAAGAGATACGCGGAACTGGCCAGCAAAGCTGCTGCGCCTGTGTCAACTGCATCTGGAGGTGCGTGGACCACGGTAGGGTCCGGTGGCAAGGCCAAAGCTCCTCCTGCCGTTGTCGCAACACCCCAACCTGTGTCTCGTACCGTCTCCACGAGTAACACGCCAAAGACTCGGCCCGCAGTACCAGCGTCCAGAAGTACCACCCTGCCAAATCAGAGCAAAGCCAATGAGGAATTTACCAAGTGGATCAAAGGGTCGCTCGGGAAGGGGCTGAATTCCGGGATCAATCGTGAGTCGGATTTTTGACTACTGACTTTTTTTCTTGTATGCTGACCCGGTCGCAGTTGACAATTTCGTGCAAGATTTACTCCAGCTCCCACCTGAGATCGAAATCATATCAGATAGTGTCTATGCGAGTTCACAGATCCTTGATGGCCGCCGCTTTGCTGAAGAATTCGTCCGTCGCCGAAAACTTGCGGACAAGGGTGTTGTGGAGTCTGCGGCTGGCGCCCAACCGATGATGGGTATCGGCGCAGGAGCGGATGCCAAGGCCGCAGGTGCTGGAGGAGGTGGCTGGTCTGAGGTGGCCAAGAAGGGGCCAGCCAATGTTAGCGCCGTGAAGGAGGACGGCAGTGCTCAGTTCAAGGTGGTGCCGACCAAGAAGAAGGGCAAGCGGTGAATGGTTGGCATGGAACCCGGCCAGCAAAGACGAGAATGGTGGTGATAGGGCGTGTTCCTGTTATGTCAGTGGTTGGAATGCGAGTGTGATGAGAAATGAAAGCACGAGCCGAGAGTTATGTGATAATGTATGTGTTCCCATGGGAGAGCAAGTGAGTGCAAGTGAGTGCAAGTGAATGGTAGCGCGGTATGGAGTATGCAGGACGCGGTCACGTGACTGTGAGCGGTCTCAAAGTCACGTGGGACAGTCGCCGCTTACCTAATTGCGCCCTTGTCCGCTCTGTCTTTTGAATCAACGGGGCCGTCATTCGAACGGACCGGCAACCTCATCCCATTCTCTTTATCAGGAGCACTTTCTCAAGCATTGTCTTCGTAGCAAGGAGAGAACATCGTTCGAAAGGTATCGTCACGGCTGTGTCACGGTGTTGCAATTTGCTGGAAGATCCAGGCGCTGCCCGATCGCTACCATGGCTCTGCCGATGCCAAAGCCCACTAACCCCCCTCTCGCACTCTTGCAATATCAAGTCCTGTCATTCGACGTGTACGGCAGTCTGATTGAATACAAAGCTCACATACTAGACGCCTTTCACCCCCTTCTATCTCGACTGCCACCGTCATCGCCATTTCTTAACGCCGAGCCGTTGTCAAGCACCATCTCGAACTCGGCAACGAAAGGATCAGTCGAATTCCTGAAATTGTTCCAACGCCAGGAGGACGCCATCAAGCTTGAGAAGCCGGTCAAGCGCTTCGATCAGATTTTGCAGGAGATATGGATGCGGGTTGCGAAGGAGATCAATGTCGAAACCTCAGAGGACGAGGCTCAACACTTCGGAAGCCAGGCCGTCATTGCGAGTTGGCCGACATTTCCCGGCACGCTGGAGGCACTCAAGACGTTGAGCAAGTATTTCAAACTCGTGGCGTTGTCAAATATCGATCGGTACGCCTGGGATATCACTGCGTCATCTGCGGCGAGCCGGCTCGGTGAGGTGGCGTGGTGGAAAGTCTTCACGGCCGAGGACTTTGGGGATGACGTGTCTCGTGCTGACGATGCCAAACTTGAGACTCTGGTCAAATATTGTGCCGAGCGAGGTGTCGAGAAGACAGAAATCCTCCATGTGGCGCAGAGTCTGGGACACGATCAAGCACCGGCGAAGAGATTGGGATTGAGTTCTGTGTGGTTGATTGGGGATGGACCGCGGTGGGGGAAGGAGGCCGAGAGTAAGATGGCGCTGGAGAAGGAATTGGTGGGATATGCTTGGAGATTTCAGGACTTAAGGGGGTTCGCGGACGAGGTTGCGCGGGTTGCAGAGGCCGAGAAGAACCAAGGATCCGGCTGAGGAGCTTCCATTTCATGACTGCAGTGACTGATGGTTGACAGGTGCGGCGTGAATGCCACTGCTTCACTCGTGCTGCCGTTCCCAGGTGTATAACTTGCTCTGGGCGAAGTGGAATACCAGACGCGTAAGCTTGCCATCCCAACCGGCCTACATATCTCCTCGACGCATCTCTTATTCGCGTCATCTCCTCTGGTTTGGGTGTATGAAGGCTGTCTGGCGCTCCAATTGCCGGATCGAGCCATGAGGCTTATCTAAGTTGTGTTTCGGGCACGGCAACGATTGGACACCATTCAATGTTTGGAAACATATCTCTTATACCGGTTTACAATGATTGCGTCCGAATGCATTTTGTGCGAGTCTATTTCCGACCCATTGCTACTCAATTACTCAGCCGTCCCGAGGGTGGTACTGGCTATAAAAAGGCGAGAGAACTGCCTCGAGGTCCTGAAACCAAAGCAAGCTCTTCAGAAGCCTTTGACAGCAGAAGGTGACGCCCACCATGGCCATTGATACAGCAGTCCTGTTGATTGACCCGTACAACGACTTCCTCCACCCGAAGGGCAAGCTCAACTCCTCGGTAGCGGAAAGCCTGGCTCACACGGGCACCATCGAGCATTTGAAGGAGCTTGTCACGGCGGCTCGCAAGCACAACATCCCCATATTCTACGGCCTTCATCAGCAAACCGACGCCCATTCCTTCCACGACTGGCAATTCATGAACTGGTCCCTGACCGGCTTGAAGACCAACTTGGTTTTCGAAAAGGGCTCATGGGGAGCAGAGATCTATGACGGCTTGGAGCCAAATTTTGACAATGGGGACGTCGTGGTCTCGAAGCACTGGAACTCCAGGTACGGTAACGGGCCTGTTTGGTCATGGTCCAGGAGTGCAGTGCAGTGGCTAACGCAGCTCGGGGATCTGCCTTAATTAGCTCCTTCCACAACACGGACCTGGACTATCAGCTTCGTCAGCGCGGGATCCGCAACCTGGTGATAGCCGGGATGGTCACAAATACCTGCGTCGAAGCCACCGCGCGGTATGCATACGAGCTGTGAGTCTCTCTCTATCCGTCCGTCATACTTCCTTTGCCAGATCGAGACATTGTGCTAATTGACGCCGCGCAACCGATATAGCGGATACAATGTGACCATGATGTAAGGGAGACACCCCCCTCAGATTGCCCTTCTGTCCGGCATTCGTTCAATGCTGACATCGCTTGTACAGCACCGACGGGTCGGCCGGCTTCAGCACGGCTCAAAAGGATGCAGCCACGCAGTTGATCTGGCCGCTGTTTGCGAACACGGTAACGACCGTACAGGAGTGGGCTCAAGGCTTGGAGGAGGCAAAATTGTGACGTTGGAGTGCAATATCTCCGTAGGCTCCTGTAGGACAATCGCATGAAATCCAGAATCACTCGCAGCCTGAGATGCGCTCATTGGCCCATACGGGCGCCTCGATTACCTCGTTTGGCGTAGCGTTCGTAGTTAAGACTGGCCTCGCTGGTTAGCTCGCCCTCACGACAGGGCGGGGGGCAACATTCTCAAGGTGCGTGGGTGCTTACCGAGTAGTAAGTAATTGATTCACCCCGAGCGTGCCGATTTTATACCCGGGAACGGCTCGGGCTCGTTTTCACCTTTTCACCTTCTCACCTCCACACTTGCCTCACTTACCTTCACACCCACCTCGCTCACGTTCACATTCACCCTTTATCCCAAACCCGCTTCACTCCATACAGCGATATTGACGCGAGACAATCGAGGTGGCCATGTTGCCATTTGCCCGTGGTGTACAGATACTGAGATATTCCGTCCAACGCGCCTCGGCCGATGGGCACTTTTGCGAACAAATCGTTCCAGGGACTCTTGAAGCTTTTGTCGCTACGGGAAATATCAATGAGCAACTGCATGAGCCACAGGCCCGCGATCTGGGTCTGTTTGCTCTTAATCGGCAGTCTCGTAATGAAATGAAGAGGAGTAGATCTATAATTCCGCCAACTGCTTGGCTTCCTGATGGGCTGTATATTGCCTGCACCAGCCCTGGAGTGAGTAGAATTGCTGCTTCACTTCATCAATGACCATGCTCTCCTTTCGGGTTCGGCGACAGAGATATGCACAAGATGAGTGCTACAATTGGAATTCCCGCTCAACAGCATGCAATAGTCTTTCTCTGCGGCATCTCGGCCACGGTTGAAGTGATCGAGTTCTGCACTGTCCACTGGATGTCGGTCGGCATCTGAGTCGAATGGCCTGTGAAGGTAGCCGTCTTTTCACGCAAGGCCCCGGATCGGAAACTGTCCACGATCGTGGTGATGCGAGATGGCCAACACGCCGATGATACGAGATACCGCCCTGCCTAATCCCTCAACGGATCGTGTGTTGATCCATCAACTGCTGCGCCTTTCAAAAGTATTCCCCGTATTGCAGTGGTTCTACATCATTCATTATACGCTCTTCCAGTGTGAAACAATGAAATCTTTTCTATTCCTTGTCGAGGGTTTAATTGTTGGGTCGTGCGCGTCAGGGATTAGAACCCAGCAATGCGGCCCTGATTTTACATAAGCGGCAAAGAGACACCGGGACACTGGTACAGTGGTGTATGCACGCATCCCATTTGGGCGGGTGTTTGAGTGGTCATCACCTCCACCACCTCCAAGAGATGCATTTCCAGCCTTTTCCGTCGCATGGGTTCAGCATGCGTCATCGCCAATCCTCTGGAGTGCCAGATCAATGCCTCTTCTTGTAAGAGCCCAACTTGCTAGGTGAGCCCCAGATAATTAAACACTCGGGTTAAACCTTACTGGAGACTAACACACACACCGACTCTTTCTCTCTCTTGCACTGCTTCCATCATTTGAATTCCGCGTCATCCAACCCAGGTTGTTCCCGGCAAAGCGACAGCCAGAAAACCAGCTGACATGCATCTGCCATTTTTGACAAGCAAATACTCTGTGCGCCAATACGGAAATGGGAGATGAAGTGGATTTACGGACGAGTTTCGGCACAAAAACAAGCCTTTTCTTCAGTTTTCGTGGCCAATCCGGGGATAATCTCACGATCAAGGATGCCCAAGTTACCGATTGTTGTAAGGCTCGCTCTAGGCTGGGCTGGGCTGCAGCTAAAGCATGACCCCTTCTGAGACTAAGGCACGAATTAGCAAGTCCAAGACGCTCACTCCTACTAGCATGCACTGGTCTCGCCGAGGCGTACGTCAAATGAACGCCAAATAAGAGCATCGGCATCCCGGCTCCCCGGCCGCATGGCGAGACTTGCTGTGCTGACAAGATGCATCCACTCCTGGCATCCTTTTTGACTGTGCGCTCTTCTTACAGAGTCCCATACCGCTGAGCGTACCATGGCTCAAGAGGGTGATGGCGCATTTCCGCAGACAGCGCACGATGCGCGCATATCCACGGCCGAGCAACGCGAGTATTGGGCCCAGCAATCCGTCGACGACAACGGCATGCTCGGCGGCTACGCGCACATATCTCGCGCGGACATACAGTTTTCTCGCAACTTCCTGTCCAAGCTCCGCCAGCTCCCTCCCGCGGGCAAGGAATCATCGTCGTCGTCGTCATCATCGTCACCCCGGAAAGCGACAAAATATGCGTTCCGGTATTGCCTCGAATCCGGGGCGGGGATTGGGCGGATCACGCTAAACTTGCTGGCTGGGATGTGCGAGACAATCGACGTCGTCGAGCCGATGGAGATATTTACCGCCAAGCTGACCGCACCGGATTCGCCGCTGGTCCAGTCGGGACAGCTGCGGCGTGTCTACAACGTGCCTTTGCAGGACTGGACGGCGGAGTCCATTCCTTCCTACGAGGCTGCGATCCCGAGAACAGACGTAGACGAGCGAGAGAGTTCGACTCGACCGGATGAGCAGCCCACGATCGAGCATGACGGCCGTTATGGTCTGATCTGGAACCAATGGTGTCTCAATTACCTCTCGTCCCCTGACTTGGTCCGCTACTTCCGGCGCCTGATTCCTCTGCTCGCCCCGGACGGCTGGATCATCGTCAAGGAGAATATCTCCTCGGCCGCGGACGGGGACGACATATTCTGGGAGGAGGACAGCAGCGTCACGCGCACCGATCGGCATTTCAGGGCCTGTTTCGAACAAGCCGGGCTGGTGGTGGTGAGGACGCAGCTGCAGACCGGGTTTCCAAAGAACATCCTGCCCGTGAGGATGTACGCGCTGAGGCCCGCGTCGTGAGAGAGCACGGGGTGTGACGGGCGAGATCTTCCTGTGCCGGTACTCGTACAGGTCTCGTGCTTTTCGCGGGCCTTGGCCATGAAGGCAGGAGGCTCCTCTCAAATTGTCCATCGTCGGCTGCCTGCTCTCCTGAACCGTGATGATCTTGCCTATCCATTCTTGGCCATCTGTGCGAGCTTCCTCTCCCAGTTGCAGCGTGGTGAAGCCACCGTAAATTTCGCCGAATCCTTCTATTTCCTTGGGATGGGCGTATGTTATTGTGTCTTGAACGGTCTCGTGTGCACATAGTTCGTCGCTTGGGCGAACGAAGAGAACGGCTGGAAGGCGACGCCACGTCCGAAATCAGAAGCAGCATCGTTCTGCCACAATAATGAGGTCATCTGTACAGAAGCAACGAAGCTTCCTATGTGCGCTGGCTGGAACCTTACTCAACTGGTTCGCGAAAAAGATGCTCCCCCCTGGCGGTCGATCCGTGTGTACCCACTGTCAACACGTGGCGATAATAGAAAGTCGGGTACAACAGTGATACGTACCTATTTCGGTTGCTTCGGGGGGTGTTAGTCAGGTACCAGGTGCATCCTGGGCCAGTTCGCTTACCGATACGCAGGTATTTGCTAACTGGCGCCCGGCAACTTACGGCGCCATTCGGTCCACATCACGTCGCCTCTTCGACGGACAGGGTTCCCTCCATTTCTGTAAGGATACCTCGTATGCGTGAACTCTCTCGGCATCATGCTCGACCAAGCGGGGCTGAGGCGCGAGTCCTCCGTCGTTGTGATTATCTTGGCATTTGGACCGAATATGTAATGCCTGATTACTCAACTTCGCCTGCGGTTCATCCCTCCCAACGACTTCAAATGCCGAAGTGTGCTCGTTGTCCAGTCCTGGCGCCTCTGCTGCCTTTTCGAGTCATGACAATTCTTAGCAATGGCCAGTCACCCAGGCACCTCCCGCCGCTGTGATGAGTGTCGTCGGCGTCGCAAAAGGGTAGGCGATCGGGTCTGGTCGTATGTCACTTACTTGCTCAGAGCTAACGAGGTGTCGATAGTGTGACCTAGCCGGGCCGGAATGCAACAGATGCGTCTCCAGGGGTATCAAGTGCAGTGGACCGAACGATCTTCGTATCTACGTCAATCGAGATGCCCAAAACCTGCATACACAATCCCATCGGGGCGCCCTAAGGGTGGCCATGCAGAGGCGGGCCGCCCACCATGAGCCTCACCCCACGCCTAAAACACCTCGTGCTGGTCAGGCTCTGCCAACAGACGCACTTCAACGGCTCATCCGAGAGACTGAGGTGGCCTTTCTGAGGGCAAATAGCTCCTTTAGCGCGAAACCGGCCGAGTTCTTCTATTCGACAGTCCTGGATGTGTTTCAGCCTCGTGAGCGCATTGGTGTCTTCAGCGGCGACAGGCTTCCGTCGTCCTCGGCCGAGACGAACTTCTCCAGCGTCGCCTTGTGTATCCGTGGCCTGCTGCCGTTTGCCAAGCCCGCAGAACGACAAGTCCTCGATACGGCCCTGTTCAGCCTCCTCACCATGTACATGGGCCGACTGGCCAAGGATCCCAGGATGACGGAGATGGCGCGCTCGGCATATACGACAGCTATTCGAGATTTCCGACATATCATTGGATCGAGCTTCCCGCCAGAACCTGCAACCGTGCACATGGAATTTTCCCAACTGTTCCTCGCGCTTTCTACAGCGCTCCAGCTTTTCGAGGTATGGAACCACCGTTGCACTTCCACAAATCAAGGCAGTCGGTCTAACACAGGCAGTTCGTCAACGACCTGGGCAAGATCGGACCTGGATTCATGGCCCACTACGACGCCATGCTTAAGCTTCTCCAGCTGTCTGGGCCTGAAGTATACCAGTCGCCTGCCTTGGTCAAGTCATTCTCCGGAATCCGTGGGATAGCGGTAGGGTTTCTCAAAGGACCCCCGTTCACGCAGCTTCAGTTTCTGACATTAGAGATGCAGGTCTTCATTGCTTTAGAGAGGAGACGAGATACCTTTTTATCTCAGACTGAGTGGATTCACATGCCATTTCGCCAGACCACAAAAACCACGAGAGAAATCCTGCACGACCTTGCACTTCAGGTGCCCGCACTCCTGGCTCAGGCTGACGGCCTCGTCCTTTCCCTCCGGCCCAACAACGGACCAAAGTCTTCTGATACGAACCTTGACACCGGTCACCCTCTACAGCAACTCAATGTCGCCGAGACACTTCTGAGAGCCTTTGCGAAGATCCGATCGAAACTCGAGCAATGGCTACGAGAGTTCGAGGA
This sequence comes from Phialophora expanda, assembly GCA_016109585.1. Lineage (NCBI taxonomy): Eukaryota > Fungi > Ascomycota > Eurotiomycetes > Chaetothyriales > Herpotrichiellaceae > Phialophora > Phialophora expanda. Next base: position 434,981 of record JADWPR010000016.1, read on the forward strand.
CTACTACTCTCCCAAGCCTCTCTACTGGGAGTCGAACGAAGTCTTCGACAGCCTGTACGCCGTCGTGGACACACACTGCATACCCAAACACGACGAGTCGAGCTATCTGCTTCGCTTTCAAGATGGACAGAAAGCCGGCGCTTTGATCTTCTACTGGGGAGTAATGCTGGAGCTGCTGATGAGCGTGATGGATGTCCAGGCTGCCGTGTCGACAATCATTACATCAACGCCAGCCGCTGCAATGCGCGCCATGTCGCTTTGCCGGGACATGGAAGCCAACCGATCGGCAGCAGACGCCGTGGCTACCTTAATGCTCCAGTCATTGCCATATCTGGAGTGCTGTCTGGAAGGCGTCTTCGTGGCACAACTCCCAATGAGGGTCGTGCACAGATACTTTGGCCGTCTGCCACATCCCAGCAATCGACATCTCCCGGAAATCGGTGCTCTTGAGAACCAACAAGGCCTCGCGACGCCCCTCCCATCCACAGAATGAAGATAGACATTCACGGAATCCGCTCACTGGCACTTTAGAACATATTCATTGCCGCCGTCGGCCCGCCGTCAAACGACATACTGGTAAGAAATGACAAGCAACTATTAGGTGGTCGGATCTAAACACGGTCCCTCCACATCCTACGTACACGCGTGGTGTCAACGTGTAGTCGACTTCGGACTCCCATACTCGGTTGGAGTCCTCACTCCTTTATTCGCCCTCGCACTTCTCCTCACCGGCGCGCCGTCCCTTTGCTTCAGGTCCTTCGTTTCCTGCTGTCGGACCTGTCGTTCGATATGCTTGACTGCCTCTGCCACTTTCCCACTAGCTTTGGGGGCAGGCTTCAGAGGTGTCTGCGGTTCGAAGCCACCCTCTTCTTGTCCGGCATCCTTGCCCTCCTTCTTGGCCTGCTCGACAAGCTTGCCGACCGACTGAGTTGGCTTTCGTGTCACGTTACGAGTCTTGGGTTTCGCCTTCGAGCCAGTCACTGAGCGCTTCTCGACCTTGGAGCCTTGGACCCCTGATTTGCGTCTGTCGCCCCGTTTCGGCTGCTTGATTGCCGACTCGGGAACCGGAGGAGGAACCCTCCTTTGCGGAGACTCGGATTGATGCTCTTCCGCGTCCAAGTCCGGTGCAGGGACAGATACATCCCGTCTTCGGATTGGAGGGACGATCGTGCCGCCAGAGGCGTCTCTCATTTCCACATCGCCTTGATTTGACCGTGGCGACGGCGTGAATGAGCGGTCCTCGTATGCGGGGGTCGTCTCGCGTGCCCAATTTGAAGGAGGGTATTCCGGTTCCACGCTCTGTCGGACGTCATTCTGGCTTGCCAGCATCGGCTCGGGCTCCTCGCTCTGTCGAACATACTCGTGCAGCACATCAGCAGCGTAGGGGAGCGAGGCGCTCGAGTCGGCTGGCGGGCGCGGGGTATCCGGACGACCTGGAGCGATTGGACTTTGTCGACTGAGTGAGGGGACCACCGTATGGGTTGTTGTTGCTGCTGCTGTTCCTGTTGGATGTAAGAAGCCACTACTATGCGACGGTGATGCACTTGACGGGACTGAGGGACTGTCCGCCTTCTTCAGCTCAGATAATCCGGGAGGCAGTGCCTGGTTGCATTGGCCTGGAGTCCCCGTCGTTGCCGGCCTAGGGAATGTCAAAGGCGGTAAGGTCCCTCGTGGTTGGCGGCCAGCGACGTTCATCTGCTCAAGCTTGAACATCCTATCCGACTCTGGAATCCGCGGCCATAGACCCGAATGGCTTGCTGGAGGTTCTGGTGCAGACTTCACACCATGCTGGTCGACATGGTGCTCCTCGCAGCCCCCGGCACAACCGCAAAGGCCAGGCAGACAGACACACTTCGTCTGCATGTTGGCACCGCCGCAGCATGCCCCGTGCTCGTTGACGGGCTTGGTCGATGCTTTCGCGTCGTCACTCTCTCGCTCTCCCCACTTCATCTCCGCGTCCCTACGCAACTGCTCCGCCTGCTCGGCATGGTCACAGCCTTTGCAGGGACAGTACAGAGGATGACAGGAACATTGTGAAGCCTCGCCTCCGCAAGAACAGATACGCGGTTCCGCGTCTTCTCCTTCTGTTGGATCCTGATCCGGATCGTGGACTTGATCCGTCGACTTTACCTCCGCTTTCTCCTTGCTCTTCGTCCTCCTCCTCACATCCAACAGAGCCTCAACCTCCAGGTCGATCTTATGCATCATGGCCAACCTCTGTTCCTCGCTCCAGAGGTCCGAATCATGGGGCCCGCCCATCCCGAAATGCTCGCCGAAAAAGACATTCCTCCTCCGCGCCTTGATCTCCCTGTCCCGCCACTCCCTCTCCTTCTCCATCTCTTCCCTGTCTTCTCGGTCCACGTCGGCCCATCGCTCCGTCTCGCGCGCAGAGGAAGCCCGCTCCTCTCTGTTGAGACGTCCGTAAGAAATGAGGCGGGCGCAGCCTTTCTCATCCACAGTCATTTCATCCACGGTCAGGCCACGCGAGATCGGCACCCTCGTCGATCTGGCTTGTGTGGTGGATATGCCGAAGCCTATGGAAGACCTGGGCGGGATCCTGGACTCGGCGCGGGACCCGAACGCGTCGTCGTCGTCGGCGTGGTCGTCTTGGCCGCGGAGGTATGCCCAGGCGGGCGCAGGTTGAGTGAGGATATTGATAGGTTCGGGGCGCCGAGGGGGCCACGAATCATCTGGTTTGAGGAAACCCGAGTCTTGATCTTGATCGCCATCTCTTCCTCTTCGTTCCGATTCGTGTTGGATTCCATCACGAGGATAGTCGGTGTCATGGGCGTCGTGGTGGCGGTTATGCTCGTGCTCCTCTCGGTCTTGCCCTTTCCCGTTCTCTTTCTCCTCATAACCAGACACAGAAAAGTATGCCTCTTCAGCATATCCCCGCCTATCGTGTACTGGATCTTGGTATCCGGATTCAGCTTCGGATCGACGCTTGTCGCCGTCCTCAGAATCACGCCCGCTCTCGCGCCCAGCATCATCATCTCCTCCCGTAGCCCCATCATCTTCACAGTCACAGTCACGATCACATTCACGGAGGAACGACGGTCTTCCGGATGCGACGCCCTTTTTGGACCACGCCCTAGGCTCTTCCGCTCCCACAGCGGCCGTCGGAGAACCCACCACGTCCCAGAACCCCATCGCCGAGCCGGGCGACTGTCTCCCCCACCGGTGATCGCGTCTCTGTCTGGCGAGAAGGAGCTGGTCCTCCTCCCAGCGCAGGTAGTCCTCCCCCAGGGGCAAGCGGGGCGGGTCGTGCTCCGTCCAGCCCTGCTCGGCGTACAGCTTGGCGAGGAGGACGGAGCGGTGTTTTTGGCTGAAGTGGTGAGCGTGGGGAGACTCTCGCGCACTCGCACTCGCGCTCGCGCTCGCCCCAGACGAAGGATGCGGATATGTTCTCGAATCCGCCGTGCTCGCGTGCGCATTGGATGTGGCACTGAAAGTGGCAATCGAGTTCAAAACCGCAATCGAATTGGAGCTCGAGATCGGAACCGGAGCCAGCGGTGGAAGGAGATATGCAGGAGGAGGTGGTGGTGTGAGAGGCGAGGGAGTCGTGATTGAGGTCGAGGTTGTCTCGGTCCAAGTCCCAGCGCCAGTCTGCTTCTGCACCTGCATCTGCTTCTGTGTCTGTGGTTCCCCCCACGGTATTATGCCCTCGACATCTGTTTCGGAGGCACTGTCGCCGAAGAGGGAGTCGATGTCGGAGGGACGGGTTTGGATGTCGACACTGGACGCTTCGGCTTGGCCTTTGGTGCTGTATTCTTGCGGTCGCGATTGTGATTGCGATTGCGCTTGCGGTGTTTTGGTATGGAGACCATTATCGCAGCTGTCCTCTAGAGGGAGTCCCCATGACGGGTTGACAGAGGTGGCGGTGGTGGCGGTGGTGGGCGTGGTGTCCGAGTCTTCGGATCGGTATCCCACGTACGGGGCATAGCAGCTTGTGTAGCGCGGTTTGGGTTTGTCGTGTCCCGGATTGGCATTGAGATGCTGGTGTTGGTGCTGGTACTGCGGTGCGGTCGACAACCCGAGTTTCACGGCATTGGTCCTCGGCTGAGGTCGAGCTTCAGCAGCCGCGTCGGCCTTTTCTTGCAGCCACCAGGTTTCGTTCTCGCCGTCTTCGAGCCAGGAGGACGGCATGGCTGCGGATCCCTCTTCTATTCTTGTCGTGTCCGGAAGGGGGTGGGATCCTTGCTTCGATTGTGTCTGATATGCTTTTTCCCCCCCACTATTTCATCTGCATAGACGTCTGTCAATCACGATTATGGCAAGGAAATCGACAGATAAGAGGTCGAGGGAGAGTTTTCCGATTTAAAACATGCAAAACCAGGGGGTAATGAGATCAGGGAAAGAAGGTAAACAAACACACTACATAACGAGCGACAGCGTCGCAATCAAACTGGAATTGAGAGGCGTGCCGCCACAACAAAGGAAATGAATGATTGACTTGTCAACAGTATGGTCGTTGCGAGGGTCGTGCCTCTTCCGGCAGGAGGGGTTGGAATGTGGTTGTAGGTTACCCTGGGAGCGTCCATTCCACAACAACATGCGGTCGGTGGACGACCTGCGGCGAACACAAAGAAACCCCCTACCCACCAATGCCATTGGAGGGTCAATTCTCGATCCTGTTGACCGTGCTGAGAAGCTGTATTATCATTTCTTGTTCCGCGTGGCAAGACGTCAGGGACAAAGATCGCAGACGGACATGTGGCGCAAAAACTTTTCATCATTGCATACTCGAGTGTGAGTGAGATGCATACCTTCGGCCATCGGCCGACTGGCTGCATCCCAAGTCCTGTCAACCACGTGAACATTTCCAAGGAAATGGTTCCACGTTTCCCATCCCATTGCGCCCGCTGATCATGCAATTCATCTTAAAGACCGCTGCCGCGCTTGCAGGACCGAAACTCCATCTCAAACCATCTAATTGACCGGGCGGGGTGCTAGGTCGAGTCTTGGCGCCATGATCGTCCAGCGCAGACAATCCTTGAATAGCATCCCACCGATCGCAGGATAATGCCCCAGCTTCAGATCTTCGATCTCCTGGAATGGGAGTAGACCTGCCATTTCAAGTCAGTAATTCATTCCTAGGTTGTAAGGATGAGAAAAAGGCTCATTATTACTCACATTTCTTGAGCAGCAGATCCTGGAACGCGTGATAGCAGTCGTCAGTACCGTAGTCCGGCATGTAGACTCCGTTTCTGTACTTGTCGGTTGGGGAAGAACACCCGTTGAAGTCGAAGGCAACTTGGAAGACAACTGGGTAACCGTCGTATTTCGTGGCAAAGAATCCGGGGTAGTCCCATATCTCGCAAACGCCGGGCAACGGCCCGCCCTTCTGACCACCCTCGTCGATCGTGAAGTTCCCGGACCGGTCCGTCAAATACTCACAGAAGTGCCAGAGACTGGTGTACTTTTTCTCTGTGTCGCCCAAGCTGTCGACGAAGAACGGTGACAATGGCCCACCCGATGTGTAGACTTCAACCGCGCTCTTGGTGGCAGTGGCACATTGCAAAGTATGTGGCGGAACGGGCGGTGTGGTCGTGACGAATCCCGTCCAGCTACCACATGTAGGCACCCGGGTCTGCGTCCCCGGTATTAGGCCTGGCACAACCGTCTCAATGGCCCATGGACTGTCACAGGTGGTGGAGCCAAGGTATGCAGTTCCTTCACACGTCATAACAGTCATACTGTGGTCACCTGCGAGTGCTTCCATGGTGAGAGTCAGAGTATGCGGGCCTGAAGTGGTGGCCCGTGTTTCGGGCGAAGAGGCACTCTTCGACACAGAAGTACAAGGTCCAAAGCTAAAAGGACCACATGCTGGCAGCAAAGGGCCTGTGACTGTGGAGATCACTGTGGCTGAGATCAGTTGCCCACCAGAGACCACCTCACTCCATACCTTGCCGTCAGAACTTGTTCTCGTCACCGTGTAGTCTAGCAGATCCGTTGCGACAGAGGCAGTTGTGATGGGAGGGCTGGACAATGCCGTCGTGGCTCTCGTCGAACTGCGAGTGCTGGAGGTTGTGATGGGAGGGCTGGACAATGTCGCCGTGGCTCGTGACGAACTGCGAGTGCTGGAGGTTGTGAGAGAGGTGCTGGTGGGCGAGAACGTGGACGAAGAGGACGTGGATGTCGAGGTGACAACCATTGGCGTCTGGGTGGCATTGTCGAAGGTCGCGAAGTCCGTGCCATTTATGGTGATGAGGGGAAATTGGGTGATCCAGCTCGCGATCTGGGCTGAGAGAGATGGATCATTCCACCAAGGACTCAATGTGCAAGCAGGAGCGAGCGACGTGGAGTTCAGAGAAGTGGTCGTGGTGGCTGTGTTTGTGCCAGAGCAAGTTGTGACAGTCTCACACGAAGTAGTGGTGGTCAAATCTGTGAAGACGGTGCCGCTTGACGTCACGTTGGACACCGTTTCACGGCACGTAGTGTACGCCGCTGACGAGCAGGAGCTGGAGGAGCTCGAAGAACTGGACGAGCTGGAAGTACCGGAAGTACTGAATGAGCGGGGTGGATCTGGGGAACCTGACTGTTCACCTCCAGGTTCAGGCCCGGAGTTCTGCGAATTCCCAGTCGTGCATGGTGCTGCCGTGCAGTGCGTGACCGGAAACGTCAACGACGCCGAGATCAACGGCGGAACTGGGGGGAAATGAGGAGGTGATGGTGGGAAGGGGAACCCGAACTTGCCCAAACAAGGTATGTGGCAGTTTGAGAACAGACTGAGGATACATTTGATGGCATCACTGGCCACGGACATTGGATTCCCGCAGCTGTCTTTGCACAAGGGGCCGACACATTTCCAGTCCAAGCTTGGAAAGTCGATCCAGCCGCCCGCGATAGTCTTTGTGCTGTGGGTGAGTGTCGTCGTGTATGATACCGAAGTCGTACTGGACTCTTTGTTCGTGATTGGGCAGCCGTTGACCAGATCCCACTGTGTCGTCGATGAATCGGGACAAACACCACTGGGAAGCGCATGCGTGGGTCCAGATGGCCCGGCCGTGACGACGCACCACCAACCCTCACCACAGTGAGACCCAGATGGTTTGTTCTCAAGGCATACGTCGTCTGAACCAAACCAACACTCCGGGCATAGGCAGTGCGCAGAGCTCTGAACCGTGACGATAGCCTTCTGGTCATTGGTTGTAGTACTGAGATCTCCGGGTAGCGGTAGCGGGTATGTCCAGCACCATGGTTCCAAAGTATACCAGGTCCAAATATTGAGTTCAGGAATCCACAAGTCGCTGTACGAGCATGTAGGCTTTGGCCCAACCAAGGACACAGTAGGCAAGGACCCCGTCGGCGGCGGCGTCAGCGTCGGCTCGAACACAGGAATTGAGACGTCGGAAGGGAATGCAAGGGTGACTGAGCCGGTACAGGAATCATCCGTGCACGTTCCCGTCGAAAGGTCCGCAGGCAGAGGCAGAGGTGCGATTGTAACTCCGCCCTGGCTGGTCTGGGAGCTGTTTGTCGCCGATGAGGACGGGACAGGGAGATCAACACTGCCAGATTGACTGCTGGATGGTACTTGAATTGAAATAATGGTTGAACGGACGACAGTCACAAATGTGGTGAAGTCCAGACTGACCGTGCTCGTGAGTGTGGTGACGATCTCCGAGGTGCCATTATCGGAAGAGGCTGATGACAAAACAGGTCCAGTCGGCAAAGTGCTGTTTCCTGCGGTAAACGGTGGTGTGTTCGTCACTGATTCCTGAGATTGCGAAGACTCTGCTGAGGAAGAGTTTGTAGAGGTCAACGTCTCCTGCGACTGCGATGACGAGGCTGAAGTCACCTCATCGGTGGAGTTGATGCTGCTGCTGTCTGTTGCAGCACTGGAGACATCAGAAGACGCCACTGATTCGCCGGACGAGGAACTTGACATTTCTACACTCGTGGAGGTCGGAGTTGTGAAGGCAGAGGATGAAAAGTTGTCAGATGAGCTAGACGCGCTGGACTCTGGGGTTGCAGAGTTGCTTGAGTCTTCTGAGCTACTGAGTGTTGGTGCAGTAGATGTATCAGCACTTGACTCTGTGGTAGCCGACACTGATTCTGTGGTAGCCGACGCCGATTCTGCGGTAGTAGAGCCTGACAACTCTGTGGATGGCGGCAGGGTATTTGTTTCTGTGACGGTGAAAGTATTGGTCACACCAGTGACTTCTGTGACAGTGGACATGGGAAGGCTGGAGCTGGTAGCTTCTGATCCGGGCTGCGTCGCAACACTTGTCTCTGTCACAATGACGGTATTGCTTGCCTCACTTGTCTCTGTCACAATGACGGTATTGCTTGCCTCGGTGATGACTGTGACAGGAGGCAGCGTCAAGGTAACCGTGCCCACATCGGTGGCCGAAAACGTCTCCGTAGCCGTGGATATGAATGTGGCAGTAGCACTGCTTGTCATACTCCAATCTTCCCAAGGACTGTGATCTAGATACTGATGAGTCAATGAACCTGGAGACGCGTGGATAGACTTACTGGACTGCGGTTGCTGACCACTACAGACTGGACAATCTTCACCCTGATCTATGCGCTTGGCCTTGCTGCCGATCCATCGCGCATTAGTCGGACCACATAGGCTCGCGATCAGGCCGAAGAGGAGAATGGTGAGTAAGGGAGCCATGATGGTCGGCCAGCAAAATGAAGCCACTCAAAAAGCGAAGACTGCAAAATTGTTGTTGTTGATCACAAGCCCGTCGATCTGGAGAAGTGCTGAGGACAAAAGATCAAAGCAAGCGAACGAGAGGAAGGAGATATTTATACGCAGACAGTGCATCTTCACGTTGTGCGCTTTGAGCGAAGCCTTGGCGGAGTGATATTCGGGAGAAGCAGGGTATCACTGGCAGCAGCGTGAAGAGTAGGTGGACCGGTACAGGCGTGAATATTCCATTGTCACCCGGCTCGAAGCTCCGAAGACCAGCTGATCAGAGAATGGTGAAGAGCGATTACTAGCGTAGGACTGTGAAGTTTGTAAATCTTTCTGCTCCGACGAGACGGACAATGACGGAAAATTGAAAGAGAAGTTTGCTTGTTACCTGCAGGGATTTGTCCTGTGAAGGCTCCGACCTGCAACTGAAGGACCTGGATTGACAAGCCTGGAATGGTCATAATCACAAACAACTTGGTAGTTATTTCCATGCCTCCCAATTCCTTGCCAGAAGACGTTTCTTACCTCTTAGCGGCACGATCAACGGCACACTTGAAGCTTACCCTGGCTTGACAGGACTGAAAGCCCCCGGAGAGTGACCAACACCAAGTGTACACAATGCAAGTCTTTTTCTTCTCCTGGTCCTTGGGCATTGCTAATCTGACCTCGAGCTTCATCAGGCAAACTCAGCCTTGTGGAGGAGTACAACACTCCCTCTCCGGGCTTCGACGAACAAAACCTTGATCTGGAGGACGGTGCCAGCTTGATATCAGATTGAAGGTCTGCATGATTTGTGGAAGGTCATCATCCACGTGTCATCTAAAGAGCGAAAGCAACAACAGTCTTAGAGCTGGTAACGGGGCATTGAAGCAACATACGGGAGTCGGCAACAAAATAAGAAGATGGCCCATGAAGCTAAAATAGCTTGATCAATCCAAGAGGAGGCGTACGAGTTTAGAGGGCGTGGGCGCCCAATCGTCGTTCGCATCTTGCTGGAAGCCTCTGTTAGAATCTGCTGATGCAGCTGGGGCTTTCGTGGGGATCGTATATGGTTGTGAGTCGTTATTTCTGTAACCTTCCCCGCACAACTTGTTGAAGTATTCTGTGGGGAACCTCTGAAGCTGACACTCTCTCCAGACGGATGTGTGAACATGGGGCTTCGGCAGATGCAGTCAGATCAGGCGGAGAATTGCCGATGTCTCCCCCAGCGTTGATATATTGATCGTCGATAGAGCACTCTGCAACTCGTTGTCAGATCAACCATCTAATTGCACCGCTCGAGCCCTTGAGATAGCCTGCTCATCCCAAAGTCGACACAATGCCTGGACTTCTCCTGACCCCCGAGACGGAGTTCAAGACTCTAAAGATCAAGAAATTGCACCCGACATTCGCGGCCGAGATTGAAGGAGTCGACTTCTCAAAGCCCATCGATGATGACGTTTTCAAGGAGATCCTCGCCGCATCAGCAAAGGTAGAAACACCATCGAAGGATGGTTGGTTCGTGGGTAGGACCTGCTGACAGCTTCATAGTATGGCGTGATCGTGTTTCGCAAGACTGGACTGGACGACACAGGCCATGTTGAGTTCTCCCGTCGATTTGGCGACCTGGATGACATCAGACCGTACATGACCAACGGACGCAAGCCTCGATATCAGTACTACGAGCTGTTCGATGCCGGCAATATCGACCCGGACACCAATACAGTGCTCGCGCCGGATAGCGCACGAGCCCAATACAATAAAGGCAATGCTCTGTTCCATGTCGATTCGTCGTTCAATCCTCGGAGGGCATCGTACTCGATTTTGAAAGCCCACGAGCTGCCGCCGCCAAACACCGGCGGGAACACCGGCTTTGCCGACACCCGGACAGCATGGGACGAGCTGGATCCTGAGTTGAAGGCCGAGCTGCTTGAGAAGGACTATGTCGGCGCCCATTCATTGTACTCATCACGCAAGAAGGCAGCACCCGAGTACTTCAAGGACGTCGACGTGAATGACTACCCGATGCACAGGCACAAGATAGTGCAAAAGCACGAGCCTTCGGGCCGCATGAATCTGTACATCGCCGCACATATGGATCATATTGTGGACGTGTCGCCAGAGAAATCGAAGGAGCTGATGGATAAGCTCATGGCGCATGCAACGCAGGAGAAGTATACGTTGAGCATTCCATGGAATGACCCAGGTGACTTGGTCATTTGGGACAACACGTAAGCGGCCTACACCCTCGAAGATGGTTGTTGTGTGCTAGAGCCTACAGTGCTGACTTGGGGATCTAGCTGTGTCATGCATCGAGCCGAGGGGGGTTCTTTCGCCGGCAAGTATCGGCGAGACCTGAGGAGAACGACTGTTCACGACGACTCGCCGTACGCGTGGGGTCTGAACAAGGCAGGCAAAGATGAGAGGCCGGGCTTCGTACTGTATGACTTGTGACGCTCTTCACATGACGAGCTGTATTGACCTGTGCATAGTTTCAACCAAGCTCCGACGGCGACGCCAGCATGAGGGTTGAGAGGATGGAAAAGGAAGGGTGTAGATGGTAGTGATGGGAAAGTGAAGGGAAGCTGAATCAAGACTCTTGGCCGATTACGTAACCCATCGAGGCTCCCGTCTGTACTTGTCCCGCACTGTAACTGCATGCTCATATATCTCACGGGGGGGCTTGATATCACCTCTTCGTCGTACATTACTCTGCCTAGAGCGCGCTCGGAGGCTCTTCGACAGTCGCAAGGACGAAATAACCCTCCGATCCTTGAATCAAGCTGTACTCACTCAATTCTCAACCGCCTATCTGCGTCCCCGCCATCGTCCAGACATAAGCAATCCTCCCAACGCTCCCACTCGCTCGCAACCATGTCCAATATAAACTGGCGGACAATAAACATAGATGCCTACGATCCGGACTCGGCCTTTAACTTCCCCCTTTCCACCCTCCTTCCAGCAAACCTCCCCGCACCCTCCACGTCGTCTGAATCCGCTCAAATAGGCCAACAAGTCCGACAACTGCTCCGAGCCGGCGACAGCCTCGGCGCCTTACAGTCCGCCCTGGAGACCGCCCCGTTCGCAGGTGACGAGGGCGCGAAACAAGTCCACCTCACCACCGTGCTTGAAGTGCTGCAGGGAATCAGACAGAGCGATGTGAGCCGGATACTAGCGGAGATGCTGAAACAACCTGGCGGCACTGCCTTGGGCGATACACTCATGAAGTACATCTACAAGGGTATGGCGAGCGGTACCGGAGGAGCCGGAGGCAAGGGGGTGAGTCCGCAGGCCACCGGGACAGGGTTCAGTCAGATACAATCACGAAATTTCGGAGAAGGTGGAGGCGGGCAGGTAATGAGTGTACTGTTGAGTTGGCATGAAAAGCTGACCGAGGTGGTCGGTGTGGGTGGAATAGTGAGAGTCATGAGTGATCGGCGGACGGTATGAAGCAGATTCAAATGCAACCAGGTGGCTCAATCCACTGGCAGCAACACAGTGGCCGGGCGAGGCAGCACAGGACAAGGAGCGACTATGCGAGACAAAAGCTTTAGAATCTCATCAAGAAGACCTCATGGCTAGCTCGATGGAGACGAGTGCCCAGGTATCGTGTACAGCCCTGTTGCCCAAGGTGAACCCTCACAGTTATGTCCTTCTCCCATCAGCAATCCACCCGCCCAATCCCCAGAACCATCCAATAACTCAACTCCCTCTTCCCGTCATCTGCCTCCCCATCTTCATCAAGCACTTTCTCCCGCCGTCTTCGCTCAACGATTTCCGTATCCGCATCTTCAGTTACCATCCACTCTAGCCTCACCCGGATAGGGATCTCAACCACATCCTCATCTTCATCTAGCTCCTCGCCTTGCTTTCTGAAGATACTCGCTGGGATGATCTCAATCACCACGCTTGCCCAATTTCGTCCTTGATCATATAGTTTGCCCGCGATCTGTTCTCCGCCTGCCGTGTTTGCATCACCCGACGGAGTCGGTTTAGGCACGGTATTCAATGCATCGTCCCAGGCGTCACTATTTTTTCCAATCTGGAATTGTGGGCAGAGGATCGTGACCCGGTGACCGTGCTTCCCCGGCGTGATGCTTGGGCTTCCCAAGCTGACATTGACATCGTCGAAGAGGGGGTTGCGGAGCGTCATGATGAATTGCACAGGTTTACCTGGCGAGAGGACCACGTCGCTTCCATCTGGGCCAGCCGGGAGGAGGCCGCCTGTGACGGGGAGTGGCTTGATGCTCACAAAGGGGACATAGCTTAGGGCGATCAGCTTGATGCGGTATCTGGCTGAAGAGATTTTAAGTTCCGGTCGGGTGAGGATGTGCTTGCATGTCGCGCATCTTTTTGAACGCTTCGTGCGCATGAGCGTAGGCATAGGTCGGAGTCCTGAGACTGTACGAGCTTGTGTGTTGCCGATAAAGGACGGGTATTGGGATGTTCGCTGTGTAGATGTTGTTGTCTCGTCGTAATCTCCGGGTGTCGGTTGAGAGGGATTGGGGAGCTGAAAGCCTTCGCTGGTTGTCCGAGCTTCGCGCATGATCGTGAGTTTCTGTCTCGCTCGCTTGAGGGAATTTTCTCGGTTGGTATAGATATTCATGATCCGCTGAAGAGATGATGGTGATGAGTAGGCTATGTCAAGCGCTGATGCTGGAAAGCCAGCATCTGTGGCTGATGACTCTGCGATCTGGTCCTTGTAGAATGTCCTCAGAGCGTTAAATCTCGCCGTGGCATCTAACGACAGTTGTGTCGCAGATTGTTGCTTGTCTTCCGAGCCAGCCTCGAGCTCTTCTTGAGATAACGGAGGTCGGGATAGTGACGACTTGCGGCCCAGGCCATCTTGATAATTGGATGGCTTCTGTTGAGAGGGCTTGCGTGAGCCGCCATTTGCAATCTCATCAAGCTGCTGGCGAAGGCCTGTTGGCTTGTCGAACTTGATCCCAATGTCAAGAGTATTCCACATACAATAATTGCAGTTCAGGATGAAAGGACCGTCTTTCGAGTCGCCGATAGAAGTGGTGATCATCTGGGACCTACATATTGGGCAATGAAAACAGTTCCGAGGACATCTGTTCCCTTCCCCTCTCACCATTGCCCTCGGACTTTCGAACAAACAGTCTGGGCAATAAGTAGCATTGATCTCTTCGGTCACACATCGGGGGCACTTGATCTCGTGACATTCTTCGCAGTATAACAGATGCTCGGGAGGGAACAGAGAAAATGCTGCACGGGGATGCCTAGGATTGAAAGTGTCTTCCCCATCTTGGATTTCTTCCAAGTCGACCTCTCGTGAAGACCGCCCCGGCTTCAGGGCTCTTCTCGAAGCATCTGAACAGGGGCAGGAGATGAAGGTGTAAGGGAACGGGAGAGCCATGACGATCCTCCTTAGTACTCCTACGCGTAACAGCAAATAGAGGACAGCAGGGGGACTCTCCTGTCGACACCTTTCTGGACCTGGACGCAGGGGAAGGCCGTCGAATTGGGAGGATTGTGCTGCTGCTTTTGAGAAACGATAAACGACGCGGTGGACGCGCCTGCGGCTAACCTTCCTCACCGTCGACCACAGGTATTGACATCATCAACGACCATGGACAGTTCCATTTCCCTCCTACGAAGCCAGGCATTGACTTGTCTGAGCCCCGAACACACCGTCAGTTATGAGGCCGCCGGTGTTACGGCCGTGGCTTCCAATACCAGCTCTTCGACGGCGCCCCTCCTTTCGGCGATGTTATGCAATTCAGGCACCTGGCGGCCCGACCCATCAAGTCTTCAATGAGAACATCAAATACCTCCAGAAAGAAAGAACAGCTGCCAACGCCGAATATAGCAGGCAGGTGGACTATTTGAAAGATGAGGTGGCTCAAAGGCTAGTCGATCGTCTGCTGGACATCAATCGGGAGTTCCCCCGTGTCCTTGATTTGGGTGCGAACAACCTTCAGATAGCCCACGCGCTGTCGAAGCCACCTCTGATTGCCCCAGAGTTACCAGATGGGTCGACAGAGGAAAAGATCCCGCTCTCAAAACGGATACACCACCTTACGTGCGCAGACATCTCTCCCACATCTCTCCATCGCGACGATGCCTTGGCCGCTCCTGCAGTTCCAGTCACACTGGAAGTTTTACCATCTCTCGAGACGTTACCCTACGAGGCGAACACATTCGACGCTGTCATATCTTCATTGTCTCTTCACTGGGTCAACGACCTCCCGTCCGCGCTGGCAAGTGTCAACAACGTCCTGAAGCCTGATGCTCCCTTTCTTGCGGCCATGTTCGGAGGAGATACACTCTACGAGCTGCGCTCGTCTTTACAGCTGGCCGATCTAGAGCGCCGAGGTGGCGTCTCTCCACACATATCACCATTGGCCGACGTGCGGGATATTGGCAACCTCCTTGGGCGAGCAGGGTTTAATCTCTTGACTGTTGATGTGGACGACATCATCGTGGAATACCCTGACACGTTTACTCTGATGACAGATATCCAAGCCATGGGAGAAGGAAACGCGATTTTCAAGTCCATGGGCGGCCCAATTCAACGAGATGTCCTGTTGGCGAACGAAGCCATATACAGGGAGCTACATTGCAAGGAGGACGAAAAGGATAGAATCCCCGCAACTTTCCGGGTCATTTACATGATCGGATGGAAAGCTAGCAAGAACCAGCCACGGCCCCTGGAACGAGGGAGCGGGAGCATCAACATGAAGGACGTACTTGGGGGAGGAGACTTCGGGATGTAGCGTAACTCCTGCACAGAAACAAACAACTTAGACCCTCGGGCGGTTTGAACAATATTTTGTCTTCTATTCATCGGTTGAATTCACCCGCTTGATCCTTTCGATGCTGACTTGACCTTCAATTGCATGGTGTGTCATTTGTCTTCGAGCCGGGAACAATGACTCTCCCGTCACACCTGACCCCATCCATTTCATGCAATTCGAGTACATGCATAGTCCTCGAAAAAGACGAGAGCCAACAACCAAGCGATTGAGCTCCCCTTTCGCCGAGGTTTCACGTCTGCTTGACGTTCTGCTCGCCCTGGCCACTCCGTCGCCTAGTAATCCGTGGCGCTGCTCAAGGGGAACTCGAAACCACAAACCCGTCCAGTCAATTTCCGGTAGACCTCAGAGTAGGTATCGAGTCTGTAGTCCACGCCGCCGCGCTCCTTCTCGTCCAACACAACCTTCAACACCTTGCTTCCGTCCTCCTTGGTCCTCAATCTCTTGCCCACAATCTCGACCGGGTAAACCACATCAGCGAGGATAGCATCGTGCACGGCAGTCAGAGTTCGAGATCGGGGACGCTTCTGGGTCTGGCTGGTGCGGGAGCGGTTGGAGCGCTTTGGGCGAGGCAGGATGCGGCGCATGGCCAGGATCAGGACGTGGCGGTCGGAGAACTTCTTCTCGAGTTCGCGGGTCAGGCGTTGTTGGACCTTGTGGAAGCCCGCCAGGAGGGGCACGGGGACGAAGATGACGATGGCGCGCTTGCCGTGGCCGACTTCCAGCTGTGGAGAGTTAAGATGTGTTAGTCCTCAATCATGTCTGTTTCGAAGTCCCACGCCTGTTGTATACGACGATCGGGTGTGAAGTGTCATACCTCGCGAGCAGAGACGAACTGGAGCGGTCTCAAGGCGACCTTGAGTTCGGGGATGTTGGTCTCCAGTTCATAGAGGGCGGTTGCGATGCTGGTCTCCAGCTCGGAAGGTTGTTGCCTCGAGGGGCTGTTGTGAGCAATCTTGTTGAGAGCTGGTTGAGACATGATTGCGACGAGAGCTCGACGTGGTCTTCGCAATCAAAAGGTGTCTCGAAGATTGAAGGTTGTCAGTAGAAAGTGCCTCAGCGATGTCGACGAGAAGGTGCCAATCCACAATTCTTCTGCGGCCGCCAAGACCGCCAAGATTTTCGTGCATTGTGTGCTGCCAGTGAGGTTTTAAGTCTTGCCGTAGTACATAGAGTGCGCTTTCGTCTTCATGGTCCACCCTGCCAGCGCTCACCAAGAAATACTTGCGGCAGCCCCACCAACAACTGCACTTCCTTCGATCCATTGCAGAAGGTCTTTTTCCTTCGGCCCTTCGGCCATGTGAACTAGCCACGCCCGACTGCTGCCCCATTGCATTATTCAGCAACGTGTCGAGGACATGTACTGGCGTGACTGGCTTGCCCTTCACGATCAATTATCGCAATCTACCCGCCATCGGACGGATCAAGAGACCCGGACGAAGGTAGCCAGGCACACCATGCGGGGGGGCCTTCTATTTCCTGACTCGATCCTTTACCCGTTCTGTTTGGGACGGCCTTAAAACCGGGGCCATTTATGTTGCGTCAGTCAGAAAACGCCAACATTACCTGTACGTTTGGATTCGCCAAATGGAAGATCGATGGACCGTTCAGGCCTGGCTTGCAAAGCGCTAGAAGGTATCGTCTGCAGTTCCTGTTCACCAGCACGTCTCGAGCCCCCAGGCGCTGTATCGTCCATCGGAGATAAACCCACCCATAGTCGACAGGCGGCCTCGTCTATGGTGGGTGGAGCATACCAGTATTCTATATAAATACGTCGTGACTTCATCAGTGTCCTCAAAGATCCGCATGGGGTTTTTTCTCTTTAGTCTTTCACCGAACTCTTGCTAGACCTTTAGTCCAGCTTTTCTTATATCCTTCTACACATCGTATTCAGATATCATCGTCACCCTCTCCCGCAGCCCGAACAGAACAAACATAAGGACCAATATGTCTCTACCAAAGACCACACCCGCCTGGGTCATCGTGGCCAGCAATGGCGACAAGCCAGGCTTCGAGAACCTGAAATTGGTCAATGATTACCCTGTCCCTGAACTCGGCGAGAACGATTGTCTCGTCCAGATCCAAGCGGTCTCCCTCAATTACAGGGACCTGGTGATTCCCAAGGTAAAGCATACAATCTCCCAAAGATGCAGGAGCCTTCGTTCCATTGACAAGCTACAGGGCCAATACCCTCTCCCACTGAACCTCCCCACCGTCGCGTGCTCGGATGGTGCGGGCAAGATCCTGGCTGTCGGCTCCAAGGTGACGCAGTTCGAAGTGGGCGACAAAGTCGTCACATTGTTCACGCAGGCTCACCAACACGGCGAGCCTACTCCCGACATGTTCAGTACCGCCCTTGGCGGAGCCGCAGATGGGACTCTCCGCCAATACGGCGTCTTTCCAGCGTGGGGACTTGCTCGGGCGCCGTCAAACCTTTCTCCCACCGAGGCAGGGACACTAAGTTGCGCACCTCTGACGTCGTGGAACGCCCTTTTTGGTTTGCAATCGAAAGCTGTACAGCCCGGAGATGTTGTCCTCACGCAAGGGACCGGCGGTGTCTCGCTCTCGGCCATTCAATTCGCAAAGGCCGCCGGGGCGACTGTCATTGCAACGACATCATCAGACGACAAGGCGAAACGACTGGAGAAGATCGGAGCAGATATTGTCATCAACTACAAAACGGACCCGAACTGGGGAGAGACTGCGAGAAGGCTTTCTCCCGGCAAAGCTGGCGTCGATCATATCATCGAGGTCGGCGGCCCTGGCACTATGGCGCAGTCGCTGAAAGGTACACCCCTTGACTTTCCACACCATTTCATTAGCTGTGCTGACCATGCCCTTTTCCCAGCCATCAAACTTGGAGGTGTTATCTCCGTCATTGGCTTTCTCGCCGGTTTCGGCCACGAGAAGGAGCCAAGCACGCTCGAAGCCCTCAGCGCCGGTTGCATCATTCGTGGCATCTTGATCGGATCGAAGGACCAGCTCGTGGCGATGAACCGCGCCATTGACGCCAACAACATCCACCCAGTCGTAGATGAGAAGGTCTTCAGCATGGAAAATGCCCTCGATGCGTATGAGTACCAGTGGCAGCAGAAGAATTTTGGGAAAGTGGTGATACAGCTTTAGTAGCTGGGCCAGTTCTAGGGCAGAAGGAGGGATGAGGCCAAGAGGGACGAGGTCAGTAGGGGATTATCGGTGAGAGAGTGATACGGAGTTGATTCGCGACGCATGAAATAGACAGCTTCTCGTTGCAATATCGATGCCAATGCCAATGCCAATGCCAACTACCTACGTTGCTTCGTTTCCATGAACCTGCCCTGCTCACCAGGCCACAACGAAGGACCAGCCGGTTCATTAATTACATACAGGATACATCGACGTGTCAATTCTCCGACTGCCCAGTGCCGGCAGTGATTCTGGACAGAATCACAGAGTACAGAGTACAGAGCACAATGGACGTGGTTCCTGGCTGTCTACGAATGAGTATCAGTATTACGTGAATGTAGATGCAGATGCAGAGGTAGATGTAGTCGGGATCAGCCTTTGCGCAACACCCATTATCAGACAGCACACAGCACACACCACAGCAGGGCAGATAGATGAGAGTAAATCATAGTCGAGTAGAATACTTCCCTATTCCGCACGAGACAATGTATCCTGGCGGCGACAGGCCAACGAGCAGCACAGTCCCCGCCTCGCCCTTGACTCGGGACACTCCGAACCCTTCAAACGTCCGCAACGATACAGTAAGGCCACCACCCTTTTCCAAAAGGACCCGAAGTGCTGGGATACTTTTTCCCCGCCGTGTGCCCTGCCTCCCGGCCACCCGCCCAGCCTTACAAATCTCTAACCCCGACGGAACCGGGGAACACACGCGGGGGCTGCGGCCGCAACATCGCTCGTCTTCCATACCATCGATTATAGAGATTCTCGGCGTTTAGCACAACAACCCTCCCACGATCCCGCTTGGACACGGACACAAGGGAGGGAAGGGAAAAGTGTAGTCTATGTGCCTGAGCATTACAATCGGAGGGTCTGTATCGTGTTGTATCGACACGCAGTCGGTCGGAAACGGGTTATTGCCCTGTTGAGGAGGACTCTTGGGTTGGCAAGCCACCCCATGCCATGCGATGTGATGTGATGTGATGTCTTGCTTTTTACAATTCACGATCGGCCAGATCACTAATCCTAATGCTATGAGGGAGGGAGGGGTTGTCTTTGGGATTTTCATTCTCCCTCCTCGCGCCCTTCTCGCCTTCACCATCGTCCTCACTCCTCTCAACTTCAGGTCGGTGACCAGTCAGTAGGTATCCCTCTCGAACCACTTCGCAGCAGCGGCATAGACCGCCTTCAAGGCATCACCGCCCTCGAGGGCCCAGAACCTGTCCCCGACACCGAGCCTGTCCAGCATTCTCAACAATCCCAGGACCATGACGTCGGCGTAACCGACCTCGCTGCCTGAAAGCCACACGCCGCCCTCATTCTCGGCATACCAACCGGCCAGTTCCTTCCACAGGGGCGCCACGTCGCGGTACGCCTGCTCCGCATTCTTGGCGTGGTACTCCTGCAGCGTCATGCCCACGGCCTTCTCGCGGCTCTGCTCGAAGTAGGCCTTGGACGGGGGGTTCAGGAACGTGATGGGCACCAAGGGCATGAAGATCGGGCGGATCTTCCCGAGGAGGTTGGGGAGAAACTCTTCCGCGCGCGCTAGGTACGGCGAGTCCAGGTGCAGCGATGGCGTCGGGTACAGTTTCTCCAGGGCGTCGATGATCTTGCGCGATTCCATCAGGTATTCGCCGTTGGGGAGTCGAACTGCCGGCGAGGTATATTCGTAGGGGCCGGAGTCGTTGGGCGGGATACCCCTGCGAGTGAGTAGGTGAGTATAAGCCAGGATATGATTTCGCCATCAATGCCGCGGTACGAAGTACCGATACCGAAGGCCAAGGGGAAGAGGCCTGGAGGGCTGGAGGTAAAGAGATACGCCCTCTCTATCTAGACTGCTTGCACTGACTGACGTACAGCCCGACAAGGCATCTATTCATTTGCCCGCCCGAAGCGTTCACACCCATACTTACAATTTCTGCAACGTCGGCTTCAGATCCGGATACTCAACCCACTGGGTCTTATACGGTATGCCCTTGATGTTCAGCGCGAGCCGAGCTGGACGTAGACGTTAGCAATGAAGGGAAGGATGGTCGAAGTCTCCTTGATCAAGACGTCCCCAACACCGACACCGATCCCATGGCGACTTACTCTTCCAGGGGTTCAAACTCCAAGAAAATCCCTGCTTCGAGGGCAGATCGTACAGAATGATTTCATCGGACATGGTGGTGGACGGTCGGTCGATCGATCGTCAGACGAGTTGACAGTACGTGACGCGGTCAAAATCTACTGCGATGCAATGCAAACCGATGGAATGTGATGTGGGCGGCTGCGACGAGTCTCCAAGGTGGGTTGGAAAAAAGAGCCTCGCAGGATTTCTCAAAAGCCCTTATATAGCTTGCGGATCACGTAGATAAAAAGTTTATATCGGAACAAGACGACCTGACCTGCGGTCGCAAGCCGGGCGTGGAGCGCGAATCCCACGTCCACGGGAAACGAACTGACCTCTCCGGCCTCCCTATTAGGTGATCAACCTTCTCCATGATGACGGATCGTTCCCTGCGTACTCGCGCGATTGCCTCTACGAGCATATCCTGTTGTGCCTCGGGAGGGAGAAGGGGGGGGACAGTGTGAAGCAACTTACAACCCCGCAGTAAGGAACGAGAGTTTGCTCTCCGACTGAGCGGCTGTTGCGCGTTTGAGGACTTCGTCCCGATACCGAATTTGTAAGCCAAGGCTGTCGGGCGGCGTAAAGCAATCAGTCACACTTGAAGTCAAGGGTGTGTGAAGCACGGGAACTGTGCAGTTATGAACTTTACAACCTATGTAGTCTAATTTCTTTAATGATATGTCTTGTTACATGGTAACGACGGGAAAGTATGTGCATTAGTGCAGGAGATAATTATCTCATAGGTATTTACATTTCAACCTTGTTATTGATTAGGTACATAACATTTTTCTTGTTGCTGGAGATTGCATATACATTGCGCACTTGTGTATGCTCTGCCCAATGCGCTGACAATCATGCCAAAAACTCCCGTTGAAATAATCGATTCTACACACTCATGAACAACTTAATTTAATCCATGAAGCCACGTTTCCCATCACCATCAGCATCGACACGAGGATTCAACCGATCAGCCAAGCTTGGCTTTCCTCCTTCGGTTGTGCCCATGGGACCAGTACCTCTGGAGTCCAAGTGCCTGTCGCCGGTACCGGTGCTGCTTCCAGTGTGATAGTTATCTCTACCAATATTTTCCGAAGAACGATCATTGCCAATACCTCCAACACCGGAGTCAGTCGGGCGGTGTGTGTTGGTATGATCGCCGACACCAGTGGTGCCAGTCGCAGTTCCACTGGTGGAATGAGAACCATGATGGAACTTCTGTTCAAGTTTATCGAAGGTGGTGGCAAACTTGTCATTGTATGGACGAGGTGCACCTTCATACTCCTCATGGGTTGAGTGGTGACCACCAGCTAATGCACCGCCAGCCGTCTTGAACTCGTCAAGAGTCTTCATGGGCAGGGCAGACAGTCCGTGATGCTGAGTTGCGGCATGATGTGTCCTGCAAGAAGTTAGCACCTGGAAACTCCGGTAGGTGGTACAAAACTTACTCGTGAACAGGAACGGTGGTGTGGACAACCTCGGGCTGAATGGTCTCCTTATGAACGACCGGGACGACAGTCTCATGGACATGGTGATGAACGTGCTCTCCGGTCACGGTGGGTGCTGCAGCTTGGGTGTGGACGGTTTCGTGTGTCGCGGAATGGTTCTTGAAGTTGGCCATCTCAGCAGCGAGCCTCTCCTTGGTAGCTGACTCGTCGTCATGGTGGAACTCGCGATGTTCAGTCGGGAGGATGTTGTGGGTATGCTTCTCTGGAAGTCTTTCTTGGTGGGTGAGAGGTTGCACTGTGGTGTGGTGGTGATGTTGATGCACTTCACGGTCGACAGCTTGGGTGGCTTCCTCGTGGCGGTGAGGCTTGACGGCTTCATGTGTCACGGCGGGGACGACGGTTTCTTCGACTGTGGTATGATGGCCCCGATTGCCGGTAAGTTTCTGGACGGCTGCTCTTGCCGCATCCATGGTGAATGTATATGGTGGTGTCTGATGTTGATAAGAGGTGAAGATGAAGTTGAATGGGCCTACTTCCGCAAGAACAGGCCGCGGCACCACGCAAACATTTATACATACGGGGAGAACCGATATGAGATAATGCCATACCTTGTGCCACCTCTTGAGGCTGTGATATCATCTCGAGCAAAGCTACGCTTGGGCCGGCCTTCGCTGTGAGGTCAGCGACCCGCAAGAGACTGGACTTAGAGTTGTCGACAAAGGAAACCGACATGATTGGGACCGATCTCGGCAATCAGCTTCTCTTTTTCATCTGTCGATCAGATGCAGTGGCTCGAACTCGCCGAAAATGTCCTGCATACCCCCAGAGAGGGTCAGATCGTCATCGAACAAGCTCTGCAATTTGCATTCGGATCTCACATTTTCCCGTTCTGTGGAGGCTGTAGACCTATCCCCGCGGTAGCTTGACAAACGACTCACCACCGCCACGTTGGTCGTTGGTGTTGCTCGTACAGAATTGAATGATTTCTGCCTCAACCATCGTGGAGGGTGCCGTCATCGGATGATACCTCATGCTTGTGCTACACGTTCCAGGGCAGCTGTGCTTCCCGTGTGTGAAAAGGGTACGAGCCACAAACAGTCTTTTTGCGCAGGGTGCCCAATGAGAACAAGGCCCATCACGTAGTCAAATCCGGATGTGGCGAGTGATGATGACTTGAGGTCAAAACAGACAACCGTGCTGACGTTGAGGGTGCAAGCCACAGTGCCGGCAGGCGTTCAAGCCTCTCAGGCATCCCTGGGGCTCTCGTGCACTGGGCGGCACTCCGGGCCGTTGATAGCTGACCTCATCGAGCCATGCGCTGGGCTCGCTAGTTTTACCAGGGCAAATCCCTACAAGGCCCCAAGAGACCCGCCACTGTCCCATCCTCTGACCGCTAGACTCTGCCCTAAAACATTCCCCTAGTTAGTTAGAGCCACGTCCCGTGCTCGCTCGTGCTGAGGATCGGGCTGCTCGTCCTGATCAAGCCACCTGCCCAGTTTTCGCAGATCATGGGCCAATCCTCGCTCGCGGCGGCGCCGTTGGTGGGTGCGTCAGGGTTCTTTGGGTTTTGGAGCTCAGCGTCGGCTCATGGGCATCCCTGAGCCATGTCTTTCTTTCGCGCCACGTTGGGTAAGGTCTTCGTTGACCATGATTTAGACGAGACGGTCGCTTCGAGCAATTCAGCCTAGCCATGAAGAACCTGTCTTGCGCGACGCAGGTATCAGACAGGAGGTGAGAGGAGGTGGGTAGCGCCAAAAGGGAGTTCGTCTGTGTGTCTCGTGTGTCTCGTGTGTCTCTGCTCGCGATCCGCCCTTTCGATCTGCCTCGTGAATCTGCTCGGTAGGTCAACACCAGAACCCTCGGAGGGGCACCACTTTTCTTTGGTCGGGAAGCTTCGTGGAGCAATCAGCCATGGCCACTGTGACATCGACCCAGCGGCTCTCAGACGCAAGCCATGCCAACTGGAAGTGCTTTCCTTCTCCCTACGTCATGCAGACCGAACAACAACGAAGTCAAAGTCGAAGTCAAAGCCGAAGTCAGAGTCGAAGTCGCAAGCGCAACCGAAACCGACACCTCAGTCATAGTGACAACACTGCGCCACCCACATGGCAGGAAGAGCCTGTCCAGCGTCCTGCTACAGCGGCTCCGACCGTCAACCATGACTCTGGCCATACCGTCCCCCCATCCCGGTCCAGAAGTCGTCTGCAGAAACGTCCTTCTCAACACACGCTGAAGCATACTGCCGCTGCTCCTGCCATGTCACAAGCCGTCTCTGATTCGCAAGAATCACCTTCCACTCGGCAAGACAATACAACCTTGCCCCATCTACCTCACACCGTCCCTGAGCGGAGCTCCTCGTTACGAAAGAAGACCGCTGCTGGCACTACAGAACAACCGGACCCAAAGAAGGCTCCTCCTGCAGAGCTGAAGCCGGCACCACCTACTCACGGACTGCTTTCTATAAGACCCAAACCTGGTCCAACCGAGAACAACACCAAACCGGACTCTGACAGCGAACAGTCATCATCGCCAGGTAGTATTCAGAGTCCAACCAACCCTCCTCGAACACCTCGACATCTACCACTAGCACCGAACGACCCTTCGCCGTTGAACCCCCGCTACTACATCCCAACCTCAGACTTCTCCATTGGCGTAAGCACAGCGCCGGTGCAGTCGCCCAGCGCCTCGGCGCAGAGAAATGAATACGTGCTTCTCCCTGCTGGGTTCAGACCAGGCAAGACCGAGCACACCTATGTGGAGGAGGTCGTGAAACCGGCAGTAACACACGAAGTCATAAGGAACAACAAGACGGAGATCGTGCAAGAAGAAATCACCCGGGAAATCCACGTCCATCACTACTACACCTATACACAGCCCGTCAAAGCAGTCGAGATCCTGCCTGCCCGACACTTCATCGTCGACGGACAAACTGGCGAAAAGGTCGAGATCCCGCCGCCAGAGGGCTGGGTTATGCCTTCCAATATGCAACCGTACAAGCCAGATACCAGTGGTCTGGCCGTAGAGACACGGCACTACCTCGTCGACGAGGAACATCCGACAGGTGTTGCCGAGCCGGCGCCGTCGAATGTCCAGAAGCGGGAATCACAACCTGACTTGAGGAAGAAGACGAGCATGTCGGGGCATTGGACGCCGTTTCCCAAAGTGAGGTGAATACTTACGCCAGATGGACACCCTGTCGTTCAACAGACTTGATCTCATCGCCATGCGTCGTAGTATGATCGGCATTTGTTTTGGCGAGATATAACTATACGGGGGGTCCGAAAGGATGAGCTGATGTACTGCAATGTTCACTGAGCGGATATGGAATTTCTGTCTTGCCATATCATTCTACATGTTGTAAATTAATCACCTTCGATATACCCAATGAAGAGAAACGATTTTCTATCCCATGCATGTTCTTGCTGTCAAGACGCCATCGGGGTCAGGCAGCCACAGGAGAGGAGAAAGAAAGGGAATCAGAATAGTATAGTAACAAACGAGGTACAATTCATGCTTGCGGGCGAGAAAACTACACGTTTAATGCAACAATGCATTGCATCCAAGATATCAATTGCAACTCCGGTGTCTTGCTCTCCGGAAGCATTCTCCAACCCAACCTGAGCACCCACCGGAACCAACAAGGCAAAATAGGGTGGTATATTAACGATGGCGACGTGTGCACAGCGCTCAGCCCCCCGTCATCTCATCTATTCCGGTCGACGGGCGTCTGCCTCCAGAGCGTGTCGCCACTCAGGCGATTGACGCTCACGCTGACTATGTTCCTCCACATGGACTGTCCTTCGCCGTCTCGCCCATGCCGTGGTTGCACAATAGCGCCCCTAGGGGTGCCTATCGTGGCTGTGACGGTGCTGGAGGATTCCACAGACTCGTCGCCTCCCAACAGCGGAACATCCGGGTCCTGGCCGCGCTCGATATCCGCGTCTTCTCTACTGACTGTGGGGATGGGAATGGCGGCACTTGGTTCCTCGTTGACCGTCTGGGCGACGCGGTTCTGCACATCGTCGCTCGTACTCTCGTCCGGACGCGCACCACTTTCGGTGCCGCTGTCATCTTCGTTGTCTTCTTCAGCGTGTGGCGTCCGCTTGCGAGCCATGCTCCGCACAACATCGCCCTTGCAGATTGGACATGTTCGCCGCCGAGTCACCAGCCACGGAGTGATGCATTCGGCGTGGAATTCATGTCCGCAAGGGAGGGACATAACTTGGCTTTCGCCGTCGATGTACTCCTCGAGACAGACGACGCATTCAACCTGCCGGCCGGTGTAGCGTTTTCGTTTTGTAGTCTTTGGATGGGTGGTTGGCTTCTCGTTTTGTGGGCTTCTGGACGGCGAAAACTGACTATCGGCGCTCATTCCGCCCGCAAAACTACCTGCAGTAGTCTGCGAGCGTGGCCGAGGGCGCTGAGAGACGTTTTGACTCGTGGAGATGAGGAGTGGAGAGGTGGGTGATGCATGCTCCGGAGATGCTTGTGCCGATGTCGTCGAGGAGGCGGTGGTCATGGTATGGTACGTCCGGACCGGTAATCGGTCGACTACGGACTTCGGTGCACGCCATCTTCTTCGACGGATACGCGAGCGAAGGAGTAGAAGTGCGTACACAACCGTCAATGTCACGAGAGGACTGACGACCAGGACGAGTAGAGTGTCGAAGAACGGGCTGGTCGAGACACTGGTAGGTGTCAGGGTCACCCACAAGCCGGTGTGCTCGCAGTCTTCTTCCTGCGCTGCTGATTTGGCACCTTGGACCTTCTCTCCGTTACTGCTCTGCTTTGTTAAAGAACCCCCATTCGACTCTTTCGGTGATTCACCAGACCGGAAGACATCGAGCCACGAGGCCCTCTCTTTGCTTTGACGGTCCGTGTCGTGGCCATATCTTTGATTGGAAGGAGCTTTGCCACGGTTGAAGCGGTTCAGGGGTTCAGATTTCTCGTGATCGTACTCTCCACTCCCAGGTGTGATGCTGCCGCCCTTGAGAGTGGCTTCTGGACCGCTTGAGGTCTTCACCGCGCTCGGAGTATCTTGAGCAGCACCCTTTCCAGCCTTTCCGGGATCACCTGACGAGGTTGTTGCAGGCTTTGGCGCAACGAGATCGGCGTCTCGCCAGTCTTGGACACCGATTACGAAGTCGTCCCCGCTCGGCCGTTTTGAGCTCGTGGTTTTAGCCTTGAGCGTCGATGCAGACGAGGTGGGAATGTTGGGGAGCGTGTTTGCCTCCTCCATAGGGTCTGGACGCGCCTCTTCCTTCCAGTCTTCGACCAGCACCCATTCTACGTTCCCACTGCTGGGAGGTCGGCGGCTGTCCTCGTGTTGCGAAAACGGGGAATTATCGTTCAGCCCCATGGCTGACAACACATTGCCCACCCAGCCGTTCTCCGCGCCGTCATTGTCTCCTGGTAGGGTCGTTCCTCGCGAGCGGGCGGACCTCGTAGATGTAAATACAGGCTTGTTTGCGTCATGGTTCTGATTTGAACTTTTCCCCGAGCCCATGGTGTTGGTTTCTTCATCGCCTTTCTCTTCAGGTGGGACAAGTGAAGCCAGTAGATGAGCGGAAGTATATGACGTGAAGAGTGCTGGTATCGTGATATTGGAAGTATCGCCCTTGGCATACATGATGGTCAACTGTGCACCCTTTTCATTGTCTCCCACGATCAGGGCGGTGCCTCCACGACGTTGAGCCCATTTGACCTTTTCCAGGAAACCGCAACCGCCACGACTGAGCATAACGATCTTGCCTGCAATAGCAGCGCTTTCTTGTAAGGACTCAATATCGGCGTGTGTAGGCGTCTTGTTCTTGTCCAACTCGGCTTTTGCAGGCTCGCCTGGTTGACCGGGGGTTGCAGGATTCGAATCAGGGAGTGGATGGTGCAGATAGTCGTCAGTGCCGTCGTCTTCTGTAAAGGACCCGTCGGTTGCGCCGCTGTCGTGTTCGGGTCCAACGTCGTCCAAGGCTCGGCGCAATTTCGTCTTTTTTTCATCTTGTTCAACCGCCGTCAAGTGCTTCATGCTCTGTGCCTTTTCTTCAGCCCAACCCGGAACGTCTGAGCAACCAAGTTCCCATCCTGCTAGATGGAGATCCTCCTCCTTCAACAAGGCATCGTCTCCAAAACCCTTTCCTACCCATAGTTGGCCGCTCAGCCCCCTTGATGGCAGGCTCGGCCCAAAGGCAGCAGGCCGCGCCAAAAAGAACGTCGAGTTGTCGTTGGTAAGGCTAATGACAGCCGAGGGGGGGAACAAGGAGGACGGGGTGGAGAACGAGAAGAGCGCTCTCAGGCGACTTGGTTTGGTGTTGTAGCCGGCATTGAATGAGTCAGCCGGGCTTTCGGTCCCGGCGGCGAGAAATGACCAGCATGTCAGCGCAATAGGGAGTGCAACAAAGAATATCAGTAACAGTAGGAATCGAAATGGACGCATGGTTGTAGGGCTAAAAGTAGTAGGCTATCGCCACGGGACGTCAGGAGACACGGAACAAGACTCCATGCATTGGCACACCCTCGACGTTGTACAGGAGGACAGCACTCTGTTGATAAAAGGCTTTCAGCGAAGGTCGATAAAGGCAGTATGGCAAAGACTCTAGGAAAGATGGTTTCTCCAAGTTGAAGTTGGCAACTTGTCAATGCAGCCTGGCCAGGATCAACACGGTCGGAGATCAGATGCGGGACAAGGGACAAATATCATCACGTGACGTTGCCCACGACTGTACAGACGTTCCCAGTAGTCCGCAGTACTAAGGTCGCGATCACCAGATTAGCGCGCACTCAGATAACGAGCGTCTACTCCTGTCTGTCCTCTGTACCGAGTACGGACCAGGAGTACAATCATTAACCACTATAAGCTGCAGTCTGAAACCTTAATCATGATGAGGGGTTGTAAGCGGTCACTCAGTGGTACTCCTTGTCCTCGTTTTCAAGACATTTGGCCATCGAACGATTGCGCGTCGTACAGCGAGCAGTGATGACATTTTGACCCGTTCGCTGGCTCGTAGGACAAGCTCGATCACGCGCGCCCCACACAAGCGCGAGAAGCAATGTCCTGTGCCCGATGGCTTTGGCTGTCGGCCTTCAACGCTGCCGTGGCTCCAGCCCCTTTCAACTACCATCGCGAATTTTCGAATGGCTGAACCCTTGGAACCACCTGCCTGGGAGTTAGTCGCCCCCAGTTGCCTCCTTTCAAAGCTTAGGGTCAGCTCTTTGAACCATTGGCCTCCACTGGCTTGCGGCGAAGGCTGGGCTGGAGCGCGCCACGCCCAATCGAGACCGAACAAGGGTGCCTCTTTCGTCATCCAAAATGCTGAAGTCGATTCTCCATCTCAGCAGACGATGTTCGCCTAGGTTCATCCCTTGATCATTCGCCTAACATGACGATCACCACATCGATTCCCGCGAGGCACTATCAAACCTCCACAAATCTTTGCTCTGCATCGAGTGTTTGTGCCGTTTCCCAAGGCCATTGCTGGCCTGCGGCCTCGTGTGCCGCTCGGCGCGCCACCATGATTTTTCTTGACAGTGCGTCGATCAAAATGACCCTTATCTGTTCCATCTCAGAGCTGAATGTGCTCTTGTGTTGTTCTCGACCATCTAGACCGTTTGCTTTCTGCTTCGTTGTCGCCCTTGAACTGTTCCAAAATCGTTCGACTGCTGAGTCTAGTCGTATCTGTTAGTTATAACAGTGGTACGAGAGCAAGTTCAGCCTCGTGCGTGAGCGACTCTTTCCCGCCAGGTCTGGTCGCGCCTTCCTGCCATTCGTGTTCAGCAAGTGCGCGTGACTCAAGAGGCAGGAACGAACTGCGGCCATGGACAATATCAATCCCAGGTCTGGCTTTTTGCCGGGTCTCTTTGGCCGACACCGAGGACCGAAGACTGGAGTAACACCTTCTGGTGCAGACGAGAAAATGCAGGGCCCCAAACCGTCTTCATTCTTGATGAGGATCCCTAACAAGCCTCGAAATCATTTCATCGCCATGGCCGGCGAATTTGTCGGCACCTTTCTTTTCCTGTGCGCATCACCTTCAAATTACTTGTGAGCGGAGACTAACATTCCTTCAGCTTCTTCGCTTTCGCTGGCACTCAGGTCGCCAACACCCCTCAAACCACGAGTGGCTCGCAGAGTACGGATCTGCCACAGGGCCCGAACCCAATCCAGCTCCTCTACATCAGCCTCTGTTTTGGTTTTTCTCTTGCCGTCAATGCATGGATCTTTTTCAGAATTTCAGGTGGACTGTTCAATCCAGCTGTGTGTGAGGCATACCAGAAGAAGAGTTGAGGTTGACTGACAATCGGCCAGGTGACTCTCGGTCTATGTCTGATTGGCGCCGTCCCCTTTCTTCGAGGTGGCCTCGTCTTCATTGCACAAATGCTCGGCGCTATTGCATCGGCCGGGATTGTCAAGGCGCTGTTTCCCGGCCCACTCGCCGTCACGACTTCTCTTAGTGGGGGAACAAGCAAGGCACAGGGCGTCTTCATCGAAATGGTCAGTCGGAAAAAGTGAGAACCATAAAAGCCTGCTAACGCTGCCGTAGTTCCTCACCGCTCAACTTGTCTTCACCATCATTATGCTTGCCGTGAGTGACCCGAAAACCGGAAGTGATTGTATGGCTGACAATTTTTTCGCAGGCCGAGAAACACAAAGGGACATTTCTCGCTCCAGTCGGTATCGGCTTATCTCTTTTCATCGCTGAGCTAGGCGGTAGGCAGATCTTCACAACCTATGTCCCATGTTTCCTGACATGAAACAGGCGTCTACTACACTGGTGGATCTTTGAATCCAGCTCGAAGTTTCGGTCCTTGCGTGGCTAACCGCCGCTTCCCAAGTGAACACTGGATTTACTGGGTTGGACCGCTGCTCGGAGCTACTCTTGCTGCTGGTTTCTTTTGGTTCATCAAGAGCTGTGAATATCAGACTGCCAACCCAGGTCAGGACTTTGACGACCTCGAGGCTTCCACATACAACCCGGAACAAGATCTCACCCGACCAGTTGTCAGCCCAACAGCTGTGATCCCCGACCGGTCGATATCCCCTGTCGCCTCGCGCCCGTCTAAGGAGGAGCGTTCCGGCATGTATCAACCACCTCGCCTGGGATCCGGAGCGACAAACACCACTCTGGGCGCGGCTGCAAATGGCAACACAGTTCATGATAGGACCACCGTTCCAACTTGATCTCGATGGTAGCACGTTTGATTGCTGGATGCGCCGCTTGTTTCCCAAGTCTCCACAACTTCTGGAAGGCTTC
The DNA here is from genome assembly GCA_016109585.1 of Phialophora expanda. Taxonomy (NCBI): domain Eukaryota; kingdom Fungi; phylum Ascomycota; class Eurotiomycetes; order Chaetothyriales; family Herpotrichiellaceae; genus Phialophora; species Phialophora expanda. The sequence continues at coordinate 466,348 of JADWPR010000016.1, forward strand.
CATCTTGTTTTCCTATGTTGAGCGTGTGACCTCTCGGATACCCTCATCCGTTCTACTGCTTTCGCGTTCAAGCAAGTTTATCGAGGCTGTCGTCGTTGTATTGATGAACGACAAGGTGCTGTGACCTCTGTTAGCTGAAAAGCCTTTAACAATGCTCCAGTGCTGTGGGGTTTGAGGGCGGGTAGGGGCAGTATGTAATCAACATCTGTATGGAGGAACCGCATCAAAAGTCGGACTAGTGGTTATGCCCGTTATGAGAAGGACTCAGCTTCACATGGTACACGGTATGTGGATGATAATACATCTTATTGAATGGCTTTAACACAAATCTTCTGCAACTTTTGGCAACTCGATGACCTCTCAATTCTCACGATCGGTCAATACCAAGGTTTTGCCTCATGACTTGTACTTGTTGTGAATCTGGCGTATCTGTTCTTGCACATTCGCTGTCTGGCTCTGCTGAGCACCCGGGTGGCCCGCAGCACCAAGACCTGGATACTGTCCCACTGCAGGCTGACTGTCCGTCTTCAACCGTTTCCTCCTCTCTTCCTCCTCCTGTTCACCCAGCACGCGGGCGGCTGCCTCGGCCACCGGATCATTCACCACCCCATCCGTGCGAGCTCTCAACCTCTTGAGGTTTGCAGCAACATCCGTGCCACCCAGGTTCGTCGTGTTGAACCTCGCGGCCGCCTTTGATTGCTGTTCTTTCCAGCGTGGATCCAATAATTCAATGCGAAGATGCGCGTCGAGTTCTGCGACGGGGATCTGTTGGCCGCAGTTGGGACACAGGGCTGTAGCGACGCGGGACTGTGCGGCACGGGCCTGGGCGCGTGGGATGTAGTCTTGTTTGATGCGCATCGGGGGTTGCCCTGGTAGTTGAGGAGCTGGCGATACGGTAGAAGGTGGATGTGGTGATGGGACAGCTGCGGGAGGGGCGGGCGAATAAGATTGTACAGGTACGGGTGCTGGAGCGGGTGATGGTTGAGGTGGAAAGGGGGAGGGTGTGTATGCTGTGTATGCCTGTGCTGTCTCCGAAGCTGGAGCATAGCCGTTGTTCTGTGGGTAGTTCGCGTAGGGATCGTTGGATGCATAACCGTTCATGTCGTCTGTAGGCATGGCTTCTTCGATGCGCATGTCCGGTCTCGCCAGACTCATCATGGCTTTCTGCTCGAGACTGGCGCTCTGTAGGTCGTTTAAGGTCGTCGGAGGCGGGAGATCGGCCTGTTCGTCTGCCTCTGTGAACAGGACTGTTTCCACCACGACAAAATCATGCCAGTCAATCTGAGCATATGCTATCCTCTCGGCTTCCTCTGCTTCTTCTTTCTTTTGCTTTTGCGTTTCTTGCCACTTGATATATTCGGACCGCTTCTTAGCGGAGCCTAGCACGCGGAAGCGATCTTGAAGATTTGCTTGAAGGACTTGGATGCGTGCTTGCTCGGCTTTTTGGCCCTCAAGGCCGGTCTGAAGGAGCATGGTGTACTGGTCGACAAGCCGTTGGAAGAAGTTGTAGAGGGAGTGTTGGGGCCGGAGGAAGTCGAATTGGAAGTTTCGTGCTTCTCGTTGGGACAATGCGGTCATCCAGCTTTTGCCCTTACGCGCGACGTGGAGGGCTGTCAGCTTGACGACCTCGAGGTCCAGAGCACTGATATTCGGCATGCGCGCACTGAATTGAAACTCTGGCGGCGGCTCTGGGCCTTTAGGCTTCTCGGGCACGGGGGTCGCGTCTCCGGTCCTCCCAGCAGAAACAGCCGTGCCTCGTCCTGACTTGACCTCCGACAATCGCCACTGGTAAAATGGAGCGTAGGCATCCTGCGGTGACAGGAACGAGAACTTGGGATTTGACTGCTCTTTGTCGCGGATGCGGTCTTCGAAGACAGGCCCATTGCGGGCGACGTAGCCTGCGGTCTTCTCTATGATTGCGCGGATATCTTTAGGAGGGAGGACTACGCCTTCTGGGGCCTTGGAGACACTCTCTGGGAGGTCCGGTACCCCGTTGGAGGCCATGGTTGTTCGCACCCGCCCGGGGTGGGTGGAGGTGGTGAGTTGCCCCTCACTTCTTTGCTGGATTTCGTGTCGTCAAATGAGGATCCTGCAGGGCTTCAGTACCATGCGTGCGCCGTAGCAGTAGCGGTTGACAGGTGAAGTTGCGTGGAGGTCGAAGCTGGGAGCATGAACGTCTGCCAAAATGCGAACCTTGATGGAAATCTGTAAATGTGGCTAGTGCTGCCTGTGGCGGCAGGCTTGGACTTGTGGAGACCAAGTCGGCTCGAAAGGGGGAGGGCAGCCCACGCATGGGGGCCGCCCTAAACTTAGGACACGACGCGCATGTGCAGCATCGCGCAGGTCGCATTTTTGCAGGGCTGGCTGCAATTCACTGCGGAGACACGAAAGTTACGAACAGTTGTCAATTGTTCACTTCTCCTGACCACCTGGACTTCCTGTCTTCACCTGGGAGCCCCCTTGGGTTTTATTCCTTCGTGCTTGTCTTCTCCCTTCTGGCCATGGTCCTTTGACCATATTTCCCTTCTTGTCTTTCTTTTGATCCTGATTTTCCCTTTCCCACCCTAACTCGAAGACGCCAAAGAGTCCATTGACCTCCCCATCCGTTCAGCCTTCTCCCACCACTTAACGACAATATCAATTTCTACTGAGATCGGGACTTGTGTCTGCCCAAGATGGCAGCGACATCTGCGCGGAAGGCCGCGGCCTCACAGAAAGCTGCCCCTACTTCAACATCCAGTCAGGCCAGCCGTGATGTCGTTCGAACGCAATCCGGCAAGAAGAAGAGCTATGCATCAGAGGGAGTCACAGACAATGACGTTTTCTTGTTGCCCATGAGCGACTATCAGGTGATGGCGCTGCTGACTCTGCTCGCTGCGGTGGTCCGCTTGTTCAGGATCTACCAGCCTACCAGCGTCGTCTTTGACGAAGTCCAGTAAGTCAGGGCGGACACATTATCCAAAAATATTTTACTGACACAGTGGTAGCTTCGGTGGCTTCGCGACAAAATACATCAAGGGCAAATTCTTCATGGACGTCCACCCTCCTCTAGCCAAGCTCCTCATCACTCTTGCTGGCTGGCTGGCTGGCTTCAAGGGTGACTTCGACTTCAAGGATATTGGAAAGGATTATCTCGAGCCCAAGGTCCCATACGTCTCGATGCGCCTGCTACCTGCTATTCTCGGAGTCTTGACCATTCCGACCATGTTTTTGACGTTAAAAGCATACGGGTGCAGAACAGTCACGGCTTGCTTGGGAGCCGCACTCTTGATCTTTGAAAATGGCTTCGTTACACAATCGCGCTTGATTCTTCTCGATTCACCCTTGGTCATCTGCACTGCTTTCACCGCCCTCGCATGGACATGTTTCACAAATCAAAATGAGCTGGGCCCCGATCGCGCTTTTGACGCTAGTTGGTGGTTCTGGCTTGCAGCTACCGGTCTTGGTCTGGGTGCAACTGTCAGCGTCAAGTGGGTTGGTCTCTTTACCATCGCCTGGATCGGCAGCTTGACCATTGTTCAGCTCTGGGTCTTGCTCGGAGACAACGTCAACGTCAGTCCCAGAAGATGGGCCAAGCATTTTTTTGCCCGGATGTTCTGTCTCATTGTCATCCCGGTCGCATTCTACGTTGGCATGTTCGGCATCCACTTCCTGTGCCTGGTCAACCCTGGTGACGGAGATGGGTTTATGTCCTCCGAGTTCCAGGCAACATTGAACAATAAGGGCATGGCGGACACCCCCGCCGACGTGCTCTTCGGCAGCGAGGTGACTTTGCGGCATCACAATACTCAGGGTGGCTATCTCCACTCTCACCCTCACATGTACCCAGGAGGCAGCAAACAACAGCAGGTCACCCTGTACCCTCACAAGGACGAGAACAACATCTTCCTCCTTGAGAACCAGACTCAGCCTGTTACTCCGGACAATGTCACCGTTACCGGTCCTCAGGCATGGGGCAACTTGACCGAGCCCATCAAGGACGGCGCCATCATCAGGCTATATCACCTTATGACCCATCGTCGTATCCATTCTCATGACGTCCGACCTCCCGTCACCGAAGCTGAGTGGCAGCAGGAAGTCACAGCTTACGGCTACGAAGGTTTCGAAGGTGATGCCAACGATCTATTCCGAGTCGAGATTGTCAAGTCTATGTCTGATGGCGATGAGGCGAAGAAGAGACTCAGAACGATCCAGTCCAAGTTCAAGCTCGTACACGTCATGACTGGCTGTGTCCTTTTCTCGCACAAGGTCAAACTGCCTGACTGGGGATTCGAGCAGCAGGAAGTTACCTGCGCCAAGGGCGGCACTCTTCCGAACAGTGTGTGGTACATCGAGCAGAACAACCATCCAATGCTGAAGGAAGAGGCTGAGAAAGTCAACTACAGAAACCCCGGCTTCCTCGGCAAGTTCTGGGAACTGCAGAAGGTCATGTGGAGAACCAACGCTGGCTTGGTCGAGTCGCACGCTTGGGACTCTCGTCCAGGTTCGTGGCCCATTCTCAGACGTGGCATCAATTTCTGGGGCAAGGACCATCGCCAGATTTATCTGCTGGGCAATCCGGCCATCTGGTGGCCATCCACCTTGGCTATCTTGACCTATATTATCTTCAAGGGTATCTCGGTCCTCCGCTGGCAACGCAGCTGCAACGACTATTCCAATATCAACTTTAAGCGGTTCGACTATGAAGTGGGCCAGACAGTTCTAGCATGGGCATTCCACTACTTCCCCTTCTACCTGATGGCCAGACAGTTGTTCCTCCACCACTATTTCCCAGCACTCTATTTTGCCATCATGGCCATGTGCCAGATCTTCGACTTTGTCTTCAACCGCATTTCTGTGCTTGGACTCAAGAAGAGACCTGAGATTGCCTGGGGTGTCGCAGTCGCGTTTGTAGCGTTCGCCATTGGTGTTTTTACTCTGTACGCTCCTTTGATTTACGGAAACCCGTGGACCCAGGATCAATGCAGAGCCGTCAAGCTGTTCAATACCTGGGATTTTGACTGCAACACCTTCCATACTGATGTAAGTTGGCATGCTGACGGGATGATCTACGCTGACAGATGACAGTACGCCAAGTATTCGACGCCCCTTCCTCCACCATTTGGGGACGCAACACCTACTGTTCCCTCAGTCCAGATCGACTCTGAGAGAAAAGACACTCTCGGAGCTGCAATCTCTCAGCAAATCGGCGAAGGTCGAGTGATTGCGCATGAGGAAAAGGTCGAATATCGTGACCAGGATGGGAATTTGCTGAATGAGGCACAAGTACAGGCGTTGTTGGCGGAGGGTAAAGCATCGTTTCAGACCAAGTACGAGACGCGGACGAAATTGGTGGATGAGCACGGCAATGAGGTGAATCCATCAGACATTGCGCCACCACATCCGGATGTAGAAGGTCAGAACCCGCAAACGAAGGGAGTCCCGGAAGAGCAAGCCAATATGTCTCCGGCCGAAGCTGAAGCAGGAGGATCGGTGAAGAAGGGAGATGATGATAGCAAGGCCAAGCCCGCGAGCGACGCGAGCGAGGCGACGAAGTGAATGATGGTTGAATCTGGCCGGGGGAAGGGAGATAGATGCAACGACCATTTCAATGTAATACCAATGGAAATGAAGAGCTGTTCGGCCTTTGGACATGTGAGTGGCCCAGTGCTGTTCTCACGTGACTCGCGCTGTCACCTCTGTTTACAGGCAGTGGGGACGCCAGGGATCCTGTACTTCCCCGTAGCCAGTGACCGCCAGTCGGTGCCCCTCTCGCCCTCGTTCCCCAAAATTCAGGGACCGCGTTGGCGGTTGCAGGTCAACACAACGATCCTCGTCCTCCCTGCGCAGCAACCACCGCCGCAACAAAACACCATTCTGTCGTCTTGACTTACGCTTTCGCCCTGGCTTGATCAGCTGTGTCTCGACTTCGATATCACGTTGTCATTGTCTTCCTCTCGAGTATTGAGTCTGCGCGCAACAATGGGCGAGTCAAGGTAGGACACTTTTTTGACAATGCCGCCTCTCAATGCGCGTAGCTAACTCAGTCCCAGGCAAGAACTTCTCTCTTGGCTGAATGGCTTGTTACAACTCAACATCACCAAGGTAGAGCAATGCGGGACAGGGTACGGCATCAAAAGCACCCCGTTGGGATTCGTGACATTGATCTTCTATCGATAGCGCCGCTCTGTGCCAATTATTCGACTCCATCTTCCGTACGTCGCCCGCGGCGTCCTGGTGAGTGCGCGCTAATCGAGATGACAGTTGATATTCCAATGGGCCGAGTCAAGTTCAATGTGAACACGGAGTACGCCTACATACAGAACTTCAAGATACTACAGAGTACGTTCATCCTCGATGCAATACGGATTTCCCCTGACCGAACACCAACTGACTGTCATTTCAAAGATTGTTTCACCAAGCATGGCATCGACCGAACCGTCCCTGTCGAATCCCTCGTGAAATGCAAGATGCAAGACAACCTCGAATTCCTTCAGTGGTCAAAAAGATTCTGGGACCAATACTTTCCCGGCCACGAATACGATGCTGTTGCGCGACGCAAAGCCACTGGCGCGCCGGCACCCTCCTCAGCTGGAGCAGTGTCGGCACCGAGAGCCAGCACAGGGTCGAGTACAACACGAAAGACGGGCACCACGCCTGTCAACCGTCCAGCGCCACGAGCCTCGGGAACGGCTGGTGTTGGGTCCGCCGCATTGAAGGCTGAAAACGACCAGCTCAAGGAAGCAATCAGCGGCTTGGAGAAGGAGAGAGACTTCTACTTTAGCAAACTGAGAGACATCGAGCTGCTACTCCAAACTGCTTGCGAACAAGATCCTTCCCTCGAAAAAGACGAGAACGGGTTGATCAAGAACATCCAGACCATACTCTATAGCACAGAGGAAGGGTTCGAAATCCCGGATCTGGAAGCGAACGGCGCCGAGGAGCCAGAGACATTTTAGTTGCGTCGAGGGAGGACGCTGGAGGGTATGGAGGTCTGTAACGCCGTTTCCCGTCGGACAGGTTCCGGGTTCACAAAAGCGCATGAGAGGTAGATTGCATGGACTGAGGGCACCGTAGCTATCAGTGTCTGTGAGGCCAGAATGAATACTCAATACCAAGACAGAAACGACGTCATCATCGTTGTGACCCCTGCTACCGTCTCGTCAACAAGATATTTCCTCTTCGCAAGTCGGCGAAGGCACCAATCTGGAACACAACACCATCCTGACCAGCGCAGGCCCGGATCATATCAAGGCGGGTTGCTTTTACTCCGGAAGACGGCTGCGGGCAACGCACGTGGAGATTCCCTGGGGTTTGTCATCGTTGGCAAGTTACAAAGCCGTGAATGGCACTCACTTGATAGTGGCCATTCACGCGTCAATGATTTGATCTATCTTGAAACGACTCGACTTGATTCTTGACCCTGGCCCTTTCGGATTCTTCGGTGGTTGTTCGCCATGTAAATGTTTCACAGCATTGGTTCCCGCTGGAAGTCTTGCGAGAGGCAACACACTATCGCCCACTCACCACCCTTTGCCATTGATCATTGTTCAAGAGTCCATCGAGGAAAGGGTGTCCTGGTAAAAGCAAATGCAGCGTCTCTCGAAACCCTTCGCCGGGGATACTCGACGAAGGATCTTCCAATCCAAATTATACCTGAGATGCTTGAAAGTCACACCAAAGACATCATCGTCTCTGGTCCATACTCCCGTCTTCAAGCGCTTTCGCATTTCCTCGCATTACCATACAAATGGCAGATGTATCTCTAGGTACCATCCCCTATTGTGCGTATTCATCTTCCTGCTATAGCATGGGAGCAATACAACGACTTGGCGAAGACGTCTATGTGAACTGATATACGATCTACGATCAATATTTCCAGAAAATCCACCAGAAGACTGCGCGGGACAAATGGGAGAATTTCGTGCAGGTCGAATCAGTTCGACGAATGCAGGATGAGCCCATTCGATTCGAGGACGAATTGGGATAGTTTGGTGCAGCATCCAGATCGACTTGACGCAGGAGGGCCAAGCACAACTCGAAGAAGACCGACAATTCCCTCCATTCGATAGATCTTCCCAGGTTTGGACGCTATCATCATTCAAGCTTTCATCCAAGCTCATTCTCTTGGCAGGACCGAGCTATACTCATTTATGCAAACTATGCTCTCTTCACTACCATCTTTGCAAAATTTGATATTGCACCCGCGCATTGCTTCCAGTCTGGGCATGGGTGTTTGGAGAGCAGCTGCTTGAAGCTAATCGGCAGCCAGTGGCTTGCGTATTACTACTGGCGGTGACACAACATTTGCTTTGTGATCCTAAGACCACGGCACTATCGTACTGAACTGGTACCTCCACAGTGAGTGCTTGGAGCAATGTGCTCGCTGGCAAGGCTACCAATCTCAGGGGTGGCTGGATAAAGAGCGCGTATTGGTCTTCTTTGCATTCCTGTGGAACGCCCGCAGTGCCATCTAACGTTATTTCGCGATGCTGCCGGACCGACCAAATTTCTCGGATCAAAGAGTACGTAAGTTCCTGAGGATTTGCTGGTGACTGCATGATGGATATCCCAGTTGGCGCCCGTAGGGCGTGCCTTGGAAGCGAGGGCGAGAGCTTCCCCGGATTAGGCCCACTTTACGCGATTTGCTAAACTTGCAGGACAGGGTCAAGCCAATTGGGCGCGCGTCAGGCATGGAATGGCCCGACGCTTAGAGCCCGAAGGTTGACGCTTGGTTGATCTTCGGGCCTTTGCGCCGGCATTTGTTCAATGTTGTGCGCGCCTCATTCCTCTTCAACGCGACCACCACTACTCGTGTTCTGCCTTTGCTTTGTGCTCTAGGGTTGATTAGTTGTTTTCTTAGCAATAAGATACCCTCTTACACTCCTCAGTGATTATAGCCCGAATCGTGCCTCGTCAAAATGTCCACAGCGGCCTCCCCCACCAGACGCGTCCTCGGACCAAAAGACCCTAACGCGCCTCTACAACAACCCTCCAAGGTGTCCAGTCGAGGGCTGCAGGTCGCCAGCCCTGCTTCGCGAGGGGAGTCTCCAACCAGATCACCTCTCACCGGTCCCCGTGCCGGTCAGAAGCGCAAGCTAGAAGAAGTGTATGATTCGGCACAGATGGACTCGCAGGAAACGATCAGTGTACACACTCTGTCTCAAGCCACGGAACTGCGGAGCGACGCGCTGTCTGATGTCGAGGAGAGTGCGCATCCTTCAATGACTTGGAGTAAATCGACTCTGAACACGTCTTCCGCCTCCTTCGGTGGCTCGCAAGAAGAACCTTCCCAGGTCGAGCCCGAGTTTCACATAATTGAAGAGCCCAGCCAACAGACTTTAGACACCATGGTACTTTTGTCATTCGGAACAGAAGACGATTGCTGACAATATCCTGTAGCACGCCGTCAGCTTGACTCAAAATACCTCCCAGCTTGTGCCGCCTCTGCGCCCAAACTTGACCAAAGAAGGGTCTCAAGTCAGTCTAAGCATGTCAAGCCTGATCGACTTCGACAACAATCGCTCTTCGCAAGAAGACGACATGCAAATGATGGAGGAGCTTGAAGTACCCATACAGACCGCCGCTGCCGAGGAGGATGCCAGGAAAGAGATGGTGCTCGAGGTAGACCATTCATGCCTTGACGTCGACTTCAACGTGCTAACATGGCCCAGAGAGCCGAAGCCCTGCGCACGCGACTACAGCTTGCCTTCTACAAGATACAAACCAACCAGATCATGACTCCCCTTGCGCGCCTGCAAGTGCCCCAGGCCAGATCTTCGTCTCCTAGTTTACCAGCAGTGTCGTCCTCTCCGCGGTCCTCGTCAACCGTGCGACCAGACCCCAGCGAAACTCAAGCTATATCTCCAGAGTCTCGAGTGGCTCTGGCGCGCGCCCGAGCGACGTCAGGTCCGAGGCCTGCCGTGCGCACTCTCTCGACACTGCCCATGCCGAAAATCACGCCCACCGCGTTCTCTGCCAGGTGGAATAATGAAGGTAGCGCCGTCCATGAGAGCGAAAGCAGTCGGACCGAGAAGGAGGGCCTACCTAGTAGTCCGCCTCTTCCCCCTGTAGGCTATGGTAGTCGCGATTCCGCTGTAGAGTCACAGCGATTGGCGGAACCGAGAACGCCAGAACAGATTTCAAGCTCTGTGATCTGCGATCTTGAACGCGACGTTACCGAGGATGACATGACGCAGGGGAACAAGCTCCGGCCACGTGCTCTTACCAGTAGTGTTGTCAAGGGAGAGGCTGCAAACAGCTTGCTTGAGCTTGTTAGGGGTGCCCAGTCGGGAAGTTTTAGGAATGTGCTGATTGAGAGCGAAGATCGGCGACCATGAGCTTTAGCGTATTTCAAGTGCAGACCTTTGTCAAATCAATCGCGTGTTGTTGCAGCGAGTGAAACTGCTGGTGTTGACCGTAACGATACGGTGCTCGTGGTGATTCTGTGGTTCTTACGTACTCCGTTACTCTCCGTTGCGTCCGGATTGAGAGCATCAGATCCGTGTTGCCTGGATTTCTTCGCAACGTTCAACCGGATATTACCTATCTATCCAACGGACATGTTTAGGCCAAAACGCATCGACGCTGCCAAATTATATGGACGTAATGTACGACACACTGAGTGTACATATTGCATGGCCATGACCGACTTCTCTGAGTAATCACTCGGTGGAGATGTAAGGCCTCTGAACCTCCTTCCTCTAGTACTACTAATGTTTATATATTATATATACCCCGAACTGAGGTTTATCCCTTACCACTTTCGTTCAGGAAAGGGAGCGAGGCCGCTTTCATGGGGCACGTGAGGGAGCATCGAGGAGGGCGGGGAGCACGGGAGGCGTCGTGGGAGCTAGAAAGTGAGCGAAGGCCGCTTTGATCTGAGCTTTAGCTGAGCGTTTAGCTCAGAATCACTGAGCGCTCCCTGAGTACTCCCTGAACAAATACATACTGGGGTCTAAATCTGGCCCTTGCGATCGGCTACTTGCCTCACGGCTAAACATCTGTTTCATATGGGCGTCAGGGAACCTGGGCAGATTCCCTGCCCTTACGCTACTGCTTAAATTTCCTTGTAGCCTTAGGCCTAGCAGTGCGCCAGAGTGCGTGGCTGAATCGTAGGTCGTACACCAAGAGGAAAGACTCTTATGTACTAAGCAAAATGGTGGTCCATCCCCTCGGTGACTCCCTAAATCACCAACTGAATCCCACAGCACTCACGCAGGTAGACCATCAACCTCCAGCCACAAAAAGACCCTCGCTGTCATCGCATTCTTGGCGCTAATGATTCGGTGCCATTACTCGCAGCCTACCGTCCTTGTGAGGTCAGGGGCTCAGAGCATTTGCCATGCGCCTGTAGAAAAGAATTAAGCAACAAGGCACATAGTCCGCACCCTTTTTTCCACAATCAGTCTCGGATCCAACCACAACAAGGAAGCAAAGAGATTTTGGCTACGCTAATGCAAGGCAACTCGGGCAGAGAGCTGTCGTCGTTATGGGTCCAAGATTTTGGGAACCATCCAATGACAGCCTGACACAATGCAGCCTAACCACGACGAGCGGTGACAATCAAACCCAACGAGCCATCCTGGTCAGACTCGGACTCGACTATACAGATCCTTCTCTAGACATTCTGCCGTCCTGAATCTGAAACCTCAAGTTAAGCACACACTCCTCCCACGAAGTTCTCTTTTGCGCATATTCTCTTCAGCCTGACAAGATGTCTAGGTCCATGTGGGAGGGACTGGAATCATCCTGGGAGACTCACAAGGACGTCATTCGCACATTCTACCTCGTTCAAGATCACAATCTTGATGATCTCATACTTGAGATGAAAACAAAACATCGATTCGATAAAACGTAAGCCCCACGCTCAGCATCCCTACAGCTGAAAACTGAACCTCTGAAGAAAGGCACAATTTGAGCGCAAATTCAAGGAATGGGGGATTCGGAAGAACCTAAGTAGAGAAGAATGGCATAAGGTCGGGGCCGCAATAGGGAAAAGGAAAAGGGAAAATAAGGAAAGTGAAGTGTGCATTGACGGAGTACCATTGATCCAAAAGAAGGTGAAGAAAGCAATGTCGCGGTATACACTTGCCTCAACAACGCTCTTTCAAGGTACATCTCAGCCTCATCCTATTGGAAATTCAAGGACCACTCACCACCTCAACAGCGTCATCGCCAACGCTACCAGCTTCTATTACCGTTCATACGCCTCCACCTTTATCTCCAAGAAGAAAGTCGTCAGCACTGTTGAAATATGCTCCTACTACGCTGAGACATCTTCCATTTGAGCGGTTTCAATCTCTATTTATGACAGAAGGTACGGCTAACCTATGGCCCTATAGTGCTGAATCAGATCGGCAATCTCCTCCCGAGATGTTCCCGACTCGATAATATCAGAAATCTGCTAACGATACGGTTTCAGCAAATGTTCACAACAGCTACTCCACAGGCAGCGCTGTAGCATTTAGCCTGCCGCCGCATGACTTCCAGCCGAGTTCAATCAACTTCTTCAGATCAGGAGGGGAGAACAAGAATTTTGAAATTGATCTCCATGCGTTAATGCCAGAACGACTTTTAGCGACTGGTGTCTCCACTCTACCGATGGTCTCATTACAAAATCAGTCATCCCCTGCCATGAAAACGGGGAATCTCACTTTGTTCATGGTGTCAAATAAGGTTGCTGGATCACATCGGGACATCGGTGTCGAAGTATACCATTGGGTCAAAGGCCAGGGCAATACGGAAATTTTCGATCATCTCTTATCTCTCCAGGACCCAACGGCAGAAGCACTTACAGAACACCTCTTCTCCATATCGATTGAGAACAAAGACGTTCATATCGTTAAGGGGATCCTAGATTCCGGTCTTGATCCCAATGAACTGAAATGTTCTGATCCATGGGGAAACGAGATCACGCCTCTTCAGCGCGCGTGTCAACTTGGGAGTCTAGAACTCGTGCGAGCTTTGTTAGATGCCAAGGCGGATGTCAATGTGGTGCCTCCAGGCAGTCGTCCGCCTTTGATCTATGCATTAAGGAGCATTGGTCGAGCCTGGGAGACCGCTGACATTGACAGTGAGCCTGAAGATCGCGACAATGAAGACCGTGACAACGAACCTGAAGACCGCGACAACGAACTTGAAGACTGTGACAACGACCTTGAAGACAGTCAAGGCATCAATCTGGTACGCATTTTACTGCGCGCAGGTGCAAATGTTAATCCAGACATATACGAGTCTCCCCTAGCAATCGCTGCCGGTTATACTCATCTGGAGTTGGTCACTTTCCTTCTTCACAAAGGCGCAGATCCAAATTTCCCTCTCGAAGATACAAGTCGAGTCCCGCTCTCAACAGCGATACATTCAAATGGGCTGTTATCCGATGTTGTCTCTGTTGTCCGTAAACTGCTACAGGCAGGTGCTGATGTGAATTTTTCATTCATTGACCATGACGATAGAATGGTCATGACGGTATTGGAATATGCATGCAAGCGATGCCACATTGAGGTGGTCAAGGTTCTTCTCGGGGGTGGAGCCCGTACTACCGAACAAGCCTTGATGAACGCTATATGGGAGAAGGATTTGCATTGTGTCGAGCTCTTAATCCGGAACCACGCACCTGTCACAGAGAGAACAATTGGATCTGCGGTAACCACGGGTGTCGACAAGATTTGCCGACTTCTATTGGACTCCGCAGAAGAAAGCTTGAAAGGACGCTGCCGGATGACAATGTTTACCGAGGCAATAAGATCCGGAAATCAGCGTCTGATGGAAGAATTATCGGCATCTGGTGTGGAGCTTCAAAGCACTATTGAGCTAATTATAGCCATCGAAGCTGCTACTGAAAGAGGAGACATTTCGACCTTTCACTTGCTTCTCAATGAAGCTTCAAGATACCGAGACACCGTTCTCCAATCTTTGGGTGACTCTCTCTACTTGAGTATTGCTCAGAAACGACGAAACATCACCGAAATGCTTCTTGCAGCGGGTGCAGACGTCAACGGTTCCAAAAGAGGAAGAACTCTTTTTAGGGCAGACGGTGAGGATGTACAGGGTGCATCCGACACAGGAAGAACTCCTCTCTTTGCGGCAATGGATTTGATGGATACGACGCTTTCGCAAAGACTCTTAACTTCTGGGGCAGCGGTGAACGTATTGTCTTCAGACAGACATACTTACTCGGTTCTACCGTTAGCCGTGGCTTGGGGTCAGCGTCAATTGATCAAGATACTCATTGACAAAGGAGCAGAGATCGACGCCTGTTCGAGAGCTTCTGAGAGCAGCATATATGATGACAGAAAATCAGCGGTCACTGTGGCAGCGGAAAAAAATGACCTGAAGAGCATTAAACTTTTGGTTGAAGCTGGCGCTGATGTTAACGCATCTTTCAGCGGTAACACAGCGCTAGCAGCCGCTGTTCGGAATGGGAACACAGAGATCATCAACTATCTCGTCGACCGCGGTGCGAGACCAGATCAGAGATGCTTGAATATTGCGATCGAGAACAGTACTGATGACGACTTGGTCGAGCATTTCTTAGCCATCAGCCCTGATGTGACTGAGGATGACTTGCTTGCTGCTGATTACAATCTAGCCCGAATGCGGATGATCCTGAACGCTAAAAAAAAGCGATTTGGAAGATATCCAAGAGCATTTGGCTCTCGGACACTGCAATATGCAATTGCGTCATCAAGTGCTTCGATGGTAGAATTGTTGCTGGAATACGGTATTAATTCAGCCACTATCGTTAGGAAGTATTCTACGCCCTCCGAGAGACGATCACATGCTGGTCTGCAGTGGAACGAGTCTGCGTTTGGAACGGCAATCAGACTTGACATGACCGAAAACCTATCTCTCGTCCAGAGGCTGTTGAAGGCTGACGCAGACCCTAACAAGATCGTATCCGAAGAGCCAACCCACACTGCTCTTCTAGCTGCAGTTGCACGGAATAATACGAAACTTGTCGAAATGCTAGTGTCAGCCGGCGCTAATGTGAATCCAAGGCTTGTCCAGGGCATCTCGCGCACTCCTTTGCAGCTGGCAGTTGAGCAGGGGAGGATGGAGATTGTCAACGTGTTGTTGGAGAAGGGAGCAGACGTGAATGCACCTGCATACGATCAATATGGAGCAACTGCCCTTCAATTCGCGGCAATCAAGGGATTCCTCGGCGCAGCGTCGACGCTGTTAGAGAAACATGCTGATGTCAACGCCCCAGCTGCAAAGGTGGGAGGGAGAACAGCACTTGAAGGTGCGTCAGAGCACGGCCGGATCGATATGATACAGCTCCTCCTGAACACCGGGGCTCGGGTTTTCGGGGAAGGAAGTGACCAATTCGAACGGGCTCGAGATTTAGCTTCGAAAAATGGCCACAGAGCAGCACGACGCCTTTTGGAGAATTACCGCGCCCAGCCACCGAGTCTGCACGGAAATTCGTGTCTGTCGGCCATGGGCGATGAGAACGGAGATGGCGACCTGAGTCTGGCAGACCTACCCTACCCTCAATTGTCCATGGACAATGGGAACGGAGCTGGCGACCTGAGTTTGGTAGACGTACCTTACCTTGGATTGTCCATGGACAACGGGAACGGTGATGGCGACTTGAGTCTGGTAGACGTACCTTACTTTGAATTGTCCATGGACAATGGGAACGGTGATGGCAACCTGAGTTTGGCAGACCTATCTTACCTTGATTTATCCATGGACATGGGGAACGGCGATGGCGACCTGAGTTTGGCTGATACCAATATGTTCGGAGCTGACTGGTTAGACGGGATGTTATAGCACATCTAATTTTCCTCGCATCTAGCTCCTAGATCATGCATCGTGCGTCAATGAACCAGCAGATGAAACCCCCTTCTCAAGCCAATGGGAGCTTAAGCAGCATTGTATCAGCAAAGACCGACCGAACTCACAAAAGGCAAAAACACTGCGGCCCTGTCGGAGGCTGTGACAGTAAGGACTTGAAGGGCTCAGGCTCTGGAAGCCGCCTGACCCCAAAATCTGGGATCCACATCTGCTGTCTGCTGGGACATGCGATATGTGATGTTATTGGCAGGGCCAAAATCTCACGGAGGACTACTGCCGAGGCTTCTGCCAATTGATACAGAGCATCATCGTCAGATTCTGGACTGGGTACGACAAGGGAGGATGGACCCGTTGTGGCTCAATACGAGGACTGTGATCGTTGTCCATAGGGTGAGGGCGAATCTGCCCACCAGATTTTGGGAAAACAATGAGGCTCCTGTCGAAGTCCCAAGGCGTAAGCGGTCCCGGCCTCTGTAACAGGATTTTGGGATTCATATCGATGTACCTCAATTTAAGGGATCAGACGAGGCATATATGAAGCCCAAGAATGCTGCTGAGAGACTAGACCAAACCTTCACCCACAATCAGCTTGCAACCCATCTTACGCCAGCACTACAGAACAGACGAGCCCGTCTAGAAACCTCTCAAGCCTGACCTTTTTGCGTTCGTGCCACAAAGAAAGCCCCTTGGCAAAACCGACTGTGTGAAACTTTGGAAACCACCAAATGCATCAATTCTCGATTGAAGCAGTCGTTGCTGTTGTCGGGGTGGTAGTCACCCTGCCTTCCTCCATGCTGATCTTGTGGAAATGCCTCAAGAGCAGAAGACAGGGCTTGAGACCTCCGGTCGGAATTGAGGTACAGTATGCCCCTCCCAGCGTGGGTCACATCCCACGCCTTTCTGGAGGAGAATATTGTCGACACGAGAAAAGCTGACCCTGATACCCTGGTATCGGGCCGTGTAGGCTGTAGAAATTCCAGGGCCACCACCATCGTGGTCGTTGTTGTCGTCACGTCAGATCTCGTCGTCCTGTCCTCGTCGCCCATCGCCACCAAACACAATATCGCTCTATCATCATCGCCAGATTTCGACCGAAGTGGAGATTATGGACGTCATAGTTGCGCGATAGAGGAGACGGACTCCATGGATCTCAACGAGATCAGCCAGATCCACTATCACACCTCCTTGCTGCCTACCTAGCAACTCGTGTGGTGCGTGGTATAAAGAAAGAGGTAGAATCATATGACTCAACAGGGCAAGGAGGAATAAATGTCCCCAAAACCGCGGAGGACATGTACATACACGATGAAATATATCCTCTGCCCACGTCACGGATAGACGTGTCGCCTGGCAGAAGGAGAGTTTCAAGTCGCTCTTGTTCGATCAGAGAGGTTGACTAAATAGAAGATGGAGATGTTGGCAGTCAAGCCAGAACAGATCGTGTTCGGCGCGAGTCAGGCTGTCACGCCGCTTGAATACGTTGGCAGTTTGTTTCCTGCCGCTACCGGCACCAGCAAGACAGTTCGGGGGACATGAAAGCAGCAAGCTACTTGTCCAAAAACAGGCTTCCACTTTATCCAAGGAGAAGCGCCCGAAAATATATCTCTATGTCTAATGTCTTATACCCACCCCTCCCTCCACCACCCTGATCTAGATTTCCATCAGAGACTTTAGTTTCCAGCAGCCGAGCAGTTTCGTTTGCATTGGCTGCTCACAGATTCACGATTAACTGTACTTGTAACCATGACTCAATGCCAACCATGCATGCACACTCGACCTTACAAACGAACATTCGTGGCGATGTATCGCAGTCACTAATTAGTCTGTGCAGCTGGGAAATAATATAAACCGTCACATACACATCCTGAGTATACTTATGTTTCTCGGGTGCTTCTAGCAACAGTTCTTCCTGGATCAGATAACTTGGTGAGTAGGTTGGTTCCTTGCATCTACATCTACACATCTAAAAGCAGGAGATATAGCCCGTGAACTTCGAGCACCATGGACTACACCGCAAGAGCGATTACAACTTCTGATCCCTCACCCTCACCTTCTCACGCCGTCCCCACGGCCCCATGTCCCAGCGCGCCCAACGCGCACGTCTCGTTCCACCTCAACCACACGGGCCTCGAGACCACGCCGCGGACGTTCCCCGTCTGCATCTCCCCTGGCCGTGGCGTCATCGTGAGGCAAGGCTTCCTGACGGGCATCTACGGCTGGACGTGTCTGCGCCCGGGGAGTGAGGTTGAGATCCACAGTGGGGGAATCACGCGTATTACCTTCCCTGGGGATGTTGGGAGGGTCGTTCCCGAGCATACGATCCGCATCCTGGGCAGGGCCGAGGTCGAGTTCTCTGTCTTGCGTGGTGAGGAGGTTGAGGTTTCTATCTCGCGAGGTGAGGGGGTTGTGGTCTCTGATTTACGCAATGTGGCTGTTCGAGACAGAGACACAGGCACACTCACCGGCACGGGCATGGCCAGAGTCAAAGTCGAAGCCTTGGTCGCTGCTGCGAACGAGGAGTTTTGTCCCACGGGAGGGACAGAGGGGGTGGGGATTTGGATCGGTGCAGATGAGGCGCGAGAGATGGGCTTCGCGTGCGTGAGGGAGGAAGTAAGGAATTAAGTAAGTGGTTGAGTTAGACGCACTGGGCAGTTGGAGAGTCAGTGATTGTACTCCGTACGGCCACAGGTTACATTGTGTGGAGCAGGCGCGCATACCGAGACTGAAGACGTCGTGGTTGTCCTTTATCTGGAGTCCTGACTCTAGAGTCTGGACGATGGTGTTGCTGGCAGGGTGTCTGAATGTCCCGTCATTGCGTTATGACTTTTCATCCACCTTCAAGTGTTTGTGAGCCCTAACTACGGGTCTAGCGTTGATTAAATCGAGGCGGCTTGACATATTGCTCCGTCACGAGGGGAATGAGCTGGCCAAGACACGGTGTGTCAGCCCGTAATTTTGTCTCAGGCTTTGAGATTCCTGTATTTTGATGATTGTGAAGCGAAGTGAGTTCGAGGTGAGTGAGCGAATACTCCGTACAGCGATGTGTGCACTAAGGTAGTCGTCAGTCAATGTATCCTACAGTAGCTTCGACCACTAATCATCAGGCATCGGCTTAGGCATCAACCATGCGGGACGCGGGGCTAATTGCCTTACCTAAACTGTTCCAGGATAACCTCGCTTTCCAAGAAGATGTACCCAGCAATCAGGGCAGAGGGCGCGCCTCGAAAATGCATGGAAAATACCTCGTCACACCGGTTGGATTTCTGCCAATGCTGATCCAGGGCTGCCCCGAGGCAAAGCTGGGCGAGTGAACTTTGATTTGGCCTTCTCAGCCTCAATTTCTATCAGTGCCCCGATGGCCACTTTTCTGACCACGCCTGCTGTCTGAACGATACAAGCTGCAGGGGGCCGACACACCTGGCGGCTGTGACCAGACCTCTAGCAGCCAACCCGTTCTGTGATCCTGTCGGCCCTATTAGCACGAACTTCTGATATTACCTACCCCTGCATGGTGTTTCAAAAGACATGTCGGGACCTCGACTACAATAGCTGTCTACAGGCCTGCTCTGGCTCTTCTCTGAACTGCCACCGTGCCCGATCCCATTGTTAGACACCTGGTACCCTCAGACCCTCACTGTGTTCTCGCCCGGGCCTTCCTTCAGGACTGGTCATCACCGTCTTTTGCAACAGCTATTTTCTGGCGGAACCAATCTAGGATCAGCCCAGGGCATTTTTTGTACGATATCACCTTGTCGGAAGGCATCTTAACCAATCCCTGTCGCCATCTACACGGACTTCAACTGGATTTGTTTTTTCTAGCTTGTCAGTACCTATTTGTCACATGGATATCGATCGAGTTGCCGATTCCTATGAGACACGTCGGAGTTATTTACAAGAAGACCCTGATTCGGCCCCATTGGGACAGAAAAATCACGACACGGCAACAAGAACCAAAATCACTCATGTCGAGAGCGGTGGATTTGAAGTCATTGGAACGGTTCGCACCGTCTCCTATGGGTTCTGGAAAGGCCAAACGGCGCTGCTGCTGGCAATGCGCATCAGCTTCAAGTCGCAGCTCCCTGGACGGCGCTTCAAACATGCCGAGGTGTCAGCCTCGTTCGCGGTCAAGAGCAAAGTCGGATCCAAAAATGAGCCAATTGTGCGTGATGTGTTTTACTTGGACCCCAATCGAGAGGGCGCGACGTACCAGGTAAAAGCAAGAGAGTGGTCTAGCCACGGAAGCAGCGATTTCAACGAAGCGTTCTGGACGATCAACGAGCGAAGAGGTTCTTCGGCCGGGATTCTTGATGACTTGTATGTTGGTGTCGTCGTTGAATGTGCCGAGGCATTTCAGGCGAGGGTCGAGGTTCAAGCAAAACCTGGCACAGGAACGATGAAGTTAAGGAGCCGGCCGTGGTCGAAGGACGACCCTCTTCTGTTTGATCTGCGGACTGCCAAAGGCCCACAGCCACCGACACGAACATTCGAAGGGTTGACCATCGAAGACCGCATGGCCATATTCCAAGTTGACAGTGCAGAGCCACTCACGGAGCCCACGCCGTCGCGAGACCCTGGAGCACGATCACCGAGCGAGAAGCGAATAGTAGGACAGGTCCTACGTGTTCAGGGCGTTCCTTTTCAATACGATAGCGCTTCTTTTGTGAAATCCTTTGCCGCCGGTGCAAAGCTGATGACTGATTGCATTGTATTACGCTCCTTTGCCGACAACCCATACCGACGTGAAAAGACTGCGGTAGTGTCGGTTAAGGGGTTCCAGCTAGTTCGAGAGCAGCTTGTGGCGATGAATTCGCTGTTGATACAGCCGGAGCCAAACCCCTCGAGCCAGCACCGGCTTCCCATCCAAGACGCTATTGCTCTGTCCGTCGACACTGATTTCATCGGCTTTACAGCTCTAGGGAGCCACGAAGACACGGGACCGAAAGGAGTAGAGTAAGTTTCCTTTCGAGAAACCTTAGCCTCTCCTTTGAGTGCATTAACCTCCGATGAACAGCGTGATTGCGGTGTCTGGTCTTGCAGGTCATGCCTACGGCTCGTTCAAGGAGAGAGGAGGTTCCTACATGTGGCTTCAAGACTCCATGACAGACGACATCCACTCAGGGATAAAAACATCAGGTTTAGGTTCAATGTCATCTGTAAGGGTCCTGACGTACGGTTACAATTCGCGTCTCGACAACAGCCATTCGTTCCAGACAATACCGGATCTGGCCAACCGTTTTCGAAATTCCCTTCGAGCAGTGAGAAAAGTAATTCACTCCCTCCACTTGCTTGGCCTGGTTGATGAAAGCTTGGGTTAACATGCCGTAATTCAAGGGAGATTGGAATCAAAGGTACCTGATCCTCATCGGCCACAGTCTAGGCGGCTTGGTCATCAAGGAAGTACGTTTCAGTCTTCGAGCCCGTCTCACATTAAGCCGTCTAAGTCTTTCAACAGGCGATCATACAGATGAGTCAAGGCGACAAGACGGACAAGGCAACCGTCGACGCCATCCTCGGGTGTCTCTTCTTCGGCGTGCCGAACCGTGGCATGAACGTCTCCTCCTTGATCCCTATCGTCGGCGAAATGCCCAACCGAGGCCTTCTGGACGCGCTGGGTGAGGACTCCGAAGTGCTGATGAAGCAAGCGGGGGACTTCCGAGAAGCCTTGCCGTCGATCCAGCAGAAAATATTCTCCTTTTACGAGACCGTGGAGTCGCCGACGGCCATCAAAGTAAGCAAAGTGGGGCCAGGAGAAAGTGGTCGATCTCGCCACAAACTCATCCCGGGCTAACGATGTCTCTACAGGTCGGCGATGCCTGGAAAATGGAAGGCCCGCCTACGGTCTTGGTCAACCAAGAGTCAGCAACCCACGGAAGGGCGTGGGAAAATCGCAGTGCGTTCGTCGTGGCCTTGAACCGCACGCACTCGGAACTGGTCAAGTTTCGGAAGCACGACGAGGACTACGAAATCGTGCTCAACCGCGCCAATGAACTGCTTCAGGAAATGAAAAGACGGGAAGAGAGGGGAGCTTCGCCAGACGGAGGATTGGTTAATGCAATTTAGCCCCAAGGATGGTGACACAGATAGACTTTCGTTTGACATAATGAATCATTCATTCATTCATTCATTCATTTTCTCATCTCGCCAAGGTTTAGACGTCTTGATCCTCTTTCTTCCAGGACAGTCTCCTCTGTTCCAAGTTGCTGTTGAACCGCAGGGTCTCGAACAGGTGAACCAGGAAGACGGCGACGAAGGTCCACGCTACGGCGAGGGCAAAGACCACGGGGATGGTGATGCAGAGGCAGGCAAACCCGACCGAGAGGGCCTGATATGCCGGCTCGTCGGCCAGGCGGCCCGTGGCGAGCCCGACCTGCAGCGCGGAGAGCACGGTGGAGAGGAAGGCGAAGACGATGATGAGCCAGCCGAACGAGCGGTTGAAGAACGACCCGTACGTCTTGTACCCCAGGCCGTAGCCGCGGAGCAGGTGGCGGCGCACGAACCGCGGCGACAGGCGGTAGATCTGGTTGAGGCGGTTGAGGCGCAGCTCGCCGAACGCGAAGCGGCGGTTAACGTGCTCGAGCGAGTTGGGGTCGACGTGGCGCAGCACGTCGCGCACAAAGTCCTGCCACTGGGCCCACTGCGTGGCCGCGGGCAGCAGGCGCGCGTCCTTGGCCAGGGCCAGGTCGAGCTCGGAGCGCACGAGCCAGACGTACGAGAGCAGCAGGCCGCGCGCGTTCTCGTACAGCGTGGCGTGCCCGCACAGCTGCGTCCGCCAGAAGCCGTGGTTCAGGAACGCCGCCGCCAGCGGTTTCACGAAGATGCCCTTGTCCGACCACACCAGGTGCAGGTCGAACTGCTCCGTCGGCACGATCTCGCGGCCCAGCGTGCGTTGGCGGTGCAGCGCCCGCGCCGGCACGGGGCGCCCCGTCCACCACAGCGCGGCGTGTGCGTCGTTGAGCCGCGAGAGGTCCAGCTCCGCCAGGAGGTGGCGGCGGACGTCGTCTTCCGAGGAGTAAATCCGGCCGTCCCGGTCGATGGAAATGGTCGACAGAACCTGGGGTCGTTGCTGCGTCGATGACGCGTTCCCCGGAGGAGGAGTCTTGCCCCGCTTCACGGCGAGGTCGGCGTCCGGGCATATCTCGACGGACTGCCGAAACGGGGGCTTGAACCCGCCCATCGGGAAACTCTGTGTCTCTTGTCACGGACTTGCGAGTTGGAGTAATGACGGTCAGGCCGAGACGAAAAGGAAGAGAGGCGACAGGGACAATCCGAGCTCCGACAGACAGACAGATAATGGGAATGTGCCCTCAAAGACGGACCTAGAGTAATTACGCACCTACTGTGCATAAGATTAGAGGGTGATCTGAAGAATAGCACAGCAAAAATGGCTGGTCGAAATGCTGGCTGTTGTCCCACCCGAAAGAGACCTGTACAGAGGAAGTGAGGCTGAATCCATCCAGGCTGAGCATGTGTGGATGGGTCCGGTGCTTCAGTAGCCTCCCCACATACAGACTCTTAACTGATTGGAGCCACTGCCACTGGCCATTGACGACAATCGGTCCGCTACCAGCGTCTTCAAGGGCCGCTCTTCTTTGTCGCTTTTATATCGTCCTCGCAAGATAGCAATAGAGAATACGACGAAAGTTCGAACACGTGTCGTCAGGCCTCTCATCATAAATTGTTGAAGGCATTTTTCCCAGTCGTGATGCTTCCTCTCGGATGCCTTTTTCTCTCAGACAGATGCCTTGCATGAAGGCTGCCCCCTGGTCCGCGCAGCGTACAACGCCTGGCCCACCCAAGGTGTGAGTACGCACTGTAGCTCAGCTGTTGAATGGTTGGATCAATTAGTCCGGAAACACGAACCGTGCAGCACGAAAGCTGCCCAATCTGCCGGTTTCCGGGTTCGTCTATCGGCCCGCAGGTCGAGCACAGCCGCCCTCAAAGCCGCAGCCAAGTCCACAAAGGTCAAGTTGTCTCCGTCGCACTCTTTGACTTTTTCATAGAAGACTTTGGAGAACGCCCGCCCTGTGCTTGAGTGCGTTGGCCACAACGTCCCCAGCACAGACGACGCTCCGGCGCAGAGGAGAGCGGTGACGAGGCCGAGCGGTTCATCACCTGCCGAGATGCCTTGGGTGCTGGAGTTGCACGCGATCAGCGTAATGTGTGGTTGGTGGAGCTGTAGACCAAAGAGATCCTTGACGGTTATGTTCCCGTCCGGAAGCACGAGCGACTGGTCGTTCACGTCGGCCTTGTCGAGCCGACAGTGTCCATGAAAGTGGAAAAAGGCAGAGCGTTGGATGGCCTGCTGAAAGTGTGATCTCTCGGCGGATGGTCCAAAGTACACTTCCGCGTTAAGACTCGAGCCAAGCACCTGCACGGAAGAGTAGATGCGTTCCTGCTCTTGCTCGGAGAACAATGTCTCTGGACCGTCCTCGTACGCGGCAAAGACCGTTCTTGACCCGGTCTTCGGTTCCGTCTCCACAGCCCGCTGGAAACATTGTGCGAAAGTAGTGAGGCTGGCACAGTAGATGACAAAGTTCCTGACGATCAGCGGCTCCTGCTTGATCCATAAAGCATGAAGGGGGATTGAATGGAGCGCCCCGGAGGCCGAACACACGATAAGATCACCACGCTTGGACACCAGCGGGATAAAGTCAACCAGACCGTCTAATTCTCGTAGGCAACATTCGTCGTCATCCTCGTCGAGCTCATCTTGATACAACCCGTCGGTGCCGTCAATCCACCTTGCCTTCCAGTCCTCGACCGCTTGTTGGGAGAGGTTGCAGCTCCAAACAGACGGCGATTCTTGGTCTTTGACCGTGCAGACGAATATGCGGCCATTGAACAAGAACCAGTCTGCGAAGATGACGCTGCCGTATTTCCGAAGTTGGGGTGACGCTGCCAGCTCATGCATTTGCGAAAGGCCCCTCGGTTTGCCCTCGCGAAGGTCCATCAGGTTCTGCAGGTCCGGATACTCTCGCATTTTTGATCGCAGGATATGAAGATCTCCTCTCACGTTGGCCCTCCTCGCATTGTCCGAGCGCTGCAAGTCCTTGATCAAGTCAAGCTCCTTTTCGAACAACTCTTTCGTTGCAGGATCTGCGACGATTCGGCTCTTGATGGTTGACGGAGTAACAGTCTCGAGCCCCAGAAGGTCAGAAACACTTCGGGCTTTCCCTCTTTGGATCCAGCTCCATAACTCCTCGAAGAGCTGATGGGTCAGACAGATCTTTACGGCTCGGTGGTAGATGTCCATGACCTTGCCATCGCCTGCAAATCGTTGCTTCAGAGCAATTGCTTGCGAGCCTCCGAAGATGGACGTGTCGGTCCTCATGGTGGCTCGCTCTTCCTCCGCACTTGAAAGAGCATCTAACACAGTCCGATGGTCCGCCCACCCCCGTGTCCAGGCCTCGAACAACACGAAAGAGCACCAGTATGCCGCTGAAACACTCATGGAACTCACCCCCAGAACGCGAAATGCGTCCAGAGAAATCGAGAACAACTCCAAGGCCCGGTTAAGAATCTCGCGAGTACTGGACTTTTTGAACTTGGAACATATCACCATGGCGTGCATTTGGCGGGTGTTCGCCGCGTAAACGGTATTGCCGTGTTTCTGATAGAGTTGCACGGCTTTTTCAAGAAGCTCTTCGCATTGCTCCTCGACAACTGTGTCAGGACGGCTTGCTGCGTCGGCCAATAATTTATTTGACATATTCTGAAAGAGATTTGCCTGCTTGATTTCTTTATCCGCAGCGTTATCGGTCGGTAGCCGATCAAGAAGCCGTTCCAGATGTTGAAGAGTGCTTTCGACCCTCGGATCGCGTCTCGGCATCATGGAGACAAAAAGCCAGTGTAGTTTATCAATAGCAGGCCCAACGAACCCTGCTTCTTCCTCTTCTTTTATCTGTTCCTGTGCGGCTTCGATAATCTGGTCGATCTTGTCCAAGGGAGTGAGACGGTGGAGCTTCGCTCGCAATTGCTCAGAAGCGGCCTCTGCCCTGTCGAGAGGATGACAATGGCTCCAGGCCAAGGCGCATTGATCTGCCCAAGACAAGGATTTGTCAAATTCCTCAAGTTGCACGTAGGCCTGTGCCAGAATTTGGGCGAGGAGTCCTTTCAAAAAGAAGGCGTCCGTTTCCCCCAACGAGTGGAAAACCGTCTCGCCAGACTCGATCACCGTGGGTGCTCTGCCAGAGGTCAACAACCAGCGACCAAGAGTGCTCACGGAACCCTGGCAGCGAGTCAGGTAATCTCCGGACCTCTCGGCGACCTCGAGGGCTCTGTTCGACAGATTGAGGTCAAGGTCGAGATTGTGGAACGGGGCTACAGCCTCTGCGAATGTTCTAATGGCAATCTGAAGCTCGAGGATGTTGTCCACCGCTTCCAGCTCTTCGAAATTTGCCAATATACGTTTCAAGGTCTCGTCCAAGTCCCCATCCTTTCGCCTGATGTTTCGACATTCTTGCTGCAATTTCATGGCTATGGCACCGAATTTGTGGCCACTCGCCTTGAAAAGGCTAATCGCCTCGTTTTCAAATTTCGCAATTGCTTCATCAGGGTAACTCACCCCGTGGAAGTCTTGCTTGTATGTGACCATCGTCTGGAGGGCCTTGGCTCTGACCAACCCTGGGACATGCGGATGATTCCCCAACCATTCCAGCAACCGATTGGGGTGTGTTGTTTTGGCTGCACGCAGACTTCTGCCGACCTTTGACATGAGAATCGAACTGAAGGTCCTGGCAAGGAGAAATGCCTCCGTGTACTGGGCGCTCTCGAGCAAGGATGAGAAGAGTTCCTCAAAGCGATCAAGTACAGACTGGAACGTCTCGAGCTGTTGTGGTTTATGATAGTCATTGGCTAACAACAGCAGCCTCGCACGGGTGGTTTCCAAGTAAGCCTGTCGTGGGTGTCGTTAGCCACGATTGGTACTGGAACATAGGTTTCTTACCGAAGGCGAGCAGGGTTGATCACTTGTCAACAGCTGACAGTAGTCTTGATAAAGACTGGAAGATCGTGAGAGGCTGTTTCCAAAATTCCCCTCGACAAGGGGCTCAAGCACACAAATTTGCATCTCCAGTTGAAGACGCAACACAGAGTCCTGCTGTTTCTCATTCGATAATGGAGAAATCCAGGCCACTCCGTCACGCAGGACCTTGAGAGCGCGGCCAAAGTACCCTTGACTTTGCAGCGACTTCCCTAACTCAGATAGGATTTGAGGAGAGGTTTTCGCACTTGCAGTCGATCTCTCTGTGAGCAAATTTGTCGCCGCCGCATAGTCCCCGAGTTCCTGGAGCAGGATAGATTGTGCCACGACTTGATCCTCTTCTTCGAGATCCATTTTGCCCGCATCCCACCCGTAGGGAACGGTAAATTCTCCTCAAGATGACTGGAACGAGATGTCAATTACAGAATTGAAATCCGAAAGTTTGGCATAGATCAAGACAACTCAAGAGAGCAGAAGGTTGCATGACTACTTTCTATAGGAATAGCATCGGACGTGATTAAACGTGTGAACATACCTGATGATAGGAGCGTGGCTGATGGAAGGCCAGGCAGCCATGCAGTTAGGCAAGCACAGGCGCCCTCGCCAAACCAGACCTAACAACGTCAATCCTGAAGCGGTTGCACTGGGAATTGTGTTAATGAATCACAGGAAGACAAGAAGGAGTCTCGGGAGCTGGTTATACACCGTTGTCCATGCTCCCACTGGCGATTCTCGCGGGTTGCTGAGCTGCGGCTGAGCCGAAGTTGAGCCACATCACCTGGTTGCTGACATCCACCAATGGTGTTTCAGTGCTGTTGTGGTTTTCGCTCAGCAAGCCTGTCGCCTGGAGAAGCGCAGACTCGTACGTAGTGGTAAGCCGCGAGGACACTGTCCCGAGGCCAGGCTGTTCGTAGTGGACCTCGCCCACGCATGACGCTTCAGAAGACAGGAAAGACAGATAGGAGGGTTCAAGTTATCGTTTGGTGCGAAGCAGAGTCCTGCTCGAAGAACGCGAGGCCATCTTGACGTGACAAGTCTGCGCCACCTGCTCCGAGGAACCTCCAGCTCACACGGCTGTGACATGACTGAGCTTGCAAACACACTCCGTCACGCTACGGCGAAGACTTGGGCGAGACAGCACCAGCCACGCTCATGACCCGATTGTCGAGGCAAACGAAGTAGCGGACAAACTGGAGTGTGCCTATATCTTGATGCCGGCTGCAAGCATCTTTTTCCGCTTTCTCACATACCTTTGCATACCAGTCGACGACCTCTACGGCGTTATCTATCTATATCAGACTCCACTAGCGATTCCAAAGGCTATCCGACTTTCCCCAAGGCAAGTATGGCTGATGAAGGTGAAGAGATCTGCGTGAAAGGCTTCCACGTGGACCACACGAAAGGCCAGCACTCCGGTACCACTGGATACTGCACAATCCGGCCAGTCAAATCAGACAACCAATTCAACTGCATGAAAGCGGGGTGGCTGAGAATCCCGAGAGAAGACGACGGGAAGGAACTTGGCCATGACAGCGCATTTGGCGTCGTCTTTTCTCCTGGGAGAGGCATCGTCATCCACAAGGACCTGTATGACAGCCTTTCCGACTCCGTCAAGTCCCCGATCACCACTTGGGCAGGAGGCAAGCAATTCCACATGGGCACTCCGCAAAACCCAGTCCGCAGACTGAATATCATCGGCGAAACCATTTTTCCTTTCGCCCTTCGAGAATGGCACAATTGGGGTTATTATATCCACTTCAATGTCAAGGCCCTTGTCACGGACAGTGAGATCCCCGTGATCGAACCGAATTCCAGTTTGAAGGAACGCACACTGGCGTGGATCGGGATCGATCTTGAAGAGCCTCCACGGGGAGGGAGTCTAGTGCAACTTGCGTATCGTGCTGGCGGGAAAGGCTCGAAGCCGTTGTACTGGGTGAAGATAGAGGTTGGTCCTCTCGCCGGACGAAATGAAGCGGTGTGATGGATTTTGGGAGGACCAACACGTATGAACGCTCCAGCTTGGTCAGCCTGTCTGTCCGTATTCTGCAATCTAAACTTTCTTCGTGACTCAATATTCGTCTCTCAGCTTTGTGATCCTGGATACTGTTGACAATAGGCTCTTAGGATGTCTCTACGGAGTATTACTGCTCCATTGCCAGGTAATGTTAGTTTCATTCGGGAGTCTTTGTATCAGTTTGCGACAAGAGTACACGACTGGACCACAATAAGAAAATTGGAAACCACGAGTTCAATTTTCTGGTTGTATGAGTCGAGGGCGATATAGATGTTGAACCAACAGTAGTCAATTGCAGTCATCTTTCACAGTTCTGTGTGGTTCAACAGGACGAAGACCCTCACGGGGTCTGACTAATTGCTGTGTAAGACAAGGTCGGCAACGGTGGAGCACTCCAATCCGGCGGATCAAAACAACACCGCACTCGATGCGCGGACTTCAGCTGCGTGTCAACACAGTCTCTTCATCTTGTCACACGGAAAGAATGAATACGCTGTGGTCCAACTATGGACGGAACCGGCCCATCCTCGCCCTCTTCACGCTCTTCGTTGTCTGGAAATCTTTGATCGCTCTGATCGTCCTAACCGCCCCCGGTGCCGGATACGACACGTCGACGAGTCTTGTGTCCGTTCGCCCTGGCAACGGCCATGTCGTATCCAACGAGCCAGAACCGATGCCTAGCTCCTGGTTGAAGTTTGTGCGCTGGGATGCTATCTACTTCACGCACATGGCCGACCAGGGGCACGTCTTCGAGCAGGAGTGGGCGTTTGGCATCGGCTTGTCCACAGCGATATCTTGGACCACAAGATGTATGGTGGCCACCAACGCCGAAGTTCTGTCGTTCTTTGTGCTGACGCTGCCTCAGGCCTTTCCGTGCTGGGTGTGAGCGACAGACTACTGTCCAGCACGCTCGCCGGGGTTGTTTTGTCTCACGTGTCTCATTGGCTGTCTGTGGTTCAGCTCTGGGCTTTGACCATGGCGCTCGCGGAGGGAATGCCATGCCCAGACCACGACCTGCCTCTCAGGGCTGCGGCTCTTCACATCATCTCTCCAGCAGGGGTCTTTCTCTCGGCCCCGTATGCGGAAAGCCCGTTCTCATTCCTGTCCATGTCGGGATTTCTCGGCCTTGTTTATGCGCTTCAGCAGTTCAACAAAAATCAAACCTTTGCTGGGTCCGCGATGATGGTGCTCGCTGGTCTCAGTTCATGTGCGGCCACTATCGTCCGAAGCAACGGGATCTTGGCTGGGATACCGTTCCTGTTCGAAGCGATCACTGTAGCGCTGAGCATCCTGTCACAGGGTCTTTCGACGACGCGGCTCGCTCAACTCGCGTCGCTCGGTGCCGGTGGACTCTTTGTGGGTATTGGACTGGCGTTTCCGCAATTTCTGGCCTATCAGGAGTACTGTTATGGCCGCGGCCCTGATGACAGGAGACCTTGGTGCAACCTGACGCTTCCCTCAATCTTCACCTGGGTCCAGTCTCATTACTGGTATGCGTGCCCGAACGCGCCGCCCTTGCTACAATGCTAACAGGACGCTTTAGGAACGTAGGCCCGTTTCGCTACTGGACGGTGTCAAATCTCCCGTTGTTTCTTCTGGCGGGCCCTTCCCTATGGCTCTTGACGTATTCCGCGGTCGACGTTCTACGGCACCCGGCATGTTTGGCGCGAGGAGTGTCCTCAGCGTCAGCGGGAGCCGGGGCTATCTCATCTGTCCAAAAACGCATAATCATAAGTCTCGCGCTACCACAACTTGTGCTGGCGATCCTTGCACTGACGAGTTATCACGTACAAATCATCACCAGGCTGTCGTCCGGGTATCCGCTATGGTACATCTGGCTGGCGTGCAAGCTCCAGGACGCGCCCAAAAAGGCCTCGCTGGTTATCCGGTGGATGGTGCTATATGCCTTGGTCCAGGCCGGGCTATATGCGTGCTTCCTCCCCCCAGCTTGAGAGGCGATTGCTTTCTCAACCTGTAAGCATGCTTAGACTATTCCTGATCAATCCAGCAGACGCAGACGTTGTCTCCTTTTCCACCATCGTCACCTTGACGCGAAAATGCCCTTCTTGTGGCCAGATCGAGTGCCCACCACGCGGACACGAGGCTGAGTGTGCCAACCAGTGCGCCGACGGAAAAGTTGACGACTTGGAGGAGAGTAACACTGCGGCTGAAACTCCGGAATGACTGCCTTAGTCGGGCTGAGCATACAACCAGGGAAATGGGCAACGTAGGACGTTGACTGGAGTTAACGGGCATGATTGCCCGTTCGACATCGTGGTCGGTTCGTACGGTCGTTGTTGTAGCCATCATGCGTTCTACTTGGAGCACAAGTAGGAGCCGACGTGATGGGGAGGTTGTCGGGTCTAATCGTCAATCATCGACGACGAATTGCAATAGTAGAAGAAAGCAGATGTTGTCAGAGGGAGAAGGTCCTGGGGTTGATGACGAGGCTGTGCGAGGGTCGAGACTGGGGCCGAAACACTACCCGCTTTGGCAGGACAGGGGACGGTGTGCCTGATTCGTGGATGAACACGATAGTGTAAGATACTATACATCAACCGCTTTCAGATCGAGACGTTCTAGCTTGAGCCATTTCTCGATTTGGCCTGCTCTAACCAAACACACCTCATCTCGTCGCCAAATGCCTTCAGCTCGGTATCACTGATCACAGCAATGGTATCACCAGGTTGCGGCCCGATGAGCCAGGCGGAGAGCTGCTGTGCCATCCTGTATCTGCTTTCATCGGGCAGCAATTGAAGCAGTTCCACTGTCGCAGTGGTTAGCAGTGTAATCTTCAGAATGAAAGTCATTGAAGCGAGGATATCGGCCGCACTCCTCGGGGCTCTTACCCATGTCGACACTCTCCCAAAAGCGAAGGAGAGGTCTGTTTTCGTCCACTTGCATCTCAGAGCTCCAGTCAACAGCCTCGGGATTTGCGTCAGGCAAGTACGAGCCAGATATATGGCCGACAATGGCGATAATAGTGAATGTCTTCAAGCCTGAGCCACGGGTGTCTGCATTCCTCGGAGCGGTCACCGGTCCGAAGGGTGATGGATCCCCATGTGATTCAACGTATTGATATAATGTGTCCAAGAATTCCGCCGACATCTCGAGATCGTCTCGAAGCTCGAAGAGTATCTTATTCACAATCCAAAGCAATACCAGCTGGTGAGAAGAAAGCGCCATGTCTTTTGGATCCTGCAGCACCAGGAAGCGGCGCAGAGTGGACGAGGCGCCAAATGCTCGGTCACGGCTTGTCGCATATCTTCGTCGTGACTCTAAAAGCTTGGATTCTTGTATCGCTGATGACGATTTGGTGCGCCTAAGGCTGTTCACTGGTAAGACTATCGAGTGTTGTTGCATGGCCGACTGGATTCTGAGAAATCTTTCAACGGCCGCGTTCAATGTCTGCAGGCTCGTAAATGCATGAACTCCAAGACCGACCCATAGCAGAAAGACATAAGCGCAGAAGCCGGTGAAGAAGGACAATGACTGGGTCGCGTCGCGTTGTGGAAGGAGGGAATGTCTCATGAATGCCAGGTGTTGGCGTCCAAGGTCAAGCGAACCAACTTGCCACTCTATCAGACTTCCGAAAGCAAGCCCTGTTATGGTGGTGTCCGAAAAACGAGTTGCAGAATCAGCTACTAGTTCGTTGATGTAAGCATATATTTTGGCTCGACGGGCAAGGAGCACCACCGCCTTCTGAGCATCATCGGGGATGGTGAACCTCTCCGCGTAAAGCAACGTCCATTGGACCCAGAGACGATTGAGCTGAATTTGGGACACATTTATGTCCCTCACAGGGCAGAATAGCGCTCCCGGTTGAGTGCCATATATATAAGCAGGAGTAGTGAGCAAATCTTGCCAGTGGTCAGTCACTCACTTCGCGACTTTGAGCTCAGAAGCCTCACAATGGTGAAGAATATGACACTCATGGCGACACAATGGTATCGCCGGTCTCAAGAATGGATCCAATTCCTCATAGAGCGTCAACTTCGACGAGGAAGTGTCCCGATGGTGATGTGAAGAGTTTGAGGCGCTACAATCTGGGCAAGAGGCATTGGTGGAATGTGGCTTGTGTGTAGGCATCTGCGCGTTGCCATTCTCTCTCTGTTTGCTGTCGACTCGATCCTGGCTGGACTTCTGCGGCCGGGCGGACGTCTTTGTGCCTCCAGTGGCGTTAGATTGACTCCAGTCACTAGATCCCAGGCTTCGGCGGATGTGTGACACAATGGCAGCGTGCGAAAGGGCTCTGAAACGCTGGCGTTGCTGCTCTGCCTTTGATAACGTCGTTGGTCTGGAAATAATGAAGCAGAGGGGAACTGGTGACATCGCCGACTAATACTGGATTCAGGTATGGGCAGTATTGGAATCGGTGCTGGAGAGAGATCGAGATCTCAATGATATCAGGCATGGACATCCAGCCCCACTAAGGGCTGAACAACTGCCCACGCGCCCGGGGAGAGATGTCGCATATCTAATGGGATGCAGGGTCCTTCATGGGGTTGGGAGACTATGTCTCAACTAGAATGTCATCCAGAAGAAGTAGTTGCTTCTCCCAATGAGAACCGGCATGTATATGGAGACCACACTTGGCACCAATTTCCGCCCACGCCAACCTCGGCATTCCTGGATGGTACATAAAACTGTATGGCCTCACCGTACAAATCTTTGTACTTACATGTCAGGCACATTATGCCGATGTTGGTGTGGGCGGAACTTGGCCAAGTTTGGTCCCCGTATTTCCCGACGAGGGCCGCCACAGCTTGGGAGAATCCTCGAGCCCATCAGAAAACCCGCCTACTTGTGGGGGGTACAAAGCCACACTTGGGGCTTGTGGCTCGCATGGTCGCTACGCAGCTGTCTGCTGGAGAGGAGGGACCATGGGTTGGCTTGAAGTGTCCTGGTACATAGAATGTCGAGATGCCTCAATCCGTTCTTGTCCAATGGCCGCTTCAATTGGATGCAAGAAGAGTGTCCAGAACAGGTGGGAAAGCGTGCTAGGAACTAATGTCAACATTCCGTGGGGCCTTGGTATTGCCCTAAAAGCCCGGAACTCCGCGTCGGGCTACTGAGGTCAAAGGCTTTGACGTCGGCCTATTTGACAGAGCGTGATAAAGCTCATGGTCATGGCAAGAGAGGGAGAGGCCAAAGTGAAAGAAAACATACGCCGCAGCATCCGATGAAATGTCCAAGGTTGATGTCTGAATTGGGTTGAGAGAGAGGGACAATACCATTCTCAATGCTGGTGGAGAGGCAGAAATGGTTTCCGTTGCATCGTTACTTGTGATCTGATCGAAGTAGAGGCAACATGCGTGCGCCACAAAAGACCGCCACGTAGACCGCCACAAATTCTTCCGGCCGTCATTACAACTCAACGCAGATTTGTAGGGAAATCTCCCGCCGAATTTGGCGGGCAGTGCCGCCGCTTTGGGGGTTTCTTCCCTCGGTGCTTAGAATTGCTCTCCGAGTCCTTCCCAAGAGGCACAAATGTTGGGTCAATAGGCTAAGGCCCACCATCAAGTCAGCGGTCTTGTATCGGCCTATCTCGTCACGGTCCATGGACATAAATGGTCTCGTCTGTCCTCTCAACCCAGCTGAGACGGGGGGTTAAATCTTCCTCGGCGACTTATCCAACGATTCGCTTTCCCCCAAGAAACTCGACGTGGGCTAGCTATGTAACCAAGTCCCGCCAGGTGCTGGAAAAGCATGTACCCGTACCGGCATGGATTCCCACGGGAGACGGTAAGCAATCTTCGATCAGGTTTAGGCCTCTAGAACAAACTACTGTAGTCTGCATTCAAGCCTGTCTACCAAACTTTTTTTCTTCTTCACTCTACCAATATGAGTGTGGTATATTCTACCCTTCGGACGCAGAGCGCCGTCACTTCAAGCAGACTCGTGATGTTTAGCCATGGCAGTCTCCTTGGTCTCGGCCACGACCTGGCCCTCGCTCGGCGGCGACCCAGTAATATCGACACCAACGGCCAAGAGGCGTTCGTCAAGCGCGCGTCGGCGCTCTTCGTCGAGATGCGAGAGGTCGACGGCAACTTCGTCACCGAATTTGGCAGCAATCTCTTCAAGCGAGAGGCCATTGGTTTCCGGGAGCCGCCACAAGAATGGAAGGCACGCCGCCGGAACAAGGATAAAAACGAGGTAATATCTACAACTCGTTAGCACAGCGGCAGAAAAGGCGCAGGGAGAGGACAAGAGCAAAGCCAAGACACCTACTTCCATCCAATGTCGGCGAATGCAGTCGGTGCGACCTCGGTGTAGAGCAGCGTGGATGCAAAAAGACCTGCAATCGAGGTGCCCAGTCCGTGGGCTCGGACACCCGTTGGGAAGATCTCGCTGCAGTACACGTAGCTGCTGGCGTCTTGGCTGCCTCCATAAAAGGTCACAAAGAGAAACAAGAACAACACCCCTGCTGCATTGCCGCCCTTGTTAGATGTTCCCGCATAAGTGGCCACCATGGCAGTCTCGACAATCATCATGCAAATGCAGCCGGCCAAGCCAAAGGTGATGATGGGAATCCGCCCCAGGCGATCCAGCAGCATGGCGTTGATCCAGTTCATAAACGCAGCCCACGAGGTATAGATGGCATAAAGCAGGAGAGGGAGCCAGCCGTACAGGCCGAGATTGTTATACAAGAGGACTTGATAGTTGTTAATCACGAGCACGCCTGTGCTCTGTGCTGCGCATCTGCAGAGTGTGTTAGCAGAAATCTACAAGTTGCCATGAAGTCGAGACGTACTGCACCAGCAGGCCCGAATAAATTCGCTTGCGATAGGAAGCACGCTTGAGCATGCCCCAGATTCCGTGCACACCAGTCGCATTCTCCAGCTCGATCTGCTTGGAAATCTGGTAGAATTCCTCTTTGGCGGCCAGGCCTGATGGATCGTCCGGTCGAGTGTGCAGCTTTTGGAGGATCTCGAGCGCACGTCGCTCTTTGTGCTTTGAAATGAGCCAGCGAGGCGATTCCGGCAACCAAGGCGAGCCAATGAGAAGGATTAGAGGCGCAACAATCTGCAGACTGAGGCACAGTCGCCACTGCACTTGAGGCGCTGCAAAATAGCAGCCCAGACCTGTGAAAGCGGCCGATCCCTAAAGGCCCGAGTCAGATTCCCACTATACGGGAATGGGCTGCAGATGTATACTTACATAGCCACAGACAATCAGGACCCCGTGTGAACCTTGCTCAAAATGTCAGCACGACCATCGAAACAGAAGCGACTCGGAAAGGGTTGAGTACCTGTCATTCGGCCTCGTTGTTTTGCAGGCGACAACTCCGACTATACCGCACGTCAGTAGAGTTACACTTCGCATGTCAAACCGATCGACTGACCATGTATGCAGGCACGGTGACTTGCATCATGCCCACCCCAACACCATTGAGGAACCGTCCAACCAGAAACATGGCAACGTGAGCCGCCCCTCCCTGGATCGCGGCCGAGATAACGCAGATGGCACAGACTATCTGAATGGACCTGCAGCGGCCGAGTCTGTTGAGGATCCAGTTGACAATGAGAGCACCAATAATACCTCCCCCGGCGAACAGACCATTGGCAGCTAGTTGTCATTGTCAGACCTCTGCAATGCCAGTGGACCTGCTTGCGCTTACCGCCGATGATATCGTTTCCCTCCTTGGCATTTGGTCCAGTGAGAGAGATATCAAAATAGTCCCAGAATGCGGGCAGACCAAAGACGGAACCGATAATGGATGAATTGTATCCGTACGTGAACGAGCCTAACGCACTGAAGAAGACGACATAAAAGTTGTACGTGTTGGCCTTAGCGGAGTGCGAGGCGTCGACCGCGCCCCCTGTGCCACGCTTGAACACACCCATGCTGAACAACAAGGCAGGCTTGAGCGGTGGGTACAGATACAAACTATGGAGATCGAAAGAAGTACAGATGAACTCGCAGGGCCGATCAGGAGTTTATAATCCCCTGCACTACGAACTACCACGCAGCCACGAGGCGAAAGGGGATTCCTCTTGGAGTCGGACAAGGTCAGGCTCTTGGAGACTGTCCTCGCGGAGAAAACTGGGCGCCAATTCTCTGTTGGTCATTATAGTGTTGGAGAAGACGGAAAACAAGCGGTGAAACCAAGAAGCCGGCGGACATTGTCGCACCTTGCGCGATGGCGAACAGGCTGTCGCTTCCGCGGCATCATGACCGCCGCTGTGTGAACCAAGGACGATGAGGCATGCTACCGTGATAAGCAAAGAGATGCTGATAGAGTTTGTGGGGGAAAGTTTATGGACTTGGGGAATGGGGTTGGAGAGCTGGAGCTCTCCACCCTGGGGACTTGCCGTGCGCCATGGAACAAGCGGGGAATGATTAGCTCTTATGTTCAACGCCTAAGGTATACGTCCAGGCGAATGAGCGTAGAGTTCTAAAGGCAGATCTCCGTAGGCTACGCTCATGGATCATTTGCCAATTCAGATTCAACTCCCGTTAACCTCGGGTATACCAACAGTCCAAGCGTAAGTTGATGACCTTTCTATCCGTCTCACCAAAAGCTGCCCGAGTTCTACCCCGTACGGGGTACACTCGCTCCAGATCTATGCACCTGCTACTACCTCGAAAAAAGTATTGATGAGTCATTCCCGAGGCCACAGCCTCGGCTTAGTAGGTCCCCTCAATCAATACTACTCAGTAGTGTGCTGGGGCAGATGATCTTTCTTCACATACAATATTCGAGCAGGGCCGGGCGAGGCTGGCGGAGCGCGTGGACATTATGCAGCCAATTGCTGATTGGATGGAAACAAAATCCCGTGAGCATGAGTGTGAGAAGCCTTTGCAGTTAAGAAGGAGGAGAAGAAGGAAGAGAAGTAGTCAATCAGTCATAAACGGTAGACAGGCATTTTATGCAATTGAACTGACAGGCAATTAAAGCATCCAAGCAAGCAAGCATACCTACCCTCTCAAGGCACACGTGAATCGTGCAACAGCATGAGACAACCATTCATATTACTAGGAACTACTAGCACGTAGGGATGCATGGAGGCATTCGAGCACGTTTACACGAGCGTGTTGCCCTCTACAGGCGCACAAAGCCGTGCAGAGGTAGTTAAAGGACGGGCCACTGTCAAGAGTCCTGGCAAGAGAAGGCGACTGGGTGCGCATAGAGGGCATACTGTTTTTTGGTGGTTGTTATGGTTGTCTTGGTTGTTTTGGCCGTTGACGCCGACCCGTCGCAATCATACTCTCTCCTACCCGTCTGGCCGACATGAGTGAGAATATCTCACAAGCCGTATCCTCCAACTTACAGTACAATGGTAAGGAGGAGATTTAAGCTCTATTATAAGTGAAGCATATCAGGGGACATGAGGGCGGATCGAGACGAGAAAGCAACACTTAGGGTTGGAAGGTGGTGAAAGAGATGAGGTGGGAGATTGGGTTCTGTTTGTCACTAAAAGCGGCAGCGCGCCCAGCCTCAACCATACCCGATACGGTCGGCCACCTAAACCGGGCGACTTTACAAAATACCGAGTAAACCGCCCCAATTTTTTCATCTGAAGTGACTCAATGCAAACTTTAACGAGAGTCTGCGTGCGATTCTACATATCTCAGCAGTTTCGACATTTTAACATCCCATTGTCACAAACCAATAGATTTCTTCTATAGAACCATACGTTTTAACATCTAAGACTCGACTGGCCTCATCTTGCTGGACTTGCCCTTTGGCCCCCTGTGAATTCAGTTTGTTCGCCACACGAAGCCACTACATTCAGCATGGTGGCGGCCACGTCACAGACAAAGAGGAAGTGCGGCGTACTGGGAGCCACGGGTTCGTGGCATCTATTAGCCTCCATACCTCTTTGGTGGAACTAACGCTGTCATTAGGTTCTGTGGGGCAGCGATTCATTCTTCTTCTGGCTGATCATCCTACGCTCCATCTACAAGCTGTTGGAGCCTCGTCAAGATCTGCTGGAAAGGCTTACAGCGATGCCGTGAGATGGAAGCAGGCAAGACCGATGTCTTCAGAACTCGCTGGTCTCGTGGTTAGGGAATGCAAAGCCCAGAACTTCCAGGATTGTGATTTGGTCTTCTCGGGTCTAGACAGCGACGTAGCGGGAGAAGTCGGTATGGGGCACTCTTTGGTCTACCTTCTCTGCAGGCTCAGGCTCACACTGACTCCTCACAGAAATGGAGTTCTTGAAGGCCGAGATCCCCGTATTCTCGAACGCAAAGAACTACAGGCGTCACGAAAAGGTTCCACTGGTTGTGCCTACCGTCAACCTGTCACATCTGGCGTTGATTCCTCACCAGCGGCAACACTTTGGACTCAAGAAAGGTTTCCTTGTGTGCAACTCGAATTGTGCTGTCATTGGCATCGTCATTCCGTTTGCAGCGCTTCAGGCCAAATTCGGACCCGTCGAGGACGTCGAAGTGTTCACAGAACAAGCCGTATCCGGTGCGGGTTATCCAGGTGTCGCCAGTATGGACATCATGGACAATGTCATTCCATATATTGCTGGAGAAGAAGACAAGCTTGAGACCGAAGCCCAAAAGATCCTCGGCTCGATAAACTCAGAAGCCACAGCGTTCGAGGAGCAGTCGGGCTTGACAGTGGGTGCCACGTGCACCAGAGTCGGGGTCACCGATGGACACATGGCATTCGTGTCATTAAGGTTCCAGAGGAGACCGCCACCTAGTGCAGAGCAAGTCAAGGCCGCTATGAGAGAGTACGTGGCAGAAGCACAAAAGCTGGGTTGCCCATCAGCACCCGCGAACGCTATTGTGGTCTTCGACGAGCCAGATCGGCCGCAGCCGCGACTCGATAGAGACATTTCGGGAGGGTATGCAGTCAGTGTCGGTAGGGTTCGTGAAGCTGCCAAGGGGTCCCATTTCGATATCAGATTCGCGGCTCTCAGCCACAACACCGTCATCGGTGCGGCAGGGTCGTCCATCTTGAACGCGGAGGCTGCCATTATCAAGGGCTTGCTATGATCCGCGGTAGTCCTAGTCTACGAATGGTTTCCTGTTATCCAAGTGCTGGGAAGATAGTGGACGAAGCTACATAGGTCTCGATTCATTTAGTGGTGGGACCACAGAATCGCAAAAAGGATCTCTCAAGCTACTGAAGCCCGACGTTCATGTCGAAATTTCAAATGACACACTGACGTTCCAAATCCGCATAGAAAAATCTTGGCAACTCTAACCGCTTATGGTCTAGCCCACTTTGCCAAATCGAAAGTGCAACTGCGAATTCAATTGTTTCCTGTTCGTCGTGCGATCGTTCATTCTCCCACCACCACACCGAAACAGATCAAAATGGGTCGCGGTCCGAAGAAACATCAGAAGCGTCTCAGTGCGCCTTCGCACTGGCTTTTGGACAAGCTCTCGGGCGCCTATGCCCCGAAGGCGTCCCCTGGCCCTCACGTTCGTCTTTCTCGATATTGCGCACAGGTTGCAGAGGCTGACAGAAACCATACAGAAAAGCCGTGACTGCCTCCCTTTGATCGTCTTCCTCAGAAACCGCCTCAAGTACTCCCTGAACAACCGTGAGACGAGAGCTATCTTGATGCAGCGTCTCATCAAGGTCGATGGCAAGGTCCGCACTGATATCACCTACCCTGCTGGCTACATGGATGTCATCTCGATTGAGAAGACTGGAGAGCACTTCCGCCTGGTCTACGACACCAAGGGCCGCTTTGCTATTCATCGGATCGAACAAGCTGAGGCAGAATACAAACTCGGCAAGGTCAAGAGAGTGCAGGTTGGCAGAGGAGGCATCCCATACTTGGTTACGCATGATGCTCGCACGTAAGTCGCATCTATCAGCCGTTGGACCAAGCTGTGGTCGGAAAGAGAAGACAGAAATGCTGATGTGGATTAATAGGATCCGATACCCCGACCCGGCCATCAAGGTGAACGACACCGTAAAACTCGACCTCACCACTGGAAAGATTACCGACTTCATCCGATTCGACACTGGTGTCATCGCTATGGTTACTGGTGGTCGTAACATGGGCCGGGTTGGTGTCATCACTCACCGAGAGAGGCACGATGGCGGTTTCAACATTGTCCACATCAAGGATGCCATTGACAACTCATTTGCGACTCGAGAGAGCAACGTCTTCATCATTGGCAAGGAGAAGCCATGGATCAGTCTGCCCAAGGGCAAGGGTGTCAAGGTATTTGTCCCCCATTATTCCATCATGACACTCTTTCTGACCTGTTTTTTCCAGTTGTCTATCGCCGAAGAGAGAGATCGTCGTCGCGCTGTTCAGTTGGCCAAGGGTGGTGCTTAGATTATCACATCTTCTTGAGCATGCAGATGCTGGATGCCTAGTAAGAGGCACAACTAGCGGAAACTATCGCTTCCCCATGACCACATCCGTGGTGGAGTCGAAGCACTGCAGTGTCAGACCTGTGGCACAGAGAATGCCCTCCAGGCGTTACACCGACAAGTGATGGAGTCAGCAGGTGTAGCTCAGGGTCAAGACAAGCCAAAGAACAAGAAGCCGTTCCGGCTGCATTGAGAATCGAAGATATCTTCACACACTAAAACTTTTGATTCCGGGCCTTTCGCTATGTCGCTTCCACGACTTTTACTTGTTCTTCTTATTGGCATCTGTTCCTGCGCCCAGCTTGCCGAACAATCCGGCCACGGTCAACAATCTATTGATATGCAAGAAAACGCTGGCACCCACGTTTGAGGCTGTCATCTGATTCCACTGATTGAGATCCCAGAAGACTTTGTCACCCAGTGCCCCGTACACAGAATATATATGACCGAGATCTGCCAACGCAACTGCAATCAAATACCTCCTCGCGATTTCCGGGTGTTCGGTGAAGCAGCAGATGACCGCCATAGCTGCAAGGAGTAGGAAAACGTTGCCCAGCTGTAAAGTCAACGAGAGGGATTGGGGCGTAAAGACATGGTTCGAGAGCAAGCCTTGAGGAGCTTGGTCGACGTAGTATTGTTGTGGATCGGAGAGGGTGATGAAATAGGCCCAGACCCTGCCTTTCAATCAGTATGCAACGACGGCTTCTTCATGGAGGTACTGTAACACACAGCGCGGCGGGCTCAAGGACGCCGAAGAGAATCAAAGGCCACGTTGGAAGCGCCGAAAGAGCCATCGATGGTGTTTTGTCGGCGTTATAATTCTCGTCTATAAGTGAGAGGAGAGATAATACGGCAATGAGGACTGAGGGGAAGAACAACAGACTTATAGTCCTAAGGCGTCCATGTATCATGGAGCTCACTTCCAGGCTTACCTTCGCATACGAGTTCGTCTTTGGTCTAGAGTACGGCGGCCGTCAGCATTTGGTGTGCGGGGAGGAAGGCCGCTTAAACTTCGGCAGATGTGCCCATCTCGTGCGGGATTTTGTTTGTTTACAGACTGCATGGCAACCGCTAGTCATCCAATCAACGGCATCGCCGACATCTGCACCTCTTTAACCCTCACCCCTCGAGCTCTTTACTCCAGTATATTTCGCGCGACAAGACATTAACGACAGCAAGGGTAGACATCACAGCCATATACAGCAGCAATGGCCGGCGCTGTCGCTACCGACAACGACCTCATTAACTTCGACATAATAGAAACCCATAAAGAGAACATTCAGTCCCTGCCCGGTGGCCGCTCGGCGAAACAGCTGGCCTCGATTCTCTCACCACTGCCCTCCGCCAGATCGACAAGCGCAGACGCAGCACCGACATTGGAAGAGACGAAGACACTCAACAATGCTATTCGGCAAGAATACGAAATTGAACTGCAATCCATAGCAGACTCGGACGATCCTCTGGACATCTACGACCGCTATGTCAGATGGACACTGAACTCTTATCCTTCCGCCCAAGCAACACCCCAATCACAACTGTTACCACTGCTCGAGCGCGCCACAAAGGCGTTCCTTACATCCTCGCACTACAAGAACGATCCCCGCTATCTGAAACTATGGCTGCACTATATCCGCTTGTTCTCTGATACCCCTCGGGAGACATTTGCATTTCTTGCGCGACATGGCATAGGCGAAGGGCTAGGCCTGTTTTACGAAGAGTTCGCGGCTTGGTTGGAAGGTGCAGGGAGGTGGATGCAAGCAGATGAGGTCTACAAGCTAGGCATTGAGCGTGAAGCCAGACCCACAGAAAGACTGGTACGAAAATACAATCACTTCCAGCAACGGTTTGACGCCAGGACACAGAACGACAACGAGCCCAGTTCCCCAGCATTGCCCACCGTTCGACCGGCCTTGGCTGCCAAGATCGACCCCTTCGCTTCTGCTCACACGAGTGAAGATCCACAAGCAGCTCAGCAACGACGTGGTGCACCTGGAGGCGCCGCAGCACCTTCGCGTTCGGGCAAGCAAAAAATGGCCATATTCTCAGACGCTACAAATGCTCAGCAACCTCCCCCGACTGCCAGTGGTGCCAACGGATGGGATAGCATTGGATCAGTCAAGGAGCGCAAGAAGGAGAACACGATCGAAGCTCGGCCGTGGGCGGGAGAGAAGTTGAAGGCTGGCGGCAAGGTGGGGGCTGTGCCGAAAATGGAGATTTTCAAGGATCCGGTATGATTGATCTTTCTGTGTGCCTAGACTCAGACAATTCCAATCCCAATTTCCTTGCCCTTCTGTCTCGTACCTATCGTATCCGTTGACTTCAAAGCGGCTGACCTGTTCTCCTGTAGGCATCCGCAGCACCACCTGAACAGCCCAAGCATTCTTCGTCAAGGTTAGAACTGAAGCAAGCCAGCCAGGTTGTCAACCCACGAACAGGCCGAGCCGAACGAGTGTTCGTGAATTTGGAAGCCGTCTACCCGCCTGACAGTAGACTTGAATTCAGCTTTGAAGAACTCCGAGCTATGTCGCGAGGCTGGGCACAGAAGGATTGGAAGCCACGGAAAGAGACATCTCTGAAGCCGGCAACTGGCAATTCAACCGCAAGGTCCAGATCCAAAGTCACCAAATCTCAGGAGCCAGACGATGTTGAGAATCTCACCCATTCCTTCCAACACAAGACTGATCTGGGCAAGGAGCCGGACGCGAGCTTCAGTGTTTGTGATGTGTCTACGCAGTCAATGGTGGGTATGCCTGAGGCTGACTCTCGAGTCTCGTCACAGCCATTGAAGAAGGAGAGAAGACTCAAAATCCGAGAAGTCAAGCAGGAAACTCAAACCGTCAAGACTCGATTGGACTCACCTTCTGGCAGGAAACTAAAGAGGAAGCACAATCCCACCGGCGAACCAACAATGACCTTTCACTCCAAGGCTGCCACAAACGAGATCTACGATATGTTCAATCAGCCTCTTCGTAGACCAACAGTAGCCAAGGATGACACTCAGAGTGGTGAAGACACTGAATTCGCCGAGGACGATGGGTATAGCACAGCCGGCGAGAGTACAGGCACAGGGCGGGTCTCCGCGCCCAGCAGTGAATTCGGTGACGATACCTTGGCATCGATCCGGAGAGGACACTCACAGAGTCAAAGCCAGTCTGAGACCGTCTCTTCCTGGTCCGAATTCTCTATCAGCAAGGACGTGCCGCGGCTTGCTGCCAGTGCCAGGGACAAAGCCTCTTCAGCCCAAATTCACAAAGGACACAGGCGGCAAGATCAATCTGAGGACATGA
Organism: Phialophora expanda; assembly: GCA_016109585.1. NCBI lineage: Eukaryota > Fungi > Ascomycota > Eurotiomycetes > Chaetothyriales > Herpotrichiellaceae > Phialophora > Phialophora expanda. Next base: position 510,714 of record JADWPR010000016.1, read on the forward strand.
CGGAAAACGTCGGCTCGTCCAGCCAGAATCCTACTCAGACTTCTGGGCTGGGAAGTGGCTTTGACACTCAAGCGATTGCTGCCATCGCTGGTGGTACTTTCGACGAGTTGGACACCAAAGCCATTGCCATGATGGCTGGTGATGTCGACGTCGACGTGGATGCTGGAGCAGATGAAGCTGTCGATGGCGTTGACGGTGAGGAAGCCACTGGAGCGGTCGATGAGGTTCGCAGTGAGGTTCGCAGTGAGCAAGGCGTGACTCCAGCCATCAACGAGGGCGCGCTCGAAACTGGACCACAACGCGACGCTACAACCCCCAACGATGAGTCTCTAGTGACCCCGATTGACAACAACTTTCCTGAGCAGATCGAAATCCAGCATAAGCCTTGCTTCATCCCACTCCCTCCTATTGACTACGAGCCGACACCTGCCCGACCATACCGCAATCCCGAGTTGGTGGCTCAAAACAAACTGCCTTTCATGACACCTATCGCAGAACGTACCGAGTCCTCCCTGGCTCCTTCCACCGTCTTCAGCGCTCCAGGTTACTTCGATGCCAAGACGCCCAGCAGATCCAAATATGACAGTCCGTCGAAGCTGGGAGTTGCGGATCTCCTCCTGAGCAGCCCGCAACAAGAAGCGATGACCCCTACGTCGGCATCTCCGGCAAAGAGAAAACACGTTGAACTTGGCGCAACTGAGGATGAAGTGATCACTTCTTCACCACACAAGAAGCCCATTGGGGAGACTGCTGAGCTGGATTCTTCGCTGGTACAGTCAAAGGCAGACGTCGATGCCGTCTTCAAGACTCCTGCTCCATTGTCGAAGACCAAAACAACGACTAGGTCACCTCTCACAAATGTTCGCAAGGGTCCCATCATCCCGGACTTACAATGCAATCCATGCGATGACGCCGTCCGCCAACAGATCTTGACTCTGGTCTACCCCCCGTTGTCAACGCAGAAGGGATATTACGATCATTCCACAACCACATCCGGCCGCTACCTGTTTCTGAAGTCGTTTGCTGAAAGACAGATGAAGGCGAAAACAAAGGCCAGCCCACGAAAGAGCCAGGGCGAGAAGACACTTACCAAAGCTGTACCACCCGTCCTCAAGTTCAATGGGACAACCCGAGTCTATGCAGTCAAGAAAGAACTAGGAGAAGGCGCCTTCGCACCGGTGTACCTGGCAGACAGCTATGACCCTGAAGAAAGTCAAGAGTCGGATGAGAATGACAAGGAGAATAAGAGTCCGCCAACCTTGAACAGTGTTGCCTCAGCCCGTGGGACCCTTGAAGCTGTAAAAACTGAATGTCCTCCTGGCACACTGGTTTGGGAATTCCATATCCTGCGGACAGTCAAGCAACGTCTCGGTTCTGCAGCTCGCACCATGCAGTCCATCATCCTTGCTCATGAATGCCACCTCTACCGCGACGAAGCATTCATCATTCTCCAGTACAGTCCACAAGGAACGTTACTCGACCTCATCAATGCTGCCCGGAATGAAAATGTCAAAGCCGGGAAGCCACCTGAGGGCGTTGATGAGGTTGTGGCCATGTGGCTCGCCGTTGAGCTTCTTCGGATTGTTGAGGATCTCCATCGTGTTGGAATTCTCCATGGCGATCTGAAGGGTGACAATTGCCTCGTCCGTTTCGATACTTCCGCCGACCTCACCGCTCCATACTGCCCAGAAGGTAATCACGGCTGGAACACCAGAGGCGTCAAACTGATCGACTTCGGCCGAGGCATCGACACCCGCATGTTCAAGCCCAATGCACAGTTCATCGCGGATTGGCCTTCTTCTCCCCAGGACTGCGCAGAGATTCGCGACTGTCGTCCCTGGAAATGGCAGATTGACTACCACGGCGTTGCCGGAATCATACATTCCCTGCTCTTTGGCAAGTACATCGACACCGTTCCTATACCTGGTAGCTCCCTGGGGCCAGGACAGAAGAAGCTGTGGAGGCTCAAAGAGAATTTCAAGCGCTACTGGGAGAAGGATATCTGGGGAGATGTGTTCGCAACCCTCCTGAATCCTGGCTCGGTGGCTGACGAAGAAGAGATGCCGATCCAGAGGAATCTCGAGCGGGTGAGAGCGAGGATGGAAAATTGGCTTGTTCAGGAAGGTGAGAGAAGCGGCCGGGACTTGAGAGGGAGCTTGAGAAAGATGGAGCGCTTGGTGTGCAAGTGATTCGCGCAGGCGGTCACGTTAATCATCCAGCATGGCCGTGAGGACTGGGCGTCGCACTGCATAGTTGGAAAGGTTCATTAGAACGACATGATGGCATTCTCTTTTCATCATTCATTCAGCATCGTGTGGTTGGACATATGGACGAGCAAGCAAGGCGTTGGAGGTGTTGTGGCTTCCTCATCATCACCGGGACATTCGGCACACAGATATGGCTAGGTTATCTCTCCTGGAATATGGGCTTTGATAGGCATGACAGAGACCGGCATAATGAGAGTTTGAACTTGTTCTCCTTGACCTCAAGACTTGCCCCGTGCGGCATCATGCGGAGAGCTCCCCGAAGTCCGGTCCCCAAGGGTTGGCGTCGAGTCGTGTGTCCAACAATTACTAAATCGCAATTGACATCACCTCATGCCCAGTGCGCCGAAGTCCTTCATCCTCATATCGTTGGTGCCACGGTGAGCATGTCGCATCCTCGATAGGCACTATCGGGTTCTTCCTCCGCTCCCCCGTCGATAGCGAGTCCGCTCTCTCTCCGTCCAGAGATATCGTCTGCGAAAGTGGCAAGCAAGCAGCGCAACACAACATGCGGTGTCAACAGTGCTGACACTGGCGTGACCGATCCACCTACCACCCATATCATCTAGACTATCATTCTTGTGCCCACGCAGACACCTGCTTCCTACCTCTGTCAGCATATTGTGCCACGGTGCAACGCAGCGCCAACGACGGCCGCAATACCTACCCCCGTCCCATTTCCTCCTCCTGGCCGAGTATCTAAGAATCTTACTATCGCGCCGGATCGAATTGATAGCCCACGAACAGCCGAGGCCCGCACATATATCTATACCCCTCAAGATACTGTCCAAGTCTTTTCTGCCATCATACATACCTCGTATCGGGTCCGTGATTACACGACATGGGCGACGCGGGGCCTCCATCGCCGGACCCGGTCTTGCAGCAGGAAAGCGCCGTGCAAGCCGGCGAGGCGGGTGCGGATGAAGCGCCACCCCTGAGGGAGGTGAAGGTGCTGGTGACAGGCTTCGGGGTAGGTGCTTCCTTTTCCTTGTCTCTGTCTTGACTCCCGGCTCTGCTGGCGGACTGGGTTTGCGCGGGACGGGTCAAGAGATCGTCGTGCGATACGAGTCGGCATATCCTTCGCGGTATCATCCGGCAAGAGGAGGAGAGAGGAAGAGGAGCGGAAAGGAGACGAGAGCTCGAAGGCGGAAGCTCCATTCGCAGTACAGAACGGCACAGTTCCTGTTGTACCACATACGTGCGCACACATACACTCCCGCACACTCCCGCACGCTCGCATCTGGCATTTGACATCTGGCATTGTGCAGGATGCAGGATGCAGGATGCAAAATTCATTTTCCATGCAGACCTATCTATCGACCGATTGAGAGAAGGAACAAGCTGTGTGCCCGGACGGGTTTCGTCTCATTTAATTGCGATCTGCCTCTCAGGAGTGGAAGAAGGAAGGCACTCTCTTTGTTCTACGCATCTTGGAGACAGACCATGCTAACCACCACCCACACGCCAACAGCCCTTTAAATCCTTCCTGATAAACCCGTCGTGGCTGATCGCCTCAGCACTCCCTGACGAACTCTATCCACACCCATCGCCGTCCGCAGCAAGCAAATCGCCAGCCTACAAAATCACACTGATAGTCCACCCGGCTGCCATCCGCGTCTCGTACTCGACTGTCTCCACAACGGTGCCGGCCCTCCTCTCATCGCTCGATCCGGACTTTATACTCCATATTGGCATGGCGGGCGGGCGGGACTGCTACAGTCTCGAAACGCGCGCACACAGGGACAACTACCGGATCAAAGACGTGGATGACGCCGATGGGCTGACGTGGGGGGAACAGCGCTGGCGGAGGGAGAACGTCCCTGAGGTGCTGTACGTAGGGTGGGAAGAAGGGGATGTGCTGAGACGGTGGGAGGAGGGCGTGAAGACGGGGCTGGCGGAACGGGGGTTCTTGGGCAGAGCGGAAATGGAGAGGGAAAGGGCGCAGCGGGAGCAATCCCAGAATGGACCCGTACCCGTCCAAGCACCTACGTCTGTACCCGTACTGGCACGGGGTCACGGGCCGGTCAATCTCATGTGGGGCACGAGTAATGTGCCGGCGAGCGCGACGAAGGCCGACGAACATCGACGGAAGGCCGTGGTGAAGCTGTCGGCTGATGCGGGCCGCTTCCTGTGCGAGTATGCCCTGTTTGAGAGTCTGAGCCGGAGGTGGGTGGATGCGCGGGCAGCGGAAGACCAAACCAGAGACCCCGCTGTTGCGGCGGCGGCAGCGGCGGCGGCGTCAGCCTCGGGTTCCTCGCCTTCTCTCACCTCTGCTGCGCAACGAGAGACGGCGCGGGAACGCCTAGGCAAAGTCGCGTTCCTGCATGTCCCGGGCTGGACGGGCGTCGAAGATATCAACCGCGGGGTTATGGTCGCTGAGGAAGCAATCCGCGCGCTTGTGGGAAGTTGGGAAGACGGATATAGAAGGAATGGCAGGGTGGAGGCCAAGGCCTATACACAGCAGCATTCGGAGGAGAAGGGTAGGGTTGCTGCGAGCTGGAAGGCTTGATTTGGGAGGGAGAGAGTTGAATCACCTGACGGATGTCACGATTGCATGGATTGTTTTTTTTCTCCTTTTGCCTGGAATCCATATAGAGCCCCATGCTTTGGGTTGGGGTATGCGTCATGAGTGATGACGAGCCGACAACAGTAGCACATAGTACATAGACGAGCCTGCCACGCTCCATTACCGAGTATGCTATCACGATTGCCAAGGTCCGTGCTTCTTCCCGCCTACAGGTTCGACTACAAAGAGCATAAGCCCACAGGGTCCGATGGTATTCGTGCGAGGACTCCGTAGATTCCCATGTCTCCGGGAATAGTATCCCATGCTCGAGTGCGGCGAGATCGTGGTAGGGCACGCATTCCATACCGAGATCCAAGCTGAAACCGGAAAAGTACGAGTACTCGGTACTGTTTGCCGGACCTCGAGATGCGATCCCGCCTTACAAGTATGCACAGACTGGAGTTCCATCAAGATTAGCGAGCTTCGATCCCCCGGAACTTGTCTTAGAGTTTGGCTTCCTGTTGCGTCGTTAAGAATCAAACCTCGGCGGTAGGGAGTGCTCCTATCGAAACAGAAAACAGACTTGATCGACGTGACCTGAACAGAGAGGTGCTGACGTCGTGGGATATGGCCGAAGGTTCAGTGTTGATTGCTCATGTAACCCAACCCATCCATCCGGTCGATTTCCTTGCGTGGTGATCTCAATAAGGGGTGTGGGTACTGTATGTTTGACAGGTGCGGGCTGTGAGTGACTCGATGTGGATGGTCACTGAGAAGCAAGGGCAATGAGACACATCTCAGAACAAGGCGATTGTGCCGCTCTGACACGAGTGACTCTCTCGAACTCTGTCACAATGTGAATCCGGGGAACAAGGACTCCACTTTCAGACACGAGGACCTGGTTGCTCGATTGACATGTTTGGTGGTTGTCGCAGAGTGCGTTCGGGGCCTGCTGGCCAGCGACAAGGTTGAGTGTTTCCAACGTAGGAGTAGGTGTCGGAATGCGATAATACTGTCTACAACTGACTTCGCTGCCACCGTACAAGATCAAGCGGCAAGCCGGACAGCTCGCAGCCCAGCAGATTTGACTTTGCTGTCACGACGGCACTGTTGTTGATGAAGTTGAAAGATCCTTGCCATCAGCGGGTTTCGGTCCGTCGTCGAAACGGAAGAGGCGTGGAGCTCGCCTGTGCAGGTGGCGTCAGAGGCCCGGTTAACGCCCCTGATTGGCTGCTGGCGAGCCACTCAGGCGTTGTTGGCGCTCTGGCGTGTGCTTTTCGCGTCTGGTGAAACCTGGAGCTTGACGCGTCAATGACCGGGCCAGCAGCTACGCAGACGACCACATCATGTATCTCCTGTTGATGGACTGAAGAACCTGGAGGCAAGGGCATCGCTAGACGGGCCAGCTACTGAGCGGAGCGCGTAGAAAGTAAAAAGGGAGCTGGTCAAGCTGAGCGGGCTGCCCATGTGGTCCTCTGACACTGGCAGAAGGGCAGCATAGGAGCCACGCGCGAGTCCGTGCTCTGCATCGCAGCAGTCGCTGCTGGACGTTGGGCAGCTACGAGTAGGCAGAGACGAACAAAGTGAAGCGAGCACTCACGAGGACAGCGTCGAGTCCTCGCGAACAGCAGAGGATGAATTAGTGGTGGTGGTTTGAGGACAAGCGCAGTCGGCGTGGATCGCTCCTGCAGTAGCAGTCTCGATGCCAAACTGCAGTGAGCAAAGAGCTGTCGACGAGCGATTCATCTCGGCGTCGGATATCCACTTCGATGCAGCGTGCATGTAAGACAAACACTACCAGGCGCAATCCGTCGACGTCTTCGAATGGTTCAGGATCCCTGGAGAAAGCCATCGTCGATTTAATCATGTATGATTGCTGCCTCGCCCGCAGGATAAAGCTGCGGGCACGCTGAACACTGACGCAGGAGATGATGAACTGCAGGCCATAAATCGCCTTGGTCTGAACGTTTCCCCTCACTTTTACTTCACTTCCACTTCACTTCCGGCGTGCTTGCTTCTCCTGTACTATTATTCTTCTTTCTTCTTGCGGCACTCGCTTATTGCGGCCGTTGTGAAGCCTCCTTGTGACTTCACATTATCACACCGTTGAAAGGCTGGGGGTGAACGCGCCACTCGGTCGGCGGTTCAAACGGGCACGCGCCCCCTTCTTGGTGATCCGGGCCTCTCCACAGCGCTGGAACTCGGCCCAGCAGCCTGTGAGACCCTGAACCAGACACCCGCACACCAACAGGGCCAGTCCCTCCTCTTCGCCCTCTTTACATCCACCTTTTTCCACCTCCAATCCATCCACTTCCAACATTCCAATCCTCCGTCCGAAACACTCAGAACCCTCATCACGTCAACAACTTTGTAAACAAATCCTCTGCGAAGAGACCACATTTCCATCTGCCTCTCTGTACTTATTCTGCTACTTCTCTCACGGTTCTCGCATGGGCTTCATATCGGGACCCTAGTCTGACTACCCTGGTTCCTCCCAATTTCTGCCGACTTTCCCAGCCACCGTCATTTTCTCAACCGCACTCGGCCTCCCACGATTTCCCGCCTGCGATCTGCCGACGTCGACGACCTGCGCGTCCAACACAACACGCCTCTGCTGTCGCATTCAACCGCCTTTGCACTGAGTTTCCCGATCTCATCCTCCGATTCACCACACATCTCGCAGGGTGTCCAGTCAACAACCGCCGTGGCGCTTCTCGGTCGACAACTCTCCGTCTGGTCGACCGTAAGACAGCCATGCTCGCATAGCTGCATAGCCGCTTCCCGCACGCGTCCCAGCAGCATGCTCCCGTAAAAACACTCCGAATCCCCAGAAGCCTGCAGAAATAGGGTCTGCGCGTTTGCTGTTTATCCCGCGTCGCCATTAAAATCGCAATACCAGGAGTCGCAAAACGCGCTCAGTGCAATGGCCAACCGAGAACTTTCCCCAACAATTCTAGCCTCATCGGCGCTTCGCAAGTCTCAGATGTCAATCACGCTCCCCCGGAACTTCGCGCCTCTAGGCCTCAACGGCGACGACGACCCGAAGACTCCAGATCAGACTTTCGCGGAACTCAAGCTTCCACCACCACCTCACCACTCAACCTGTCGGTTGCGCCGTTCTCGCATTGGAATTGACAAGTTCCAAGCGCGCAACAACGCGCTACCTGCAACTCTCTTCGCTTCAGACATCCCTATTCCGTCGAGTTCGCCAAAAGACAGCAGGCTCGTGGACGCGGACTTGGCTTTGCCTTCGATAGAATTCCACCACCATCTGAGCAGGCCGTCGTATGCGCACAGTATCACAGATCCAACTCCTAGTGACAGACTCAGGCTCTCGACTTTGAGAGATTCTCAATTACCACGGACCCCGATCGCGCAAACCAAGGTTGTGGCTACCGAGTATAAGAACGGTGCGTGGGAAATGCATCGTTCTGCGTCTGAATCCTCGTTTTCCTCTTCCGATGATACCTACACCACTCGGCCAACGTCATTCGATGGCAGCGCGACAAGTCCTGAAAATGAATGTATGGACCCGTTTTCTCCGACCAAGGTCAATATCATTCCCGATACACCGTCGAGGAAGAACAAAAAGCTGAGGATCAATACCTTTACGTCCAAAGCCAATGTACAATGGAGCATTGAAATGGATAACCATCTGTTCAATATCTATCAAATGTACCTGGCCGACCCTACAGTCACTCCGTTCAAGACCGTTCCGGGCAGTATTCCGCCTACTGGTGTTTGCCATCGTGTTGCCCGGAGAGCCAAGGAAACGTGGCCTAAGGCGTCGAGGGTATCCAAACCACTCATTCAACGATACAAGATGCGAAACATCATTGAGACCAGGAGCAATGTTAGAGACAGAACTCCTGAACCAAATGACTTCCTGCGGACCGACAACGATGCAAGGGGTTCTTGGCCTTCTGAATCCGCCACAAGAAGACGGTTGAAACAATTATGCAAGGAGAAATTCACCATCACTGCCCATTATCAACGATTGCGTGAGTCCAGAAGCCCATCGCCATTCCATGAGCAGTTCCCCCGTCGACCAACGTCTCGGCTTGCTCGGTCGGTGTCTGCTCAAGACGCCGCATCTACCACATATGCCACACGAGAACTGGGGATCTCTCTTGTCGCTAGCGGTGCAACCGCACCTCTGGCACAGCTCGTGACGGGCGATTCACCCCCCAATCAACAGACGTCCGACGATTGGTTCAATACCCCAGTCAACAACTCCTCTGACTGTCTGTCCATGTCGACCTCGGCGGGCTTGGGGATCAGTTCGGAGCCTGGAAAGTTACAAGTCGCAGACAATATTCCACGTCTAGCTTCGCCTTTTAACTACAGCACGTGGAGTGGATCAAGCAACTCGAATAGCCAGCACCGTCGTCATATCAGTCACAATCACTTCGAGACTGTTCATGCCACGGGGACACGGTTACTATCGCCCTTTAAGCTCGAGCCGGAATTATCCCTGAATATGAACAAGCGACGGGCCCAACACAATCTGGAAGATGAACTCAGCCCAAGCGGAAGCAACATTGAAAAGTTGAATGCTGAGCTCAACAGCCTCCCCACTCCTACGACGTTTATACCGGAGCCTCAGATCCGACCGGAGCTGGTATTCACTGGTGCCGGTGATCTGAATCAACGGAGAATCCGAGTCCGCAATCGAGGTGCGACATTGGGAGCTATGAACAATCGAGAGCACATCGAACGTCTCTTCAGTCCACCGATCACTCAAACCCCAGATGGTGACGGCATTCCGCCAGTGCCGCCACTGCCTACCTCTTTGACGGCGCTGGCAAATTCCAATGTTCAAGGTAAATCCGCTGGTCTCGCCCCACCAGAGCCTGACCCGGCTCAGAAACGTCTCGGCAGCCCATTTGAACTGGATCCCAATAAGCGAAGTTATCGAGCGAAAAATCCTCGACATGTGCCGAGTTTGAGCGATCCTTTCATCAACACGAGCGCCTTTGCGACGATGCCAAGCCATGGCTACAACGGCATGAGCATAGGGGAGCGATTGGCAGGATTCAATACCTTTCACCCCTCTCACTTTCCGCGTCAGATTCCGGACTTACGACCAAAAGATGACCCTTTCACTTGAGGGACAAGCACGTCTTATGATGGGGCCCCAAGGAGGATGGATGGTATCAAGTGGGGGAGCATGCTTTCTGCATCGGTGGTAATCTACTGGTTTGAACTATTTGCGATGGCGCTGGCGGGACAGGCTCTATGTGGATGATTGATTTCAAAAACTTGACCAGGCCACACCACAGAAGATCAACAGGCTTGATGACCGAAGTGTTTGAACATACAGACGGGGCCTTCCAGCATGATGAACAAGGGCACGACGTGGTGAAGGGGGCCAGGCGCTGCATTAACGTTGGTTCTATCAATGTATTCTGCGATTGCACACATCTTAGCCACTTGGAGATGGAGGATTGCCTCGCGCCTGCAGGCGGCCGGCGAGTCGTCCTGGGCGGATTTGGAAATGTGCTCTCCCATCACGAGAATGATGACATTTGACCCATGAGCGGAAGACACCAGAGAGCATCAAGTGCCTCGTGCCCGTGTGATGCCAACTTCCTAGACGTAGCTATGTGGAACCTTTGCCCGGAAATCCAGGTTAGTTTGCGCTGTTCTACGGCTTTGGAAGACCGAGTGTCAGCATTGACAGTGTACACGGCCCGCCTGGCGACACGCTGTGCCGTTGATCGCAACACGACATACACAGTACAGCAGACGGACGCGGATCCGCTGTTCCATAGGTACTATTTGCAGCGTAGGGACCTCTGTGGATGCTGGAACAACCCCGGCGATGGGGCTGCTGCCACCAGATGACCACGTCGCAAATTCATCGCACAACAGAGAGAGAGAGATTCGTAAGCAGACCGTCCAACCGGTGTAGATTCTTGCCATTTTGTTTCGGTCTCCCGAGCGACGACGCTACTCGTACACTTTACTGCTGTCTTCCCTGCTGCCGCGTCAGAAAGCGTGCCAAGTCAGCACTTGCAGTTCAGGAAGCTGCATGGCGCCGGCCGGGATGACTAAGTTCTTTGATCATCGGGGGCGAGCCGCAGGGATTTCGCCGTCGCTAGCCCCCATGGTGGCCCCCGACACCGACCGTCAATTATCCACATAGCGGGAAGAACGACGCCTGACCCAGGCATGGTGGCCGCTGCTTCTTCTGCCTTCACATGAAAAGACCCCAGGACCTTCAATGGGAAGCTCGTCACGGCCACCGCGCGTATGGCGACCTCCAAGCCCGTGCTGTTCATGAGTGCGAAGACTCCCGGCAACTTCCAAGGGAAACGACAACAGCAAGAGGTCCGCGCTCTAGCCTTGCGCGCAGCCTCCTTCTCCCGGCCGAACAGAAGGAGGAAGAAACCCAAGGCCGCTGAGGACTCAGCATCGGCCTCGAGCCCCGAGGCATCATCGTCACGCCGGAAGAGGTCTCCATTGCCCGTGGCACGGCCCAAGGTATGTGAACCCAAACGCTCCACCCCGTGGTATGGACATATCTTGACACACATACCTTGCGCAGGATGCGACCCAGGCGTCAGGACAGAGAGTCCGCTACTGCTGCTTCTGTGGCTCGCCTCTGGAACAAAGCCCCCAGGACGTCCGCGACGCCTCTAGCAACCTCCAGTCCTCCGCGCCCTGGCATCAGATATGTATAGGGTATTCTTCTGCAGGGACCCCAACATCTGCTGTAGCTCGTCTTCGGATGGGGGGACCTCGGCTGGACGCCATGTGCGACCCGTTCGACTCCACGCCACTTGCGATGACGGCCGAAGATCACGACGTCTTGAATTATATCAAATCGTTTACATTTGCCATCAACTGGCCTGACGAGCTCGGGGCTTGTCGTGAAGGGCGCAGCCTGTACAACGCTCATCTCCTGCTGTACCGAAGGTATTTCACCCACCCAGCTCCCATGAGCGGACTCCTCTCCTACGTCTACAATCTTATGGCCATTGCGCAGCCCGAAATGGCGGCAGCCCATCGACAGACATCCATGAAGTATTCGTTGACGTGCTTCAAGTTCCTGCGAGACTTGATCGACACATTGAACAACTCAGATGAGCAGCTGATGGTCATCATCCAAACGATCTGGCCCCTCGCGAGCGCCGAGTACTCGGAGTCCATCCGCCTCGGCGGTGACAGGACTCGCCAGCATCGGAGTGCGCTCCTACGCCTAATTCACTTACTCGGAGGCTTGCAGCGACTTCCCTTGATATACAGGGAACTGTTTGTCAATTTCTTCGCTAAATCTGCCATTGTCACTGACAGCCCGACCGAGATCGATCCTGCAGCATGGGATCCCGGTCCGTGGCAGGGTCAAATCAGCGACGATGCGCCCTCGCTGTCGGTTGAAGTGGGCTCGTCCGACAAGCTCTTGGCCGCCATTCCTGCTACCTTGACGGACATCCTGGTGGCTCTGCGGGAACTGGCGGTTGTCGAAAACATGAAGCGGCGTGGCAAATGGTCAGATGAGGATCACCTGAGGCCGCTCTTTCGATGGACGTACCTGCGGAGAATGGCCTTGAAGATGCGGCTCTGGAACTTTCATCATCCACCAAGATTCCAATCCGAGGCAGAATCAGAATCTCTTGACTTGTCCAACCATCAAGGCTCTCCACCCCAGTCCGTAGAGGACTACACGCGTGCATCTCAGGAGTCCTGTCTGGGTCTTGCGGCACAGCTCTTCATCTATCTCAGTCTGGAGACCCATCCCGTCAGGCAGCCCCTGTACTCTGCGCCCGCTCAATATGCAGACATGTTGGAGCGGAGCAAGGTCCTCGACGCCCTACTCTTCGGGTACGTGGGGGAACGCGCGACCGCCATCAACCCCCCCGGAGATACCAGCCTTCCTGCGCCAGCCCTTGGAGATGAGCGCGCACAAGCCCAAGCACGAGATTTCTTGTGGATCGTGGCAATCGGCGCGTGTTTCGAAGAGGACATGTCTATGCAACTGCCCCAGGATCTGGTTCCTGACTTAGCCTTGACGGCCGTGGCGGCGGGCTTTTGGGATCAGAAAGGATCAAACGTGCTGCAGTGTGTGGACGACTGTGGCGGCGGCGACAGTAGCAGCAGCACAATGCCAACACCGCGGCGGTGGTTCTCCACGCGGTTTGGAACCCTGGCCAGACGACTTGGATACGAGCAATTCAGTTGTGTGAAGGAATTATTCTCCGAGAATTACGTCTACGACGCAATGGTCATGGAGGGGACCTTGAACAGATTGTTCGCTCTGGGACTCTCTACGAGTGCGTTGGGATGAGGATGATTTTGGTGGAGGCGAGGTCTCTCAAACTCAGGCAACGAGGGCAGTCCTCGGGTTATTTCGAGACCTCATGGACGTTATATGCATGGTGTTGTTGCCCTGGACTACTACGTCTCTTGCATCTGAGGAACACAGGTAGGTAGGTACACTCTGAGGCATGATGATGATGATGATGATTACGATGATGATGGGAAAGATCCTACCTGCCTACCATGTGTGTGTGCGTGTGTGTGTATGTATGTAAGTACTACATTCTATACAAAGAATGTAACATTTTCTTTTTTTGATCGCCCGTCGCCTCGCCTATAGTATGCCTGTCGCGGGAGAGCCTGCCTGCCTGCCTGCCTGCACGTATTCTGCGACGGAGTTACAGTATGCTGATCGCGCGGACACGTACGAGGACTTGACATTGAACATTGATGGGCGCGGTTTTTTGGATCACTCCAGCAGAATTCAATGGACTGGTTTCTTTCGGCCAGCACAGGGGTGGAGGGAGCGGGCACATAACCCTCTCCCAGGCTAGTGTACGAGTACGAGCACGAGTAGTCTGTATGCCAACCGCGTTCCAGAGTTGGTAGCACGAGAACGAGGACGAGGACGAGGGCGGAGTATGAGGGCGGTTGTGATGAAGAACAATCAGGCTCCAACAATTGATTAATTAATTCCTGCATGGAGTTCGTATTGTACTCCGTACATACGTTGGCTACGAAGTACCTACATACGAGATACCTACTTGTCGAAACGTAGATGTGCCAATCGTGCCCTGCCCCGCCCCGGCCCAGGGTGGAGACATCGCGTCCATCAAGGGAAAAATAAAACTTCGGAAGACGTGCAGATCGATCGAGGGTCGCGAGGTCCCTTGTCAGATTCGCTTGTCCACAATCTATCCTCCTCCATATCCTCCTCCTGGCGAGCAATCTAGCGAAGAGCCGAAGAAACAGTCGAAGTTAGACTAAGGCTTCGTCCTACGTGCGGATGTTGGAATATGCCACAGCTTCCTGATACGGTCTTTGGAGAATTACCAGGGTGGAAGTAGGCGGAAAGAAGACTCGCTCGCTCGATCGCGACGTGCCAGATGTCTCGCTAGGTGATCCGGCTGCGTCACATTGATATCGTATATGTGAGTGCTAAGCTATGTACGTGGTCGTAGTGCTCGTAATTGATTAGTCCATTTGATAGTATATTTTTTTTTTCAAGTACACCTCCTCATTAGTTCCTCCAGCGATGGAAGCCCCGCAAAAATTCCAATCGAGTCTGCTACCGTGGTTGCCACCTGCGCAATGCTGCAGCGAAGCGAGCTGTGCTTTCGGATGAGATTGGGATTGGGTTGTGATCATTGGCTGGTGTCCTTGATCGCAGGCCGAACGGTCCTGGACCGAACAAGATAGGAATTCGAGTTCCAGGGGTGAGCGATCGACGGGAGATCGATCGTCTAACAACGAAAACGCCAAGTCTCAGCCGCGCGAGTCTATACAGTGTGGATACGGTTGCCCTTGATCGATTCATCGAGTCTTCCTCCATGCAAGGGATCGATCGGATGTTGTGTCATTCACGCTTGCCCTCGATGTGCACAATGTCAATGAGCGCTTCGAGCGAAGCCACGTGGTGCACCCTTGTAGCCACGTTGATTGTGTGTCGACAATCATGTTTCGACGGATGGATTGGGACCCCATGCCGTCCATATCAGGTAGTCGGTTCATCCGATGCTCGCCGAAGGGGGCAACATTGTGATGTTGGCTGCAGAAGAGCAAGCCAGGGATTCGTATTCACATCGAGACGTGGGCAGTCACCTCCACCGATCCGATCTTACGGACGTTTTGAGGACAGTAGTCAGTGCTCACTAACACGTACCCTGCCACATGGTGAGCGTGCGGCAACCCGATACGGGTCATCAGCCTGCAGGATCTGGCGCTTGTTGCGATCGAGGAACTGCTCCAAGATTGCGGTGCGCGTTCCCGCTGAAATGGAATCCCGACGTACGCCCCTGGCTTCATCCATATATATAATAGCAGCTCCCCGCCGCTCCACAGGTAATGCCAGTGATATATGTCTGCTTGCGCCTTGCAGAGTTAGAGCCCTCAGACCCGAGCGGATTAGACCGAGGGAAGAATTGGGTGGTGAGGCATCGGCGTCTGCATCTGACATCCACAAAGGGATTCGAACCGCAACTCCGGGCTGCACATTCCACAGTATGACACATGCAGCCTAAAGTCTCGATCGGTCCGTTTGACAGGTACTGCCTCGGGCTGCATGATACATGGCCTGGACCGTCATGGGCTTCAGCCGGCAGGCCATCTGGCCGCACTTGCTTGGCATTAGGCGAGGTTAGGGTCTGCCGCAAGGCTGCGGGAAACTGCGAGCTGCTGCCCTAGGGGGTCGTGGGTTGTGAAAGCTCTTGGTGCGCCTCTATCATAGGTGTCGTAAGTTTGGGAAGAGCTGGGTGCGCCTCTATTGTTTAGCTCCTGCGGCCTGGGTGGAAGAGCCCGTGTGATCTGCTTTGGTTTCATACTAAGTAGTCTCTGTTGGACGATCCTCGTACTCGTACGCGAGGCGGAAGGAATTGCAGTTCCCCCCGTACTCCGTACCGGCGGGTCGAATAAGGTGTGATCGAGACGACAACCCCTGTTGCCCTACCTGCCCCGGCCTCGCATACAGGAAGACCACCTCACGCGGTGGCCACCCTAGTTGACACGTTTGACTCGGTGGTTGAAGCAGAATAGACCATGAAATCACATCAATCGTAAGCGAATCCTGTGGTTGGACAGCCAAATATTGATGTCGACGCCTCGCCGAAGCGCGACGCTGTTTAGCGCCTGCGCATTCCTCCAGTTGCAGGAGGCTAAAGGCGCGCCCCCGGCCCCCCCCCCCACCCCTGGCTCCCGGACCACCAGTGTCGTCCCAGGTGGTCAATCCGAGTTTGAAACCACAATAAACCACAGCTCCTCCTCGCAGCTGTTGGGTGTCTCCATTTCACAGCTGGCTTGTATTCTGACGGCCCTTAAACGATATATCCGATGGGTCGCCGACTGCCCCTGTCAGGGTTGCGCATGTGGCGCCCACGACATTGCCACGTTTCTGCTGGAAGCCATGTGGCGGACACATCTGCTATCAACATCGACGGCGTCCGCGATGCCGGAACCTGTGCGAGGTATAGCCCTGCACTTCTATTCGGGCTTCACACATCAGCCTACCTCGCTTAAAGCAAGTCACACTCACGCCGCACGACCAAGCCCGCCATCACCACCCCTGGCACCAGGGACAGCTTTCGGGCAGCTTCGTATGTATTGCGTTGGCGACTGTTGTGCCCTTCCTCACACCCCACGAACCCAGCCCGTGTCCGTGATCCACAAAAGAGCGCAGTAGAGCGGGACTTCCGCACCTACTGGCCTGCTTGCTTGTTGGAGTTGGCGAGGCCGCTGTATGTGTCGGACTCGACCGCTGGAGGTGAGCGAACGCTCTCTGCCGTTGGTCGACTGCCTTACATTCCACGGGCTTTGATCCTACAAGACGCCTACACAGAGACGGAAGCCGTTTGCTCACGACCCCTTGATTCTTTACTCGGAAGGGTGGACAAGGGTGGTGATGTGATGGATCATGCTCCTGGTAAACCGAAGTGTCGGTCTGGATG
The DNA here is from genome assembly GCA_016109585.1 of Phialophora expanda. Classification (NCBI taxonomy): domain Eukaryota; kingdom Fungi; phylum Ascomycota; class Eurotiomycetes; order Chaetothyriales; family Herpotrichiellaceae; genus Phialophora; species Phialophora expanda. Next base: position 527,405 of record JADWPR010000016.1, read on the forward strand.
TAGTTGCATACTCGTTCCTAACCTCTTCCGAGTAGGACTGCGCACCTGTAGCCCTCTTTCGGTCCCAATAATGGGCCGGTTGGCGATGAGACCTTCTTCTTTGATCCGCCACCCCGGCAGGAACGAGCCACTTCGGGCATCCACGTGCGACAAGCCTGGTGTCCACCCCCCTGTTATTCGGATGCATATCCGACGGACTGTTGGGGGAGCCCTCTGTCTACTCGCTTGCAGGCCCCAGAACCCGGATATCCTGTCACCTAGCACTCGAGGAGACATGCAAGATCTCTCAGCCTTCGCCGTTGCCACAGCGGACGATTGCATGCAGACCAGGGAGCAGGGCGGCGCTAGGCCATGCTCAGCGGTGCCCCTACTTCGAGCCTCAGTTCCCGGTGCAGTCTATCCGAGTGTTTGGTGCCATCAAGGGACTGCCCTCCCCGGTCCGGATCGCCCATGGTCACAAGGTGGATTGCTTCGACTCGCCCTGACACCCTCACGTATCTGCTCCCTGAAGAGAATCAAATCTCCTCGACGATCGAATCTCGGACCACAAGATCTGGGATCACAGCTGCTTATCCCACCGATCATTCTGGGATTCTTTCGATCGGTGTGTCCTGGCCTGAACCCGCCCACTCGAGCAGCACACGCCCAATCGTACGTCTGCAGGATTCTTTCGCACACCTCTGCGTGCCAGTGTGTTGTGACTTGCAGCCCGCCCAGATATCAATATCCGTGTCGGATTGCCCTGGTTGCGACAAACGAAGCCACTAGCTCTTGAACTGCTCCACGGCGGGGAGACAAAGGGTCGGGTCGCAAACTTGCGAATGCGAGCATTGCGTGCACGCTGATGCAGCGAACTGGGGAGGTGTGGGTTGCCCGGATTCGAAGAGCACCGCACCCGAAGTGATGGGCAGTTGAATGCAACGGCAGCTTCAGAGTCGAGTCAACTTCGTTAGATGCGAGAACTTCAACCCTGCAGCATGATACATTCGCAGCCGCAACATCTAGCATCGTCGCCAAAGCCATGCTCGAGGATCGCTCCATGCCCTGTCCACATTCGTCCTTGCGCCTGGCCTGAGAGCACGCTGACCTCGTGTACTCTCCGCTCTCCTATTTCAGCATCACCCTGCCCCGCGGCCTTGTGAAGGGCTGAGGATTTTCTCCTCCCGACTACCTCACCTCGTGCGTTCTCGGGCGATTCTGCGATTCTTGCAGAAACCAGCCCGCGGTGCCTCAGCAGAAACCCCCGTCACACCCTACTTCGCGCAACTAGACCACTCGAACAAATGTACAAGTAAACAGACAGACAATTTGCGCATCTCTACACTGGCCTCAGCGCATCCCCGGCGGTGGTCAACCTCAGACCTGGCGGACCGAGTCCTCCTGGAGTCTCTACTGCACTTCGGCACGCGTCCTACGATTCTACGCAGCTTGCAATTGCGCCTGCACACGTTCGGCGCATCGTCCTCCCACATGCGCGCCTGCTCTTGCGCGGAAGGATAGGACAATCACAACCTCGGGCAAGTGCCCAGCAGCCCTGCGTCTGCCGACGCATTTTGGCACATCTACAAAACAAAACACCTCTATGTACTGCATCTGCCATCACTACAGCCATATCGCCATATAATATTGTCATTGTAACATTTCATCGGCGCCTCTGGGTTTGCCAGCTCGGGACTTCCACAGAGCCAGCCCGCGGGAACCACCGCTCCATTCCTCCCAGCTGTTGGCATTTCGGCCAGAGGACCTTTTCACAGGAAAGCCTGTGCTGAAGAGCTTTGCAGACAAATGCCTGCGCAGGAGCTTGCCTGTGTGAAAATTGTGCTGCGAGCGTTGCGCGTTCGGACTCAGGCGCCAAAGTTACCAGTCAGTCGGATACCGCAAGGATTGGAATCGCATTCTGATTGTCTGGAGCCCGTCCGTACCAAGCAAAGCGACCACGCACACAGTGAAGACTGTTCGACCAAAATTGCTAGCGGGCCAAGGTCCTCTCTCTCACATCACCTTTGATTGCGGGCTTGGTCTTCCCCCAGATCTATATCTCTCTTTAGCTTGGCCCGCCTCAGTTCCCCTCGAGGTCACTTCAGTGCAGCAGCTTCCTCCCCCGGAATAGCTGCATAACGTTTTCCAGGACTCCCTGGGACGTTGTTTGAGTTGGCGTGACAGCTCTACCCCAACATGAACACCGGCCTCGATCCTGATCCTGCCAGGGGCAACCAGATGACTCCACCGACCGCACAAGACCGACACAGGCCTGACCCCTACCTCGCCCACCAGGTCAACGCAAGAGTGGCGCAATATAGGTCGGTTATCAGCAAGACACACTCCGACGTGCAGACTATACCGTCGTTGCTAGGTGCAGAACTGACAAAATACCTGTACAACAGCGATGCATATGCGCTCACAGTACGACAGCTACCTGAGGTCTTTGATGTGCAGTGTCCTGCAAAGCAAGCCCAGCAAGCTCAGCGCCCTCACATCGGTCAGTGACTGCGGCCTTGACCTACTTCCAACATTGACCAGACAATAGCCAAAGCCAAGAAGAGCATGCCCACGAGAGGAGCTTGGATCGAACCTCCACCGGTCGTAGAACTACAAGTTCACGACGATGATGAAACCCGATCTTGGCTGTTCAGCCCGTACCTATCCCTTGTGGCAGAGCTCTACCGCATCGACGCCCACGGCAAACGGACACCGAACCCCTGCGTCGGGTCGTTGGTATCGTCCTTGAGCGCTGCCAAATTGCCAAACTACCCACAGAGTAGGTGTTTCCCGACCTTCGCCAGCTGGGCTGTTGTTGACGAGCAGAACGTGGTTTCTTCGTTTTCACCGACATCATCCCGAAGTTCGAGGTGGACACCGCTGGTCCATACAAGTTCAAATTCACACTCCTGGATATGCGCAGAGAGTAAGTACGAATTTTTTGGTCTGTGGAACTGCCATTTCTGACGCCGAATCAGTCCACAGAGTGGCCATTTCGCCCGGGTCATCAAAGATGTCTGGTCCCCGGAGTTCGTCGGTGAGTATAGGTCGTGTTCTGATGAGTTCCCGGAGATAGACTTACAATCTTGCAGTTGCGTTCCATCTCAAAGCTCCTCAGATACCGCCGTCGACCCAGTTATCCAAAGACCTGGCTGAATCCGGCGTCAAAATCAAGCTCAAGAAGGCGGTTGTACGTCGCCAAAACAAGGGGAAGGTTGACTGGACCGCTCCCGAGCCAACAACACATTCTGGGCCAATGCCCGCCAGCGTCGTTGGCACACAGCACCTTGGCTATCCCAGTTACTGCCAAAATGGCCCCCAAGATGTCGCAGTCATCAACGGAGCCGACATCAGCGGACGTGTGACAATGCATCAACGGCAACCGCCGTTACCAACGGGATTTGCATCGGCACAGCCAGCCTGGCATCCAACCGAGCAGTGGACGGCACCACCGACAGAGCAGTGGACAGCGTCACTGACGGAGCAGTCGATATGGGCACATCATCACCAGCAACCGCAGCACCAGCATCAGTCCCAAGCCCAGTTCGGGACGTCACTTGCCCCGGCAGCTCCAGCTCCGCTTCCTACATGTCACGCCCACATGGACCCGTTGCCGCCAACAAGTCTTCCCGAGACGGCTCCAGGCGGCATGATGCCACAGGCGTGGCAACAATCTATACAGTACTCGTGGCCAACAACGTATGCGCCGGCCACCTCTGGCTACGAAGCAACTACCAACGGTCAGCAGACGATGGCGTCAACTGAGCCAATGGGAAACCAGATGTCGTCGTATGGGCCTATGTTCTTCACAGAAGAGGAGGAAGAGGAGGACCAGTTCTTCGAGGGCGGCATGAACAACTGGGGCCCATGAGTGTATCAATCTGAGGATGATGGGTTGTTTATATACCTTTGGTGAGCGAAATTTTTCTCCCTGAACCGGCGATCCTGCCAGGACACCTGCACGAGCCCAGCATTGGCTTTGTGGAAGCGGATGATCGGGCATTCTTGTGCATACAGAGGATATGCATCTGTGGTACACGGTAAATGCGACACTTGTTCTTTGAGGATTGGTCGGGACGCCATGGAAATTGGAAAGTGAGAGTCTGGTGAACCAATGTATCCTCGGACATGGGATCTCTTGCAGCATCGTCGGGTCATGATTGGGCCAGTATTACAATTTGCTATCTGATTCTACGCACTCGTGATGCTGTCACTGATCCAAGTGGGTTGACAGCTTGTACGGACATTGGGTTCGACGGCGCCAGTGTTCCACATATTCTCGTCGGAACGGCCGCCCCAGCCTTCAATAAGGTTCACGCATTGATACATAAAAGCTTGGTGTCGCAGACCCTGTGCGAGATTTTACATGTGAGTGAGAGACTAGGACTCCTGCAGTAGTTCCCAGGCTGCTTGCCGCCTGTCTTCGCCGTCTAGGCAAACGGGAGCGGACACGAGGGCCCCTTGGCGACGCTTCTGCCGCGGCGGATGCGTTGGGTGTTTTTGTCTGGTTCACCAATGCCAACACTCCCGACGTCTGAGGTACGGTGAGGCCACTCGGAAAGGGGTGCTGGTCTGCCTGTGCAGCGAACGCGTCACGTTGCAATTTTTCCATGCAGGAGCACCTGGGTGTGTACACTACGAGGAGGAGGTGGTGGCGGGCGGAGCAGCAGCAAGCAGCAGCAGCATCGAAAGGTTCGACCAACCAACAGCGCAAACCAACCATGAACCACGGGAAGGATGAAACCCACTTGTTCTTTCGCAGCTCCAGCTCCAGCCCCCCTCCAGGACCCAGGAGAGATTGTTTGGTTGTAGCGCGATAGCCTTCCCACCCCCATGTCCGCATGCAATGCAACGTACGCTAGTTTTCCACGTCCCCGTCTCTCGTCGTTTCGCCAGGTCTGGGTCGCGATTCGCAACCGTCGGAGGACTATTTGACTTTCTGGGTCGGCGGGAAGTCTGTGCCCATGTTCGGCCAAGCTAGAGTGCGCTTGGTGGCTTCTTTTGCGGGGCCCGAACAAAGGAAGCCATTGCATGGGCTGCGCGTGTGGGTGTGGTTTGTGGTTCTACGCGACGTTTGACGGTGGTGGCTCTAGATTCGGAAACCCAAGAGACGCGGGAGAAGTCAATCGAGCGGAATTGGATGGTTTCTCTCGCTGATCGGAGAAACTGCTCTCTCACTACAGTGAGTAGAATCTATTTCGTGGGACACACACACATACACACAGAGGTGGGGAGAGACACACACAGAGAGAGATAGACACACACACACAGAGAGAGAGAGAGAGACGATAAGACAACAGAAGAGACGAAATGAACAAAGGAGGACAAGACCAGCACTGGTTGGTTGCCTATCAGGTGCCTTGACTGCATGGGCACCCTGTTGGCCTTCTGATTCATCGAGGGATCGTCACCTCGGACCAGGCACCTACCAGGGCTGAGGAGTATACCTGAGCTGAGCCGTGTGATCTTTGAGTCATGAGTCACTCGACATTCATGCCCACTTCCCCAAGTCACTTGTCTGCGTCCCCTCCCCAACTTCAGTGATCTTCCTCTTTCAGTAACCTGGAATCGTCCCCGGTGTGTACGCATGAGACTACAACAGCTCATGACAGGTGCGTGGGCATTGAGCTGGAAGCACATCACTCTATCGGCTTTATGAGGCACGGACATGTGAAGAGCTCGAGACTGTGGTTGAGTATGCACAGGCGGGGCCCAGGACGACAAGGCTAGCTGCGGGTTTGAATCTCGACAGATGATGACGGCCATCGTGAATCACTTGCAGCCGGCTTGACAATGACAGATCGGGGCTCAGATATTTCTAGTCCATCCTTCGAAATGGTCTGCCCTCGAGATTGCAACTTGTGTTGCTGCGGCTGCCCTCTATGCCCCAAACATGCTGTCGGTCGGACTGATGTGCTCTACTCCAGGCTTCGACTTCCTATATACGTCGACACAGGGAGGTGAGAAGGACGTTCACCCAGCAGAGGCTCCATGTAGCCCCTATCACTCACTACCTGCTTACCGACTTGTTGTTCCAGGTCCTGTCTCCTCAGAGCTTGATGCAAAATGGCCGTGCCTTGAGCGCAGCACTCGAGATACACAATAGCAACCCAGCTTATCAGTTCAGCAGAGTGTGTCATGTACGCAGCAGAGACAGGTGAACAGAAGGACAGAAGACCGGGAGAGGCAAACAAATGGATACAGCATTGCTCTGAAGTATTCGCCAGCGGACATTTCAGCTCGCACGCAGCTAGCAAATCCAGCGTATCGGACTATCGTCGTCGCTGTCGGCAAATGAGGGCACCAGGCACCCAAAAAGGCTGTGTTCCAGTTCACACCCTGATGCACTTTCGGTCCCCCTTTCTCCCTCACATGTCTCGATCTCAAACGCATACTCATCCTCATCTTCATTCTTGCGTGTCCCTTGCCAAGTGTCTTCCTATCCACGATTATCCACTCTTGCCCGAGCCTAGCTTGGCATGGCACCTAACGTATGATTGCCAACCCCAGAACTTCTCGACGCATATGTGTATTAGGAAACATGAAATTGTTGACAAGCAAACGAAGAAGCTAGGATTCATCACCCATATCATTGTTGCGGCCGAGATCTTGGGGGTTACGAATGCCATATAGTGCCTTGGGACACATGTTGTTACCATTCGACCACCCCAGTAGACACATACTGAATACTTCATTGCACGCATTCTCTCCATACTAAACGCCCAGACCAGGCGGGGCTGACTAAGCGCGATGTTGCCAGAAGGTTTGCCCCGTCCAGTCCCCAGTTTGCGGGTGAACGGCCGGGGAAGGCATTCCTCACCGCCGCTTGAAGACACACAGACAAACACACACCACACATGGAAAGTTTGCCTTTTCGATAGGCGCGCGGCGCACGCGCACTGGGTCGAAAGAACCTTATCACAACGACCCTGAGGACGGCAGTCGGTTCACGCTCGGCCGAGACTGGACAATGTCGGGGCAATGTCGGCCGCTGCCTTCGCCGGCCCTTGCACCAGCGTGACGGGCTTGAAGCTTTTCAGTGCCATGCCTGTCAACTCTTCGTTTCGTACCCGGTACGGCAAGCACCAAGCTTAGCCCTTCACTCGTTAGACATACAGTACGACCTGGCATGGGCGTGTTGTCGAATCACCCACGTGGTGTTTTTCTGGCAAGTGCTACGGATGGAATTTCTACGGCGAATAAACCTGGCTTGACATGGCTGCATGTTCTAAGAACAAGAGGATGGTGAATAACGCAACTAAGCCTATACGTGCACGCAAGCTTCGAGAGCCGCAATGACACGTGACTAAGCCGCCTTTGAACGATTCAGTGGTCAACCGTACTCTATCAAGCCGCAACGCGCTATTACTGACTTGTGGATCTGCCCGTGACATCCACTTTAACTTCAAGTTCGACTCTGCTCACTTCAACCCTCAGATGAGCGTAGAACTCTACTGGAGTGGCTGTTAAAGTACAAGGACTTTTGGATCTCAAATCAAGGCTTGATGGGTTAGATCTCATCTGCATCGGTGCTGACCTTCCTAGATATACCGATGCTGGCACAATGTCCTTTCGCCGTGATCGAGACGGAACGCCGTCAGCGCTGCTTGATAGAACACAGACAGACAGAACTCATCGACAGAACAATCATACTCCGTGTGCCGCTTTCATCGCATCTACGGCTGCCGACTTGCAATCGAGCTTTCTATCAGACCTACTTCCTCACAATGGGGAACTCCTCTTATCTTCCTCGATTCTATCATTTCTCCTTGTGGTGAGAATGTGAAGAGTCGACTATGGCCACCAGATCATTCGTTCCAGGAGACAATTCATGTGAACTTATGAATGGCGCCAATTCAGGAAGACAATGAAGAATTTCTTCATTGACCGCCAGGTATGAACAATGGCGCGCCCCATTGTTCCTTTCTCTCCGTCTCTTTATTCTGCCAGACCTGCTCCCCAAATATAGCTTGAATGCTATTGTTCTGCTCATTCATCCTTGAGGTGATGCGACTGTCAATGGACTATGGGACTATTCAGAGGTCATCTATAATGCATGCTGGTGACCCGTTCAAAAATCTCCCGGTGAGAGATCAGTTCTCGTTGTCGAGTGTTCTGCAATACCATACGTTTTCTCCTTCTCCTTCAGCTCGAGCACAGTGACACCTCTTTCCTTGCGCATCGGTTACCACCAGTTCTACTCTATCCCGTCACACTATTTCCACAATGTCCACACACAAGTATGCGATTTTCTTTCCCGAAGGCGACGGTTACCTCTTTTGTCGGCCGTTGGGCAACGGTGTCGAGGGAGTCGCCTCGATCGTTCGCTCCATCACCAACAACAAGGACTACGTGAGGAAGAAGACGAAGCCCACCTCCGCCAAGTCAAAATACAGAGATGGAATCCGTTGTCCAGAAGTTGAGCTGCACGAAGACTTTCCGAAGATCCCCGCCCTCGTGTGTTCGCAGGAATACAACGTCCTTCCCGAAGACCACGCCTCTTTCAACGACTTCAAATCAACGTCGATGATCTTCGAGTACTGCAACGGAGGCTCGCTGGACCGATTCTTCGCCGTACTCGAACGAGAACGCATTCTGCCACCGCCAGCACTGGTCTTGCAACTGATCGACCACCTGATGGAGGCCATCGACTTTGTGCACCGCTTCTGCGAGCCGCCGGTCATCCACCAGGATGTTCATGAAGGCAACATCTTTCTCCACTTCCCCGAACCGGACAGCAAGCTCCCGGAGTTTCTTCTTGGAGACTTCGGCCTAGCCAAGCGAGCAGCAGATACGTTGTTCGAGGTGTCGGGGAATCCCATGAGACGGCGAATGAGAGACCTGGCCTCGATCCAGTACGAGGACTACCAGGCGCAGCACCAATATGCTGCTCGTCAGGCCGCTGGGATGACCGCCGCCGACGACAAGCCGCCCGAACCATGCGCACCACAAGTCACCAGGATGTTCGCCGACATCAACAACTTGTACGACATCTTCCACCGCGCCATCGTCGCCCGCCACCAGCCTCCAGAATCAACCAAGTACGTCGCCATGCGCGTCGACTTCCTGGACTGGCTCCGCGAATTCGGCAACCGATACGCCTCTCGCGCCAACATCACGCCCGGCACATACAACCAATGGGTGGACTTCCACCGATACATCCGGACATGGGCCGAGCAGGCACGCCAGCAAGGCGACAACCTGCCGGACTTCCAGTGGACGCGGCAGGACCGCTACCGAGACGACGTGGCGCCCGGCGACGCGCAAGTCCCCGCCCACCCGTGGACGTTCTACAACGAACACCTCCCCGTGGTGGCCGACCAGCGGCTCATACCGCAGTGGCAGCTCGCCCCGTCTCCCAGCGTCCAGCTGTTTGAGACGCGGCACGAGCTGCTCCGTCAGGCGGCCGCTACCGTGCCGGGCCCATGGCGCATTGCACGCGTCGTCCAAACTGCCCCGGCCGCCGGTGCTGCGGTACTACGTGTCGAGGATGTGGAAGAGTACGCCTTCGGCCTGCACGTGCCGCGCCTGAGCGACAATCCGTGGATGACGGACAGCGGCCGCCACGTCAACGCGGACGACGTCGAGATGGAAGGCCAGCTCGCCGTAACGGCAGTGGACGACATTGGCATCGAGAATTTCATCGCGAGGTCCGAGTTTCTGTCGCCGGCGAGCGAGTTGGCCGACCATGAACATCTCTTCGGCGTGGACGAGGCGTGGCGAGCCAAGCTGCTGGATCGACAAGCCGTGTTGACGTTCCGGGCCGGGGAGGACGCCTTGCTGCTGCCGCCGTCGCAGGCGGATTTGGATCCTCAAGATGTGGCCGCCGCTGCGGTTCTGGTTGCGCTGTCGGTGGCAACGGCGGACGGTACCCATCCCGTCCAGCCGGCCACGCAGCAGCAGCAGCAGCCGGAAACAACGCAGCCGGCGCCCGTCGCGAGGAGACGACGCCGTCAGCAACGGCAGCAGCAGGTACGAACCGGCCCCAACGTCACGACGAGGGCGATGGCGCGGAGGGAGGAGATGGATAAGAGGAGGGTGACGCGGAGTATGGCGCGGGCGGCGGCCAAGGCGGACGCGGACGCGAAGAGGAAGAGGTGAAGTGGTGAAATGGTGATGACAAGTGACGGCTCAGAAGAGGTGGCATGATGTGAACGAGGACCTGGACGAGGTACATATCGCATAGAGCGTCAGTCATAAGGCATAAAGCACAAGGGCATATTGAGCGATAGAGACGACGACAGCTCATTGCTGAACATTGTTCAGAACCGCGTTGAAACTTCAAACGCAGATTTCAATCCGATCTAGATTCAGATCCAGACCCAGATCCAGATTTCCCATCACTTCGTCCTCAGTATTCTGTCCGATCCTGGTACAGGAACAGGAAGTACTACTAGGTGCTTCTTCCGTTGGCATGCCGGGCATGACTCTCATTTGCCTTGTGCCAATGCAAACCAACCAACCACACCACCTTCCTTCCTTCCCGCCTTCCTTGCACGCGGAGTGATCGCGATCGATCAGACCTTCTCCACGCGCTGCTGGTGGTGGTGGACGCTGACGGTCTCGACCTCGGCGACCTCGACGTGCTGGATCTTCTCGTTGACGGCGTCGAGGTCGACGTGCGCGACCTCGGCGTCCTCGCCGTCGAAGATCTTGGCCACTTCCTCGAGCGTGACGCCGCGGGTCTCGACGAAGAACAAGACCACGAAGAGCACTTCTAAGAGGAGCCAGCCCTGCGAAAGATATAAGAATCAGAAGAAGGACCAGAACAAGAACAAGAACAAGAAAAGTTGGGAGGGAGAGAGGGAGAGAGAAAGGGGATAGATGTATTGTACGTACGCAGTAAATGGAGTAGAATCTCCAGCGGGGCTGGAGGTGGCTGAGCCCGATCGGGTTGATGTATCTAATAGGCATGTGTGTCAGTACCTATGCTTTGCCATAACGAGGACATTCCTTTCCCCCGAGAGAAAGGGGAAGGCATGATATGATGTGGCGTAGTGTGGCGAACTTACTGGTTGAACACCAGCGCGGCTTGGACGAAAAAGTTCATGAGCATCAATCCCTAGATCGAAAAAACATACCGTCAGAAGATGCTCATTTCTCAGTGCTCACACAAGCCGCCGTCTGTGAACTCACCTTGGCGCGCAGCTTATACGGCATGATCTCGACGGTGTAGCCGACCAGCAAGCCTGACCAGGCGATGTTGTAGAAGACGCCGTGCAGGAAGATGAAGAAGATGACCGTCTTCCCGGCCGCGAGGTTGCCGTCCAAGTCGTACAGTGCGGAGCAGGCGGTCCAGAGGACGAAGGACACGAACATGCCTGGTAGACGAGGTGAGCGCGCATTCTTTACAACAGGCGGGAACATCTTACCGAACGTGGCGGTCAGGAAAAGAGGGCGTCGGCCGAATTTGTCCACCACTGCGGCGGCGATGAGGCCGACAATCAGCGAGACAATGGTCTTGGAGCCGTTGATCTCGAATTGCTCGTTGTGGTCTGTCACGCCGATGCTCTTCATGACGAGCGCGAAGTAGTAGCTGGTCAGACCCTAGTAACAACACGAGAAGGAGTGCGTCAGCATCCGTGGGAAGATCGAGAGTGGTAGAGAGAGAGGGGCCCGAGACTCACGTTGCCGCTCCACTGGGAGAACAGGCCAAGGGCAATGACGAGCAACAGCCGGTATCTGTTCCCCTTGGTCCTCACAAAGTCCAGGAAGCTGCTGGACTTCTTCGACTCAAACTCCAGGCGGAGCGTCTCCCTGATTTCGCGGTACTCGAACTGAACGGTCAGATCGGTCTCGTCGCCGTTCGAGTGGTACTTTGCCAACGTGGTCAGGGCCTCGGCATGTCGGTCCTTCGAGATCAGCCAGCGAGGGCTTTCGGGAATCACCCAGATAAAGCAGAAGAGGATAAAGGTCGGGAAGGCCTGCAGGATCGAGGGAATGCGCCACGACCAGTTGTTGTTGATGGTGAAGGTGCCAAAGGTGATCCAGGTGGCGGCAATGGAGCCGATGTCCCACAGCTGGTTGTAGACGGTGGTCACTCGGCCACGGTGTTGCGGGTGGCACAGCTCCGTGAGCAGCAGAGGCGCCGAATTCGAAGCCATGCTGTTGCCGAAGCCGACGAAGAAGCGCCCGGCGATGAACATGGAGAAACTTTGAGAGGCGCTTTGAATGGCGACCCCCACGAAGAGAAAGATGCACCCTGCCATTATGGCGATGCGTCGACCGTAGATGTCGCACAGATAGGGTCTGTAAGGGCACTTTTGTCAACAGCGGTCACCGTTCCCTGGGAACGCCCAACTCACGCGAATGGGAGGCCAGCCAAGCTTCCGATGCTGTAGATCGACCCGAACAAGCCCAGGATAGACCCCGTGGGGTGCTTGAAGTAGTCTTGCCAGACGGGCAGGATTTGGAGGCCGTTCAACATGGAGCTGACTTGGTCAGTACAGCTATGCAGATAGGCAAAGGCTCAAGGTTCTCGGAGTAGCTCTCACCCATCGTATCCGGTGGTCGCTGAAGCGAAGAAGAGCGCAATCGCCATGCCATAGAGCTTCCTCAGCCCAGCATCTTTGTACCAGATGACGCGCCTCAGCTCGGGTGCTTCAGCGACAGCGACTTCTCGCTCCACCTTGTGCATAGGCTGCACAGCAACGATTCCAACCATCTCGCCCGGTTCTTGCTAAGCAGTCTTGATGGCCGGATGTTGACGGGCTCTTGTTTCTCAGTCGTGACGGCTGGATCTCGCCGGAATGCTCGAGCGGGCAATGGACTGCAGCAAACGCGCGCTGGTGGTGGTCTGCGATAGAAACTCCGTCTTCGCAGAGCATATATGTCCTCCCTCCCATCCTGGCGATCTCACTGCCGAAAGTCTTGGTATGCGCGCTATGGTAGAGCGGCATAGCTAGAGGGCGTCGCCGTCACGGGCATGCGTCCAACGGAACCTGCCACGGGCTCAAAAAACCCCCCCGAAGGTTTGTAACAATGGAGATACTTCATTTCAGCCTGCTTTAGGCTAATAGGAGAATGACCTGTCCCGCAACACGGGGCATCTGATATGTCGATCTTGCTGCGGAGGTTGGGGGAGATGGCTACCCCAGGTCCACTCGACTCCAGGATCAAGCTTGCAATAAGCTCCAAGATCCCTCGGCACCGACAGTATCTCATTTGCTTGTCTCTGCTTCGGAAACTCGGCAGGATTTGCCAAGACGAGAAGATGCTGAAATTCCTAGGCTCGGGATGCGAAAAAAGGGAAGAATCCACCTCGGCTTGGAAACGCATTATCGGTGGATGGATGGCTGGTTATTCGTGACGGCAAATGGGTTGCATGGGTCTGTTCCATGAGCCGTCCGGCGAGCCGGCCTAGCCCCGGTAACACGTCGTGCCTGACACTGAGCAAAGTAGGAGCCATCAGATGATGTATTCCGGGTGAGGCAGAACACAAAGGCTGTAAGGACCGGAATCCGTACCCAGTCCAGTACTCGGTACATGATCCACGACTCATCAAGACTTCAGCTCGAATTCGCTCAGGGACACTGCCAAACAAGGCGCGCACTAGCCGCATGCGGTAATCGAACATTACATTCCGGCGATGTCAGGCTGCGATCTCAACACAATGTGTGCTGAGGTCCCGCCCATCTTGATGTGTCTAGACATCTTATCTGATCAAGGGCGACGGCTTCCAAGTTCGTTCCTCAATTACCTTCTCTGCGTGTAATTCCGAGATAGCAAAGCTTCCAAGCTCAATGGGCATCAAGCGGAGAATGTATCTACTGTCCAAACATGGTAAATATAATTCTGTTCTCAGAGACGTGGGGCCATCGAACTCCGCAATTTGAGCTCCCGCTTCCCCAACCTGGTGGAGAGAGGCACAAAAGCAATACGAGTAGGACCCTGTGGAGGCCGTGCGAAGCTGGGCCACTAATGAGCTGGTGGTCCTTTGAGAAGCGACAGCCACATGAGACGAATACTCGGCCGGCTGTCCGCTCGGACTTCTAATCCTGCAATAAACGGGCTTTCGGGCCGTTGAAAAGCACATGGCGAAATGGCTACGTCCGCAACGTGTGAGTGAGTCGGGTCACGAATTCCGGCTAAATTCATGCTCTCGGCGCACCGCATTGGTAAGTCGAGAGGCGATGTATTCTCGGCGCTGAACGCGTCCCGGATCATCTCAGTAGGCTATCGACACCTCCGGTGACAAACAGTGAATATAGGAGCAGAGACATTTCTTGCCCTGCTTATCAGATCGACGTCGATATACCAACCTCAGCATCTTCCACGGCACAACTTTTCCATCTCCACACGCAGCGATCGGCAACCGATATGGAAGGCAAAACGTTCAAACATCTGACTCCGGAGCAAGTCGAGAGCTTCATGAAGCATGGCTACTTGCGGATTCCAGCATGTTTCACACGGGAGGCGGCAGAGGAATGGACGAAGAATGTCTGGGTGAGACTCGGCTTTGACCCCAAGAACCCGGACACCTGGACCACCGAAAGAACAAACATGCCGTCACACGAAGAGGTCGCGATCAAAGACTTTGCCCCCAAAGCCTACGATGCCATTTGTGAGATCGTTGGCGGAGAAGACAGAATCACAGCGCCATCCAAGGTATGGAAGGACAGCTTCATCGTCAATCTGGGCACCAAAGAGCACTTCGGAAAGGAGGCGCATCCCAAAGAGCTGACGGGCTGGCACGTGGACGGGGACTTCTTTGTGCATTTTCTCGATTCGCCCGAACAAGGCCTGCTGGTTATCCCCTTGTTCACGGATATCCTGCCCAACGGCGGCGGCACCTGGATATGCTCCGAGGGCGTTGAGAAGATCGGGAAACACCTCTACGAGCATCCGGAAGGCGTGCTCCCACGCATGACCCCGGTCGGCGGCGGTTCCAAGAACTATGAAGACGGCCTGGAGTACTACAACACACTGGTCCAGAGTTGTGATGAATCCTCATTTCACGAGATGACCGGCTCGGTCGGAGACGTGATCCTGCTTCACCCGCTGATGCTGCACTCGGCGTCCAAGAACGGCCGCCGCTTACCGCGCATCATCACAAACCCGCCCGTGTCACTGGTCGAGCCATTCAACTTTGACAGGGAGGACGAGAGCCAGTACAGCCTTGTCGAGCTGAAGACGATCCGAGATCTCGGAGGGCAAGAAAAGCTACGAGGTTGGAAGATCCAGGGAAAGAGAGCGGAGGTGGTCCCGGAGAGAGTGAGGCGGCAGGCGAGGATGCTCGAGGAGGAGAAGAGGCGTCTGAGAGAGCTGGAGCTGCAAGCGGGACAAACCCAGCTGCCGCGGCCTGTCCCCGTCGCGTAAAAACGACGTGTGTGCTGTATATCCTCGCTCTTGATCTCCATTCTCGTCCGTGCCATCGACCTCTGGCACAATTTAGTTGTATGGTGGATTGCGAGAATCAATTACTGTATCTATGTCATGTTCGAGCAGCTTGTTTAGACGTAGAGATTCATCCTCAAGCAGCTTGTTTAGATGTAAAGATTCACACTCGACGAACTTGTTCAGATGTAAGATTCAGCCTCGCGTCACCTTCCCACCCCCCGTTTTCATCTCCAACTCGACGGCCTCGATCGTTTGACCAACACATGTAACTCAATATGTCAAGTCCACTCACACGGCGTGCGCCCAACGACGAACCTCAGCGGGCAGGACACGCGTACCCAGGCTGATCCCTGTCGCCGCAGCTGCTCCCAACAGCATGCGCGCAGCCCCAGTGTCCGCATCCGTCCGTGCATCGTCGCCTCCATGTCCCTAAAACCGCCACCACTGCGCCCGCAATATGACGAAGCGGACACCTACGACTACGAGCCCGACTTCGAGCTCACGATCCGCTTCTCGGCCTCCCTGCCTGATCTGCTCCTCTCCATCCCGGCCTCGCTGAACGCCAATGCCGCGACCCTGAAACAGCTCATCCGATCGCGCATCCCGGACCAGTACGCCAGACATCGCATCCGGCTGATCTACGCGGGGAAAGCCCTCGTGGATGACATCCCCCTGAGCACGACACTGAAGAGGAATATCTCGAGACCTCCCAGTCGGATCAGCACGCCTGGACCGTACAATGAAAGAAGCAGTGGGCCTGGGACCGGAGTTGCGACTCTCACGCCGAATGGCAGAGGAGGACCTGATGGGGGCAACGGCAATGGTAAAGGCAAAGGCAAGCAACAACCGCTACGAGACCCCCCGCCGACCCAGCCTAGGATCTACATCCACTGCTCCATAGGGGACATTGTGCTCTCGGCGAAGGAACTTGCAGACGAGGCGGCCGTCGCCGCGGCGGCGGCTCAGGCGACGGATGACGACGACGACGCTCGAAATGGAGATGGACAGGTCAAAGCGAAACAGTGGGGTAGTACTCCTACGACGACGACCACGCCCGCACCACGTGGCTTCGACCGTCTCCTCAACGCGGGCTTCAGCGCGGCAGAGGTGCAGTCTCTGCGACTTCAGTTCCTCGCCATCCAAGCACATACCCATACTCCGGACACGATGCCCAGCCCCAATACCCTCCGTAACATGGAGGACCGGTGGCTCGACAATTCCACCTCCGACTCTAACACCGTGGGCGAGCTCAACGGCGACGCGGCGGGCGGTATGGGCGCTAATGACGACGACATGCAAGCCGGCGCGCTGGACGATATGATCTGGGGCACCGCCATGGGGTTCTTCTGGCCCGTCGGGTGTCTTATGTGGGGTGTGAGGGAGGAGGGGATATGGAGCCAACGGCGCAAGATGGCCGTGGTTGTGGGGTTTCTCTTGAATATTGGCCTGGGGCTTATAAGATATGGGGGGTGAATCAACCACCCACCCGCAGACGTGCGTGAGGCACCAAGCCCATGCTATAGTCTTAAGCTCTTGGAGAAAGCAAGCAATGTCTCTTGCCGAAGGGCATCTCTCGTCCCTCAATCACCATGAAATCACCGAACCTCTCCTGCGCCCGCTACTCCTAAAACATATATACATAATAGGCAAGGAATGGCGGCGGCCCTTCAACCAGTCGAAACACTCTCGGTCGCTCATTTGAACTTGCTGTAAATCACGCCGATAATAAGAAGCACCAACACCGTGATGATGGCGATCGTGATGATTCGATTCGTGGCCATTCTACAGCCAAAATCAAGGGCAGGTCAGTTCACTGTATCCCAGTGTGGATGCAAAGGACATGTCTTACCTTCGGGCCATTCCCCTCAGAGTCTTGACACTCCGGTCGACATAACCTTCACTCTGCAGGAGATTCCGATGCGTGTTCTCAATGACGTTTCTCTGCTGATGCAAATCCGCCAATGTACTCGCGCCAATCTGCTCCGTCTCGAGCGCTATTCTTTGCGACTCTCTTAGCCGATCCGAGCTGCGACCCAGCCGCTCCGTGCCCGAGAGCAACTGCTGGCGCTGTTCTAACTGCAAATCTCTCGGTCCGGATTCCGGGTCATCCGTGTAGCGGTCGCCGAACAGTTGTTTTCGGTCGCTGTCGGCGAGCGATTTCAGTTTCCGTGAGAGTGCGTCAACATCAGACTGGTGGTTGCGGAAGCGGGAGTTGACTTTGGAGCGTTGCGAGGTGGGGATGTTGGATTTTTCGAGGTTCATCTGGTCGAGCTAGACAAAGTCAGTGTGCAGTCCTGTGCAGCGGCCGAGCACTCATGATATGTACCAGCTCTTTGGCCTCATCGATGGCCCGTTCCGCTCCCCGAATGGCGACCTTCTTCTCTTCTCCTGTCAGTTCGGGGATCTGGTCCAGCTTCTGATTCACATCTGCCTGCACGAGTTTGAGCTCGGCTTCGTAGGTGCTGAATAATTCGGAGCCGGCATCGGTGTCGAGAGGGTTTGACATGGTGGGCGACTGAACCTCCGGGGCCTGGCGGGAAGCGTTGACAGTTGTCTACGGGATTCGGTGGCGCCTAGCTGTCCTTCAAACGTGGCTGGCGTGCGGAGAGGAAGTCAAGGGCAGGTGTCCCACGTATAGACCAAATAAAGTTGGGATCGCGATTGCGCTGCGAGGAGGCCGGTCTGGTGCTGCTGGATGTTACTGTCTCGTTACTTATGAAAGGGAAGCATTCGGACGACGGCTGATTGACGTCGACTACGAGCAAGCGAGGCTGGCGGGCAGATGGCGAATCCCGAGCCCCGAGTCCTTTTGGGAAAGAGCTGCCGCCGCTCTAGACGCTCAACCCGATTGGGCAAGCAGGATGATCTTCCCAACTCACCTGAACCATGACTTCCAGCTTCAATCGCAATTGACTTTGACCCAACACTTTTAGACCAAAAGCTCGGGCACTTGTCTTGTTTCCTTTGCAGAGACTTCTATCATGATACTCTGCTCGGTTCCTGAAGGGAGGGTCCGCGCAGCGTGATGCTGAGACCAAGGTAGGCTAGGTGCGACCACTTGAATGGGAAAGAAGCGACTGCGGCAGGGTATCATCTCCCGTGGTGTGCAGAATACAAGAGGCGTGGTGATTGGCAACAATGGGCAAGCGTGTGGCTATCGTGGGGAGCGGTTGCTCGGGCATCGGTGCCTTGTGGGCTCTCAGGACCAGCACCGATCATGAAGTCCATATCTTCGAGGCCGCCTCGCGGTTGGGCGGACATACTAATACAGTTACCTATGAAGCCATGAGCGGGCAGAAGGTCGAGGTCGATACCGGCTTCATTGTTATGAACACTGCCACCTACCCGAACTTCATCCGGTTTCTCAAGGCACTGGGTATACCGACTAGAAAGACTGAGATGACCTTCGGCGTTTCCCGCGATCAAGGTGCCTTCGAGTGGGCTAGTACCTCTTTATCGTCCATCTTTGCGCAAAAAAGGAACATCTTCAATCCTGGCATGTGGAGATTGATATTCGATGTCATTCGGTTCAATGAGTTCGCCATTGATTTGTTGCAGGAGCAGCCCGAGGGTGAGCCCGATCAGTCTGTGGACATGCCCAAGACAACAAGGAAGCTGCCTCCACGAGAAACCATTGGCGAATACCTTGATCGAGAGCATTATTCTCAAGAGTTCCGCGACAACTACCTCCTTCCCATGACCGCGGCCTTCTGGAGCACAAGTCCCGATAAATGTTCGTTAGAGTTCCCCGCTATCACGTTGATCCGTTTCATGCACAACCACCATCTGTTGAGTATGATTGCAAAGCGTCCGGACTGGTTGACTATTCCTGGCGGGTCGAAGCAATACATCGACGCTGTGGTGAAGCACTTGTCCAACCATCAGATACACCTCAAATCCAAGGTTACGGCTTTGACGCCAACTAAGAGAGGCTCTGTCATATTGACCGCCAACGAAAGAGACTATGTGTTTGACCATGTCATACTAGCCACACATGGCAACCAAGCGCTGGAGATTCTTCGGCCAATTGCCAGTACCCAAGAGGCTGAGATCCTGAGTGGGTTCCGCACCAGCAGGAATGTAGCGGTCTTGCATTCCGATATCTCACTCATGCCAAAGAAGAGGGTCGCCTGGTCAGCCTGGAATTACATCACCGAGTCGCCGTTTCCGCCCATGAGGAGCCAAACCGCGTCCAAAGTGTGCCTGACCTATTGGATGAACCTGCTGCAACACATCCCGGAAAAGAAGTTCGGCCCAGTGCTAGTCACACTGAACCCCTTGAACATCCCAGATCCAAGACTGGCACAGGGCATCTGGGAGTACTCTCATCCTCTGTACAATGCTGCGGCGATCAGATCACAGCGACTGTTGCCCAAAATCCAGAATATCAGGGGTATCAGTTACTGTGGAGCATGGACCAAGTATGGATTCCATGAGGATGGATTCAGCAGTGGTCTGTCGGTGGCAGTCAACCATCTTGGAGCGTCACTGCCTTTTGAGTTCATAGACTCAACTTTCTCGAGGGGGAAAAAGCCGACTCTGACCATGAAGAATTATCTGCTGAGGCTGGTGATCCTTCTGGTTCAGATAGCCCTGTTGCTGATGGAGCGTGTGTGGTACGCGGTAACGGGGTTTATCGATCGACGGACGGCGTCTCTGAGGAAGACCAGCTGAATTTCATCCTGCAGCAATGGCAAGACCAGCGATCTGCCTCATCAAAGTCGTGCTTCCATCCTCGTCTTCCATGCCCACCTCAATCGCAGTATGGGGCCGGCTTTTGTTGAGACCTTCCAGCAGCGTGCAAGCTTTACAGATCTTCTGGCTCGACATGTAGCCACAACGCTCACACTGACCCATGACTTGCTGGACAACCTTCCGCCGTCCTCGCTTTTTCTTGTCGTGGATGCTCACTTGACCGTTGGCTTTCGTAGTCGGTAGTCTGATTTCGGTCTCCCGTTCAGCAGCGGCTTCGTTGCCAACCAGAGTCTGCTCCATCTGAGCCATGGAGCCGCCATTCTCGTTCCGGCTTCCACACCCATTTGTTTCGCCATCAACTGCACAGGAAGCAGATCCCGCGACTTCTGTAGGAACAAGTGCAGCCATATCCTCTCCACTCCGGACGATATCCAAGATGCTGCTCGGCCTGATCTTTTCCAGGTCTTTGATCAATGTTCTTGCACTGCCCCTGAACGCCTCGGGCGAATAAATGCATTCCGTACTGAAGTAATCCAGCTTCTTGTGGTGCGCATATAGAACAATCTCCTTCTCGTATGCATACTTCAGGGGTTTGCTCCGTTTGATCTCGCTTGCCGCACTCGAGGTCACAATAGAAGTAGCCCTGGCAAGTCTGGGCAGATCTCCACGCAGCAGGTTCATCATGACGGTTTCGGCGACATCATCGGCGTTGTGCCCCGTAACGACGTGCTTGATGCCCAGCTTTGCAGCGCCTCGATCCAATGCCTGTCGGCGAAAGACGCCACAGTAGGTACAGTTGCCCTTCTTGCCTACCTGTGCCACGACTTGATCCATCGTCCAACCATAGAGCTGGTCGTAGCCCACAATCTCAAGCGGCATGTCATATTGCGCGGCGTTTCGTTTCACTGTTTCCAGGCTGTCGTCTCGATATCCCTTGATACCCTCGTCAATAGACAAGAGTACAAGGTCTAGTCCATAGTCGTGGCGTTCATTCAGCGTCTTCAACACAGATGCGAGGACGGTCGAGTCTTTGCCGCCGGAAGCACCGATGGCGACTCGCTCGCCGCGGCAGAATAAATTATTACTCACGATGGTTTCGTGGATTTCGTCTTCGAAGATTGACAAGAAGCACCGTTTGCAGATTTTCTGGGAGTTCTTGGGCCGAATGACGGCTGCTCGCGAGTCTTTGCAGATCTCGCACGGAACTGGCGGCATGCTCGTCTTCTTCAGGCGATAAATATCTTTGCAGATGGACCTTTGAAATTCAAACAGAGGCGAACCTGAAGTGCGAAAATTACGGTGGGCCAAGCGCTACATCGTGCTGTCTCACTACGGTAGCGCGTTGGGCCTGCTGCCGAAGTCGATCACAGAATTTCCTTGTCCTTCCAGCTCGAAGACACGTCCTCCTTTGCTGCAAGAGGTGTTCTTCTCGTCGCTCGCTCGAATGAACTCGACTTTGCATGCGGAACTACGGTTCTCGCAGATTATCTGTTCTTCTTGTCGTCATTGCGCTCAACGCCAACCGCGAAACGCCCGCCGCTCATTTCACACCGCGCCTCGCCCGCGGACAGCCCCGAGGACGTTGAATGTCGGCTCGCTTGGTGGCCGGGGAATTAGTGACGACGCAAAGAGCCATGGAGCTGCTCGACCGGAGATAGTCAAAGAAGGAGGAGATGAGGAAGAGCAACCGTCCCATCTCGCTCATAAACCGCCAGCTTCCTCCCTCCCTCCACCTGCCGACGTTGCCCGAACAAGGGATTTCTATGGCTCTCCTGCGAAAAGAAGGCTGCGGAATCGCATGATTAAGGAGCCAGAAACGGAAGTACAAGCTCCAGAATGGTCGAAAGACAATAATATATCACTGTGGGGAGTGGACATCCTTCCTGGTGCTCCTTCAAAAGTCCACACTGTGGCCGCGGATCTGATCACAGGAGATCTTCTTGAGCAGAACTTCTCGCCCGATTCAGGTGGATCGTCTCCGCCAGGTACTGATGGTGAAGATGGCGGTACTGGCACGATTCAGACCATGGATGGAGGCCGGTCACCGACAGAGACAACTTCAGACATGGAGGGCACATCACACTCTATCGAATCAGACACGGGTCCTGCTACTCCTTCCAGGTATTATGTTGTTGATGAGCAGTATGATGAGGTCTTGCGAACCGCCAGGGGCCTTTTGCAAATTTCACAAAATCAGACGACAAATGGTGTCGAGTCTTACAGGGATCACCTTCATCTTCAATATGCAGGCAAGGACGGAGACTTGCTTCTCGACCATCTCGTCCAAGACGTGGCACGCAAACTTGGTTGCGATGTGATGGTGGTGGATGCTCAAGATATCGCAGACCTGATAAGCCGGAATCATATGAACCAGTCCACCGCGAAGGCCGGTCGCATGCTCAGTTACGATGTTCTTACGTCTGCCTTCCCCGACCCTTCAGAGTCAACTACGCAGGAACAGCTCGACGACGAAGATGATGAGAACGACCTCGAAGATATGATTGACGATATGGAGTCACCCCCGACCTCTCCCCGGATGGGAATGTCAATTTTAACTGCAAGGCCCGGTGATATTATCAAGTCCTTAGTCGGACGCTTTCCAGACATGGGAGAAGGTACGCGATCTGAGGGACGAGGCAGCATGTTCCGGATGGTGCCCGACTTTCTGGACCCTCAGAAGCCTCGCGATGAAGCCGGCGCTCTATCGGGAGTCATCTACAAGATGTTGAAGGCCATATCGGATCGACCAACCTCACAGTCACCGTCTGTCGGTGACGCGCCGACCGTTGACCTGAAAAGTCTGCGCCAGAAAACCGAGGAGCAGAGCGGTGTGCCCCAGGGCGGGGTGATTGTTCACATCAGGGATTTCAAGGCTATTCAAGATACTGTTGGCATTGGTCGGTCTTTTCTTGCCAATATGCAGAAACAGCTCGCCCAACGACGAGCAAAGGGCGAAAGCGTCTTGCTCATTGGCACTGATTCTACCCGTGAGGACCAAGAGCCGTTCACCAAGGAGCGCATCAACGAATCCCAGGCAGGTTGGCTTGAAAGAAAATCGCAAAATATCATCCTCACGCCCGTACTCCCAAACACAACCTCAAAGCTCGCACTTCTTCACGACAGGAAGCAACGTATCGCCGCAATCAACATGAGACACCTCTGGGAAATGCTAAGATTTTGGAAACCGTCTGTCTTTGCCCACCTAGAACCAGGCTTCTGGCGACGCGATTTCTCGCACCTGCTGACTCCGAGCGATAGAGCTTGTCTTGAGGGACAAGTCTGGACTTACCAATATGTGCAACGATTGGCTAGCTATATTGCTGGCGCTGCCCCTAATGATACCAACATCGCAGCAGACGCTCCTCCGACACCCATTATCAGCGCGGCCACGTCGCACCTTAAGCACAGCGACAACACTAAGATACGTTGGGCAGAGAAGCAGTCCAAAGAATCACGGAAGGAAGTCCCAGAACGGCATATGACCAGAGACAATCGACTCGCCAGAATACGTGCTTCAGCGTCGAAATACGAGAAACGTTTGCTGAGCGGCATTATCGAGGCCAAGAACATCACCACAACTTTCAACGACGTCCACATGCCAGTAGAGACAATTGACGCTCTCCAGACCTTGACGACGCTCTCCCTGACCAGACCGGATGCTTTCAAGTACGGCGTTCTGGCGTCTAATAAAATTCCGGGTCTCTTGCTTTACGGGCCACCTGGTACCGGCAAGACACTCGCTGCCAAGGCAGTCGCAAGGGAGTCTGGTGCAACGATGCTCGAAGTCAGCGCTGCAGACCTGAATGACATGTACGTCGGCGAAAGCGAGAAGAACGTCCGAGCACTGTTCAGTCTTGCCAGGAAGTTGTCCCCCTGCGTGGTGTTCCTTGACGAGGCGGACGCCATGTTCCGTGCCCGCAGCAATCAAGGCCCAAGAGTCAGCCATCGCGAACAGCTCAATCAATTCCTCAAAGAATGGGATGGCATGAGCAATGATTCAGGAAGCGCCTTTATCATGGTCGCGACGAACCGGCCCCATGATCTCGACGACGCAGTGTTACGCCGTCTACCGCGACGACTGCTGGTGGATCTGCCGACCGAGGCTGACAGACTGGAGATCCTTAAGATCCATCTCCGCCACGAAATTGTGGCCGACGACGTCAAGCTTGAAGAAATAGCGAAGAAAACTCCCTTCTACTCCGGCTCTGATCTCAAGAACGTTGCCGTCGCGGCAGCAATGAATGCCGTGCGTGAAGAGAACGAACTCGCTAAGAAGCACGACGGAGAAGAACCGTATCAACATCCCGAACGACGGACTCTGACAAAGGCCCACTTTGACAGGGCCCTTGATGAGATATCAGCCAGCATTTCGGAGGACATGTCGACCTTGAGGGACATCAAGAAATTCGACGAGCAGTACGGCGACAAGCGAGGGAAGAAGAAAAAAGTGCCCAGGCTTGGGTTCCCGGTTGACAAGGAAGATAGGAAGAATAAGGATACAGTCAAGGTGAGGGACTGATCGAATGTACAACCCGACTCAGCATCACCACGGACATGCCCATCGCATTTTTTGGCACGAGTGCCGGCACAGGGAACTGTGTAGACGAGTTTCCAGCGTAGGAAAGGATGGTTATTGTGACCGAGATCTTCCCTGCGGCCAGTGTCAAGTCCGCTTCGAACATGTATGTAGCTTGGTGGTTGCCTGGCTGACAATAAACATGTCCCCTAGCAGTATAGTATTGCAGTATAATATTGCCACAGGTATCGTTGGCGTCCTCCCCATGGAGCACAGAGCTACACCTGCACCTTTTGCAATGCAATATCCACGGCTTTCGATCTAAGTCGGCAGGAAGCTGTGGATGGATGAGTGCTCGTGATAAGCGAACGACACATCTCTTCTTCTCATGTCTGCATCGATCTTTCCAGCGCAAGTGTTGATGTGCGTGTATATCCCGTCGCCGCAGCACGCGTCCAGCGCCAGAAGATCGTCCATGACCTATCCTATCTATCTATCTACACAGGATCGATCTATACTTTCGCCTCCACCGCCTCTTTCACCTTCCCCGCCGCCCACTCCAGCACCTGGGGCAGGCTCCAGTGGCCACCACCAGGACACACGCTGATGCCCTCCCGGGCGCACGCGTCCTCGTCGAAGACCTCGGCGTCGACACTCCCACCCGCGTACATCCACGAGTGATAGAGAATGTAGTTCGGCCATACCACATCCTCGACATACCCCGGCGGGTCGGTCCAGAAGCCTTCCAGGGTGACGTACCCGGAGCGCGCCGCGCGGCGGGCAAGTGTCTGGTCTCGCGTCGAGGGGATGAAAAGCTTAGGATGCATGGTGGTGTGTGTCAGGGCGTATAGATGATTTAATTCGTCTTGAGAATGCGGTGAAGTCGACGGCGAGGTCGTCGTCGTAGTCATGGTGGTGGTGGATGGAGCACCAGACGCTGACGGAGGGGGAGGCCGCGGATACAACAGGAAGCCGTCGACGATGTAGATCCTTACCTCTCTGCTGCTGCTGCTGCTGTTGTTGTTGTTGTCGCTTCCACCCTCGTGATCGTCGCCGGGAGTACTGGAGTTGTGTGCGGGGGGCGTCTTCTTCGCGAGATCGTCCAACCACGCGGCCATCCTCTCCTTCCACGCCTCCACGTCCCGTTTGGACACGTGGCTTTCTCCAACGCTGTTCTGGTCCTCCTTCGAGACGCTGTCCGGAGGCAAGGCGCCATGTTCCAGGAGGTGTCTCAGCGTGTGTTCGAAGAGCGGCAGGTCGAGCGAGCCGACACAATCCCAGTCCTGGAGGTCGCGGGTGCCGAACTTTTCCGACGACACAGTCACGGTCGGGACGTCCTTGTCCGTCTTGTACGAGTCGTCCTGGTGCAGGATCGCCAGGCTGAGCGTCAGGCCTGGTGCCTCGAGGTTGAAAATCTCCCGCAGGAGCCTGGCGAGCGTGGTCTTGCCGCTGGACGACGGGCCGGACAGGCCGATGATGATGGTTTGGACATGCCTCCGCTTTCCGGGCTGTGGGTCATTATCTTCTTCGGATGTCGTGGCATGGGCATTCATGTGATGGCGTCGATCGATGGCCGCTAGCCTTTCCATGCCTGCGACTGTGACCTGTGAATCTGTTGCCTGCTCGAATCTCAAGGGCAGATCTTGAGAGCCTCGTGGAGTCGACACGCGGGACACAACAATCCCGGTCCCGACGTCGTCAGGCCGAGGGACTCTCCAGCCTCGATCCACTGTTTCAAATGCGTGTGTGAGATCGAGGTATCCCTCGGGTCTACGAAACAGCGGCTGTGATACTATAAAAGGCAGGAAGAGGGGATGTTTCCCTCCTCCGTATTCCGGATTCGAGGTGTCGAAGCTTAAACTTGCCGAGAAAAAGCTTGGCAGAAACTGTATTTGGCGCCCGGCCGCTCTCGATACTATTCTCACTATTTCTCTTCAGCAGCTGTCAGGAGGCGTCACGCCAGCCAGCCTCAGTCGCATGCTGGAATACTCATCGGGTGTTCACATTGTGGATATTTGTATTGCCAGAACCACCACGGCATTTACATGCTCACTGCACACGCAACTTGACACGTGTGCTCCGTACAGTATCAACCAAGAAGAGGTATCCGAGTTTGAAGAACTCGACCAAAATTCGTAGGCAAACAACACCTTACTTTTCTCATTCGCTATTTACTCCCCCTATCGGGCAGCTTATGCCAATGTAACGCTCTATAGGTTTTGAGGACAAAAATAAAGGAATGCTACCAAAGGTGCCCCAGTCCAAAAGAATGTATTCGCACCCGGGTCAGTCGCCATCACCCTCGCCGCCCGCCACTACATACTTTCTCCTCGCTGAAGTTGATTACAGTTGACCGACCAAAATGCACTGCAGGCATGATCGATTCGCTGTGTGCTCAGCATCCGCGAACTTCAAGCTTCATGGCTCACTAAACCAGACTCCCCACCGCCCAAAACAACATCCAACTAACCAGTCAACCCAGGAAGTTCGGGATCTAGCAACGAAAGAAACACTTCATACTCTTCCCCGCGTGCAGCCCGAGCCTCAAGCATTGCGCCGCCCCAATGACATGGTTTCCCGAGTCGCCAATCTGGTTCTGGCAATTGACGTCCGAGTAGACGTGGCAGTCGGTGCCGTAGGTGCCGTCGCCTGCGACGCTGACGCTGCCGAAATTGTCGTACTGGAAGCAGTTGCCCTCGCAGGTCGGCTTGTACGAGCCGATGGGAGGGCCGTTGCAGTCGTCGGAGTTGTAGAGCGTGACGCACTGGCCGTTGACGACGCCGGGTGGGCTACAGTCGGCGATGACTTGACCGACCAGCAAGGCGATGGGGAGGGCGAGAAGAGTGCCGAAGGCGACCATGGTGGCTGTGGCTGATGGATTGAATGGCGGTTGTCGGTCTTGGATCGATATTACACTGCTTGTGGGCGATGATTGTGCTTGTGCTTGTGTAGGCTCTGAGGTTCAATGGCAGATGGTTGATGGTTCTCCAAGACCAGCAGACCGTGTTCTGAAGGGGGTATTTATGCATTCTGATTTCCTCGAGAGTGTGCCCCCGAAGTGATCGATGTTGATGATGATATCGAGGCAGGCAACGCTGAAACGCTGGAGGCTCTCTCTCACCGCCGCTCCTGGTTACCCCTTTCTTCCTTCCGTGAAGGGAAGATTTCGATTCATCATCCAGCTGACAGCTTCTACCGTACCAGGCCCGTCTTGAAGCTGGACAGGTAAATAATGAGATTGGACTGTGACGTCGTGGATCGTGTTGTCTTCTTTTGCCTTGTGTAAGGAGCCTCATTTCCCTCCTCGATCCTACGATTTGCGATCAGCGCTTCCAGCAAGGGGCACCGTCATACATACATACACACATGCATGCATATTCGCAGCTGCCTGCGTCATGCGAGCCGCCATCAGCCTTGCCAGGCCAGGCCAGGCAAGGCAAGGCAGCATACGTACAGTACCTCCGTGGGCCTTCCCGAGCACGGTGCACTCGTACCGCAAACCTGCAAACACCAACTAGTAAACCCTGCCGCTACCTGTAGCTACAGGACGTAGCAAATCGGACACGAACACCGCACCGCGAGAGCCTCATTCGACACAGACACAGCCTCAGTCGGCGCCAGCAGCATTCAGGAGGCAGCAGCGCCCCCTCCCCTCCCCGCGTTCATCGGTGGCACCCGCATCCTCTACCGGGAATTTTGGCACTTTCAGGTTTCAGGTCAGGTCAGGCAGGTGGGGAAAACAGCATCTACTCGGTACGGACGAGACCTGTGTACTGTTTTCTGTAGAATCAATCACTAATTACTTAATAAATTGTCTGGACGGAGTACCGAGTACCGAGTACGGAACACGGAGTATGGTGTGTAATTATGTACCTCGTACCCGCGGGAACTTTCGAAATGGGGAAAAACGGACGGTTGGTTACTCAATGCTGATTGACCTTTAGTTTCGATTTTACACGACCCGTGTGATAATGAATTATTAAATTGCTTGGACGGTCGGTCGGAAAAGATGACGGATCACCTTGGCAGGAGAGTTGTTGAGCTCGTGTTCTTTTTAGGGGGAGTTCTACGACAGGCAGCCCTTACAGAAGTAGGCCAGCGGTTGTCTCTTGTCCTCGTCCTCTTCCTTGATCAGTCATCTAGCATGGCGGGGGTAGATCTTTGGGTCCTTTGGTCCTTTGGTCTTTACGAGCAACCGGGGACAGGCTCGTGTCGGTGTGGCATTTGTTTGAACCTGCTACGTGATCGGTAGGTAAAGGATTTGGCGTCGCTGGATCTCTCAGCGCGACGAAGCGCCTCCGTACTCGACCGCGTGCGATACGTCGTGACGACATCTGACAGAGCTTGAGTCGCGGTCAGGGGGATGGAGAGGATTAGCGGAATGCTTGGCCGGACTGTCTGTTTTACGAGAGACTAGCAAACGGTTGGGACGGTGGGAGTATGTCCATGTCAACCATCTGAGCCCCGCGTGCAATGTTTCGTGAATCAGTGCCAGTCGAGAGAAACGAGACGCGATTCGCAGGATTGAAAATGAACAGGTATGGAAAAGGAAGAGGCCAAAGGATGGTACAGTATGCGCTCGTGACCCTACCGCTTCACATCAAGTACACCAGCGATTCCATCTGGGTCTCTGCAATGGTCAACGCGCAAATTGGACAACCGGGAAAGACTTTCATCTTTCAGGTTGAAGCCACATCCTCTGGTCCTGCATGGTAAACCGCAAGTCACATCTGAGATTTCCGTGGGCAAGTTTGCTGGCTCCTCCTTTTCAAATGTGGGAAGAAAGTCGCAGCTGGTCTTTCAAAACATTACATTGCCCATGGAGTCATCTCAGTTCTATTAGCAAGCAGCGGCAAGACTCGATCGACGTGACCTCCTGTCCTCATCACACACCAAACGCCCGTGCGCTGTCGTACTCCTGCTCATGAATTCTCCACCCCCGGCGCCAAACAATGATCTCCATCGCCACCAATTCCCCTTTTCCTGAAAAGTCGATTTCGCCGTGCTCCTGCCCCCACGTGCCCGCGTTGCGTACAACTTCGTGAGCTTGTATGCTCTTGTCGCGTCGGGTGCCGTATGTCCAAAAGGATGAGGGATTCTGATCGGACCCTGCAGGGCCCCCAAAACCATGGAGGCGAAGCGCGCAATGTCGCAAAAGAAAGGCAAGACAAAACAGGTATGATACAGAATCCTCGAAAAGTGTCCGCCCCACCCATTTTCTCCCTCGGCAAGCCTCTGTATCCAACTTTCCCGCCGAGGACAACTGACAACGGCGTACCTTAGACAGGGAGATGTCTAGCGGTCGAGACATGCAAGCCTTTACATGCACAGAGAGGCCAATCAGTTCGTGACCTTGGACGCCAACACCTAACCCCAGAGGTATTCTCAAAGCGGGGTATATGCAATTGCAAAGCATCAACAACGACGACATACTCCATCTAGATCCGGCGCCCTGCTCGAGTGCGTCGTCGACTGATGGAAGTCCTCCGATCTCGTGGTTCACGTGACTTCCTGCCCGGCTGCATCGTCAACCTGTCCCTTACGGACCAATGCTAAAGTTGAGTAGGAGATGATGGTTCAGCAAGAAGCTGCAACTCGTCGGGTCTTATTTCACCATCTGCGTGAGGTGATTGCTGACAGACCATGTCAGCAAACTGCAGCAGTGCTGATGAAAGCACACTTACACAGGTAGCCGCCTCCAGGAGACAGCCTGTCCAGGCTGGACTTGGTAAATCCGCTTTCTATGCGGATGCCTTCTGCCTCTTGCCCCCGACTTTAGGACTGGCCTTGACTTTATTCGCTCCGTTTGGTTCGGCCTGGGCATTTTCGTCCTCGAGCTTGACAACACTCGCACGGCGCCTCTTGTTGGAAACGTTGGGGCTAGTATTCGTACTGGGACCTTGGCTGCCGCTAAGATTGGACCCCTGAGCGCTCATCTGGTGCATCATGGCGACACCTCCAACACCAGGGTTTTGTGCAGGACTTGGCGTATGCACAGGACCGCCCATCATGGGCGAGCCTTGGGCTTGAGGAACGTTCAAATGTCCCATCGCCGGTGAGTTCATCATGTTTGGACCATTCATGTTCGGGTTCATTTGATTGGAGAATGCGATTTGCCCGTTGGCTGCTCTTGCCATCTGGTTCAGTCGCGTGTTGTTGGCTTGTGCCATATTTTGCGCATTCTCCTGCGTGACACGGAGTAACGAGTCTTTGGGCGTGATGCCTGGATGCTGGTGATAGTATTCCATGAGCGGACCCATAGCCGTCATGACTTCGGCAATCTGGGCACGGGTTAGTTAATCCTTCAGTCATTCCATAACCCACATACCTCTAAGAATTGAGAGATGTGTTGCGGTACACCCCATTCACCAACCCCCGAACTAGGTATCACGGGTCCCATGATCGGCCCGTTGGCCTTGCCTTGTGTCCGTTTGAGGTTCTTGTTTGTGATCTTCGGACTCTGCTTCATCTCCGGTGATGAAGTCTGCAAGAGCGCATTCCGTGGAATGTATTCCTGCCACCCTGAGCAACTGATGTTTAAATGCTCGATTTCCTGTGCCTCATTGAACAAAACGCGTAGCTGCCCGGATGTCGTCACTCGGAGGTCGTTGTCAAAGACATACGTGAGACTCGCATTGCTGCTGGTGATGTGGACACCGCCGTTTCCTGTCTTCGTCTGGGTGTGTTCAAAAGATTGCAGAAGAATCTGTCTTACCCCCGCGGCAAAGTATGAGTGGTAATATCGGGCCAGCGAGGGAAACTGTAGCTGAAATGATTTGTCACCGCCGGACTTGTTACTAAAGAACTGCTGCCTCAGCGATCCGAAAGGGGAAAAAAAATGAGCAATGAGATGCTCCCAGTATTGAAGATCATGTGGTCGTTCTGGATTCGCCAGCTGGTCCTGATAATTGATCAATCGCAGGATACATTGACCTCCCATTGCGTCTTGTTTTCCGAGGTCGGACATCATCATGTTAGCAGGGGTGTCGGGTTGCTGCTTGATCTGGGGTTCTTCTTCCGGTTCTGTCGTTTTTACAGGGGGGTTGGCCGGCTGATTTTGCTGTGAATTAGGTGCGGCTTGTACTTGAGGAGGCTGAGGTTTGGGTTGTGCAGGCTGTTGCTGAGGTTGTGTCGTAGGCGGAGGTTGCTGGGGAGGCTGCGTTTGAGGAGCAGGTGTAGGTTGTGGTTGTGGAGGTTGAGCGGTTTGCTCTTGTGAGCGTGTCATTTGCATTTGCTGCGCAGCCGCTCGCTGATTCTGAGCTGCGGCCGCCATCTGTATCGCATGTTGCTGCGCGTGGGCTTGAGCTTGCTGCGCTCTGAGCGCTTGCTGCTGGTGCTGTTGGTGTTGTAGGCTCTGCATTTGGGGATGATTCGGATTCATTGGCATCTGCGGATGCATGCCAGCCATACCCATCTTCATCTGTTGCAACTGGGCTTGATTAAAGCCCTGTGCGTTGGGCATACCCATAGGCATACCTTGCCCTTGAGCCATCTGTTGCATCATGCGCTGTCGGGCCATGAATTGTTGTTGTTGCGGCGTGATCATGCCCTGACCATAGTTCATCTGCGGATGATTCTGCTGAAACATGGCTTGTTGCGGGCCAAGATGCGCCATGGCCATGCCATTATGCATAGGACCAGGCGCGGGAGTCCCAGCACCAGGAGGCATACCGGTCACCATCGGACCTTGAGTGACCTGAGGCGCAGACACCCCTGGATGCATTGCCGGCATCATGCCAGGCCCGGGTTGACCTCCCATGTGACCGGCGCCGGGATGCTGCATGCCCATGGGATGACCGGTAGGCATGCCAGGATGACCAGGAGCAATGCCCCCATGGTGGGGAAACGGTTGGGCCATCATCTTCGGTAGTGTTGACTGATACTATGGGGGAGCGCAATGAAGTGTGATCACAATGGCTGATGCTCTCCTTGTTCCTCTCTTGTTCTTCCTGGCTCCGATTCCTCTGGCCCCACTTTAGTCGCCGGAAAGACGCTGTAATGTTCGGAACTGGAGAAAAGAGATGTCACATTTGAACAGCTTGACGGTCGTGTATAATCCGAAAGTAATCTTCGCCTTTAGAATGAGATGCAGCGCAGCTGTTGTGGGGAGAAAAGGTACGGGGTGATGGTTTCGCCGGCTTCGAGTCGCTTACGGGGCTTGCTCCAAGTGTCGCGACAACGAGGATAATAGGATCATCCGACGGCGACGGTAGGAATCGTTGCGCGTAGACGTTTCATGTTCTATCCGGCATCATGGAAGCGGAAGAAGAAGAGTAGAAGCGAGGAGCTGGGTGGAATCAGTGATTCCAGTCGACTGCGGGCGTGGCTGCGGTGTTATCGGGCTGCTGCTGGTACTCGTGATCGGGTGATCCTGGTACAGAGTCACGCCGCGAACGCTGCGGGAATTAAGAGACGGCTCTCGGAATGAAGGAGTTTGGGCGGATAAAGAGTAAAAGAGCGACAGGACAGTAAGTGCGCCAGTTGAAGCTGCGTCGCAAGTACCGGTCTCAAGGCCGAAATTGAGGCAGGCCGGAGGTGAATACTTGGTGAAGTCGCAGGTGCAGCAGATTCAGGATCTGCAGGTGTGCAGGAGAGACAGACGGAAGATGCTGGGGGGAAGAGGCACCCACCGATGCATCGCTGGCGGCCCAGCGCCACTTGGCCTGCCAAGCATGGTGTCTATTCCAGTTCGAGCATTAGCGTCTCGCTGTTTCAAACATATATTTTCCTACCAGCACCTGTTTTCTTCTCGTTGCTTCGTTCTCGGCTTCACAAAATGATGCTTCATTCTACTCTACAAAACAGGTGCCGATAGCGCACTGTAGACGTGGTAAGCTTCATCCCCAGTCTTCCACACCAAATTTTCGCCTTGAAGATGACAAAACCCCAATCCTTCTTTCTATTCCTGATTCGTCCTTGAAGAAACATTCGGACTGTCTTCGCTGGACAGTCTGTTACTAGCCAGTATATCATGTCTGATATTGTTATTCATCATTCTGAACTGAGCACAGTATGAGTGCGAACTCTCTACTGACCGAGTTTGCAGATTCCGACGCGTGAATGAGAACTGATACAAATCTTTGACAGCTGGTTCCCCCAAGGTACGTCCTCTTGCTTCTCTTCCCTCGACCTTCCTAGCACTGCTCTCCTATGATGAAAACCTATTCCACATTCGCAGTTTCCACGCTAGCCCTGGCATGCGAACCTACTTTAAGTCCAGGTGTCGTTGAGCGTTAATTCTTCCTTGGATGTCTGATTGGAACCCCCAGCCGAAACTATGACTTTACTTTCATTTGGTGGTTCAATCGCTGACTAGTCTTCCCATAGGTGATCTCCTGCCCTTCACGCGGTCAAAAATTCATGCCTATTTGCCTCGTGGTACTATCGCAAACGTCCAGTTTAACTAGTCAGGTCCGCGAGTAGGACTGTGGTGAGAGCAAGAGGAGGATCTTGGAAAGGATATCAAGAAAAGAGCTTTCCCTCGTTTTGCTACAAAGTTTGCGTAGTCTGGGGCTTGAATAATCCCCGCTCAAATACAAAATTCTCCGCGTCCTCGGGTGGTCGTGACTGTTTTACATACTCGTCGTTCGCATCCGTGTTCTGTGCTTCGTCTTGTGCTGCCCTTGGCCTGTTTAGCGGTTTGTGAATTCGGAGGAGGCAGGCATGGTGCTGTGTCCGGTGAGCAAGAACTTGCAATGCCCACTGGCGTGCGGCCATCGTGCTGGACGAACGGCAGATCTCAGAATGGGCGAATGCCAGGGAGCTGGGCACAAACCGCTGCTTCTGATGGGTGTCAGTCGAGCTTTGTGTGTTTCATCCAATGGAAATCCCCCCCGTTCTCCTTCAGCTGATAAACAATCCACCCGCCTG
This sequence comes from Phialophora expanda, assembly GCA_016109585.1. Classification (NCBI taxonomy): domain Eukaryota; kingdom Fungi; phylum Ascomycota; class Eurotiomycetes; order Chaetothyriales; family Herpotrichiellaceae; genus Phialophora; species Phialophora expanda. The sequence goes on from JADWPR010000016.1 coordinate 561,804, forward strand.
CTCTACAACCTTCGCGCTCCTTCTCGCATCGATGAATAGGTCTTCGCACTCTGCCACATCCTCTGGGGAGATCTCTGATCGCCCATTGACCTTTGCCAGGATACTGCTCGGTGTCAACAGCTGCAGGGCATACCGCAGGCTGACATTCGTGCCGTGCTGTGCAACCTTCTCTAGGGCCGGCTCCGATATTGAAAGACCCTCCGTCTTTGAACGTAGTCGGATAATGGTCTGGACTTCTTGGGCATTGTACGGATGAGTTGGGATGATCAGAAGGCGCGCAAGCAAGTCGGGAGGGACACCGTGGGCGCCTGTTATGTCTTGTGTGCCGCGGATGACGGTGTTGCCCCGATTTGAGGCAAGGATAACAATGGGAGCGATTGGAGATTCGAGAGCGCGGTTGAGGTAGGTGAAACATTCGATGTCGAGCATGTGCACCTGGATAGCGTGTCAGTATCTTCTTCCTCTCCATCGCTTCGCGACCGCATACCTCGTCGATGAACAGCACACCGGGAACCAACTCGGCCACGCCCTGATCAATGTACCGGCTGACCACCTTATTGATTTCCGCGCGCAGCTTGTCCGTGATCTCAGTCTTCTTCGGCTTCATCAGTTGGCCCATCATGCTCATAACATCCTGGCCACCCTGAGGTCGCGCGTTGGCTATGTCCAAATCATGCAGAGTCACATCTTGCACCACCTCTTTCTTCTTGTGTACTTCGCCCTTAGGTACGGGCACGTATTCTTCGGCCTCGAGATCGAATTCGGTTGCATATGCGTCTGATCGGCCGACTCGCTTGCATGCGCCGGTGTTGGCTTCGATGTAGATGACGTCGCCTACCGTGACTCGTTCTCGCTGGATGGCTTCGTATATGCTCGGATCTAGGCGTAGTTTCTTGGTACCTTTGGCGGATTTGAGGGTGATGACCAGGTGGGAGATGGTGCGGCCAAAGCCGCCCAACGGATTCTCTGCCTCTTCAGGGAGCAGTTCGGTCACTTCGCCTTCGTAGACTTCCTTTGTCTCGCGCACACGCAAGCCTGGTAGGAGTTAGCCTGAGTTCGAAGCGCGCCCAAAATCGGGTGGCATACCGATGGCCCTTCGGAAATTCTCCATCAACGCCTCTGTTTTCTTGACTTCTGTGGAATAGACTTCGCTACCCACGATGGGACAGAAGGGTACTTTCGTCCCCAGCTCCTGTGATATTGCCAGCGCCAGAGCTGTCTTGCCTGTGCCAGGTCCGCCGGCCAACAGCACTGCTCGTCCAGACATCTTCTTCGCTTTGATCAGGTCCACAACCACTCCGCAAGCCTCTCGAGCGGCGACTTGGCCGATGAATCCATGGCCCGACGGTTCTGCTGTGCCGTCTGGTCTCAAACCCAAACCCTTGATGTGAGTATGTGCCGCGGTTCTGTTTTCGCGCGCATTGCCCTTGACTTCGCTGATGTTGACCATTGCGCCAGACGAGTCGACAGAGATGTAAAGGGTCAAATATACTGTTTCGGGAAGACAAGAGCAGCCCAAGGAAAAGACGAGGTGAAGAATTGTCGTGGTACAGAATCCGAATTGTCGCGACCTTGGGAAAATGGAGTTGGAGAACAACCAAAATCGCGCTAAAAATGGGTAGATGAAATTCAATTGAGCGTGACAACCCTTCCATTTCCACTGTGCAGAATCACCGCCCGTACCCGCAGCGCACTTCCCTCTACTCTCAATCCCTCACCCCCTCTCCCGACCTTCAGACAGCTCGGGCTGGGCCTTGCGTGGGAGATGGCGGCGCCGACCCAGATCACGAAGCTCCCAGAGGTACTCCGCAGTCCGAGCACGATACAATATCTCGCATACAAGCACAAGGTCAAACATTCGAATCCATACTTCAAGCCTAGGTTCACTTTCAAGCTTGAAGACAGACAACATACCCTTCTGTCAGACAACAAATGGCGACACACAGATCCCCTGATGCCGCCGTATCCTTACGGGGAGAACATGCATTTCCCCGAAGCGAACTTCGGTCTGTATGGGGGTGCCACGGTGCAATCTGGGAGTAAGATCTCCAAAGGCAGGAACAAGGGCAAGACTCTACGACATTGGTTTCCCAACGTGCGAGTCGAGACCGTCAGAAGTGAAGCCTTGGGCAAAGAGCTCAAGCTGCCCATCACTGCCCGTGTCATGAGGACTATCAGGAAATGCGGTGGCATCGACGCGTATGTCACAGGCATAAAGCCTGCGCGGATAAAGGAGCTGGGGTTGCTAGGCTGGAAGCTCCGGTGGCTCGTCATGACATCTCCCAAATACCGGGTCAAGCATGAGTCGCAGCTGCAGAAATTCAACTTGCCCAAACACTACTCCCTGGAAGGCACTTTCGAAGATGCATGGAATGACGAGACTGTCAGGGCAAAGATGATCGAACAACAAGAGGCCGCATGGCAGGATCTACGCCAGGCTGCCGAACGCTTCGAGAAGCACGTCCAGAGATATTGGGTCGACAGCGGAGAAAAGGAGTCATATGAGATTCCCAGGCTAGAATCCCTCAACCGAGGCAGCCCGTACAGTTTGAATCTACCGGAGCAATTAGAGAAACCAGATATTGTTGAGGGGAGGTACAGGCGTATCAGAACCTTCCATGAGCATTTAACTCCGGCGACACGGGATCAGTTGGCGGCGGAGGAGGGTCGATCGGAGACAGGAGGCTCTGCAGACCAGCCTGGCGTATCGGACACTCTGTCCTCGCGTGTGGAAGACCGAATCGAAGGGCTCACGATGAGGATGGAGGCTCAAGATCTTGGGGTGAATCCTTCAGACAATGACTCGCAAAGCATTGAGATGCGGCTTGAAGCCGTCAAGGAAATGATAAGGAATCAGGTCCCGAAGATTGAGGATGAGGTATCGACTGCGAGAGCCGACAAAGAGATGGATGGCAAAGCGGAGGTGTTGCTGGCAAAGACTGCCGAGGATCATATCGCCAAAGTCGACGAACAAGCTGTCGAGCGTAACGCTGAGCAGCACCTTGATGCGGCCCGACAGGATATGAAGAAAGACGAAGAGCTAGAGGCTCGAAGAGCTGAGACGAATGGGAAGTCAGATGACGTCCCCCGACCGTCGAAGCGATGAGCTACCCAAGTAGGGATGTAACTGTCAAGCACTACTGCGATGTGTGGACCGTTGTTTGAATACATTGTGTTGGCTTGACTTTTTGCATGGGTGGCAGCGAAATGGTCAGGACACTGGGTAGAAACGTGCCGAGCAGCACTGTACTGTACATTCAAGAATCTGTAAAAAGGAAAGACCTCCAGCCCTTTACAAAAGCCAGCGAACAAAGACAGCCCTGTCGGCCGAAGCGATTGAGTTCCTTACTGCTCGAGCGTATCCCCCCCCCCCCCAAATTGAGGCATGGGAGAACCCTCCCATTAGCATCTCAGAATAGCAGTGCTGAGTTCCATTTGCACCTCCACTCTCGACTGTTGGCTCTCTGCACATCACAAACACGAATCTCCATTGGTGTTGGCTTCAGCACCCGCTGGCAGCTGTCCTTTAGCCTCCATGGTCTTCCATCTAGCGAACAGATTCCTGAAAACCGTGGGATCCTGCGCCCCACTGACTTCCCAAACATCATTGATCTCATAAAATGGCACGCCACTGACTCCTTTCATATGGGCCTCCTCGGCCATCTTATCCACCAATTCTCCGTCCTTGCCGGACGTCAAGTACTCGGTGATCTCCTCTTTGGTCCCCAAGTTCGCCTCCAGCCCAACCTCGACGAGCGTCTCAAGCGTGGTAATGTCGACCTCCTGCTCGAAATACCGCCTCCAGAGTCCCAACATAACTTCGTTCTGCGATTGCTCACCACCCTTGCCCTGGGCCCAATACACCAGGCGGTGCCCGTTACGACTGGGCCCCGTCATCCCGCCAAACTTGAAATTCAATCCTTCGGCCTTGGAAGTCTGCGTCATCATGGCTTCAATCTGTTTTGCGCGCTCGGGTCCAAACTTTGCGGCGTACATCTCCCGTCTCGGCCTCGAGGGAGCTGGGAAGGGAGGTGGTGGGGGTCCATTGCTGGTCAACTGAGGTGGTGGGTTGAGATAGAATGGCAGGTATTTCAAATTAAACTTGTCGTCGGGATACTGCTTTTTATGTTCGGCAATGGCGCGGGAAAGGCGGTTGTGGCCAATCATGCACCATGGACAAACGATGTCGCTAGTGATGGTAATGTTGTAGTTGGTCATTTTGGCGAAGAGGTGGCGGGTGGGCGCAAAGCGCATCAGTTGCAGAATAATCCCCCGAGAACCGAGAGATGGAGGCTCAGAATTCTTTTTATATGCCGATGTCTACTCTCGATTGCTTTCTCTGGGCACATGGAGTTCATTGAAGAGAAGATGATATGGACGTGTGTAAGTACAAATGGATTTGTCAGCCATATTGGAGCCGCCAGAGATGGGGGTTCGGCTTCGGCAAATTCTATTCCGGGTCCTCTGAACCTTTCTGAATTCTGATGTACGAGGTAGTGGTGTCTAGCTATAGAAACGGCTGGGCGTTGTCGCATGAGAGGGTGAGCATGGGTATGCTCTCATTGTACAGAGTACATAGCTAGTTTTAGAGCTCGTCGCTGAGGACGGTGACGAGTGCTGCTGGGGTCTTAGTGGCAGTTGCGACTATGTCAATGTAGCCCGACAACTTAGAGGTACCTCAGGCTGGGCTGGAAGCACATCAGCCTTTCCTCAGTGAAACTCAGTGTGACGGACATGTACGAGGTAGCCTGAACCGAACAGGCTGCAGCGCCGCATCTCGGCCTGCAGAAGAGCCGTTGTCATGACCAAGCGACCACGAATTCTGTAGCAAATCCTGCCCCGTGGTTTCTGTCTGACATGCTCAATTCTTCATCTCAGATGAGGCTCCCCTTGGGCTTGCCAGCCACAGTATTCATCCCACGACCAGCGTGAACGCATCGATCTTCCAGTGGCACCAGGGTCTTTTCTCTCCGTGACAATGACGGGCTCCCCTTCACTTCTTGGTCATGGTGTCGATGATGGTGATGACCAAATCTTCGACACCCGTCACTTTTTCTTGGGACCTGGAACAATTGGCGATCACGGGAATATCTGCACAGATGCGGTGCAGAAGCCATCTTTCTCCCAGCCAGATCCCAACGTATGTATCCTTCGACTTACTCAAGAAACGCTCGCTGAACATTCCAGACGTATGGGCGCAGTCCAAACTCACCCGGACGCTCAGATGACTCTGAAGCTTCAATACTGGACCACAGCATATCACCATCACCAGATATGATGGTCGACTATCTGGCTCTTGGGACAATTCGTCTTGTCTGGCATTCAAATCACGGTGTCGGAGGTGTCTGGCGCATGGCCGGACCAAAGGACCCGATCTATCCTCATCCAGAATTAACGAAGGGCGAGGCACGGGGATGGATCACCACGACATTTCTCCAACATGTCAATTGTCCTGCCTACGCTTCACTGAAGATCCATGCCTTGCCAGAAGATGTTAATCGAAGCAGCCGTGGGTCGATACAGCACTTTAGGAAGCTACTGAGGTTGCTTGCGGACTTCATCGACATATCTGTCGAGGCTTGGAATGGCAGCTATGATCCGAACTCGCCCGTGCAAACTTACAAGGAGCCAGATTTCTCGCAGGAAGAATCGCTTTTCTACACCTTCAACACCTTGTCTTCACCACAGACTACTCTTGATGATGCAGGGACAGTTGTTCACGATCAACAGGCAATGGAGGATATATTCCAAGACAGCATCGTTGGCCTCAAGACGCGTTTGTACCCGTATCAGAAGCGGTCGATTGCTGCTATGCTACAGAAAGAGGTGCACCCATCCAAGTCCCGGGATCCACGCAAACCCCAGTTTCGAGACCTGAACAATGCCGAGTTCTACTTCGATGTACACGATGGCGTTCTTCTCCGTCACCCGCATTTGTACAGCGAGTGCCGAGGAGGGATACTGGCAGAGACTATGGGTTACGGCAAGACATTGATTTGTATCGCACTGGTACTGGCGACAAGAGGCCACTACCCAGCCATCCCCGAGGGCAGAATCAGTGCCATCCCCGAGGAATACAACGAGCGAACCCCGAGCTTACTCGCATTGGCTGCAAAGAAGATCAAACAAGCTGGAGTTCCCTGGAAGTCACACTTTGCCGCTCTAGAAAGGGATGGATATCATTTCGACAGTTGCACTGATGCTTTGGCCAAATATGATGGTGAATATGCTGAACCGATCTTCCACCCTACCACGCCGGACCGCAAAAATAAGAAGCGGGAAGACTTCAGACTGCTACGCCGGTCATTTGCCACGTTGCTTATCGTTCCACCCAATCTGCTTGTGCAGTGGCAGCATGAGATCCAAAAGCACACTCAGCCGGGTGCACTTGATATCCTTGTGCTCGACTCGGCAACGAAAGATATACCATCCTGGAAGTCATTGATCAAGTATGATATTGTGCTCATCACGAAAGCTCGATTTGAGCAGGAGTACCGTGATGACCACCTCAACCAGGGCAGGCGATTCATTGGCTCAGAAAAGTTTCGCTCACAGTTGACCGAAGTACGGTGGTTGCGCGTGATATGTGATGAAGGCCATGGCTTTGCAGGCTCAAGCTACAAGACGCATGCTGTGGCCATGCTTGACAAGATGTCCATCGAGCGTAGATGGGTCGTATCAGGCACGCCGTCCCAATCTCTCCAGGGGGTTGAGGTCAACCTAGCACTGAACGAGACGAATAACAACATTGAAGCATCACGCAGCCACTCGATCAAGACAGCCTTGGAGCGACGGAGGGCCAAGGAGGCAGCAGACGACGAGATCAAAGATATGGAACGGTTGCGCGCCATCGTTGTCAATTTCCTGAAGGTACAGCCCTGGGCAAACCAGAAAGGCGCCGATTATGCCGACTGGAAGAAATACCTGCATCCGTTCGACACCTCGCAAAATCGTCGTTTCGCGCCCGCCCTCAAGGCCATTCTCCAGTCGCTAATCATACGACACCGGATTGAGGACATTGATGCCGATCTCTGTCTCCCGCCGCTTTACAATACCACTGTGTGCCTCGAGCCGAGCTACTACGACAAACTCAGCATGAACCTTTTCAGAATGGTCCTGACCTCCAACGCCGTCACCTCTGAAAGAGTAGACGATGACTACATGTTCCAGCCCAAGAATCGCAAGTATTTGGACGAACTCATCAACAACCAGCGACGCTCAAGCTTTCACTGGGTGGGCTTTACAACTCACGACGTCGCAGAAACGCTCAGAGTGAGCAAAAAGTACCTCGACGAGCATCTAGACACGATCTCAGATGCCGACGGTGCGCTCCTAACAGAGGCAATCATGAACGGAGAACGCGCCTTGGATGACTCTGGCTGGAGAGCATTCTCGTTCTATCACGAGATCGGAGTCTACGTCAAAGACTTCCCTGACGCGGCAGCGGAAGCTTGGGCGCTGAACGGCGAACACTCTAATCCTCTCCTTCTTGGCACTAAGCAAGCCCGAGAAGCACAGCAGCACGTTTTGAAGCATCTTGAAAGCGAAGATCCTAGCTTTGGCCTTGTGGGAGCAGGATTGCGAGCAATGTTTGCGGCGAAGGAGCGAGCCACGGAGGAAATGAAAGCCCGAGAGCGAGCGCGCCCCAGCCCGAACGGCAAGCCTCCAACAGCCGGAACTGCAGAAGAACCTAAGATCAAAATTCCAGCAGCAACCTTCTCATCCCCCGTCCGTTCTTCTAAGGCCGAGACAATCCTGGCTGGTCATAAACGCCTCTTGTCGACAATGGATGCTGCGGTAACGGCATCTCTGGCCAAGCCTAAGGTCATCGGCTTCACATCCGCAAAGTTGAACTACCTGTGCTCACGCATTCTGTTATTACAGGAGAATGAGAAGATCATCATTTTCTACGATTCCAACGACATCGCCTTCTGGATTGCGGAAGCACTGGAGCTGCTCTCTGTCAAGTTTCTCATTTACGCGAACACACTGGCGGTAGCCCGTCGAGCAGCGTACCTGGCAACGTTCAACCAGTCCGAGGTGTTCCGGGTGCTGCTTATGGACCTGAAACAAGCATCGCACGGCCTTCACGTTGCCGCCGCCACCCGCATCTTTATCGTGTCTCCGATCTGGCAGCCAGACGTCGAATCTCAAGCGATCAAGCGGGCCCATCGGATCGGACAGGCCCGTCCTGTATATGTCGAAACCCTGGTCCTGAAAGGTACACTGGAGGAGAAAATTCTCAAACGCCGCCGACAAATGAGCAAGACCGAGCTGGTGAAGGCCGCAAAGAGTCTCCTGGACGATGACACCATGAACGGTGTCATTCGTGGTGAAGGCTTTCTGACGATTAGGGACGGCGAGAAAGAAGAGATGCGGGGTGGAACGCTGAATGAGCCCGTCCCACTGTTCGAAAGACGCGACGGACCATTCTCTGCAGACGGGAAAGGAGACAGTGATCTGATTCTCGGTTTCAACGGCGAGCATGAGCCTGCGTCAAAGAAACGAAGGAAAACCCCAGTGAAGGGGCCAGAAAGGGACAACAACAGGGAAACGAAAGTGGCCGTACCAGTTGGAGCTGCCGACACCGTGCCATCACCGCCAGTTACTCCCGCCGCTCAGACGAGGTCATCGATTTTCGGGGGCGTTTCCCCGACCGCTACAACAAAGCCGAAGAAGAGCGTGGGATTCAGAATTGAAACTTATACCCCGCCTGTTTCTGGGTCGGATTCCAGCTCGGGTTCTGCTGGCGGTTCCGGTGCAGGTTCTGGCGGAATGGTTACTTGAGGTACACTCACCGTGTCTGCTCGAATCAAGAGGGGCAGGACGACGTTGACCAAAGTCAATAATCGCTCTTGAATCGTTCACCATTCTCGCAGTGTGCCAAACCAATGCAGCTTCGGGCGCACGAAAGCAATTCACGACAGAGACGTGCCGTTCAATCAGGGCGGAGGAGGGCGTTCAGAGCGGGACGAGATTTGGATACCATCCAATGCTTGAGCATACATGCGTGCTTGTGGTGAAATGGAACGAGTGATGAGAGCTACATAATACGTGCCATGTCATGAGCTGTCAGTCGAGCTGAGGCTACAATGAAAAAGATCGTGATAGCTGATTGACACGTCAGAATCTGCCGGTACTGTACGACGATCCCATATATCCCGGACGCCGCATTGAAGTCCGCCGCAACACACCGTGTTAGATATCTTTGTAGCCATGCCCCCACCCTACCTGGCCCCGCCCGCCCCTGTATCTCAGATCGAGACGAAGAAACTCTTCTCCCCCTCCCTCGGCTCCACCGCACATCTCTTCAGAATGGGATCCGCACAACTGATCCGGATCCTCTCGGGCGTCGCCGGGCTGCGGAGACTCAACACCTCGTCCACGCCATACTGCCGCCTCGCGGCCTTGAGGGCATCCCTGATGGCAAAGAAGGCAGCACTGCCCATGAATAGCGGCGGCTCCCCGACGCCTCGGGACCGCTGGATGGTGCGCAGGTTCTTCCACTCCACGTCCTTGAGCAGCGAGACGTTCATGACCTGCGGAATGTCGCGGAAGCCGGGGATCTTGTAGGCGCCCGGCCCGCGGGTGAAGAGCTGCCCGCTCGCGCGGTGCCAGAGCGACTCCTCCGTGGTGAAGAGGCCCTGGCCCTGCACATACGCGCCCTCAATCTGGCCGTAGTCGATGGCCGGGTTGATGCTGCGCCCGACATCCATCTTAATGTCCGTTCGCAGGCACGTCCAGTCGCCGGTGAGAGTGTCGATGAGGACTTCGCTCGTGGTCACGCCCTGCGTAAAGTAGAAGAACATCTTGCCGGTGTTCTCTTTGGTCGGGTCCTCCGGGTTGGGACCCCAGGTGTATCCGATGTCGGGGGTCTTGTAGAACCCGTTGGCTGAGAGGTTCACGCGATCGAAGTATGCTGCCGTGGCGAGCTGGTGCATCGTGGCCTTTGGGCCGAATTTCTCGCGGTACGGCGCCAGTCGCTCGTTGATCTGCATGCAGGCGTTGTAGGCGGCGTAGCCGTTGAGATCGGACGAGGCCGAGGCGGCTGTGCTGGATGTATTGGCAACCGTGTTGGTTGCCGTTTCGGAAATGTGCACGTCCGACAGAGGTACTTGAAGGGCTTCGGCGACAATCATGCAGATCTTGGTATGCAAGCCTTGACCCATTTCGGTGCCGCCGTGGGCGACGAGGACGGAGCCGTCGTGGTAGATATGCACGAGTGCGCCGGCTTGATTGAGGAAGAGGGCGGTGAAAGAAATGCCGAACTTGGTGGGGATGATGGCAAGGCCTTTCTTCTGCCATTTGTGCGTGGCGTTGAATTCGTCGACGGCTTTGCGGCGCGCGTCGTAGTTGGACTCCTCTTTGACCTGCTTGTACATCAAAGGGACGTGCCAGTCCTCGAGGGCCTGCTTGAAATGTGTTTGCTCGCCAGCCTTGTAGAAGTTGATTTCGCGGAGCCGGTCAACGGGGATCTTGAGATGATCTGACACTTCCTCCATGCAGGATTCGATGATGAACATGCCTTGAGGACCGCCGAAGCCGCGGAAGGCTGTGTTTGAGACGGTGTTGGTCCTGCAGAGGCGGCCGTCGACGTCCACATTGGGGATCTTGTAGCAGCCATCGATGTGTGACAGGGCTCGGTCCACGACTGCTGCAGACAGATCTTGACTCCATCCTGCGTTGTTGAAGACATTGCATTTCAGAGCTTGGATCTTCCCGTCCTTGTTGACCCCGACCTTCCAGATGCCCAGGAAGGGGTGTCTCTGGCCCGACGTCATGATGTCTTCGTCTCGGTTGAGCATGCATCTGACCGGTCGTTTCACCTTGTTTGCTGCCACGGCGCAGATTGTTGAGAGCTGGATTGATCGCGTCTCCTTGCCACCAAAGCCGCCACCGAGACGCTTGACTTTGGAAACGATTTTGTTGGACTGCACCCCGAGAGCTTTCGCAATATAGGCTTGCGTTTCGGATGGATTCTGGGTGCTGCTCCAGACTTCCATCTCACCATCCTCTGGCTTGGGGATTGCGAGAGAAGCGTTCGTCTCGAGGTAGAAGTGCTCCTGCCCACCCATCCTGGCCGTGCCCTCAAAGACATAGTCGCATTCCTGAAAGGCTTTCTCGACATCGCCTTTGCGGATATATCGGTAGTGTTCGAAAAAACTTTGCTTCTCAATCGCCTCTTCGATGGTGTAAATGGCGGGTAGTTCTTCGTACTGGATGAGGACGGCACGGGCACCAGCAGCAGCTTGTTGAGCTGTGTTCGCAAGAATCATTCCGATCGGTTGGCCAGCCGTGAAGACTTCGTCCTCGGCAAAGAACACCTCGTCACAGACTGGCGCTCCCCACCAGTTTGCCTTGGGATCAACGAAGTCGTGGCGGTCAACCCAGGCGGCGACACCTGGGAGTTGTAGCGCCGGGCTGGGGTCAACGTTGATCAGCTTCGCATGTGCTTTGGTCGATAGGACGAGGCAGCCGATAAGCTCGTTCTTCTGTGTAGGGATGTCGTCCGTGTACTGGGCTTCTCCAGTGCACTGCTTCAATGCCGCTAAATGTGGGTGTTCCTTGCCGAGGACCTTTTGGGAGTAAGCAATAGAAGCGTCGTGGTCCTTGTGGCCCTTGGAGATTTCTCGCTCAATCTCCTCGATTGCCTCTTTATCTGCTTCCTTGCTCGATTCTTCGATCTGAGCAAGGACCTCCTGGTAGAAGCGGTAGAAGAATCCCAAAGCCAAAGATTTCCTGTACCATGCCATTCCTCCAGGCACACCGAATGGGAGGTTGAAATCGTGTTCCAAGGCACTCATTACCCCTTCCAGGGTCTGCGGATCTGTGAACGTCTTTCCGACGATGTATTCAGAGGCCTGTTTAGCTTCAATGGTAATAGGAGCCATTCCTCCGTAGACCAAGTTGGCGTTCTTAACCTTGTAGTTGTCGTCCAGTGCAACTCGCAAGCAAGCATTGACAATGGCGATATCGTCATCTTTCCGCTTCGATTGCTTGTACGATCTGACGTATTCTCCTTTCTCGGCGGTGATGGGGATCCTCATCGCCGCGATTACGGCATCTTCGGGCAGGGCCGTCACTCTGTAGCGCTTAAAGAAGCTGCCCATAGGAATCTCTGTGGTTTGCTTCAGAGACTTGGCAATCATGATTGAGTTCGTGGCGACGAACACTGGATTCAGATCGGAGATGGGAGACGCTGTAGCCAGGTTGCCCGCAGGAGTGCCGACGTTTCGGATCTGCCGGCCTGCAAAGTATCTGATGGCTTTCTTGATGGCGGTGAATGACTGTGCTCTGGCCTCGCCGTAATGCTTGACAGCTTCGTCACAGATGTTTTCAAGGTCCGTCAGGGCAACATTGCCACCAATCTCCAGGTAGTCGTCATCGAACGAGTACTGTCGAAGTTCGGCAATGTCACCTACATATACAGAGGCCGAGTATTGGGCTGCCTTGAACTTGATTTCAATTTGGGTTTCGGTGCTGCCACCGATTAATTTGGCAGCCGGGTGGGCGTGCTTGATTTCCAGCAGCTGTTCAAGAGTAACAGGCCTGTACCACTTCTTCCTCTTGTTTCCAAATGCGAGAGGCTTGAACTCATGTTTCCGGAGGGTGGGAGGATATATCAATTCTGTCGACGGGTCGTAGTGAATGAAAGATGGAGGAGTGTATTTCTTTTCGGGGGCGTCCGCGTCCCCAGCACCATTTGTCGCGCCGTTGCAGGAGCCCCCATTTTCCCTGCAGCAGCCAGAACCACCATTTGCAATCGACTTGCCGCACGTCTTGTTGAAGCTCTGAGCAGCATCGAGGATCGGTCGGTAGCCCGTGCATCGACATAGGTTGCCATCGAAGTTCTCCTCGACCTCAAGTTCTGATGCCTCAGGACCACTATTTCTCAGCAGAGCATACAAGCTCATGACTATGCCCGGTGTGCAAAAACCGCACTGGCTTCCACTTGCCATGGCAATTCGCTGCTGTGCGGGATGTGGGTTCTTGGAATTGCCAATGCCCTCAATAGTAACAACATGCTTGCCATCGACGCTGACCAAGGGAGCCAGACAAGCATTGACCGAAGCATGGTATATCTTTTTGGTAGTCGGGTTCAGTTGTGATATCACCACCGTACATGCACCGCATCCACCTTCTGCGCATCCCAGCTTTGTGCCCGTCAAACCGACGCCTCTTAGGTACTCCAGCAGCGTGAGCTCTGGGTCTACCGCGTCCAGCTCGACCTTCGTTCCATTGAGGTAGAAGCGGAGCGTGTCGTCGAAGCTTTCGGTCAGAGCAGCAAGCGAGACAACTTTCTCGGCAGTGTTGGCCGGCTCAAGGACGCCCGGAGCCATCTCGGTCAGGAATCTGTCAACGAGGGCGAGGGGTGGCAGAGAATCAGGAGCCCTGCCAAGTCAGCATCCCAAATCGCCTTTGGCACAAGTTGGAGGCGAACGGAAATGGTTGAGGCAAGTATATAGCAAGACGTCGTACAAGCCAAGCGTGGGCAGAAATCGAGAGGTGGAAGAGACGAACGAAACTCCCTTCAGTCACTACAGCCTCTTATCGACAACGGTCTGAATCTACTCATCCACGCAAAAGCAAATCGTTTCATTGATTTTGATAGGAAACGGGACGCGACGCCCGGACACACGAATCAGAGAGGGACAATTGTAGCAGGACAGAGATCTCGTAAGATAGCTGACAAGGATCGTCCGTGAGGGGCACGATGGGGGTGAGTGCTGCCAATCGACTCTGAGGGGTTTGAGAGCCGGGCCCGCCTGTTTCCAGCTGTGGAGGGTGTGTGCGGCGGAGACCTCCGATATGACGGGTGGCGCACGATCTGACAGGAAGCAAGCAGGCCTGCGAAGAAGTGCACCCTGTACACGGTACGCAGAGGCCTTGTGCGCCTTGTCGCTGGAGCAGCGTTGTACGAGGTCAACGGTCTTCATTGTCAGCTGTTCCTGAAATGGGTATCTATTGCTGCTCTCTTGCCTCTGACCCTCGTCGTGTCCAATGCAGCTGCGCGACAGCACGCTGTCGACATCGCCTCCCAAGCTGGCCCATATCCAAATGGCACTCCCCTCATATCACAGGCAGCACACGGTGAACATTCCACATGGCGTTCACCTCGGCCACGTTCCAGAAGGACGGCGGCACCCGGAATCCGCCCCATTCTCCAGGCAATTGCATGCACAGATAAGTCAAGATGTCTTCTGTCCAGGTGCCAGATCGGATCAACGCATTCCGAATCATGCCCAACGCCCTGACACAGCTGTCCGGAGCAACAGGTCTACCAACCGTCAGGATGCGCTGGATGTGGTATGCGAACAGCCGGCTTTCGCAACCCAAACTCCCGTCATCTGCGAGCTTAATCTGTAACACCACTCTTCCCGTTCCACGAACCGCGTTCCACTGTGCTGGCGTAGGTTCCGCAATGCTGGGGTCGATCTCGTCCAAGTCGGCGAAGATGTTGTAGTCTGCGTCGTCCATGGCACGGTAAACTGCCTGTCTGTGGCGTTCGACGAGGTTAGGCATCTGGCCCATGATATAGGGGCGCTTTGGGATCTGGTAAGGCCGGATTGTGTCTCGGTCAATGGGCGCAGCGATCCTAGTTTGGCGGCATTCCAGAGTCCAATGTCGTTGGAGATCATCGTAGAGGTGCTGCTTCTTGCAGTACCGGGTGAAACTGTCCGTTCCACAGGCAGGGCAGATGACAACATTGCGATCTAGAATGGTTCGGGGCATTAGCACCTGACCGTGGAGCATTTAGCTTCGCGCGCACTCAGACTTACCCCAGCAGCTTGTCAAGGCACGGCAATCGGGCTTGGGACATTTCAATCGCGGATGAAAGCTGTCGAATTTGAACTCTGTCGGAGTAGGGGCGGGGTTTGAGGTTGTAGGTTGACCAAGGCTGCGTGTCTGCAGAAGTGTGTCAGCTAGGGCAGAAAGAGGAGAGTGCCATGGCTTCAGTACTCACTTGAAGATTGGTAAGACTTTCCTTCTTGGTGCTGATTCCATCCTTACAGTCTTCCTCTGGGCCTTTAGCTTGCGCTTTTTCGGTCTCCTGGTAAACTCCGTGGTTTCTCCCAGGTTGTTTATCTTTCAGGTCTCCGATAGGTGATTCGGCAGCCTGAGCATCATTCGACGAACGAGGAGTTGCCTGACTGCTTGCAGACGAGCGGGGAGTGGTCGGATCTCCAGAAGCACTCTTGGTATTGTCACCTGGCTTCGAGATTCCAACAATTTCTGATTTTTTGCTGATAGTCTCGGGTGTTGATGTAGTGGTACCTGTTCTAGCGTTCTTTTCCTGAGCGTGCTGGTGTGTGCTAGGGTGAGTGGGCATAGGTGACGTGATGGAAGAAGTGGGTGGACTTGTGGACTTGTTTGTGCCACCGGAGGATGCCATTCTGTCTTCGGTTTCATACAAGTCATTGCCTTGGAGGTACCGTGCGTCTTTGTTTGGCTCAGTCCGTGGCTGTGCACGTGTGGGAGGTTTGGGTGGCAGAGGTATGGCAGCACGATGAGGAAGAGGAAGACGCATCTCTGGTGTGTTGCCTGCGAGCTGACTGACATCCCGGCCTGGTGAAGTCGGTACACCGTCATTTGCTTGTGTCTGGTGCTGTTCAGATGGCGACACGTCAGGGGCAGATGGATTGATGGGATTGTCTGAGGCGAGCGACTTCGGCATATCGTCGACCAGTACACTGGGTTCAAGCTCTGCCGGAGACAATTCACCTTCTTCCGACGGAACTTGTGACTCTGTTGGTGCCTGCTTCTTTGGCTTCTTCTTCTTTGGCTTTTTGGGCTTCTTTGATGAGGTTTCCTGGTTGTTGGCCGTCGTCCCTTCAATTCGCGGGGCCTCCATGGCGTCAGATGCTGAGGGGAAGGTAGACGAGACTGGTGATGAAGATTGTAAGTGTGTTTTATCTCTTTGTTTTCGCGCACCTGGGGCGGCAGAAGCGTCACTACCACGACTTGCCGGAAGGTTCTCACTGCAGTTGGACGACTCAGCGACTGCGCCAGCGGTGGTCGCTGAGACGACAGTCGTCTTTGCCAGAAACTCTCCACGCTTGATCTCTTGCCGGAGCATGAGCTCCTCCCCACGTCGAGAACCTTGCTCGTGAAAGGATCGAGCTTCAGAGAATAGTTTGAGGCCTGCCAGGACGAGTGCTCCATACTCTTGCTGGAGAAGAGTCAGCACACCAGGAAGACTGTGAAGGAATTACGTTTCCATACAAATTCAGCTTGAGTCTGGCCAGGACAGAATGCCGCAAATTCTGGCAGGTCCAGCTTTGTGAAGACTTGCCATGACCATTTGACTTCGCTCACACCAGGAACATCAAAGGTGTGACACAAGAGCTTCAAAAGTCCAGCTCCCTTCAGACTCTCATCAACAAGGACAAAGTCTTCGTCAAACCAGCCATGGAATGTGTGCTTGTTGCCTTTCGGATCGGTGGATGACTCGGAGTGGTCTTCATGCTCTTTCCCCTTTGAGTGGTGGTCTTCCCGGAGAGGAACGAATTGGTCGTTCTGTTTCGTCCAGTTGAGCTCCTTCACTCCCTGAATGCCTACAGGCAGACGGTCTCGCGCAAAGGCACCGCTTCCATCGGAGGCCCTCAGAAGCTGTTGTGCAATGCCACAGGCGTGGCGGAAGTTGTCTGGCGACATTCCGTATGGCGCGGCAACGTCATGGCAAAATGCGAAGAGGAGGAGGCGGGCATTCGCCCCAGGAAATCGTTCCAGACAACGCCGCCGGAAGTCAAGGCGGCCGTCTCTCCATTCGATGGTCTCGACACTCCTCTGGTCTGGAGATGGTAAGAAGAACATCGTGTCACTCAAGTCTCTGGCAAACGAGATGTAGGCCATTGCCCTCCTGGCATTTTCAATTGCATCAGCTCATGTTGATAAGGATTCATGGCGGAACTTACCTGGGCGCCATCATGACGAACACTGGCGGTGCCTCTGAGGAACTCATCGTCGACAGATGGTATGAATGTCTGTTGAAAGAGGCCTGCCGAAAGACGCAAGCGGGCAATGGTTGTGATATACCCGAAGTGCGCCCGGTGTTGACGCTGCTTCAAGTTCATGGACAGGGCGGTCTGGCTAGGTGCGACCGCGTTGTCATGTTTAGCGCTACGCAGGTGAAGCATGGCAACATGGAATGGGCAGATTGCTCTACACAACTCACTGGGATTGCTGTGGGGATTGTCTAGCGACTTGTTTGCAGCGATACAAACGCAAACCAGCCTGATCCAACAAAGACGGCCACTGTCATACCGGGCTTCTTCCCCATTGCATTCAAGCATGTGGCTTGATAAGTCGGCAAAGGCCCTCAACAGCATGTTCACTCAACTAAAGGTCGACAATGGAGGCTCCCAGGTGAAACAGAGTCGGCTGGCTTCAGATACACGCAGCATCCATCTTGTCATCCTCAACCGCAGTACGAAGATTCTGAGCTGGTGGTTACGTGAGGCACATCAAGGTACCTGGCAACTATACCACCGGCGTGCCTCGTTGTTACGAAGCTCTCTGACTTGCTCAGCGCAAGGAGTTCCGTGATCTTGGGTTGCTACCGGCATATACTTTGGTGGCCCACTGAGTAGTCGCTGTCTTCGTTCCATACGACGCTTTCTTGGCTCCCTTTTGCCAAATGCATTCTTGGTTGGGCCAGCGCTTTAGTGAATGAAGTTGAAAGAAGGATCCAGGAGACGAAAGTACTTTTCGAGGTCACGTGTGGAATGCCCACGTGATATCCGCAGTTCGAGTCCACATTCGCCGGATGCGGCTTCTGGCTGTTGTGTGCATGGTTTTCTTACTGGATACTCGAAGCTTGAAACCTCATCAACCCCTCACACAATTCTCATTCACGCCTTGTCAGTAAAATATCGAGATTACCACTTTCCGCCTCATTTGCTTCCCAAGGCTTTTGTCTGTTATTCGTTCCCGAGCTTTCCATGGCTGATCTCAGCAACATCCTTGCCGCTCTCGCAGCGCAGAGGCAAGGAGGAACTCCCTCCCAAGCTCCTCCTCCGCCTGTACCAGGCATCCCATATCCGCCGCCTCAATATGCATCTCCTCCTGGTAGCGCTGTACCTTACGGCCTTCCTCAACCGATCAATTCTGGCAGCGTCGATCTGGGAGGCATAAAACCTATCAGCTCTGGCTCTGTCAGCATTGCCGATGCGATAGCCAAAGCTCGAGGAATCGCCGCTGAGAAAGGCATCGCATATGATCCAACTCGACGTAAGACACTTCTCCGCCTTGGCCTGCGCTTGCTGATTGCGAATCCATAGCTCCTATCAATCCCGACCCTAGAACCGGAAGCAGAGGCTACCGACGCTCCAGATCGCCGTCTAGATCCCCTCCACGGCGGGACGGCTATCGAGAAGCTTACAATCCCTACAGAGACGATAGACGGGCCAATGACCGTGGATACAACAGAGATCGTTCTTTGTCCCCAAGGGCTGGACCGTATTCTCCTGGAAGATTCAGAGATGACAGATCACCCGGCCGCGACCAGGGTGGTGAAGGTGAATCGGAAATCCTGCCTCTAGACAAAGGCGTTGTCGGTCTCATCATTGGGCGGTCTGGGGAAAACCTCCGGCGAGTAGAAAACAGCACAGGTGCTCGTGTTCAGTTCATGGACGGCCCCGAAGTCCCCGGTCCTCAGAGGCATTGCAGGATAACGGGGCCTCGAGCTGCACGTGCCGCAGCCAAAAATGAAATCTTCAGGATCATCGATGACAACGAGGTCTCAAAGAGAGGCGGACCGACTCAGGAAAAGGCCCGCCACCAGAGTAAAGTCACGACAACCAAAGAAGGCGACAGTCTTCAAATGATGGTTCCGGACCGGACGGTTGGGTTGATCATCGGACGTGGAGGTGAAACCATTCGGGACTTGCAAGACCGGAGCGGCTGTCACGTTAACATCGTTGGAGAGAACAAAAGCATCAATGGAATGCGGCCCGTCAATCTGATTGGCAGTGCCTCGGCTCAGCAGTACGCGCGAGATCTGATCCTGGAGATTGTGGAAAGTGATCAGAAGGGTATCAGCGTGAAAGATCTCCACCGCGAACGAGAAGACTCGCACGGTAGCGGTAGCGGCAGCGGCAAGATCAATGACAGCATCGTCGTACCCGGCGACGCGGTGGGCATGATCATTGGCAAAGGCACGTTGCGACCAGTTCCTCCCACGCGCATTACTAACAGTTGTCCAGGGGGTGAGTCTATCCGTGATATGCAGAACCAAACAGGGTGCAAGATCAACGTATCGCCAGCGAGTGGACGAGACATTGAACGTGAAATCGGTCTTATTGGCAGTCGCCACGCGATCGATGCAGCCAAACGTGCTATTATGGAAAAGGTGGACGTTGTGGTAAGGTGGTGTATGATTGCTTTCGTGCCCATGCTAACATGATTCAGCGTGCTCGAACACAAGCCCGCGAACGTGAAAGTCGAGACGACTACGGAGACAGGTACTCGGGACAACAACCCAGCTATCCAGCTGCCGCTGCCCTTCCGGCGCAGGTGGCAGCACCTCCCCCAGCTGCCGGGGCTGCAGATCCTTATGCCGCCTATGGCGGATATCAGAATTACCTCCAAATGTGGTATGCAGCCATGGCGCAACAACAAGGTGGCCAGGGTCAAGGTGAGCAACGATGAGGGCGCGTTGAGATGACCGACCGTGAGCTCGTGCATTTGGATTTCGACGTCTCTGCTGGATGACCTCTTGACGTATTCGACAAGTCCGCTTCGTGTCATGGACCGCTGGATAACCCGCTCGCTCGCACGCTGTCTTCGTCTACGCCGATTTCGCACATGCTGTGACCTGACCTGAAACCGACTGGACCTCGCACAACATGGCATGCTTGAAACTTCTGCAAACTGAACCGTGGACACCACGCTGTGGCACCTTCTGCTTTGACCATCATTGTATGCTCAACTCGGCAATTCTGCAGCCTCGACACCTCGCACCGACTACTTTCTACGCGCAGACGTCCTTGTGGCGCATCGGTCACTGCGCAGTTCGCCTACAGACCCAGAAAACCCACTCTCGCTTGACAAGGAGCGAGAAACAACGTGATGAGATGTATCGAATGACCAGACACGATGCGGGACGGAGAGCGACGCTTGATACTGATCTTCGCCGCTCCAATGAGTGACCTAGCCTGGATTTCTGGTGACTTATGCTTTCGCGCGGAACACGTTAAATGCGCCTCGATGCTCGATCCTTGCGGACGCAAGGCTGAAGATTTTGTACGCGGTGGGGGAAGCCAGTGGAGATGGCGTCTGCACTAGTTTGCACAGGGGTTAGCGCCCCGAACAGGGATTAAAACAGGGAATGATCTCATCGGGATGGTGAGCGCCACAGCGAAATTGGCGATCGGTGGCTGATTGCCAGCATCTCATAAAAGCCTGCTGCTTCCGCGTCATTTGGGCGGCCTTCTTTTCTGTAGACACAATTGAGATCATCGGATTGCTTCGTGGTGTCTCCCCCTCCCAGCTGTCCGCCAGCCCGCTGCAGGCACTGCACCTGTCCGCCTACAATTTCCCGAGACGTGCCCGGCGGCAATGTTGTCGGGTTGCGTCACCAGTCGGGACGGGGTCCTCGCAGCGCTGCGGCAGGATTCGGTGGCAGCTGGGAAGACGACGAGGCAAGCCGAAGAGGAACCTGCGCTGCCGTCTCATTTCCGATGCGATCTTGTTTCAACTTCGAACTCCACGTGAGAGCGCGTGTCAGGCGTGGGAGTAGCTCGGACGAGACGGTTGGTGGGCGCTTCTTCGGCCTGGTGGCGCTGTTTTTGGGCTGCGCGCCAACGTTCGGCCTGGAAACAGCGACCACCAGCCGATGTTCTTGCACCGCAACATGCAGCAACTCTTTCGAAACCAGCCAATCTACAGCATTTCGGACGAGCCTCTTGTGACATGTTGCTGGTGTGTCTGCGGCGTGGGGCGCGGATCGCCTGGAGAAGCGGTACGTACTGGCAGAATTGCCTTTATTGTTCCCCTGCTGCTATTCTTATTGTCACCGTCCCGCACAATGCTTTCCCAACACCCGCCTTCACTTGTTCCTCATTGTCGCCTCGTTCTGTGTTCTTTCGCGTCACGAATTTCCTTTGTTAATATCACTTTCTTTCGCATGTCTTGATGACTGCCTTTGTCACCTAACCCGCCCCACGACTGTACCACTACCTGTTTGCGCTGTGTCCTCCCTGCCGAATCTTGCAAACTATCTTCCTGCAATTCTCCATACGATCTACAGTACGATCAAGATACTTACTTGGACCCAATATCAGATAATCTCCTGTCGATTCCTGCACCATGTCTGCCCCGTCGGCCTTCGCGGCTGGCGCTTCTCCATCCATGCCTGCCGGCAGTCATGAGGTACGAGACTACTACTCCAACCAAAGCCCACCTCGGTCGCTACCACACACTGCACCATCCATCACACCCTACCTTGGCCTCCGGGCCCGTTTATCGCAAATATGGATCAATCGATGGACCATCCTTCTCCTACTTGTCCTTGCTCGCACCCTTATCGCAATCGCTGGCATCGACGATAACCTGGCATCCGCGCGGCGCGAAGCTCTTTCGGCATGTTCAGACGTTGAATCGATGGGCTCTGCCATGGCTTCCATGCCTCACTACATGTCGCAAGGCGTGAACGAGTTGGCAGCCACTGGTATTGAGAAATCGGTCAACGGCCTGATTCAGATGTCGACGATGAGTGTGACGGCCGTGGAGGAAATCGTGGTGTTTGTCATCGGGATGATGACCAACACCTACCTCTGCCTCATCACATTTGCCGTCAGCGGAAGCCTGCACTCAGTCATTGGCGCGCTGGACTCGGCCCAAGATGGCCTCAACAAACTCACTCAAACTCTTGGAAAGGATTTGTCGGGCGCTGTCAGCACCTTCGAGGACGCATATAACAGTTTCATCGGCAAACTTGAGAGCTTCATCGCTTTTGGACAGACTGTTGATCAGCCAGCTCCTCTCAACCTGACCTCGGAGATGAACGCCCTGAAGAATCTGAAACTTCCAGGAAATCTCGATGCCGACCTCAAGAAACTCAACGGCTCAATTCCTACTTTCGATCAAGTGAAAAACTTTACTGAAAACATCATCCGTCTGCCGTTCGAAGAAGTCAAGCAGCTCATGAACGAATATGTGGGCAACTATACCTTCAACCGATCTTTGTTTCCCGTTCCGCAGAAAGAGCAACTCAGTTTCTGCAGCGACAACAACGGAATCAACGATTTCTTCGACGGCATGGTTGATCTTGCTGCTCTCGCACGCAGAGTCTTCATCGGGGTTCTCCTTACTCTCGCAATCCTGGTCATGATCCCCATGGCGTGGCGGGAAATCAAGCGCTACCGAAAAATGCAGGAGCGTTGCCAACTCGTCAACTCCGACGCTCAAGATCCCATGGATGCCGTATACCTGGTCAGCCGACCCTACACGTCCTCCGCCGGCGTTAAGCTCTCCAAGACTTTCGAGACGCAGCGGAAAAGGGACTTGATCCGTTGGGTTGTCGCATACGCCACGTCCGACGCAGCATTGTTCGTCCTTGCGCTGGCCATTGCTGGCTTGTTCTCCTGCGCCTGCCAAGCTATCCTACTTCGCTCTTTGGAGAAGGAAGTGCCAGACCTTACCAATCAAGTCGGAGCCTTCTCCGATAAGGTCGTTGCCTCACTCAACAACGCATCTGAGCAATGGGCTATCACTACCAATGCGGCCATCGAGGCCACGAACAAGGATATCAACCAAAACATGCTGGGTTGGGTCAATACGTCGACGACTGCGATCAATGATACGCTCGTTGCATTCGTCGACCAGACAACGAAAGTCCTCAACACCACATTTGGCGGCACGATCCTGTACGACCCGATCATGGAAGTCCTCAATTGCCTCGTTCTGCTCAAGATCCAAGGGATCGAGAAAGGACTCACCTGGGTTCACGACAATGCGCATATCGACTTCCCCCTGCTTCCGAATGACACTTTCAGCACCGGTGCGGTGGCCAGCTTGGCAGACTCCAGCAATCCTTCGGACTCGTTCCTTGCCAGTCCTGGAGACGCTGCTAGTGACAAGATCTCCTCGGCTGTCGCCAGATTCATCGATCAACTTGAAGATGCCATTCGGACCGAAGCGATCATCTCAACCGTCATCCTGCTTGTCTGGATTTTTGTTGTATTCCTTGGCATTGCCCGAGCATTGATGCTTTGGTACGGCCGCGACAAGGTCCGAGGTGAGGGGGGCGCTCCGGCGTTCCCTTCGACCATGCCATCAGGCAATAACTTTCGCTTCGACCGCCAGGACAGGTATACTGAATTTGTAGATATTCCGTTGAGCAACGTGAACAAGAATGGGCCAATGTCGCCTGCACCTGAATACAGTCCACCGGAAAAGTCTGGTGTACTTGAGGACGATTACCAGGATTCAAAGCTGGGATTCCATTGACGACGTGGCAGCAAGCACGAGTTTAGTTGACGAGGGTTGAGTATGAAATATGAGATCGAGGTTGCAACGAGGAAGACAAAGTGAGAAATAAGAATCAATATTCCATCATCTTGAGCCGATATCCACCTACTTTGCACTGGACAAACACCGCCAGAGTTGCCATACAGTGGAGAGCAAACGAGACATTTGTGGAGAACAATGGAATTCCGATCGAAACACGACCGCGATAAACGGGCGCACATACGGGTGGCATTGGTATTGTGCGCTGTGATGTTGAATGATGAAATGCTTTGTGGAGGAAAAGTCCTCTTCTCTGTTCTGGACACCAAACCGCCCGGCGCCGGATCGAAAACAAAGGTACCGGGCCATTTTATCACGCCGAAGAACAAAGAAGGTTGTTTTCCCCAAGGTCAACGACTGAGGGACCAGAGTTCCTTCCCTGCCCGTGAGTCCTCCCCCAATCTTGTACCGTGTTTCCTGGTCTGCTACTCGTCCCGATAACGATCACGAATACTAACAGCAAGGCAGCTTCTCCGGTGGCACAGCATGGTGCTTTCTTCCCCCGGTTGAAAGATATCTTGCTTGTTTCTCCGCCAACCTTTCGATAGCCCTCGATCCCCAGAGTGGCTGTCGCGCCTTGCCCCTCGTGCGGCTAGGTGTCAAGTAAGGCCTTGGTGCCGCGATCGGGCACTGTGCCATTATTATCGCAGCCGGAGTCGCGTGATGGAGTGGAATCATAAGTCCTTACGATCTATATGCCATCTGCCTCGCTGCAGGTGGCATCTCGGGGACGAAGCAGGTTTTGTACGGGAATGTTTTGGGATCCACTGGCTTAGAGCCCCCTTCATCCCCATCGTGGGATGTCGCTGTGTTGGCTCTTCCAGCCCGGACCATTCTCTGCTTGTCGAGCTATGGACTCGAGGGATATCTCATGATTGTCAGGATTTGTGCGTGGATGTTGAGACCCTCGTCTGCGGTTGCTGTCCCGTCTTTTCAGCCTATCATCTCGCGAGACTCACGTCTCAGCCGTGGCCGCTGTGTCTTCGCCGATCCTCGGAGAGGTTGGACGCAGTTGGCTTCGGCGAGGGGACAGGACGGAAAGAGAATGGGCTCCAACCCTGATGAGTTCGCCTTCGATGTGGGTATCTGGCTTGTGTTCTTCTTTTCCCAAGACGCTGTGCTTCCAACCAACGGTTTGCTCGCAACGCATATCATCTCGAGCAAACTCACTACACGGTCGAATCGTGGGGAATGGAGGGACGCAGCAAGCCGGGAATCCGCTTCGGAGAAGGTCTCTCTCTCCACATGCCTCTGGTGGATCATTTTCCAGCATGCAGATTTTGACCCACCGGTATGCAGAGGTATGCGTTGAGGCGGACGGACTTGTGGCTTGCCCGAGTCAACCAAACACCCCCCTTGTCTTCCGAGAAAAAAAAGCCGTGGGCTGGGGTCTGAGATCTATCTATCTATCTGGAAGGGTTGCCATTCATGGATCGTAAGAAACATAGCCCACCACACCAAGTTAGTTGGGTAGGTAGATGCCAATATCCAGATCTGGCCTGACAAATACGTGAACGTTTCTTGCTCCGTGTCTATCGACGTGACAGTTGGGGGCCGGGGACCGCGGACCGTGAGCCTGCTGCCCTGAGAAGGGGCATGGGTGCCTGTGCCTTTGTGCTCATGCTTATGCTCGTCCTCCCATTTCATAGGCCCGCGTTGTCTGTTGGGCTACCAAGTTTCGTCCTACTAACATTTACAGCCAGCTCATGTCGGGAGTGGGATTAGGATCAGACCAGGATTAGACGTGTCTATCCTAGAGGGGAGAATGGGGAGATGGACCCATAGACGGGATACGGATATGTTAATTTTGACCGGGCGACGAATACCTCGGCATCTATACATACATGCCTGGCGCGTCGGTCCTCAAGGCTGGACATCAGCGATGGCAACGCCCAGTTCGCTATCTCCCTGGCCTGTTGTGGTCTGGTTAGCGATGCTGGCGGCGCCACGACCGGGTTCGAAATCAGTGGACTCACCAAAATACAAGAACCACTTGCCCTTGAACTGCACGAGCCCTTCGGCAAAGACGACCTGGTCGACCTGGCCTTGCTGCTCGTTGCCCGCCTCGGGGACCAGGATGGGCCGCTCCAAGCGCGCGACAGGCCCGTCCCTCAACGCCGGCTGATACGTCCGTGCGCCGTCGACACTCGCGTTCAGGGTCGGGCGGAATGAGCCGGACGGGTCGATCAGCATCTGGCCCACCGAGTACTGGTTCTGGGGGTAGCCGACGCGCCCGGTGGTCATGCCGTTGTAGACGAGCAGCCATTTGCCATCGCGGGTTTTGATCGGCGCGGGGCCCGGCTCGATCAACCGGTTCTCCCACGGATGCACGGGGCCGGCGAAGTAGTTGTCCGGCGGGAGGGCCGTCCAGTTGACCATGTCCGGCGAGGTGGCGTGGTAGAAGAACGAATCGCCAAAGTACATGTGGTACAGGCCGTCCGGGCGCGTGGGCTCGCTCACGATGGCGCCGGACTTGGTGTGGTTGAGCCGCGGCGACGGCACGTCGATGTCGCTGTACGCCACGTCCTGGAAGCCCGGGAACAGGGGCGGGTGTTTGGTCCAGTGCAGCAGGTCCGTCGACGTGGCCAGGCAGAGCTGCGCCGTGACGTTGTCAAACGCCGTGTACGTCATGTAGAAGGTGCCGTTGACGCGCACGAGGCGCGGGTCCTCGGTGCCGCCGATGCGCTCCCACGGCTCGGTGGCGGCCACGATCGGCCGGTCCAGACGCGTGAAGGTCACGCCGTCGGTCGACCACGCCAGCCCGATCGACGACGTCTTGGTCGCGTTCTGCGCCCGGTACAGCAGGAAGACCGTCTCGTCCAGCACCACCGCCGTGGGGTTGTACAGGAACGCCGACTCCCAGTCGGCCGACGGGTTGGGCGTCAGAATCGGGTTCCCGGCATATTTGGTGAACGGCGCGATGGGGAAGATCGGCGCCGAGTAGTTGGCCGTGTTCAGCCGCGTCGACGTCGTGATGTTGAACGGGAGGCTCGAGGCCGTGCGCGGAGGCGATTGCTGCGCGACCAGGCACGGTGCGAACACAGCGACCGCGAGAAGGCACAGCAGCTGTCG
This sequence comes from Phialophora expanda, assembly GCA_016109585.1. NCBI lineage: Eukaryota > Fungi > Ascomycota > Eurotiomycetes > Chaetothyriales > Herpotrichiellaceae > Phialophora > Phialophora expanda. The sequence goes on from JADWPR010000016.1 coordinate 588,387, forward strand.
GAGGCTGTTGACGGTGGTGGAATGCGCCATTGTGACGCTCACTCGGACCATGTGATACCTGTTACAGTACGTCTTAGAGGGGAAGGGCCCTTACTTGGATCTCTTCGGTGTGTCGAGTCGTTCATTAATACATACGGTATATATAACTCATCCCGCTGGATTGCCATCGTCAGTGGCGTGCAGCGCGACGTTACAACCACGACACATGGTAATATCCTGAAAGGCAAAGATCATCGAGGTCGTCATTTTTCCCGGATAGCTCGAAAGCCATTGTCACTCGCAGATGAGGCCCGTCGCGACTCTGGAGGGGGAGAAACAGGTAAATGCGTCGGGAAAAAGATCGGGAGCAAAGCGTAAGCGAGTGCGGGGGATTTTCCAGCGCAGGGATGAGCACGACGAGCCGCTCCTCTTGGATCCCCCGGTGCAGCACGCAGATCCTATGTACTTCTTCTCCTGCTCTCGTCAGCCGTTCCCCTTCCTGACGGCTTCATCTCCATTCTCTCTGACCTCCTCTTCGACGTCTTCATCTACCCTGTCGCCCAGGTCCTGGTCCTCAAGGAATTTCCTTCCCTTCAACGCCGCAGGCATATACTCCTGCTTGACCCTGCCATCCACATAGTCGGGATTGTATTTGTACTCTTTGCCGTAGCCCAATTCTTTCATCAGTCTCGTCGGCGCATTCCTCAAATGGATCGGGATAGGTAGCCCCGCCACGCCTGGTTCTTGCAATGCATCCATGACATTGGCCAGACCCCTGTACGCCCGGGTTGATTTCCGGGCGAAGCATAGAGCCACAGTGACATGCGCAAGGTTGATCCTGCACTCTGGCATACCGATCTTTTCGCAGGCCGTGTACGCAGCCGTGGCGAGTGGGAGCAAGCTGTTATCCGCCAGTCCAACGTCTTCCGAGGCAACCACGATCATTCGCCTCGCTATGTACAGCGGGTCCTCGCCACTTTGCAGCATCCGCGCGAGGTAGTAGAGCGCCGCATCTGGGTCGGAACCGCGTACTGATTTGTGAAAGGCCGAGATGGTGTCGTAGTGCTGGTCCCCTGCACGGTCGTAGACCAGCGTCTTGGTGAGGGATTGTTTCAAGGTTTCGATGGTCATGTTCGGCCGCGTGGAGAGGTCCATGGCTAGTTCGAGGAGATTGAGGGCGGTACGGGCGTCACCGTCCGCGAAGGCGGCGAGGTATTTGATCAGCTCGTCGTTCACCAGCTCGGAAGGGTTGTAATTGTCTCGTTGGGATTCGAGAGCCCGATTCAGGATGGAGCAGATATTCTCGTCCGTCAGCTTCTGTAGGGTGAATGTACGACATCGCGACAGCAGGGCGTTCTGGACTTTGAAGCTGGGATTCTCTGTCGTGGCGCCAATGAGCGTGACATGCCCTGCCTCGACGGGACCCAGGAAGACGTCCTGCTGGCTCTTGCTGAACCGGTGTATCTCGTCACAGAAGATGATGGTCTTTCTGCCGCTCAGGGCCAGTTCGCTTTTCGCTTCGGCGAAGATCTTCTTGCACTCCGCCACGCCCGAACTCGTCGAGTTGATCTCGACGAAACGGCTTCCCACCATGTGTGCGATGACTCGGGCGATGGTCGTCTTCCCTGTCCCGGCACCGCCCCAGAGCACCATGCTAGGCACACGGTCTTGTTCGATAAGGCCTCTCAGCACCCCGTTCGGGCCAACGATATCTTGTCCGCATACATCGTCGAGTGTCCTCGGGCGCATGCGCTCAGCGAGAGGAGCTGCCTTTTCGAAGGCATTTTGTTTGGGCTTCTTGGCCGGTGGCGCTTGGCTGTCGGCCGTGCCGTTCTGATGCAAAGATATATCCTGGCGGTGGGCTGGTGACCCCTCACCTTTGGACTGCGTCGAGGAGAAGGCTTCAAACGACCGCTTCACCGCCGTCGGTCTCGGTTCACTCGGAGAAGGGAGAGGTTGGCTCGATGAGAAGAAGGAATATGCATCGCGCTGTTTGGCGGCTGGGGTCTTGAACGACTTCGCGGCGCTCGGGGTCGATGTGGTGGTTTCCTGCTCGATGTACTCGGTACAGTTGGAGTCGATGTGGTCATTGATCGTTGCTTGTGTGACAGCCTTGCCGCAGATGGGGCACGCGACCATCATTGGCACTGCATAGCGCGGCAATTAGACACGAATGTGAGGAGAGACCATGAATCCCCAGAGTTCGGGGCGCGTCGTGCGCGCTGAGTGAAATCCCCGCCCGCGACGAGGCTGAACATCCGACCGACTCTCCCATCCTTCTTTCTGGTCAGCTTCAGTAAATACGGCTCTCCGAGACTATACAGACCACCATGATCCTGCTGATATGCAGAGAGCTCGCGGTCTGCACCGAAATGACGAGCGCCTCATAATCCACTTCGACTATGACTGCTTCTACGCGTCTGTCGTCGAGAATGAGAACCCCGCCCTGAAGTCGGTGCCGCTGGCCATTCAGCAGAAACAGATCGTGGTGACGTGCAATTATGAAGCCCGGCGACGAGGCCTCCGGAAGATGCAGCTCATCAGCGAGGCCAAGAAAGTCTGCCCGGATGTGGTCATCGTCCTAGGTGAGGATTTGACGCGATTTCGTGACGCTTCCAAGGCGCTGTACAATTTCTTGCGCGAGTCCATATGGAGCGGGAGAGCAGAACGACTGGGCTTCGACGAAGTCTGGTACGCGCATATGCCGACACACCTTGCACTATGCTGATAGGGTCGCAGGCTAGATTGCACCGACATGGTGAACTACAACATGGGTTTACTAAATCGCCACGATCTTGCTCACTCCTTCTTTTGCCTGAGCAAGGATGATCCTACCGTTGGCTTCGAGTACGACGCATCGAGTGTTTTCGGTCCTACCTATCCCCCAAACGGCACCCTCCAGCTCTCGGAGCAGGACGAAGAACTGCGACTGCGGCTGGTGCTTGGAAGTCATCTTGCTCGGCACCTCCGTCACGAACTGGAGTCCCGGACAGGATACACCGCAACTGTTGGGGTCGCAACGAACAAACTCTTGTCGAAGTTGGTCGGCAATGTGAACAAGCCCACAAATCAAACAACCATCATACCGCCTTACCTTCCGGTGGGGAGCCCTGAGGCAACAGTTACTCGATTCCTGGATGGGCATGAGATTGGCAAGATACCTGGAATTGGGTTCAAGCTGGCTCATAAAATCCGTAGTCACGTTCTTAGTGCAGACGCAGCCTTTGGTGAGGGTCCGGTGTACGGAGAGACGAAGGAATCCGTTACCGTGCTCGATGTTCGCTCGTATCCTGGGATGGGGCCTGAACTCCTGGAAGAGATCCTCAGTGCAACGGGCTCCCCAAAAGGTATTGGTGGAAAGATCTGGGAGCTCATACACGGCGTCGATGACACAGAGGTCGGCAAGGCCAAGCGGGTTCCGTCCCAGATCAGTCAGGAGGACTCGTATGTGAAGTACTTACGCACCTTCGACGAGGTCAAGAAGCAGTTGCAACTGCTCGGTGAACGCCTTATTCGGCGCATGCAAATGGACCTTCTCGAAGATGAAGACGAAGGCGAAGACGGTCAAGGCATGGATCCACGCCGTCGCTGGATGGCTCACCCCCGTACTTTACGGTTGTCAACTAGACCTCGTCCTCCGCCGGGTCCGGATGGCATGCGAGCCAGGGGTTTCAACCGCATTTCTCGATCAGCACCTATGCCTAATTATGTTTTCAACCTCCACGAGCCATCCTCCGCTCTGGCCAACAGGCTGGTCGAGGAAGCGTTGGTCCCAATGTTTCGAAAACTCCATCACGAGAAAGCTGGCTGGAATTTGAGCTTGATCAACATCGCCGCCACGAACATGGCAGAGACGGCGGCTGACAGCAAGGACAGTGCAGGTCGCGACATTGGGAGGATGTTCCGGCGGCAGGACGAGGTACTGAAAGACTTCAGAATCACGGTTGAGCCGGACGGTGTCGACGACCATTCTGCCTACGCCACGGAGGGCGTGGTTGAAACGTCATCTGAACAGGTGCTGTCTGAGGCGGAGGACGAAGTGCTTGTGGCCGACGGGTGGGATACCGAAGAGAGTGACCGCGAAGCCTGGGAACGGTGCGAGTTCTGTCAAAGCATCATGCCGGCCTACGCATTCAGTGCCCATCGCAGATTTCATGAATTGGGCAGTTAGCTGCAGTGTAGAGACTTGCTCCACCTCTCCCATTGTTTGTCTTATCTTTGGTCAGTTCGCAGATGCCTCGCCCACACGAAACGTTGGCAGTGTTGTTCAAACCAAGACACCAACGTCCTCGTGCCCGTCACAGGATTTGCTGCGGACCATGCAGAATATCGCAAGCCTGCTGGGGATCGACGCTGTACCTACGCCCAGCCTAGGCTCCGTTCGCACCACATAGCCTCTCTGGGTCCATTGCGCATTCCATCAATTCGACTGCAATCAGGTCAGGGAGCATGAGACTGCCAAAATCATCTCTGGATGCTCCGAATCTCGATTTTGACGACATGAAGCAGTCCAAACTGGTCCCACTCTTGACCGCGGTGGTGGGCCGCAAAAAATGAGAATGTTATCAAGTTCCGTTCAAGCAACAATTAGGCATCGTACTCAAGGATTTGAATCGGCCGATACTCAACTTTGAAGATGCACAAGGCACAAGAAAACTCAACTCCGTGCAAGGATCGAGAGTGTCGGTCAAGAGAAAGCATCATGCCCTAAGCTTTGACCTGAACGAGGAGCATACCAAGAACCTGATCCAAGGAACAAAGGAAAAAAGAGTTTGAATCGTCGTTGCAATTGGGCCTATCAATAGTGCTAATCAAGTGTGCAACAAGTTCTCGAGTAAGCGTAGCTGAATCCACGAGTAGAAGGCAAATGGCTGACCAGTGTCGAAGCCACATCGACGTGAAAGGCGCTGTTCAGACTATGGAGGCCACTGTGAATAAACATATTGAGCCCTCTCACGAGCCGGAGAGCTACAATCCTGAGGGGCTCTCCTGAACGTCTTCTATACGAGAGCCAGCCAGCGCTTACTGTACTGCGACGCATTCCGGAATTCATTGCCCGACGCTGATGCAAGCGCCTCAGTCGACTGTTGAAGGCTGGTTGACATACGACAAGTGGATACCATCCCATGATCCGCTTCGCTCTTATTACCTTCCCATTTCCAGTTCTGCTCCTGGTGTCTTCTTGCATCGCGTTTGCATTCTCGTTAACAGAGGGAGCAGAGCGAGCCCTCAGAGGTTAAATTTATGATGGTCCATCTCTCCAGAACTCTTCGCTGTACAAGTATGTGTGTATGTAATCCAGAAATAGACGAAATCCCAAGCTTGCACTCGTCGACTCCACAAATGTCCTTATCCAGTTACTACAGCTATCAACGGCTTACTTGGGGTATTGTCCCGTGGCTTTTAGATGTGCTGAATCTGCAAGATGGAGGTCATACAATCATTCGCGGCTTCACTTACTCTTCTTGCATGCATTTCCCCACCAGCATTGCGATGCAGCCATTTGACGCGTCGGCACTTTGACCATTCGTATGGTTTGGAGAACAGTATGAAGGTTGGTCCAGATTTTCGTAGCTGACGAGTTTGAGGACAGTCGTATTAAGGAATCGGCGAAGTTGGCAAGTATCGGACGGAGTAAAGAGGAGGATTGGTAGCCAGACTTCGAGCTGATCCGGCGAATGCTGCAGATGCACTCCTTTCCTTTCACTGTTGGACTCTGGAACCCTGCCAACACCTACGATTTTATGAAGCTGGCTTGTTCTCCGAAGCGTTAGACTCAGTTCAATGTTATTGACAGAGAGAACCTGAAAGCAACCATGAGAGATTGCAGTGCCAAGGCGCTAATTCCAACGCCTTCAACCTCCCCTGAATTCATTTCATGCTGATCCTTCGCACGACTGACCACTCCGTAATCCTGAGTTGGGATTTTCCACTCGAGCGCGTCGAAAGCGTAGGCACTAGACTGGAATTTCGACAAGCTGCATATGATCAATTTGACTGCCTCAATGGCTCGAGAGCGTACGACTACCTCGTACGCGTGCAGCAAATGTCCATCCAGGAGAGTTCCATGACGAGTCAAGGACCGATATGTTTGCTGTCCAGGATGACCAGGGTGCCGACGAAGAACGCGAGGTCGATAAGCCAAAATACCAATAGCCCATCTGTCGTTTCTCTATCCACCTTATCTGCCAGAGACGATGCAAGAACCGAGAATATTCGCAAGTGAGACCTCGAGATCTGTTGCGCCTCTCATGATGGCATGGATGGAAGGGCTGTGTAGGCGCCCGTTTATACGTGCAGTGCGGCAACACGATGAGTCGGATAGTATGTTTGTCTCGAACCAAGGGACCGCAATGCTTTTCAATCTCTGGAAGTCTCCGATGCAACCGCTGCGCTGTCTTTGCTGCCGTCAGTTACACATGTCAAGTTGCAACGGCAATTGGACGAAGTGCTCTTAAAGCAGTGAAGGTGGTTGCTATTCTGCCTCACTTTGCGCGCTGGAAAGGTCTGTTTTGTTGACGTGTCAAGCACGAGTTCTTTGTTTCAGTTGTCAACACTAGCATCGTCCTCTTCATCATAACCTCATGGGCTTTCCTCTTCACTCCGCAACTTTCCATCGCTGGGCCTCGTCAAGGGCCTTCCACCACGATTCCGCTCCTTTACCGACAGCTCACCTGCTGGTTTGGTCTTAGAGCCATAGTTGAGCTGAGGATCGTAGCGCCCTGCTACGGATCTCTCAGCCAACACAAGGTTAATCATGGAGCGGAAAATTGCAGACTTTATGTTTGAACATGTCTTCCTGCCACCGAATCTTCCCCATTCTGACCACCATGAGTTGGGCGCCGATGCGCTTCTTCAAGAAATGTCAAGAGCCGCATCAGATTATGCGAGACTCCTCCCACAAGCTTCAACAGAGAGTCGCGTTTGGCGTCAGATGTCGCGATCGATACTGAGCTGGGTCGAGGCTTATGCCAAAGGTGACGCGTGCATCTCTACCTTGTCTAAGGCTCTTCGAGTTATGAACGAAGACGGTAAGATATTTCCACTGCAGCGACAGCCCGAGCTAAACCCTGATACAGATGTCATTCTCTTCTACCTCAAACCTCAAAATGCCTCCATACTCGTTAGAAATACCTCAGCAAGCGTCGTCTTTGAGTGTTGGGAAGTGCTCGCCACAAACGAAACTGTCTTGGCTGCAAAAGATTCTCTGCGGCGGCACTTCCCAGCAAGAGCTGTCACTCTCTCGCGAGAAAAATTACGTGATCACTGTTTCGTGGAAGAGTTGGCAACTGCAATCTGGACGCTCTCAAGTGAAGAATTGACGCTGGCTATGGGAAAGTCCCGCAAAGCTGGAACCGAGTTCAATGAAGCTCGAGAGACTGTCCACCCTCGATTTGTTACCGAGTGGCTGTTCGGATCCGTTCTGGCGAGTCAAGGAGCCTCTAACGACAGTCCTACAATATCAAAACGGGTTCACGATGACGTTTGCTGGCGCAAGTCTGACAACCCGTGGAGGCGTTCTGGAGTCTGGCTGTCTGCTCGAATCTCCATACAGCTCTGCTTACGCAATTCACAGCTCGGTGACGACGAACTGAGCTACAAGAACTTCATGCTGTTTTTGATGTCACGGTTAGCGACGCGAATCTCAGATGCTAAATCGTCACCGGACATTCACCAATGCCTGCGGAACAAATTGTCTAGGCGAAATGTGAAGATTGGAGGTGGAGTACATGGCTTCGTACAAGCCAAGGTGACCGAGGCGATCGAAGGTATAGACAACAGACTCAACTTACAATGGAAGGCTGCGATCGCGAGAGACAATATTAACATACCGGTGGTCCCTCTCGCGGGTGTTTCCGATCGATTATTCCTCAAGGGTTCTCGTTCCACTCTGCAGAGAGTGTGGAATCGTGCCCGAACAGGTTCTACTCAAGTTGTTGCCGAATTCAAACCAAGCGCTTGCGCCCGAGTCATTCTCACAAGTGATCAGCTACCGGCCATAGGGGTTTTCCAAGGTTATGGAGATCGCCTTCTTGGCCTTGTCGATTTCGAGGACTGGGTTGCGTCAAACCTCGAGACATGGACTACTCGTCATCGTAGCGATGAGGCCTCATGCGGTCAGCTTGCAAGCTTGATGGAGACATACTATGACAATGCTGAGCTTCAATATCGCTCAAACCCGATAAGGACATCGATCATGTTTCTGACCATCTTGGAACTGTGGATCGCACTCGATGTCATCGCGACCGTCCTTCAACCGCTGCTCTTGGCGTACCCTCCAGAGATACCAGATACCCTGCTCAGATCTGTTCTGCTCACTCAGAAGGCCGATCTGGAACGACTGTCTCGAATCGAGCAGTACATCAGAGGTCGCAAGACAAAGTGCAAGCCAGCCAATCCGTCACTCTTCAGCAATCCTTCGACAGAGAGCTTCGCCACCAAATCGTACAACAATTCACAGAACTTGAAAGACCTGCGCACCTCTATTGAAACAAACGCCGAGGCTGCGAAGTTAGCCAAGGAGCAAGAATGGCGAACAATGAAGGAACAGTATGATACATTGTTGGCTGAAGCTGCTACAGAAGAACATAAGTATTTCACGATCTACTGGGGTAGACGAGCCGGCAAAGTGGTAGACCACAAGGAATGCACCAAGTGCAGGATGGAGCGAGAAGCACGCGATCTCCAGATTTCGAAGCACGAATGGCCACTTCCAGAAAATGAGGTCGACGTTCAAGCCGTCATTTTTGAACTCCAGGCACCTGCAGCAATAACGCATTGGAGGGACGCTACCTGGTTTTTAATACGAGACGTCGGTCGAAGGGACCCCCTCCCGCGACAGAAGACAGAGCAAGTCCTGCTGTCATATCAACCGCTGGTGAGCCATGTCCATCACAGAGATCGACGTATCACACTTGCCTCGCCTCTCAAGCCGACTCAGAGAGCCCACTACTTTACGGAAAAATTCAGTGCCTGCTTAGACATGTCCAAGATGTTTGTCAAAAACGGGATGACATTTAAGATGCACGACACACGAAAGAGATCGTGGGTGCCCGAGATGACTGCGATACCAACCCTGCAGCCTTACTTCGAACCAAACACTTCAGCTCTCTTGGGTGATCACATGAAATCATATGTCAATGGCACACGGCATACTCAGAACTCCGTCATCGCAGATCGCTCAAAATGCCCAACGGAGATGAGCTTCCAAGAGCACGATCAGTGTGGCTCGCTGAGGGCTGGTGCGCAACTCCAGTCAATGAATGTTTTGACGGCAATCATGTCTCCTGAAACCGACTTGAACTCTCCAACAACGGCCTTGATTTTCTTGTATGCAACTTCTCAAGTTGGCAGACCCGGGTCGATCAGCACTCGCCACCTAAGGGAATGCCAAATCGACCTTGCCCACAAATCGTATTGTCAATCGCTCGTGGGCGCTCTTCAAGCTGGTTTTGCGCGCATTGAGGCAAACTGGAAGCAAAGCACAGCCGCACAAGTCATACTTGGAATAAATCTCAAACTTCTGTCGATGGCCCCCCTGGAGACTGTTGGCACCAAGATCGTGGCCCAATGCAGGGATCTCGTCTTGCACATCCGACGAGTTGGTCTTGAGTGGGTTCGTAAAGTTACCAAACTCCACGTCCAGCAGAGGATCGCTTCTGCCAATACAACCACCCTGCTCGAGCTATCGAAACACATCATGAAGTGTTGTATGCTCGTGCGCTACACATACGTTCTTGACCATGAACTTCTTGAATCGATGTGCTATTCTAGCTCTGCTGTTGCTGACTACGTCGAGACTGCGATTTATTTGCATGGACATCGGGAGCAAATACCTGCGAGCGAGATCAAAAAGCTACAGCCCGATGTTCTCAATGATGACTACCATGCAAGACGCCATGAAGAGCGTCTTTTGAAAGGTCTCTCTTGCTACTCCTCGGCATTTTCCGAAGCGATCGCCCGGTTTTGGCCAGCTGCGGTATTCACGTCGAAATGGCAGTTGGTGCATAAATCTGACACCTCTTGGATCGTCAACAGAGCTTCGTCGGCAGCTGTGCACTTCAATATCATCAGTGGAGCCTTATTGGCCTCCGGACGACCACTCGGTCAACTTCCATCTCAGTACAAAGGAGCTCCTCTGTATCGCTCACTATTCGGAGAATTGGATCTCGACGTGTTCGCCGTCGATGAGGACGGTATGGATTACCAGCTGAGGAATCCCCTACATGGCCACCGTGTCTATCTCGGCTTGAAGGATGGGGAGCTGATCGTCCGATCGAGGTGTGCTGACGGGGCATACGAAGCGCTTCTTCCAGACACGTTTCTAGAAGATTTGCCTACTTCTATCGTCGAGAGTACACACCCTTGGATGTCTCTAGAGAGTGGAAATATTTTCTTCAGACCTAAAGATCGTCCCTGGGTCTCTGAACGTTGTGATTGGATCCTTGATCCCGACATCATCTCAGGAAAGCAGGCGTGCATGCGCACTGACCAGTCCTTTCTGGTTGATAAGGACAGTGTGGTGGGCAGAGTCATTTGTGGTGCTCTTACCGCCATTGAGCACGACCATCACATCGTCATCACCAGCACCATAGACTCTAAGGTGCATGTCAAGCTGCCTCGATATCATTTGAACTTTGTCACTACAGCTGTAGGGCAGATTGAGTGTAAGGAACTATCGGCTGTGGTTGATAGCAACCAAGCTATTGGAACCTTCATTGGGCTTAAAAGCAGACTGGTCTTACGCGCTGTCAGCAAGCGCGTGACAACAGATCTGCGTTATCTTCTGGTCCCCCATGGAGACGTGGTGGTATCCGTCGCCGCTCCTCATGTCAGTGTACGAGTGGATTTCGACCCGGCGAGCAGATCCTTGGACTTCTCGCAGTACCAGATTGACTCGAGACTGGGCAAACTTGCGAGCGCAGATGTCGACTCACATATCTACAAAGCGTACCTCCATGCGGTGACTAGCTTTCCAAACCCAGATCCTCTGACAGGCCGCAACGGAGTCGAGGAGAGCCTGCTCGCCTTGTCCGACAGTATTGTCCGGAGTACATTACCCTTTTCTGCCAGGGCGATTGGCCTTTTGAGGCACATCGCCAACCTGTCCCCGGTGAGGTCGTTTTACCCGATCCATATGAAAGTCATGCAAACCGCCAAGTTCAATCCTGCACTCCCTATTCTTTCTCAGCGCGATGTCTTCTACGGCACAGTCGAGAAAATAGTTGTTCACAATCGCAAGGCCAGTTTCTTGTTCGACGGTGAAGACAGATTGTTCTCCTATGCTGGAGATCTTGATTTGTTGACAAGATCGAACCACCGCACGAGCAAACTTTACCCTGCACCACTGAGAAGTGCCTACCAAGTCGTTGTTGACGACCAGGACTATGCCTCGCGAGACAGAGATTCTTCCGACAGATGGCAACAATCATCTCTGTTAGCTGGCCTTGTTGCGGCTTGGCCGAGTGCATTCAGCGTCGACAGATCACTGAGGACCACAATTCAAGCTTGGGGGACACTGGCAGGTTTCCATACAGATCTCAGTGTCACATCGTACTCGAAACTTCTCCACGACGGCATCGCCCATCAATTCCCTCAGCTGTTCAAATTCTGCAGATCGTCTTTGGCCTCGAAA